>CM056742.1:53765953-54401786 GCA_029851415.1 Eretmocerus hayati | reverse complement strand
TCTTTCTGCTTTCACTCCGCCGAATTGACTACACCATCTCGAAGGAATCTAAGCTGTCCATCAATAACATTATTTTGGATTGTTCCGAGTCAATAACACACGCTCGTTTGCAGGATATTAAAGTATAATGAGTTATTGGCCAGCAAATGCTCGGATGCTCGGACTGGAACTTTTGTCGGGGGTGGTCGGGGGAGAAATTCAACCTCAAAACCTAGGAAGGCGAATTAACTCGCAAATGCTCGGACGCTCTGACAAAAATTTGTGTCGGGAAAAAGATTCATTTTTCAATCCAAAGTCTTTCCAAAACGCAAGTCGAGCCGGAGCTCGGACCGATAATTTTGCAAGGCGTTCAATCTGTTACAGCTTTCTAAAATTAACATGTAAGGTCTACCGAGTGATGAGAGTTGAGATGCAGATCTCGACGGTGAAACAATAAACCGCATTCTCTGAATTTTTCAGAGCTCCCTGGTAAAAATATTTGACTCTAAATTCGACTCGAATATTAGACTCAAGTATTAGACTCAGGATTTGGGTCCTTTATTCGAGTCGGATATTCGAGTCGAATATTAGAGTCATTTTTTGGGGAATTAAAATAAGCCACTCAGCCTTATTAATAACTTTTCTCGATATTCCTAAGCCATTATATGACCGAAAAATGATTGGAAAAAAGAAAAAAAAAACTAACATTGGGATTTCGGGTGCCGTCACCGGGATTCGAACTCACGAACTTTCGGTTCGAAGTCCAACACTCTACGTCCGTGGCTAGCGAGACGAGATACGGATAACGGCCTAAAAGGCGTACTTGAACTGCAAGTCACCGTATGGAGAATATAGCATCCTGCTACTCATTCGCTCATTTCACGATAATACATGTACTGTTGAAATGTTTCACAGTGAGTGACCCATTCGGAATAACGCTATATTCTCCATACGGCTGCCCACACTTGAAGTAAGCCTTTTACGTAAACTTGGTTATCTCGTCTCGCTGGCTACGGACGTAGAGGGTTGGACTTTGAACCGAAAGGTTGTGAGTTCAAATCCCGGTGTCGGCACCCGATAAGTCATGATTGTATTTTTTTTTTATTTTTTCCATTCATTTTTCGTCCATATAATGGCTCAAAAATATCGAGAAAAGTTATTAATAAGGCTGAGTCGGTTCCTTTAATTCCCCAAAAATTGGCTCTAATATTCGACTCGAATAAAGGACCTAAATCCTGAGTCTAATACTTGAGTCTAATATTCGAGTCGAATTTAGAGTCAAATATTTTTACCAGGGCTAAAACATGATCTGTGCTATTCCACAAAGAGCAAGATCGTAGCATCCGAGCATTTGCCGGTAGATTTGCCCTCCTAGATTTTGGAGTGAATTCTTCTCTGAAATAGCTCTCAGTACGAGCATTTCCCCCTACAGAACTTCCAGTTCTCCGGAGTTTTGAGGTTGATCTTCTCCCTTGACAGAATTTCTGGTCCAAGCATCTGGTTATTTGCGGATTTGATTGCCTCCCAAGGTTTTGGGATTGAATTTCTTCCCAAAAAGAATTTTTGTCCGAGCATCCAATTATTCGCGGTTTTGATTGCCTTCCTAGGTTTTGGAGTTGATTTTCTCCCCAAACAAAATGTTTTGTCCGAGCATCCGGTTATTTGCGAGTTTGACTGCCTTCCTAGCGAGCTTCCTAGGTCTTGGGGTTGATTTACTCGAGGATTTACTCCCCCAACAGAATTTCTGTTCATCATCCCGTTATTTGCGAGTTTGACTGCCTTCCTAGCGAGCTTCCTAGGTCTTGGGGTTGATTTACTCGAGGATTTACTCCCCCAACAGAATTTCTGTTCATCATCCCGTTATTTGCGGGTTTGATTGTCTTCCTGGGTTTTGGGATTGATTCTCTCCCTTGCCGTAAATTTTGGTCCGAGAATCCGGATATCCGCTGGTTTCATTGCCCTCCTAGACTTTGGGGTTGACCCCCCCCCCCGAGAGCCCTTTCGGTTCGAGCATCCGGGCATTTGCGAGTGAATTTGCCTTCCTGGGTTTTGAAGTGAATCCCCCCCCCCCTGACAGGACACTTGGCCAGAGTCTCCATCCGAGCATTTGAGGGTTAACTGGTCATCCTAAGATTTTTAGTTGTAAATATGAAAACGAGAAAAATTTCACCCTTCCTCATTCCGCGCAGACTGCTGCGCGATTATAGCGATCCTTTCTCACATAAGCGATTGGGCCGCGATTTCTCATCGCCGGAATCGCGTCGATTTCCTAGCCATATGAACACGCTCTAACGTTTGACTTCTATTAAGAGTCCTCTAGGTTGTTTTCCAAACATCGCTAGAGGCTGAAATTTCCAAAAATCACGGTTTTGATCATAGCTTTCTTGACGAGTATTTCGACTTCTCTTATTCTATATGTTTCGGTACACATGGGGATAATCCATCTGCACATGAATTTTTAGACATGGGCCTCGCTCTAAGGGCTTCCTAGAGCTGTTTTAGTTCTCAAAAAAACTCAAAAAACCGGGAAATGTGTTCTCGCCTCGTGGAATTCATCCTTGTAGGGAATTCAATCTATTTCATTGCGTTCGCCAAATCATTTCCCACCAAGAAAGACTCTTTCGAGTATTTTTTTCAAGTTTCAAAAATAAAAAATGAAAATGAAATAAAATAAGATAAGTGTACCCAACTTGCCCCTATTGAGCCATTTTCTCAACAACTCCGGTTTCCTTCACTTCTCTGGCACATCTCAATATTTCCCAACGTATCTTAGCCCCCCTTTAAAGCTTTTTCTTTTTCACGGCTTTGAAACTATTTTTGTTTGGTAGCTCGTACAATATTCTTTAAGAAAATCACTTGCTCTGTATAAAGTGAATTTCATGCTGGAAGATTATTGAAGCAGCTGTTGAGAGAGAAAGAATTTCTCAGGCAACAAATCCGCGGGTCTAGAAAAAGATCGCCGATCTCGCCTACAGTTTCATATTCCATCAATCTGGTTCCAACTAAGGGTTATTGTAAAGGGAATTGAGCGAACTATCGAATGAAATCAGTGTCGCGGCTCGAGATCTATGAGTACGCGAAGAAAGTTCAAATTTGACGGATTATCGCCCAATGATTCTTTCCGATTTTGATCGAATAGTTGTTACTTTTTTGCGCATGCCATTGCTTTTTGAGCCTCAAAACTAATTGTAATCGATAGCTGGCTCAATTTCCTTCAACATGACTTCTTGGTGAAAAGTTTATTCGAATATGCTGTGTGGAGCGCTCCGAACTAGCATAATCGAATGAATCTATAGTCTATTTGATGGAGTAGATAAGGGGATGGATGCTTCAGACGATAGAAGAGAATTTGGATTTTTTCTGAATTCACGGATTTGATACCTGCTTTCTTCCCTCACGAGCTCGAACTCGTGCTCTACTGCATAAAATTGATCTTAGCAAGAGACTTTTTATTTAGGGAATCGGATTCGATTCAAAATAGTTTCAAGGCCTTAAAGAATAGCGCATACGCAAGAGATGCTGATTACTCATGCATCCAAGTTTGATGCTTTTGAAATAATTCCCTACGAAACTGCGCATCTATATGTTACAATCAAAGGAAAATCCCAAAAGACTTATTGCCGATACAATAAAGTTATCGGATGGCAAACACAATGGAATAAGTATTATTAGGTCTTACGAGCAAGATTCATGAGTTCTTCGCATTTGTTAACTTTTTTGAGATTGTTTTGCATACTGAGGGACTTGAGGAGGCCCCAGGAGCGAAATCAGTAACTGCGAGATTGTTTTTTTACGCTATGACTGAGATTCCACATGCAGGTAGCTCATCACCACCCAAACCGAAAAAAGATAGAAGAAGTAAAATCGAAGTTTACGTCAAAATGGCTGTAAGCATCAGGGCCATGATTTTTGGGTATCTCAGCTCCTAGTGGGTATTTAAACAACAACCTAGAGAAAATACATAGGTTTAGGAATCACCTTCTGAATGCTCTCGAGAATATCAAAATCCGTCCAGCCAGCTTGAAGTTCTCAGCGAAATGTGGTAGAATAGTCTTACTTTTGAATTTTTGGTAAAATCCCAACTATAGGCCTTTATTTCTTGGACAGAAAAATTTTATACGCCTAAACACTGTGAAGCATGTCATATTTCAATACCACCAATCGAAAAAAAGAGAGAGGAAACTTCAAAAAATGGTTGCAGAATCCGTTATAATTTTACATGAAAATACTCATTTGCGGCTTGGACTGCCCATATCCTGCCATGGATCAATTTTTTCTCTTTCACGCTCGACTCCCGAGTATTCGAGCGGGCTTTTCATATGCCAAAAATTTGACTATCGAGTGTTATAGACTCGAGCATGAGCTCCTCAAAAACCATGGAATGCTGGTACATGGGAGAATATCAAGTTGCGGAAAAGTTGAATCTCTTAGCAGGTGACGACAGATGATGATCACCATTTTATTTTCCATGGATCAAACACCTCATAGAATTTCTTCTCTCTCACACATTATTAGAGTGAGAATAAATATCCTTAGGGGAATCAATTTGAGAAGATCTAAGCCTTGCCAAATTAAACTATGAAATTCTCTTCCAACCATGAATCAAATCATGAGTATAAATTGCCGATAATTAAATCAGCTCAGATGAACAAAGGTAGATGAGAATATGTTTTAGTGGTACGGTGTTCCACTAGCTACCTCACACCAAACACATTCCATCACTGAACTATTTATGTTTACCATTTTAATATTGAGTATCACAAGATTTACAGAGATTTCACATCCAACTACATTTCATGTCTTGGAGGACGGTTGTACAACAGACTTCTCATGGGATGTCAAATCACCCAAAATTCTTCAGAGTTCAATAAAAAATTACTACAACATCTAAATACATTTTCATGACAACTTATCTCAAGAAATGTCTCTACATTTGGTCAAGCCTTGATGCGAATAATGTTGCAGAATGTGACTAGATAAGAGGAGAACAATCAATAACCCAATTAATAAAAAATCATCCCAGTTCTGATAACAGCAGTACCAAAGATATAGTGTTGATTCACACCCTATACAGTCAGATTATATTCAGAGAAGGCTCTGTTGCACACTGATATCAGATCAGCTCTATCCATATTCATGCTTCAACGCACTCAATGTTACAGCTCAAAACGAATCATCATATTCCCTAATATGTCATATCACCTCAGAGGAAATTATGAAAGACCGCGAGATAAATTTTGAGCTCAACATCATTTTACAATTTTACAACACTGTGTTAGTGATGGTCATGAAATGTAGTTGAAATTAGTTGAAATTAATTGTTCAATTTCAAGAATGATGGTGGAAAGGCTAGCGGACATTTCCATGAGTACAAATGTATAAGCATTGGAAACGCTTAGGCACACCATGAATGTTATTGGAAACGCTCAAGACCACCTTGATTGTTAGGACAGGAGATATTCTGTCCTAATACTTATAGAGTGGCCTTGTGTTCTGTTCACAGTAGTTATGATATAAACTGTTGGCACAGTCTGCACCAAGAATAGTCTGGGACTTCTATCTCCTGCTACGATGCTAGTTTTCAGCTGCGAGGCATGTCAGATCATTATAGAGAAGAAAAGTTAGAGGGAGTGAAATGACATGAATCACAGTTCCTCATGAAATGTCATTCATCACTTATAGACAAAAATGCAAACTACTCGTAGACAACAATTCTCAAAGAAGAATAATAAACTAGATTGTCTTTGAGTTACTTAAGCACACACACACACCGATGGCAGAAAATCAAAAGATTCATCTCTTCTCCACTTGCTTCAGCACCATTCTCTAATTCTTTCAGAAATCAGATATCCTAACCAAAAAGTATTATACGTGAAATCTGCGCGAGGATCTGACAAAATAGTCCACTTCTCAAAAACTGTAATACATCAATCATCACAACATTACTGAACTCAAAACCTCGATGCATTATTTGCACAAGAGACAGTGTCCATATATTGAGAGCCATTGATGACGGCTACCGCGCGACACGCGATGAAAAGTAAACACTCGATTCAGATGACGGCCAGATTATCTGGTCTCGTCGTCTGCTCGCGCGAGATGAAAGATTCTCCAATCTGCGCTCTGAAGTTGGCATGTTTCAGTCGGCGCCCCACTCTGATTACACCACAAGTATTCTCAACATGGCAGCAGAACCGCAAACTACCTCAAAACCGTGATTTTGGTGAAATTCTCAGAGTTTGGCATTCGATTATGAACAAAAGTTGGTTTCCAGGATCCCAGCACGTATTCCATGACTCGGGGTTGAGTTAGAAAATTTGTTCATCCAAATCAAGATGTGATAGAATTTTCGCAAACTTGGCAGCAAGTCAAAATCTCGTCAAAAATGAACCATCTTGGATCAGATTTTAACTGAATTAGGGTCAATTTTTGCATAAAACCGATCCAGAAATTTTTGGCACCAATTCCTTGCATCGGGGTTGGGCTTGAATTTCTGTTAACCTTATCCAGAATATGACTAATTTGTTCCCGACTTGGCAGCATATCAAAATCCTACCTAGAAACTGCCATATAGCGATGTTGGCAGTGCTCAAAGGACAGTTCGAGCTAATAGTAGATCTCAAAGCTGTCAGCACCAATCCCGAGACGTGGGATTGAGCTTAAAATCTTGTTAGTCAGTGGCGTAATACACCACAAGTATTCTCAACATAGCAGCAGAACCGCAAACTACCTCGAAACCGTGATTTTGGTGAAATTCTCACATTTTGGCATTCGATTATGAACAAAAATTGGTGTCCAGGATCCCAGCACGTATTCCAAGACTCGGGATTGAGTGAGAAAATTCGTTCATCCAAATCAAAATGTGATAGAATCTTCGCAAATTCGGCAGCAAGTCAAAATCTCGTCAAAAATGAATCATCTTCAATCAGATTCGTACCGAAATAGGGTCAATTTTTTCATAAAATCGATCTAGAAATTCCTGGCACCAATTCCTTGCATCGGGGTTGGGCTTGAACTTCTGTTAACCATATCCAGAATATGACTAAACCGTTTCCGACTTGGCAGCATATCAAAATCCTACCTAGAAACTGTCATATAGCGATGTTGGCAGTGCCCAAGAGACAGTTCGAGCTAATAATAGATCTCAAAGCTGTCAGCACCAATTCCTAGACGTGGGATTGAGCTTAAAATCTTGTTAGTCAATGACGTAATACACCACAAGTATTCTCAACATGGCAGCAGAACCGCAAACTACCTCGAAACCGTGATTTTGGTGAAATTCCTACATTTTGGCACTCCATTATGACGAAAATTCATCCCCAGAGATCCCAGCACTTGTTCCCGGACCCGGGGTTGGGCTGAAACTCTAGGCATGCGCGCAAAGAATGTCTATCAAGTGTTTCCCAGGTGGCAGTAGGACTCATGCCCCGGATACCCCAAGTTCATTTTTCGGTAAAATTCGTGTTAATATTTTTTTTCCATTCAACTCCTTCCCCCTCCACCCTTTCGCATCTAAGTAAAAAACAGGTAGGCAAATCTTGTAGATTAGAAAATTACGAAGAAAATCCATTTTGTTTCATCTCGATAGCTCATGAATTCGAGTGAAGCGGATTATCCGGCACTCTTGAGTCCCCACAAGTATAGTGCGACGTTCAAAGAGCCAACATGGCGGCCTCCACGAACAGATCGATCCACAGAATCGATTCGATTTTCGAGCTGAAGAGAGCGATTCGATACATGTGAACACTTATCGCAGATGTGGATTAATAAACGGGGGGATTATCGACTCTGTCGCTAACAGGTAGAACTTGGCCCAATTAAAGAGAGCCCCATATACTTGTTCTGTACTGTTGACTGACACATCTCGAATGGCGCAGTTGGTTGAGTTTCGTGTCTACAAACTCGAAGGTCCAGATTCAAATCCCCGTAAGTACAAAATTTTAATCAATGAATTACGTTTTTTCTCATTACATAGACAACACTTGACCACAAGCAACATGCGAAAGTAGCTTGGGAAGTGGCAAATGTAATACAATTTTTAATAAATAAATTATAAAAAATCAGCTGATTAATCATCGGCCGAAATATCAGCTGATTTTTTTTGATAGGGTAGTTTGATCAGCTATGATTCGAGTATCATATGGAGTAGATCATAATTTAACGCGTTTGCTGCGGTGAGGCAAATCGGTGGACCCTACTGCGTGTCTTTCCCCCAGTGCTGAGAATTTCGGCCTTATGAGAGATAACATTGAGCGAGACTCACCGGTGGGCCCCGCCGCACCTGGGGAGTGATCATTGGCAATATTATAATCTGGTAAGCGATGATCAAATTAACGATAATTTATTGAGAATCGGCCTCCACTCACGTTTCACCGACGGAACAACCTTTGCTCCTTTCATAGTCCTCTCGACACAACGCATCCCATCATTTATCATTTTTTTTTCTTTCGTGAACGATCATGATGTATGGCCAGGAAAGACTGAGGAAATCATGTAATCGGACACAAACTTATTGAATCTCTCGAGCTTTGTACAGAAAGAGTTGAAATTAATCACGCACTTTTACATGGTTGAACTTATATTCAGTCTTGATGATTTCGACGATTATAATCCATAAACATCGATACTCGGACATTTATCAAGACACGTCTGTGAATGCTGACATTTACCAGTCAATGTCTGAAATGCAATCATACTCCGGACATTTACTGACTCTTTTAGTAAATATTGACATTTACTAGGAAATGCCCGACAATTACGGATTTCGGACATTTACTGTAACGTACCCATTTTTTCTCCATCAAACCATTATCTGAACAACTCCAGACTACTTCAAGATTTCTCAACGCACTCAAACTCATTTCGAAGCTTGTTTCAAGATCTTCGAGATGAGTTTAGGAACATCTAATTTCAGACAAATGGTGCCAAGTTATTACGATTTCCTCACTTAGTGATTCCTTAGAGTTCACAAAAGGGTGTACTTAACTCGCCCCCATTAGCCATTTTTTTTCCAACAGCTCTCGTTCAGCTCAGCATATTTCAACGTACTTTGACTTATTCTAAAGCTTGTCGCAAGGTCTTCAAAATGAGCTAGAATGTCTGGATGTCTGGATCCGGTGAGTCAAACTGTCTCAGTTTTTCCAAAGAAAACGGTGATAAAATGAGTGAAATCGTTTTTATCTTCATGCAACCTCTTTTGGAACTTCCCACGATCCGAAACACTGTTTCCAGTCTATTTTGACGTAGTCAACACGTTCTGAGTGGTAAATAAAGTCATACTGCACGCCTCTTCGAGACAAAACCATATGGGAGCATGTTGGGTACACTGCGACGTTTGCGTTTTCATTTTACAAATAATCTCCGTATTTCGCTCATAAAATCTCTCCAAATCCGACTTCTGTATTTCTGAAGATAAGATTATGAAGGTTTTGGAAGAAGAATCGAATGCATTGAGGTACGTTGAGATAGGTTCAACGAAAAAAATTTGGCGCTGGTTTTACTGAATACAATTTCCTCGGTAATCTCTTAGCTTTCCAAACACGAAAAATGGAAAAATCACTCCAAATTTTCTGGGCTACGTAGAGATAATTTGGACTCGACATATAGAAATTATTCCCTCACATTTTAACCTTACAAACGTGACAAAAAATTGGGGGAGGTCGACGAGTGCCCATTCCTAAGATCGGCATATGAGGGCAAGCTGAGTACACTTACATTATACATTTCATTGGAAGAAAGACTCAAACTTCCTCGTTGGAAATAGTTTGAGAGGATAACGTAAGATATGTTCGAAATACCTGGAGCTTAAGGGCCCTATACGTGGTGAGAAGTTCATATTTTGAACCATAAAAATCGAATTAAAGTGCTGAGAAAAAAATTGGATGCATAATCCTTTTTCGTAGGTATGTTTCGCGCAGAACCACTCGTATAACAGTATGAGTATCTATAAATTGTATATTAAAGTATCTGGCTCATCAAACCACGATACAGAGTTCACAATGCGGGATCATTGAAAATGAATGTTCGAGATGAATTTCAAGAGATCCCGAGGTGATGGCTTCGATGGTGCAATGGATAGGATGCCGGCATACAAAGTTAGATCGCTTTGAGGAGCGTGGGTTCGATCCCGAGGTAAGAAATTTATCATGTAAATTTTCAAGGTGTTTTCCAATTGATTTTACTGAAGAATCTAATATTTGACCTGAATTAACATTAGAGGGGGGAAATAGTTTATTTTTCAATAACATCTGCATGAAAGAATTCCTCGCGAATACTGTAAGGACACATTCCGAACATCTCAAGAACGCCTCAGAAACGTCCCAAAAACCCTTCAGAATGCGCCAAGAGCCCCGCGCGAACATATGGACAATGCCGTAAGAATGTGTTTCGGTGTCGCATTTACGAATCCCCTAAGAATGCCTGAGGAACCGTCGCAAGAATACTTCACGACTCTTCAGAAATTCTTGAGGTATTCTTGAAGAATCGTGTTGCTTGATAATATTATCTACATATCCTGTGAAGCAGAGCATATTGAAGAAATTTTTGATTTAATCGGACTTTCCATCATCCATTAATTGCAGAGCACTGTGAGATCAATTCCATTGTTTTGACTCATCGTCTCCATAGAAACCACACCCGATTCAAGTTAGTATGTACATTCATGTGTTGAATATATGTCTGATTCTTCGTGGTGGTGACTATGCCCGTTATGATAATGTATTTCGAGGGTTGCTAAAGAGGGATGGATTATGACTCAAAAGGAAGTGTATTCAGCCAGCTCATGAATTTGATAAATTTTCGTAAGAAAGAAGTGCATGTGTTAGTCATGGGTCTCAATAACAGCGGTAAATCCACAATCATCAATCATTTCAAAAGAGAAGGTGACCGCTCTGTAAATATCACACCAACAGTGGGATTTCATGTGGAAAAATTTACTTGTAAGTGGTTTTTTTTCCAAAATAGAACAAGCGTCGAAATTCTCTTCCTTGGATGTCAGATCGAATCTGCAAAGCTGAAAAATCAGTCATAATATCCCAGGAATACCCACTGAAGATGTGCCCTCCCAATATCCTAATTTTGGAGGATAACTGAGCGATAGCTGGATCGGTGAACACTCATTTTTGCGAAAAGAAAATGTATTCTTGCATATCTTGCTTGACCCACAAGCGCCTGATGGGTCCCTCGGGACCCATCAGCAATATGTTAAATTTTGTACATTTGGATTAATATTTCATTCCTCTTGAGGTTCCATCACCTTGTTTTGTTCCCAACCTAACAATTTTTCAGTATGGTAATTGAGGTGTACTAACGGTCTTCGAGTTTCCTTACTACCGAAACATCATTCGGACAAATTCTCAATTATTCGTATGAATTAATGTTCTACGCGAATGCCTTTCAATATCCACCCACGTAGAAATAATTTTGTTTGGGAAATGTTTTCCCCACCCAAACATTGGACCAAACTCAAAAAATGAGACATCCTCAAACTTGGTGGTTACTACCCAAGTTTGGGGATACAAACTTACCACAACTTCCCAAAAGCTATGTACAAGTTTGGGAAAACTTTGGGAAATGATTATCTTCCGGCAAATGTGGCGAATCTCTCGCGAAAGTTTGGTTTGGCCATAAAGGCTTGGCCAACTTTGGCAAACTTTCGCAAACTTCGACAAATTCTGGCAAAACTTGAATGAAGCTCTATAATGGTCGAGATTTTTGAAAATTCTTCTAAATTTGCCGAATTGAGACTAAACGAGTCACATTTTTTGGCAAAAAGAAGTTTATGAGAAGCGTAAGAAAATTTTGTCTCCTATATATCCTACTCTCATGATGAATGGAATGGAATGGAGAGAAATTTCTGAAAATCGAATGAGAGTTTTATTTTACTTCAAATCCAAGAGAATCGAAAGAGAAAATTTTTTGAAAATTTTGCAAGCGTCGAGACATGATTCTAATTGGAATCTGGCACGGACTATTTTTGTAAATGCATTCCAATCTTGAACGACTAACAACAATTTGGTCATTCCACAACTTATTCTTCAGCGATCCTTTTTAAAAGTTTGAAATTTTGTAATAAAAGTGGGTTCCTGGAATCAAGAATCACAAAGTGTTGGTTCAATCATTTTCTATTAAACACGAGTACAAATCACAGCGAAGCAATTCATCGTATTGTAGAAATATCAAGACATGTGCGTTCTTTGCAAGATTCAACTGATTACAATTACTAAATATCGTCTCACAGTCCTTTCGTACATAATCTCATCCTCATTACTCTAATTCTTGAGTATTCAATTGTTTGATTGCATACGACTTATCGTCAATTTCAGTCAGAGAACACAAATTCAGGATACTTTCTACTTCAATTATAATAAAAATACCAGTCCTGTCCAGTACATACATAGTTGGAATTGGACTGTTTGTCAAAGCACAACGGAATGCATGTTCAAGTGTACATTTTGAAACAAATTGCATATGTCTTGCAGTCATCAATTCATGCCTCACATTTTTCTGAGCAAGCACAGTCACACAAAGTGAAAAATTGTTCAACAATGCCTATCTGCACTAATTCATTGTATTTAAATCCAATGCAGGAAGAATTGGTCTTGGTCTCACAAGCATATGATTCTGTCTCAACGTACATACTCCTCAGAAGAATTCTTTGGAAAAGGTGAAGGGTTTTACCATGGAAAGCTATCCGATTATTTTCTAGAGCATCAATGATGTATTGAAGAGTTGCAGAGGATTTTTTGTAGAGTCCTACAGCAAATATTCCTTCTGAAATGACTCTTGTTTTCCTGCGATGAGTTCCACTTTTTTCTATCAATTCACAAAATTTAAAGACCTCACTATCCGGTCTCAGTACTTTGCCTTTTAGCTCTTCAAACATGAGATATGTGATAACAGCAGAGGATATTTGTAACTCAGGGTTTTTTGACCCATGTACATAACTTTTTAGGATACCATTGAGATGATCAAATGGAAAACAAGACATGACCATAATGGTCCAAATTTTTTTACATCACCAGGCAGATGTACTAGGAGGTGAACGACACAAGTTACATACTTTTTTCCGTACAGAAATTCAAATCGCAACACATACTCTCTCAACAATTTCTTTGCTTCTGCTACATTCTCGTCAGTGACTACAGTTAAATTCAAAAGAGTGAGACCATGTACCAGTAACATGTGATGGTCATAATACTCTTTTTGCATGATCCCATTCAAAATGATTGGGCTGTAGATTAAGAGAAAAGTTTTGAGCTCAGAAGCTTTTCAGTATGCAAAATCTGATACATCTCTAGGTACTCTTTGGATGAACGATGGAAGCTTGGGATTCTTGATGCGCCCATTGATTAATCCAATAAAAGAGAATGAGGAAGCTGGGTGAGTCGATTATTTATATCAAGCCAAATTGTCATAACTTTCTTTGTCGTTCCTGTATGAGCGCAATGCATAACATCAATTGCTAGCGATAACAAGTAATTCAGCATGATCCGACTCAAGAAAGAAGGACCTTTGATTCCAACAACAGCTTCTTTACTTTCGAGAGCTTGTTGAGCATGGACTTTTGTTTCCTCAGTAGTTCTTAGCTCAGGATTCTCAATAAATGGATACGTTTGAGTGCCACCAACCTTAACAGTCTCGATTTTACAATTTGGACATCCATGTTTTGAGTTGTACTGTTTGATATTGGCAAAAATTGCTTTCGCAGGTAAGTCTCATGTTCCAGCAATTATCATACCTCGCCACGGTGGTCCTGAACCAAGTCTATCCTCCGCTGACGACAGCAAGTGGGATTCTTGTTAGATATGGTTCGGGACATCTGTGAGATCACAACCTACTAAGAATCAAAATCGCCACTTGGGCCATTTATTAAAAAGGCAAAAAAACGTGTTTTTTCGATGATTTCCCCCTTTTCACCCTCAAAAACTCGAAAGGAACGCATTTTATCGAGAAATATATAGAGCAATCTTTTGTAGAACTTGAAACGACGAACAAAAAAGGTCTCCATACATTTTTCCATATAAGACCTCTTGTTCCTGTGATAAACGTATTTCGTCTGAGACTCGTTTATTATCTGTCATTTTTCACGGTTTCGACCCCGTAACTCGAAAGGAACGAATTTCATGAAAAAATATGTACATTAAATATTTGTAGA
This sequence comes from Eretmocerus hayati, assembly GCA_029851415.1. Classification (NCBI taxonomy): domain Eukaryota; kingdom Metazoa; phylum Arthropoda; class Insecta; order Hymenoptera; family Aphelinidae; genus Eretmocerus; species Eretmocerus hayati. The sequence continues at coordinate 54,387,652 of CM056742.1, read as the reverse complement.
TCTTCAAAGGATGAACAAGTTAAATATGTACATATTCTTTCATGCAAGGCCTCCTGTTTCTAATACGAGTCTCGGACAAAAATACGTTCATTACGGGAACGGACGACCTTGTATCGAAAAATGTGTTGAGACCTTTTTGATTCATTTTCCAAAGATCTACAAGAAATTATCGTACACTTTTTTCGATAAAATGCGTTCCCTTCGGGTCAAGGGGCCAGAACCGTGGAAAATGACAGATGAAATACTAGTATCAGACGAAAATACGTTTATTACAGGAACAGGAGGTCTTATATGAGTAGTTCCACGCGAAAGCGACCCACGAAAAAGGGTCATGTCTCAGATCTTTTTGTAAACGTTCTTATTCGATTCTATGGTACAAAATATGAACTTTTCACTACCTATGGGGTCCCAAAAAAATTTTTTGGTCCCATGGCGAAAATTTTCGAAAATGAAGTAAAATACATTTTCTTAAAATTCTAGCAGCTTTTTTGCACTAAAATGCAAATAAGTCGAGTTTGCTCCCAGATAAAGATATGCGGCTTGCGGCATTCGAAAGGTCTTTTAAAAACCTATCAAAATCGCTATTGAAAAGTTGTTTTTGGGGTTATGGGCAGCCTGTACGAGCAAAAGTGTAAAAATCACTAAACAGTGAGTTTCTCAGTTGCCTATTTTTTTTAATTTTTGAAAATCACATATTCGATGTAAAATTTTGTGTTCTTCCAGAAAAAAGTGGTCTCGATTTCCTTTTCCGACGTCTAAGGCCTGTTTCTTCAAATTTTCGCAAACCTATTTTTTAGGCAGTTTGGAATTGTTTGTTTACTGCGCATGCGCAGGAATTTGGACTGTTAGAACCAATTCCATTGGGAAGCCAAGAAAATTTCCTTCAAAATGACCACTTGGCAAAGTCAATTTCATCAATTTGGCTCGGAGTTACAGCCTACAAAAGATGAAGCTTCACTTCGAGTGCATCAATAGGCAAACGATACATCGGGCCAGAGATCGTGCCCGGATTTTCCTACTATTGTCGCGGTGTCTCCGATCCACCTCTTGTTGGTTATCGAGATTCGGTGGTCTTTCAAACGTTGTAGCTCCGAGCCAAATTGATGAAATTGACTTTGCCAAGTGGTCATTTTGAAGGAAATTTTCTTGGCTTCCCAATGGGATTGGTTCTAAGAGTCCAAATTCCTGCGCATGCGCAGTAAACAGACGATTCCAAACTGCCTAAAAAATAGGTTTGCGAAAATTTGAAGAAACAGGTCTTAGACGTCGGAAAAGGAAATCGGGACCACTTTTTTCTGGAAGAACACAAAATTTTACATCAAATATGTGATTTTCAAAAATTGAAAAAAATAGGCAACTGAAAAACTCACTGTTTAGTGATTTTTACACTTTTGCTTGTACAAGCTGCCCATAACCCCAAAAACAACTTTTTAATAGCGATTTTGATAGGTTTTTGAAAGACCTTTTGAATGCCGCGAGCCGCATATCTTTATCTGGGAGCAAACTCGACTTATTCACATTTTAGTGAAAAAAAGCTGCTAGAATTTTAAGAAAATGTATTTTACTTCATTTTCGAAAATTCTCGCCATGGGACCAAAAAAATTTTTTGGGACCCCACAGGTAGTGAAAAGTTCATATTTTGTACCATAGAATCGAATAAGAATGTTAACAAAAGGATCTGAGACATGACCCTTTTTCGTGGGTCGCTTTCGCGTGGAACTACTCATATGTGAAAATGTATAAGGACCTTTTTTGTTCATCGTTTCAAGTTCTACAAAAAGTTTCTCTACATATTTTTCGATAACATGCGTCCCTTTCGAGTTTTTGAGGGTGAAAAAGGGAAAAGCATCGAAAAAACACGTTTTTTCGACTTTTTTAAAAAACGGCCCAAGTGGCGATTTTGATTCTTAGTAGGTTGTGATCCCACAGATGTCCCGAACCATATCCAACAAGAATCCTACTTGCTGTCGTCAGCGGAGGGTAGACTCGGTTCAGGACCACCGTGTCGCACTAGCACAGGTGAGGTGAGATTTGGTATTTGGAACTCAACCCCGTTATAGAGTTTTTTTTAGATCATCTTGAAACACAGACAGAAATAGATCTGGTGGAGGATTCATAGGTCCAAACCATAGACCAGCGAGAATCATATTCTCTTTTTTTACTCTTAATCTATAAGGTAGTTCATTCATCATGAGAAACAGTGGCCAAAAATTGAATTTTGAAGATTTGAATAAGAGGACACCATCAGAGTTCCATGTAGAAGTTATTCGATGAGGATGTTTCAGAAAATCTTCTGGAAGTGACTTGTAAACTGATCCATCTTGAATATCCGTAAAATATCTCTGACTGTGCCTGACCCGATGATCTAAGCTCTCATAGAACCCGGGTCTCTTGTACATGGATCTCAATTGACCTAGTATTGGTATTTCAAAGAAACAGTTCAAATCATGATTATGGCATTTGTTGACAAACCTAACATGTAATTCTGAAAAACATATCGGACAGTGGTGATGCTTAATGAGAGGTGTTTTTATCTGGGCGGTGTTAAAGGCACGTCAGATTCTTAGAAACGGTCATCGTTCCGCTGTTTCGGGTACGCTGTGTATACATATACAGGCGTGCGCAGCTGGACGTGTTCACCTGTTTACTCTTGTTCGTCAATAGAAGTTCGTCTATTATTATGGATTGAAGTCATGATTGTTAGTAACAGCGATCTTGAACAAAGTTTCCAATGCATGTTTAGTGCGTGAACTTGAATTGGGAGAGAAAGTATTGTGCATACTCACTATTGCAGTGGATATTTACTAATGATTTAAAAATCGAGTCAATAATCAAAGTTAGTAGATACTCATTATTTTATTTCAAAGTTGAATAGAAAATCCATAATAATGTTTCATAATTGGGTGAATAATGTAAATTAGTAAATACGCCAATAAAACCAGGGGTGAGGGGGCTGTGAGAATCTCAAAATTGACAAGAAAATCCATAATGTTTTTAAAATTGAAAAAATAATGTAAATTAGTATATATACCAATGAAACCAGGGAGAGGGGGCTAAGAGAATCCCAAAATTGCTCATAAAATCTCGTAGAAAATTCATGCTTTTGGAATTGAGTAAATATTGTAAGTTAGTAAATAGGCCAATAAAACTACGGGCGAGGGGACTGCAAGATTTCAAAATTGATTAGAAAATCCATGACAGTATTTTCAAAATAATAAAGTAAATAAATTTAATCTATCTTATAATTCAGTAGTTAAGATCTAAGTTTTTTTAATGCACCAATGAAGCCAGAAGTAGGGAGTCCCACGAATCGCACAATTGTTCGTCGTCCTTGTAATGTGAAAAAAGATATGTAATAGAAAGAAAAAAAATTTTCTGACCGGAAATCGATCCCTGGCCAGCAAAACTGAAAGCGCACTCGCTAAACGCTGAGCTACCAGGCTGGTTGCGTCCAAGTGATCAAAAAGTGTACATACGTCGCAGGCATCCGAAAAAAGTGAAAATTCGAATTAATGTGGACCATGATACGTATATAAGCGTTTTAGTCAGAAAACTCTTGCCTTCATTATGAATCTCTTGCTGGGCGTCCAGTATTTACTATAGTATATACTATACATATAGTAAAGGGACGGCGGAACAAGGGGCCTGACGAGCCTATAAGATTACCCTTTTATCTTTGAAAAAACTTTCTTAAACTTTTAAAGTGTTTTGACACAATTGTGAGGTCGAATGCAATGCAGAGAAATCAACGACAGAATAGCAGATAGAAGCAAGCCAGTAACTTTGAACCTTGTAACAACTGTAAAAATTGCTATGATACTTTCTAGTGTGGTGAGAGGTGCACCCGGATATAGAGGCTCCTCAGCTTTATCAAATGGAGAATCACCATCTGAATCTTCACTGTCCTCGTCACTTGCAGAATCTTCAGTCTCGCTCTCTTCCTCATCACTCGATTAGGAGTCAGAGTTTGTTGAATCTGAGTCCGATGAAGTATTGATGTGCGGTTCTCCATCTCTGATACCTGCATATAATTGGACTTGTCAGACAATAAGCTCATAACGAATGTAAAGGGCAAATATTGATGAGATATCCACTCAAGTGAAGCGCATTTTGGAGTGAAGTAACCTGGCTGAGAATCGCAAAGTCTCCATTCAAAAGACTTCTACCAATATCTCACATGAGTCAAGTTCAACAAAAAAATGAGCATTATGAATGAAAAAAATTGACATTTGTACACTAATTGGTGAGTTAGTTCAAAAGAATGTATGGATAGAGATTCTCCAGATCTAGGAGTTCTCCATAATTTGTTCATCATTTGGTGCATTACACTTTTGAGGTATATCATATTTAGGAGGATATCAACAGATAATTCATGAGCATGTGCCATTATTTCTACGGGATGGCCTTTCGCCTCAGTCTTTTGAGAATGAAAAATGGACTCAGAGAAAACCAGGTTGCACTTTAATGATGAGAAAGCGAATAATATTATACTTTGAATGGAAAAAGCAATGCAAGATGCAATCTGATTCAATCTCATTCACGCGATTGAATGTTTTCGAATACATCCAACTGGCAGTTGTTTCTGCTACGAATTGCACGTCTGTTTTTTACCGGGTGGAAGCTGTGTTCAGAAAGCACTCAGGAAAAATCTGCAAAAAATCATGTCTATATATCTCACTTTTCTCCACCCAAATTCGTTATTTGTTTATTTTCTTCCACTTTTGTTCATTTATAAAAAATTGATAAACAATAGCTGACTTGTAACTGCGATATCTCACACTGGATGAATTGACTCCAGACTCCGGAGATGTCTCAAATGATTCCTGCACGGCTACTTTGATTTCCTCCACTCTTACAATGACTGGAGCGTCATTTGTTTATTAGTAATGGATTAAAAACATATCAGACGCTTTCGGAGCCGCAAATGCGCCTACTGCGCATGCAGTATATAGGCGCATCCGGCATCAGGCAGTAACACGGCTGCCGTGGTACGGCATCATATATGGCATGAGGTACAGAGCGGCACAGAGCGGTAAACAGACTCTTGGTGGACTAACCAATCAACTCCACGACCATTCTGGACCATTCACGACGGGGAACTCAGACGCAGAGTGACAGAATTCACCGTACTTATGCGGCAGAGTTTCGCATTCGAGCGCAAATCGTCTCGAGGATGACGTTCCACACATCATACCCGAGAGATTGGCTCGACTATACAATGTCTCCGGACGTGGTTCTCAAACATTGGATATAACAAATAGACTTCGCGTTCTGTCCATCAGCTTTAAGCTAAAGTTCGAATTCCGGGATGTATTAAGAGAGTATTCAACTCTCACACAGAATCAATACTTGGATTGAGAAAATTCAAGTGCCTGCAAAATATTCCATCATACTTCCCGGGCATTTTTTTACCTGAGGTACACGAATGACAACAGTCTATTAGAAATTGTTTGATGTGTGTTCGTGATTTCAATGCTCGTGTCGCTGCTCTAGCTGAGCCTCACCTTTTGTTCATAACAATCCTTCACAAAGATTGTGCCTTTAATATACACAGTAACAATAGATTGAGCAGGTTCCAAGTGAGAAATTTCTGTCTTAAATTCCTATGAAATTTGTCCATTCTAATTAAACCAGCCTGATTTTTCGAGAACATCTGTAATTATCACTAAAGCCCGGGAAGATGCAATAAGGAGTTTTTTTGGAACGGGTTTTCGGAATAAGGGGTTTTGCTTTCTCTGAAAAGAAAGCTTTGTTTTCGGCACAGCAAATTTTTGATCAATTTTTCCATTTAAGAACTCCATTTCCATCATCTATAAGCCAACAGTATCGAAACTCCGCCTCAACCAAACGATTGTTTTTGTATGTTATATATGTGTATCTTATGAGGTGAGAATGAAGAGGATTGAACAACAGGGAAAAGGAAACTATTATGGGGGATTCCAATCATGATTTTGGATTTTGATCAGTTTTCCGAATTTATCATTAGTTTGAGTGGTCATCTGAGACTATCTCGCTAAGAGAAAGCATTCTGCATCCGGTACATTCTGCTAATCTCTTTTAGCAGCGTATTTTTGTATCTAAATCACTCTTTAGAATTTCTATAACAGACAAAGTTTGTGCTAACTTAGCAAGCACAAGTTGGCACCAACTTTGTCAGGTATAGAAATTCTAAAAAGTGATTTAGATACAAAAAAACACCTCATTCCCAAAACGCGTTCCAAAAAAACTCCTTATTTCTGTATTTTTTATAATTAATCAATGACTATTTGTATCTTGCTGGGTAGATGCTATAGCAAGGCCCATCAAGGCCGTACCACGGCAGCCGTGTTACTGGCTGATGCCCGATGCGCCTATATACTGCATGCGCAGTAGATGCATTGGCGGCTCCGAAAGCGTCTGATATGTTTTTAATTCATTACTAATAAACAAATGACGCTCCAATCATTGTAAGAGTGGGGGGAATTGAAGTATCCGTGGAGGAATTATTTGAGACATCTCCGGAGTCTGGAGTCAATTCCTCTAGTGAGATATCGTGCTTACAAGTCAGCTGTTATTCAACAATTTTTTATAAATAAACTAAGGTGGAGGAAATTAAACAAATAGCGGATTCGGGTGGAGAAAAGTGAGATCTATTGACATGAATTTTTGCAGATTTTTCCTGAATACATTCTGAACACAGCTTCTACCCGGTCAGTTTTGTTAAGCAGTTCAAGCAGTTGATTCGTGTGCGTGTGTGAGGTATGTATTATGCGGCAGAGGAGAGGGGTGGGTGGAATATGGATTGTAGAACGGCACCGGAACGGTGAGGACCGCGGACCGCGACCATGTGATGTCTCCAGTCATCGGACGCTAACGGTCATGTCACAAGATTATAGAACGGGGCAGACTCAAGAACAGGAATGATGAGATAGAGACCGAGATGTGCGGTGGATCGAACACTTTATTGGTGCGCTAGCCGACAGAGCCTCCGGCACGCTTGAGGTCACAGCGTAAACTGCTGCGCTTAGGGCAGCATCAAGACCCATTGGGTCCGTTTTCACTTTTCCTTCTCGCCAGCGTCCTATTCCCCCATTTTCTAATTTTCGGGACTGTTGCCAAGCGGCCGTTGCTGCTTGGAACATCTATGCGTACAGGGCACGTACATATATAGATATATAGAATCAACTCGGGCGTATATAGGTATATTAGGTATATAAGGGTATAGGGATACACATATTCAAGTGTTAGGAAAGGTGTGGTCGTGGAGTATACCCGACATCATCCCCCTTTAGGTTAGAAAAATTTATGGCTAAGGAAATTTTTCGTTACATATCAGCATTTCCGAATGATAATGGTTTAGTTTCTCTCACTGATTCCGCATTGCGGTTATTTCTACTATAGGAAGCTACGTAAGTAGGAGCCTGAGGAGCGTGTATAACATTGTTGTTCCTATTATAGCTTATCTTGCAACAGCAGCTTCTATTCCATAAGCTGATACCTATGAGTTTGAGGGCATCAAATGCCCCACATTTGTATAGACTATACAGAATAATTATGGTCAATGCAGCTTTACCGGTGTAATCTAAGTACGTCGAAATTCGTTCGGTCCATGATTTCGTTCTTTCTTTGTATTTAAAATCATTGATCAATTTCTGAACATCGTTAAGTTTGGTCAATTGTTTATCTAAACCGTTACCAGCTTTTTGCAATTCGATTTTGTCCAAGTGGGATTTCTCAATCTCTAGGGTATCAGTTATGTTGAAAGTGAGGTATTCTATTTTTGCATTGAAAAATTCGCTGCGGTAAGGTTTTAATTGGAACTGGTCACTTATAAAGGCACAGGAAGTGTCGTTGGATTGCAATATGGTGTCTTTTTCTACATCCAATAACGTTTGCAAATTCTTACAGTATACATGAAAAGTCAGTTTCTTATCGGTAGATATTACCCATAAATTCAACTTATCTACTTCTTCGACAAATGAGTCCTTCATAGTGTACCACCCCGAAATGGCAGTTACAAATTTCTCTCTGCAAAAGTATATCAGAGTAGCAAGAGCTATCTCTTGATGTGCTCATGAGTGGTCGAGTACTTTTACAAATTTTTTGACCGGGCTTAAAGTGAATGCAGTCTCCTAAATTGATGAGGGTATAAAATGTCAAGTCGGCAGTTATAAGTATATCTTTATGCTCGAGATCAATTACTTTGAATGAGGATCGACCTTGTCGGATGGGCAATGGATGTAGGTATATGAGCTTGTACTGGGTTTCTTCTGGAACCGGAGTACTTATGACATATATTAATTTATCATCATTGAGATACGCGATAAACGTGGAGATTTTTATCAAATCGAAATAGTGCTTTTCGTCAAATTCGAAAAGATGATGAATGGTTTGATTGCGTTTGATTGCGTTGAGAGCTTGTAGGAAACTATGTGGCTTTACTATTGAAGGGAAGACAACACCCGTCTTTGCTAAAGAAATAGCGTTCTCTACATTACCTAATTGTTCTTCGAGATCCTTCATGGCTAGTTGGATCTCCTGTAAAGATACTAGCATCTTTTGATTGGCTTCAATGTTCTGAATGGCTCGATCTCGAGACTGGCTCCACTCTTTAAGTTTTTCAAAGTTATTGTCGAAAATTTCTAGTTGTGAACTCATTGTCCCGATGGATCCCTTGACAAGCATGGTCTGATTCTGAATCAACCTCAATACTTGTGCATTTTGTTTATACACTTCGGTAATCTCCTGGTTATACAATTCAGCATCATCGCTGTCTAATGTTCCAAAAAGAAATTTCAATCCCATTCCGACAAGACCGACAAGGGCTCGTTTACCTCTATGGACGCGTGAAGCGCGTACACTTTGGTCAGTACAGTTGATATTTACGTTGCATCGTTCTTTCATATTCATCGCGTTTCCGACTGTGTTTGTAATACCTCTTTTATTTCTATTGATGTGCAAGCCGCGAGCTCTAGCCTCTAGAAGGGTCATTTGACGTTCTACCAATTGGGCATATTCACCCATTGTACAATTAATATTAGCATTACATAATCGTTTGATATCCTTTACATACGTAGCCAGTCTTCCACTGGCAAAGAAGAGCTCTGCAATGTCCGTGGTGTGGACTACTGTCCATTCTTCCCGGTACAAATGAGCAAGTCCTCCATTTACTCGAACAAATTGTGGTATCTTTTCGGATACCTCATATGGCTGCACAGGAATTATGAGTAGGATTATTAATGTAAGCATCTGTAACAGAAAACATGTTGAATTATCCTAACAAGTATTCTAAAATTCCATATTATAATGTCTTATTTCATTGAAATGCCGCAACTGCACTCTATCACGTACGATGAGTTCCACGGTGTGGGTTTGGTCGTTGACCCGTTGTATTGCAAGTGGTTCTGTCCATGTGGGTATATTATCTACGATTGTCTTTGCTATAACAACGTCTCCGACTTGATAGGAGCTTGATGCCGTCTGGCGACTAGATACTGTCTCTTGATTCCGCTTCTTCGCTTTCTGGATATGGTCTCTTGCGTTTTTTCTTCTTTCTTCTAATATTTCCAGATGTATTTCCTCTCGATAGTCTTCCGCCTGATCGAATTCTGAGTTTCCATACAGTAATTCGTAAGGTGAGTACTTAGTCGTGTTGTGGGTACTTTCATTATAAGTCTGGCTTGCTCTTAGCAGTTTTAGATAAGTACTGCCCTCCTTTGATTTGGCTAGTGTTTTCAATGTTCCTATGACCCGTTCGCATATCCCATTAGATTGAGGGTGGCGAGCAGCGATGTTGATAAACTCGATACCATATTTGCGATATAGGGTTTGGACCTTATGAGAAAGGAAAATCTCTTCATTATCCGAAACCAAATATTGCGGTGGTGCAATTTTTAAGAAGAACTCTTCAAGGGCTATGTGAGTCTTTGATTTTTGTCCAATTTGCCATATCCAGGCAGAGCGGCTGAACTCGTCAATTATGACAAGGAAATCTTGATTTTCGAAATTGCAGAAGTCAATGTTGATCTTCTCCAAGGGTCTTGATGCGGGATCGATGTAGACATCGGGAGCCATAAATTTCCTTGCTGCGTGTTTCGTACGCGCACATACAGAGCACTGTTCGATGTACTCCTTGACGTCTTTTGTGATATCTTGCCACGTAAATTCCTTACGTATTTCGGTCAACGTTTTTTCTGTGGACCAATGGTTCCTGTTATGTATTTCTGCTAGTTTCATCATCTGTGCCTTTCTGTCTCTGAGGACCCGTGGTTTCAAGGGTCGTACGAACAACGGCTTCCCAGCAAGTTTCACGTACAATCCGATCCAACCGAGTAGGCGGTCATAGTTCTCATTTTTGAAGATGTGCGTGATTTCCACAACATCATGGTCCTTCGCTTCTTCTAACTTCAGGAACAGCTCTGGAATATTCCTCTTGTTTTGATACAAGGCTCCTTTGATGGCAAAGTTGCCTTCTTCTTGTAAATTGCTCCTGACAATGTGCTTGGATAGTGTGGCCCAGCCCATTTCTGATAACTCTTTCAAACTGATAGCTTTTATCGTTTGGCTTTCCTCAAACAAATTAATATATTTTCCTAATGTTTCTCGATCATTATATACTACGTCCTTTTTCTGCTGGATGATCTCGCGTAGCGAATATTCTTCCGTAAATTTGGTAATCAGCCTTACATTATTGGAGATCCTCCTGAGTTTCTCGATCGTTATTTCCGGCTTATCGTTCTCTTCAACATCCTCCCGTTCGTCGACATGAAATGCTCGTGAGAGAGCATCGGCGTTGCTGTTCAATTTTCCCTTCCTATAAATAATATTGGGATGATAATCAGTTATTTTGGTCAGCATGCGAACTATTCGAGAGCTGACGTCATCTGATTTGTTTTTGAATATCGAACGAAGATTTTGGTGGTCTGAATAAACATCAAATCTCTGTCCGTATAGGAAGTGCTTATACTGCTTCATACCCCATACGATTGCTAGCAGTTCACGTTCGGTTACAGAATAGTTCCGCTCTGCGGGATTTAGACTTCTGCTTGCGTAGGAGCAAGGATGCTCGTCGCCATTTTCATCGACTTGAGATAATATAACTCCAATGCCCTCGTTAGATGCATCAGTATTCAAAATGAAGGGCTTCGACGGATCAGCGTGTTTCACCACGGGATACGTTGCTAAAAGCTGCTTGAGCAGTGAGAATTGCTCTCGACATTTTTCATCAAAGTTGAATTCCACATTTTTTCCTTTCAGTCTGTTCAAATGATGGCTTTTCTGAGCAAAATTAGGAATAAATTTGCGATAATATGATGCTAGGCCGAGGAACGTTTCTAGTTCCTTTTTATTTTTTGGCTCTGGATAATTCAGGACTTTTTCCACGTTTCTGGCTAATGGTCGGATCCCCTCTTGTGATATGTCATGCCCGAGGTACTCGAGATGGTCTTGCATGAATGAACATTTGTCTGGATTCAGCACGAGCCCAACTTCGCGTAGCCTTTCCATTACGGTGCGAAGATTTCTTAGATGCTCTTCAGGGGTTGATCCAAATATGATGAGATCGTCGACATAAATGAAGCAAATTTTACCAATCAAGCCTCGGAGCTTGAAGTTTACCATTCTTTGGTAGGTAGCAGGACTGTTCATTAAGCCCATAGGGAGGCGCAACCATTCCCAGTGTCCCTTGTGCGTCCCGAAGGCTGTTTTGGGAATATCGCTCTTTTTCACGCGTACCTGGTAAAATCCGTTGGACATGTCAGACAGCTCATGTATTTGGCTTTTCCCAATAGGCATAATATCTCCTCAATCGAAGGGAGTGGATAATTATCTTGCACAGTGTTGGCATTCAATTTTCGAAAGTCCATGACCAAGCGCCACTTTTTTTCACCCGAAGCGTCCATTTTCTTTGGTACTAGCCATACATTGGATCGGTAGGGCGAGCAGCTTGGCCTAATTAGTTTCTTCTTCTCTAGAGTTTCTATTTGCCTTTCAATTTCAGCCTGTATGGATATCGGGTGACGGTACAACGGTGTGCTTATAGCCTTATCGGTTGTCATCGTGATTCCGTGTTCCACATCCTCAACCTCAGGCATTGGATCATCTGGTAGAGCGAATCTATCGTTGAACTCTGCGATGATATTGAAAATCTCCTTTGAAACGTCGGGAGAGATGCGCTCGGATACGTTGTCCAAGTCTTTCTTGAATTTTTGTCTCAGAAATTCGATGCGGTCTAGGCGCTCCTTCGATTCTTCTGAATGATTTATGCAGTCGAAATGTTTTCTTTCGTAGTGCTCTTTCAGCCGGAGCTTTCGCTCTTCAATATTCACTCTATTGTCCAGTATAAACCTCAATATGTTTTGCCGACGGTTGCGTGTTGGACGCTTCTTCCTCTTGGCTTTCCCGACTGGTCGGCTGCGTATTAGACGCTTCTTCCGCGCAGTGTCGTGGGAGGTCTTCATGGACAGTGAAACAGAGGTTTTCCCTGTATATGGGCTTGTAATCATCCGTTTCGTTGAACAGATGCAGCTTTATTTTTTCGTTTTCTTTTATTTCATATATTCCTGGCACGGCATTAAGCCCTTCCACAAAATTTACCCCAGGTGGGCTGTTGGGCATAATTTCCCTTGTATCAAAAGAGTTAGGTTTCAGCTGAGCCAGCTGGTGCTTATTGAGTTCCAAAGTAACTCTGCCTCCTAAATGATTCCTCAGGGTAATTGTATTTTTTTCATTATCCACTATTGATTTGGAGCTTATTTGCCAGTCTTTACCTAGGATGCCATCAGCCTTCATTGGAAAGTCATTGGTCATTACAAACAAAGTGAATTTAGTGGAAAATATTTCGATCTCACAAGTGCCGATCGCGTTATAGAGACCGTCAATGATGTAGAATTTCTTCATCTCGTGCGGCAGGAATTTCCTGAATGTCTCGTTTTTTGGGTCCACGCATCGAACTTTTATGTGAGATCTTTTTGACCCTGAATCTACCAGGAGTCCGTTTGGTGTTGCGGCACCGTGGAATTTTGTGAAAAATATCGAGTCGTACCGATCAAGTCGGCCTGATCCATCTCCGAGGAAGCATCCTGAAGAGGAACTGTGGATGACTCTGCCATTTCGTGAACTCGACCTGGCGGGTCTTTGTTCTGTACGGCGGATGCGCGAAAATTTCTAGTCCTTAAGTGCGGATGTTTCCGCCAACATATTTCTTCCGTATGCCCTGGAATATCGCAATGCTTGCAATGTTTTCCTGGTTGAGAGGTGTTGACTTTGTCAGAGCGGGTCGTGGTTGTCTTTTGGTTGGACGCTCGTGTATTTGGTTCCTGGGCTCTCCGATATGACCCATCGCGGCGGCCCCGCTGTTGCGCTCTTATGATCTCGTCTTCGTTGTAGATTTTTTCTTCTTGTATCGCTCTGAAGTATGCATCGTTTAACGTTGCAGGCTGTGCCGCTACCACCAAAGATTTTATCGTAGGTTTCAGAGCCCTGAGGAATCGCTGAATCCTCTGTTCTTCTTCGATGCCTCTGTATACCCCCTTGTACTTGGAGTCAACTTGGTCAATTGACCTCTGGACCCGTTTATCTATCTCTCCATATCTTTTTATAAAATTTTCTATCCTTTCGTTGTAGCCTTGTCTGATGGAATTTCATTCTTCTGTTAACTGATTATAGTCGCTTTCTGTTTTTCCAAAAGCTAGGCGCATGGCCTCTTTAAAGTGTTTCGGTGACTTATCAGGCATGCGATCGGCAACTGCAATCGCCTCACCCTTGAGTTTGGTGGCCATGACTTTATATATAAACTCATATTTTTCTGCATCTGTGTGTAACTGGTCGTTTATCCTCTTACATTGCTCTAAGAAGGCTTCGACATCTGTTGTGCCATCGAATTCTCGTACATCTTTGACCCGTTGGCTAAGTTCTACATACCGGGAGTGGGAAATTGAAGCTATTTCCCTCTTCAACTGTTCCTCGTTGATACTAGTGGTATCTTCAAAAATCTCAAATTGTGCTAAGCGCTCCTTTAATTTTTTCACCTCACTATCGTTGTTCTCTTTTTCGAGTGCTAGTTTCCGTTCTCTTAACAAACTTTCTTCAAGTTGCTTTTTGAGCTCTTCTACGGTTGCCATCTTTGGGATGAACTGTGCAAGCGTTTCGCTGAATTGGAAAAGCCTATTCCTAATCGTTATCTTGGGTTTATGAAACCCGTCGCTTTCTGCAAAAAAGCTAGTTGTCTCTACCTCGGAACCCGAGTGAGAGCTCTCTGACGAGTCAGCGTCGTCAATGTAGAGCATTGGTTGAACGACAAGACGGTGAAACTAGTGTGAGTTCACTCACCTTGATATTCATATGCTCTCCAACGAGTGGTCCTTGACCCGTGCGGGCTTCTGTAACTGAGCGTCCGCCTCGTCAGCGCGCGCTGGCTCGTAGCGGCTTCCGTAGCACTCTCTCTCCCTTTCCTCCAGGGACCGTCTCTAGCGGGCTGCTTGTTGGAAGCGTCTTCCCGCTTGCGTCTCTCCAGAGGAATTTTGGAGGGGCGGCTAGCTGCGGATCTCGGCTCGGCGAGTCATCCAAACAAAGCAGCAGCGTTGTCCCTTCCGTGGGCTGTCTTTCTCTCACTCACTCACTGTATGCTTCTGGTGCACAATTTGCACTCGCGATTTACACTCGCGACCCCGTATCCTGGCAGGATCGCCAATTTGTCACCAGATTATAGAACGGGGCAGACTCAAGAACAGGAATGATGAGATAGAGACCGAGATGTGCGGTGGATCGAACACTTTATTGGTGCGCTAGCCGACAGAGCCTCCGGCACGCTTGAGGTCACAGCGTAAACTGCTGCGCTTAGGGCAGCATCAAGACCCATTGGGTTCGTTTTCACTTTTCCTTCTCGCCAGCGTCCTATTCCCCCATTTTCTCATTTTCGGGACTGTTGCCAAGCGGCCGTTGCTGCTTGGAACATCTATGCGTACAGGGCACGTACATATATAGATATATAGAATCAACTCGGGCGTATATAGGTATATTAGGTATATAAGAGTATGGGGATACACATATTCAAGTGTTAGGAAAGGTGTGGTCGTGGAGTATACCCGACAGTCACGTTTGATTGCGTTTGATCATGGAAAAGCAGATGTAAACACTTGCCACGGTGCCCTTGAATGCAATTTAAATGAAATATTCTGTTACCAACGGGATTATTTTGGTTTCCGTTTCCGGATAGCTTGAAGGATACATTCCTAAAAGAATTAAAATCTTTCGCCGAGCCGTTTTGAAGGAATGTCATTTGGAACATTTTTTGGAACTCTTATTTCCTCAGTGATAATAAATGTTCTCCAATCCTAAGATTCCTTGGTCAAATGATGACTTAAATAAAAATGATGATTCAGGAGGATGATTCGAGTAATTATGACAATGAGAATAGTTACGAGAGATTAAATCTCCAAAACTGCTGATTGTGGGGAGTCCTTTTGGGGAAAAAATTATGAAGCAGAGTCCGGATCTCAAATTGGGATTCCCATCCACATCTTGATCAAAACGACTCAAGTAACGATCAATATCAATCAACATAAATCAATATAGCATTGCTAATCATCGTTTCAACGTCATCAATCGACACAGATCGGTAAGTTGGAATACTGTTTTGCGGTCGTCTTACGACACCGTACCCCGTCTGCGGCAAATTCCTCGCGTGCTCAGACGGCGACATTTGTTGATATGGTCTATATACTCGCTCCAGACAATACTCTCGGTATAGATGTGTGCCAGCGAAATTCATAACAAGAGTGAATTCTGGAACTTTAGCTAATGGGTCACTCAACTAGTATCTCACCAGCTTGTGAGCGCTTCGCATGTGTCTCTGAACCTTTTGGTGAAAAGTTTCAATTGTTATTCCAATCAATGCGTATTTATTGCTACGTTGACTGTATGCGAATTTCACAATCGTGATGACAAAGGACCATGCATTTTGTCACGAGGAGAATAGATCCAAAGTCTGTCTATTATGTTTTCGAAAGAAGAAAATGATGGTCCCCATCAAAAATCAACTGAAAATAGATCTGGAGACAATTTTTAATCATTATCGAGATAGCAAAAATTCACCAAGTGCTTTGTGTGGTACGTGTAAGGTGCACGTGAGTCGAGTTAAATCTGCCAAAGAGAAGTAGAATATTTTGAATCCACCCAGAGTTGTGGAAATAATAGTTTCCGAAACAACAGAGAATTTGAGGTGTGATTGTGAAATCTGTGATGTTGCACGAAGAACTCTCAATTCACAGCAACAAACTACATCTAAATCAGCAGGTGAGTATTTGAAAACCTGTCAAATTTCATTGTTCCACAATTCCATGGATTTTACGAATAGGTTCCTCATATTGCCTCCCCAACATCATGAAATTGTGGTTTCCGGTAATTTCTTTACGGACAGCCCGAGTCACGCACTAGTAATCAGACTTTCCATCACGATGATCTTGACGTCTCGCAACTCTACCCTTGCTACCACACGCCAATGTATCTCTTGATTATCGGGTTACCTATCAAAGTGGAAATACGCACAGATTGCGCTCGCACTTTTTCAATATTTGGACGAGAAATTGTACTAGGCTATTTTGCTTTGCACGGAATCGCGGATGAAACTCAATGATTTCCTCTCGATTCATAAATGTTGCAACAAACTGATATCAAAATGTCATAACTCTTCAGTGGGCTCAAATTTCCATTATTACAATAACTATCAACTATTTTCCCATTCATCATTGAGATTAAACCATAGTGTACTCGAATTTCCGTAGAACAACGTGAAATATTCATGCATCTCGTACCAAAAAAGCTGCACCTTCCATTCTCGCACTGGGGAATCCTGATCCGTTACGTGACGTTTTTCGTTGAGTGTAGGGGCCTTGTGAGGAGTATTTATTGGAGATTTTACGTTATTAACATCATTTCCAAAAAATTGCATAAATTCGGAATGTGACGTGGTTTTGTATGGAATATTCAAGTTTCATTGAATTTGACAAAGTTCCTGAGTGGAATCCATTGATGTCGTGAATCATATTACAGTGAATCCAGCTCCAAGCACATTGAAAAACCCCTGCCGTAAATGTCTCACTCCGGTATCCAAAGGAGTATCCCATATCTGCAATGTGCAGTCTTAAGTTGATGGTCTTTCAACTTATTTGGAAAGTTGTCCCCAAAGAGTACAAGATCAAGTAGTGTCCGAATTCATAAAAAGTGAGACTGCAGTAGAAGAATGTCCAGAGTCACAGGAGACACTCGTCATCCGACAATTACGATGCAAGCCACTCCATTTTATCAGAAAATCCTGCAAAGGGTCCATAAGTAAAAAGACCGCGTGTAAACGATTAGTATCTGCAGAGGATCTTTCAAAACTCCAGATAAGCATGAATCTAAGCTCTCGCCAGACGCATGGGATCGCCTCATTTTTACGGACAGCCACACAAGATAGAAAATTCATCGAATCAGGCTCGACGATTAAGCTTATGGAGGAATCTCACCTACTCGACGATTTTTTCAGCCACGGAGAGTTTGAGTTCTTGAAGATCAATGGAAAAGAGATCTCCGAAGTGCATAGAGTTGTGGTCCATTGCATTGGTATTAGTGATTTCATAGCGTTCATGAAGGAGAAAAGGCGCACTGAAAAAGTGTCTTATTAAGAAGGGCTTGGACGGTGCAGGAGGATTTTTTAAAATTTGCCTCTTAATTCAGTCGGAAACATCGACAGCGGAAATTCCTCGCTCAGAACGTCGGGAATTCTCTGACGGTATTGCACTCAAACAGTTCAAGGATTCTGCAGTCAAAAAGATATTTCTGTTGGCAGTAGCTCCTAAGATTCAAGAAAATTATAACAATGTTTCTACATTAATGAATGCTCTGGATCTCGATCAGCTTGAAGGAACTATAGCTACCGATCTGAAATTAACTAGCATCATATTCGGTATTATGCCGCAGAGCTGCACCCACCCATGCATCTGGTGTTTTGTGAATGAAGATGATCCCAACACCTGCGGTGAACTCAGAACGGTCCAAAAAAATCTGACTTACTACAAGAAGTGGGTTGCAGCTGGATCAGTGAAGAATGATGCGAAAAATTCCATGAATTGCGTGAACAGACCATTATTCAAGAGCGATCCGGACGAGACATTCCTGCAACTAATACCACCACCTCAACTGCACTTCATGCTAGGAGTGGTAAATACCATATTCTTCCATATTTTCCGAGAGTTTTAGAGTAAATTTACAGCTTGGATGAAAAAATGCAACGTTGAACGAGAGATGACACATGGTAGCCCAGCTTTCAAAGGAAACTCATGTAAAAAACTTTTGAAGAATTTCGATTTACTATGTGTTAAACCAAATTCAAGACTGGAAAAATATCAAACATCCTTCTCTGACTTCCGGAATGTTGTAAACTCGTGTTTTGGAGAGGTTCTGGATTCCGATTACAAGCTTTCCATCGCTCAGTTGTGTCAAAGCTATATGAACTTAGGAATCAGTGTGACTCCAAAGGAACACGCAGTATTTTTCCACGTTGAACAGTTCTGCGAATCGAGAAAAAGAGGATTGGGCTTCTACAGTGAGCAAGCAGTTGAGTCTGTTCACTTCGACTTCAATTCCCTGTGGGAGAAGTATAAAGTCAACGATTCGAACGAGAAATATCCCGAGAAACTTCTACGTGCAGTGTGCTCATATAATGCCTCCCACATTTGAAGAATTCATAAGTCTTTGGAAGAAGATGGAATCATTATGTATTACAGGCTCACAGTGACTTCTTATTATGTCTCCTCATTTATCTTGTACAATGTGCATCTATATTGGCCCCAACTTGAGTAGTTTTGAATAAAATGTGGATGGGAATCCCAAATTAAGATCCGGACTCTGCTTCATAATTTTTTCCCCAGAAGGACTCCCCACAATCAGCAGTTTTGGAGATTTAATCTCTCGTAACTATTCTCATTGTCATAATTACTCGAATCATCCTCCTAAATCATCATTTTCTATTTAAATCATCATTTGACCAAGGAATCTTAGGATTGGAGAACATTGATCATCATTGAGGAAATAAGAGTTCCAAAAAATGTTCCAAATGACATTCCTTCAAAACGGCTCGGCAAAAGATTTCAATCCTTTCAGGAATGTATTCTCCAAGTTATCCGGAAACGGAAACCAAAATAATCCCGTTGGTAACGGAATATTCCATTTAAATTGCATTCAAAGGCACCGTGTTGCAAGTGATCAGATGTTGTTTGAAATATCTGTGATGATGTGCACCGCAGTCAGCAGTGGAGTGCAGAAATTATTTGTTTGGAATTTCTTTACACAGGAAGAGATGAGAGGGGCAATATCTGTTGAGATAGGTAAGTATAACCT
This sequence comes from Eretmocerus hayati, assembly GCA_029851415.1. Taxonomy (NCBI): domain Eukaryota; kingdom Metazoa; phylum Arthropoda; class Insecta; order Hymenoptera; family Aphelinidae; genus Eretmocerus; species Eretmocerus hayati. The sequence continues at coordinate 54,368,296 of CM056742.1, read as the reverse complement.
CCAAATTGCGTCGTGCATGAGAAAGGAGGGACTTAGGTTGTTTCAACCAAAATTAGATTTCTCTCGCTGCCCTTTTTTAAGAATATCCAAGCCTGACTGAAGTAAAAGAGTCTTTCAAAAGACTCTTTACAAGAGTCTTTTGAAGTGTTTCATTATAGAGAGTCAGTAAGTGAGACTCATGGCCGATGAGACTCTTGTAGGAAAAGACTCATACGCAATTGCAAATGTTCCGATCATGTCCACTGTAATTTTCTTGACTTTTTTAGAACAATTTTCCGGTGATTTTCAGGGGAAGAACGATGAACGTATTAACTATGGAATAAGCTTGATGGATGGAATGTCGAATCAACCTGGTTTAGAGGTTAAGATGAAAATCCCGGGGTTTGTGGGTTCGCCATTCAAAGTACATACGCACTGGACTTGACAATTGGGGTCTTGCATTTTTTTTGACCCCCTCAAGTAAAGGTTTGGCAAATTCGAGCAAATTAAGATAAGTATTGTGCAATCAGAGGAAAAAATCCCAAAAATTTTTTTCATCTTGCGCAAATTGTTTGAAAGTCAGACGACTTGAGAGTGACCATAGTGGGTGAGCGCCGTGTGACGTCACACCGATACAGTCGTCGGCTACTGCTATTGTAAACGTATGGCTTGCCAGATTTTTCTGTTATTATCTCCAAATTTCTGAGTGAATAAATATATCGTCATGGCTAATAGAATAGAAGAAGGTTTCGTGAAAGCTGATTCAACGCCCCAGAAGTCAGAGGAGCAAAAGCACAGAGGTAAATCCTCAATCTCAAGAACAAAGCAAGTCTTATATGGTAGTTTTTTGGGCTTCTCAGAATCTGTGGTGGTAACCTCATTACTTGTGTGGGATTCCTAGATCAAAGAGGATAAAAATTAGACTTGAAATTGATATCAAGCAGTGATCATGACTTTAATTTCACATCATTTAGGAACATAATTTATGTAGCATTGGGACACTAACCTCTGAGTCCATTGTTGATATACTGACGTTCTTGACTGATTTTTTCACCTCTCCTAGACAGAATTAAGACGCTACTGCACACTCTTGCGAGATAAGTTAGTGAATTATTCTCAAAAAATTGTAGTCCAAGACTTTTTCATCAATCTTATACATTTGAGCATGGGAATGCTTTCAATTTGTATCGGTGTGACGTCACAAGGCGCTCACCCACTATGGTCACTCTCAAGTCGTCCGACTTTTAAACAATTTGCGCAAGGTAAAGAAAATTTTTGGGAATTTTTTCTCTAATTGTACAATACTCATTCTAATTTGCTCGAATTTGCCAAACCTTTTTTTGAGAGGGTCAAAAAGAATGCAAGACCCCAATTGAATTGAAAAAATCCTGGAAATATCTCTCACGCGAAAAGAGATCCGCTGCCTGAGAGAGTATTTGGCTTGCGAGAGTAGAGAGTCTTTTACTGTCAATATGTCAGACTTATGCTACGTTGATATGCGTATTTTCTGGCACGCAAGAATCGTTGCAGAGTCTTTTCGTCAAAGACTCTTTGACAATAGGACTCTTCATCCACAAGACTGTTTGACCAAATGACACTTCTACTATAAGATTCTCTGACAATATAAGAATTTGGCGATATGACTCCGCAACATTGAAACTTTTTCGGGATATGACTAGGTAGCTCATGAATATATCTGCGAGGGTCTGCTATGCGACAAGTGCGCGCGGCATGAGATTTTCAATCTTCCAATCGTGTCTACCAGTGTAATTTTCTTGAATATTTTCAGAACAATTCTCGGGTGCTTTTTCAGAAGAATTATGAAATGCAAACCGTGGTACAAGCTTGTTGATGAACAGATCTCGCTTAGAGGTTATGAGGAAAATCTCTTGGTTCACCATCCAATGAATTTTTCACCTGAACTTGGCAATCTAATTGGAAAAGTCTAGAAGAATACTTATCTATCATTCAAAATAAGATTCGTTGACTGAGACAGTCTTTGATTTGCGAGAGTATAGAGAGTCTATTGAACCCCGAGGCTCTTCTATTAGCACACTGACAAACTTATCCTGAGTTAATATACGTTATTTTTCTCTCGCACGGCAATTTTGAACCCCCAGTCATGGAACATAATTCAGGATAACATTCCTTTTTTCTTCCCCAAAAATTGACTGGATGAGATGGTGTCAACCTTGTAAAAGGGAAACAGGAAACGCAGGCAAGAAAGATGGACTGCAGTAAAATAGAATTCAGGGTGAGAAGTGTTGTATGGAGAGTCAATAGCCAAAGGTCTCATGCAGAAGTCAAGCACCATTCATGTTCCACATGCATGTCTATCACGAATGCATAATAATTCTCAACTTCTCTCCTTTCAGATCCCCTCCAATCAGTCCTCGTTGAATGATTGAGTATTCACATCTGATTCAAGAGATGGATCTATCAAGCCCTGATCTGGTGACAGAGCTTTCTCAAACTCCTAAAAGTTATTTGATCTTCTTGATGATGTTGACAGGGTCCCATCTAGATGAGAAAGGAATTTGGTTAGAGGATAGGTATACAAGAGCTGGAAAAACTTATGCTCATGATGCAAATATACTACTGCGTTCCATGATGGACAGTGACCTGGGGACCGCAAGAATGTCCTGCAGTAGTGATTAGCAAGAAGCATCATCCAACTGAGCATGATCTAAGATTCAACAATAAACACAATTACCTATACCAAGCGTGAGCTGGTATGACAAAGTAGAACACATGAGTAATGTTACCTGAATCAAAATATTATATCGTTGAAGATGGAATCCAACTATGAAAACCCTCCAAATTGAAATGAGCAGTCAAATGAGTGACTTACACTGTGGTGATAGCCAAGCTTGGCGGGCATGACAGGTTATGGTTTTAAGGAGGTTCGATGGTCTTGACGAAGATGTAGAGATCGCGACGAAACCTTTTGCATAATTATCTTTGAGACAAAAAAATACTCTGTGAATTTTTTCAGTATTTTTCACCAGGCGTTTTTTCGAGATCTAAGCTCTTACATTTTTCGAAATAACATGGGCTCTTATGGACGGCGCCACCAAAACAAGCCTAGCACCTCTTGAGATGTAGAGAAAATTCTCATAAAATGTTGAGACGATAGAGAATTTCCTAAAGAACAATAACACCTTTCGGTGATCACAGCTTACCATGCATTTTGTGGAAATATGATCGAATTGTTGTCGAAAATCATCAACATATAGGTATACTCGCCGTGTATTTTCGTGCAGCCGAGCGGCAGGTTAGGTTAGTTTTCGTCTTCCCCCCTCACCGATCCCTCATGACACCATCGAACCTCCTTAAGCAATCCTGGTCACAATTCACAATGACTACATACCCATAGAGATACCAGAGTTCCTGGAAATAATTGTTCATCTCTACACAAAGGGCCCAGTTCTGCGCTTACTAAAATCCATTGAGATTGTTCTTTGAGGATACTTATCTGATGCACAAGCAGCACAAGTTCACAGGCTATGTGTGTTTCATTTAAGGGTGCTCCTCAGCATTTTAAAAACGATCGTGGCGCCATCTTGCGGTCAAATTGGTTTATTGCAAATATTAAATTAACCAGTCAACGTAGAACGATGCGCGACATTTCGCCATGTGCGGAGAATTTCTCTACGAATTTTGAAAAAAGTTACATAAAAATCGGTCCAAAATTGAGAGAGCTATTTTGCGGGTAAAATTTGCAACAATTTTGAAAATACATGAAAAATGTTCCCGCAAAATAGCTCTCCCAATTTTGGACCAATTTATATGTAACTTTTTTCATAATTCGTAGAGAAATTCTCCGCACGTGGCGAAGTATCGCGCATCGTTCTACGTTGTCTGGTTGATTTAATATTCAGGGCGAAATTACATGGACGGAGTAGAGCGGAAAAATCAGAGAGGAGCGTGAAAATGCTGGCCAATCAGAGCGCTCTCAACTTTCCGCTCCTTCCAACAGCGTGGTACCCCGTTTACATGGGCGCAGGAGAGAGGAAAAAAACACGGCGTGAAATATTTCATCTCAAAAATTAATTAATTATGCTTTGGGCAAATAAACTCATCATCTTCTGTCATGAATATTGATAGAATATGAAGTCGTCAATGATGATTTGGGCTCTCTAAAGTTCTCAGAGAAAATTTTGAAGATTGCGTTTTCACGCTACTCCGTCAAAACTATGGTCCATGTAAACCGGGGACCACGCGAAAGAGGGAGCGGAAAAAACAGCGTGTCGTCTGCTGAATGCAGCTGCTCAGGTTCTCGCATTCATGTCGCGGTCGCCGAAATTTTTCAGAATGCGACTGTACTTAGCTTTGATAGAATAATATGGACAATCTCAACAGCGTTCAGTGATTATTCAAACAACGGACGAAGATTAAGCAGCTGAAATATATAGTTAGCCTTTACACAATCACTTCCTAACCTCGAAATAGAACCGTCTACTGAGCTATGACCTAATTTTATACGATTAGAAAAGTGAAGTAATGCGGTCTAATCACATAGTTATTGTCTATAATTACTCAGTTGCACGAATATCTCCTCAATTTCAACTGAATCAAGAAATTTCATTGAAACTGCAAACAAAACATTCGAGTTCAGAGAGCGCGCCAATATTTTGAAACTCGTGTGTTGTGATTGGCTGCCAGATTTTACGCTCCTCTCTGATTTTTCCGCTCTACTCCGTCCATGTAATTTCGCCCTTACAATAAACCAATGTGACCGCAAAATGGCGCATCGATCGCTATAATGTGGGGTACATAATACCTCACATGCGCAATAGATGGATGACAGATCCAGCTCCTTTCCCGCAATCGACGGCACAAGACCTCGATTAGTATATAAGAGCGCATAAGTGCTTCATCGCCAAGCGTCCAGGGCACCACCTGCAACTCCAGCCCTGCTGATGAGTCCGGTTACGATGAACCACGTTGCAGGTGGGGGACGAAACGCACAAGAGCCTTCTGCTCAAAGCGTGTAGAGCCATTCATTAGTAGGAGTAAGCCATCAGCTTATTCCTACATTGGTAACCCGCGACGTGATTGAACACAACTTTCATGGAGTCAGATCAATTTCAACCCTGAGTTTACACTCAATACGACTACACTCAGTAAGCCTTTCCACTCTTCTCATAAAGCCACTAGGCTAATGCGCCGAGAAACCACGACACGCAGTATTAGTCTTTGAGCAGCGACTCGGCTAACCTGCGGGGTGGGGACTCAGTACACAGTGACCAGTAGAATTCGCTCTCGGCACTGGATGCGATGACCGATTGATTCGCTCTCGGCATTGTAGCTCGAGCAAGGTAGTAGAAGAGATGAAAGTGCATATGTAATAATTAGAATCATCCCTTGAACGCTTTGGCTCTGAAGCGGGGGGAGTGGCTGTGGGGTACATAATAGCTCACATGCGTAATAGATGGATGACAGATCCAGCTCCTTTCCCGCAATCGACGGCTCAAGACCTCGATTAGTATATAAGAGCGCATAAGTGCTTCATCGCCAAGCGTCCAGGGCACCACCTGCAACTCCAGCCCTGCTGATGAGTCCGGTTACGATGAACCAGGTTGCAGGTGGGAGACGAAACGCACACGAGCCTTCTGCTCAAAGTGTGTAGAGTCATTCATTAGTAGGAGTAAGCCATCAGCTTATTCCTACAATAATACAGCTTGGGGAGCACCCTTAATTTAGCATGGGCAGAGGTTTTTCGTACACCCCAGTGAGTTGGAGGCTGTTTGACCTCCATTCCTAGCACGACAAAAGTACAAAACTCACCCAGGAACTGGATGACAACGGACCGATACGTCCAAACTAGCAAACTACGTCCAAAATTCCACGACAACTTCCCCGGAGCCCTCGCCATTCGGGCATACAGCAAACTGGTTTCCAACTCGCAACGGCACTCCAACTCCAGGAAATTTGGCAGAGCGTAAACAAAGAAATCAATTCCATACAAAATCTCAACAGCACTTTATTTGCTCGTTCTATTCAGGTAAAATGATGAATTGTTACCTCACGTAATACACATTTACTGTCCCGTGAAGCAGATCAATCAGCAGTGAATCGCCGTGATCGACCGGTGTTATACTCCCGACAGATCCGACAGATCTAGTAACTTTTTGATACATATATACATGTGATACATACACAATATTGCAGCATGCAGAGAGCGACGGGAGAGACGGAGACGGAGCGATATAACGTGCTCCACAGCAGCTCTCACCATAGCTTCATATAGTTTTTATAATTATCAGTTTTGTTTATATCTGTTGAGATATGTGTACATTCAGCTGTGACCACGATCATAAAAGAAAGGTCTGCGCACTCCGGTGCTCGGACTTGACTCACAGTTGAGGAGTACATTCCCCTACCGTCCCCTACTCTGCCCCTCGAAATCCAACATGGCCGGCCCGGGCAGCGCTTCGCTGATTGGTCGGTCATTCTTGCCGCTATAGGTATAACCGACAGTGTATAATATCTATAGCTCACATGTGAACACAGAGCAAGATCAAAGTTTGCGTGATTATTCGCTTGTTATTCGTCACGCTGGCAAAAAGGAAATGAGGATCTAACTTCGTTCTCTGTTCTCATCACTCTCAAATTTCTGAGTCCCATATTCCAAATCCCCAAATCCCAAGCCCCGTAGGGGCCTGCACTTTATAAACAACTCTTGAGCATTAGGTGGTAGCAACAGTGATAGCCGAGTGGTTAGCGCCGTCGGCCGCGGAATAGTTTTGCAATCGTGGGTTCGTGTCCCGGGTAGAGCTATTTTTTTTCTTATTCAATATTTGTATCTCTTTTTTTTTCAATGAAATACCGGATGAACTCCATCTTAGAATTCTCAATAATCACGCATGTTTGTTATATATTTTGCCTAGTTGACAGTCGATCGAGAACAGAAACAGATCAATCATATTGTACAGATGTGTCCTCGGATGTGTCCTTGAGAATATGAAATAGCTCCATGAGATGAGTGGGCTTAATTTTCATGCGAAGCCAAAAGCTAGGAATGCTGAAATTTAGGAGGACCACAATCACACATAGTGTAAAATCAGAGTGGTATGGAATTTATTCACCTCTTAATTCTATTCAATTTATTAATGAATGAATTTGATTTTTTGATAAACATGATTATGTTTATCAGTATCCCCACCAAACAGTGAATGTTACCTCAACGTTTCTGGAACGTTGCAATTGCAACCTTGGAACGTTCCGTAAATAGTCGGAAACCCCGTTGGTGGAACGTTTGTGCCACGTAAAATGTCAACGAGATGTCTGTTGTCTCAACGTTCCCAGCACGTTTCTGGACGTTGCGGATATAAATAAGTAAATGGATTGTTTTTTATAAATTGTTGTTAATTGGCTCTTGTTGCGATTAACCACAATCTTACCGTTTTTCTTGTACTAAGTGGGTATGTTTCTGATTGAGCGCAATCGATGGGATTGAACGGGGATGGAGCTGACAGCTTGCGAGACACAGAATTTTAGAAACAATTTATTTATTTATTTAACAAAAAATTTTCTAAGTCTTGGTTGCACAAGAATCATCTCGGAGACGTTTGTGCAACATTTGAAAAACCGTGGAAACGTCCCAGAAACGTGCTGGAAACGTTGAGACAACAGACATCTCGTAGACATTTCACGTTGCTCAAACCTTCCACCAACGGGGTTTCCGACTATTTACGGAACGTTCCAAGGTTGCGATTGCAACGTTCCAGAAACTTTGAGGTGACATTCACTGCTTGGTGGGTCATTACACTAATAATTGCAGGGTTTTCTGCTATAACTTGAATTGAATTGAAAAAAAATTGTTGCATTTTCTATACGAGCACAATTATAGGATTGATAATATCAATTTATATATAAAAATTCGATGAGTCTCATCTATCCTGAATATATGTACAATTTTATTTTATTTTGAATTTCACCCTTCAAAATCGTCTCGTGTTCTCCACATGTGAGCCTCATATAAACTCTCTCGTATTAATTTGAATGATTTTTGAGCCTCTACAATCCGTAATTTTAACATTCTTCCTCGCTCCGAGTTCTTATATATGGGTCAGATCAGTAGTATATTTCGGCGAATCCGTGCGCACGACCCCCGCAGATCTTTCCGCCAATTTTTTACATGGAAGTAGGCACCAAGAATGATACTTCACCAGTTTTTAAGGCTCCAATAAAATTTCTTGACGCCCGCTAGAAATTCTTGGCGTTTTGAAAAAGGCCCTTTTTAGCGTTTGAAGAAAATCGCCAAATCGACTAGAAACACCGTAGCGGAGCCTGCAGGAACGCATTCTCTTTGTTCTGATGTCAACTTTTAGAAAAAAAATGTAAGTCTCTCAAAACCAAATGCGTCTGGTCTACACGACAATACATAAAGTCACTTTTTCTCGATTTTTTGTATTGTCTCGATTATGTATTGTCGTGTAGACCAGACGCATTTGGTTTTGAGAGACTTACATTTTTTTTCTAAAAGTTGACATCAGAACAAAGAGAATGCGTTCCTGCAGGCTCCGCTACGGTGTTTCTAGTCGATTTGGTGATTTTCTTCAAACGCTAAAAAGGGCCTTTTTCAAAACGCCAAGAATTTCTAGCGGGCGTCAAGAAATTTTATTGGAGCCTTAAAAACTGGTAAAGTACCATTCTTGGTGCCTACTTCCATGTAAAAAATTGGCGGAAAGATCTGCGGGGGTCGTGCGCACGGATTTGCCGAAATATACTACTGATCTGACCCATATATAAGAACTCGGAGCGAGGAAGAATGTTAGAATTACGGATTGTAGAGGCTCATAAATCATTCAAATTAATACGAGAGAGTTCATATGAGGCTTACATGTGGAGAACACGAGACTGAACTCAATTATCACCTCCCCAAGTGTACCCGACGTATCGTTCCATCTTACCCCAGATATCCGTTTCATGCCCCCCCTGACTCCCCTACGGATCGAAAGGAATCGAAAATATTATGAATTAACACGAGAACGTTAGAGCCATACAACGAAGGAAGAATTTTTCGAAAAAAGTCATTATCCATAAAGTTAACCCCAACCTCACACCCCCAACCATCCAAAACGACCACCTCCAACAAAAGACACATCTCCAGACCTCCCGACACACGATTCCGATGAGCAGTAGTCAAGAAAGAAAAGTGCCCCAAACCCCCAAAGTCTCCCCCAACCCAAAAATAGACAAACAAAGCCTATCCACACCAAAAACCATAAAAAACGCTGCTAAAAGAGATTAGCAGAGTGCTTCCTCGTGGCAAAATGTGACCATTTGTTCAACTGAAAGACACAGACATGCAATGATTAACGAATATCAATTTTCATGAGACTTGAGTTAAAATTGTCACCTGCAATAGAAAGATATGCTGTAGAGAGACGAAATATCCAAACATTTTACATAACAAATTTGCATATCCCATTATTCGAGGTATATATTTTTCTATCAAAAGATCAAGTGCCCAATATATAATGCTACGATATATCCGACTGTAAGTGGCTACCGAATTTTGATTCCTTCGAGAGATTTTACACATTGTGCGTATCTTATTATTCACTCTACCTGACATAAACATTCTTGTATCCTGCAGCGATCATTCGTAATTGCTGCACGGTACCAGAATTTTGGAAACCAAGATTAATATGGGTGAGTGAGACTCTAGCATCGATTTTCATTATCCTCACTTTTTACCATCTTCAATTTTTTATTTCAAATACCTTCAGAGAGAGAGAGAGAGAGAGAGAGAGAGAGAGAGAGAGAGAGAGAGAAAGAGAGAGAGAGAGAGAGAGAGAGAGAGAGATTGGTTTTTTTTTATTGGTACCTTGGGGTATAACCCTATCTGGTACAGGTGGCAAAATTCAATAAACATAATAACATGGTAAAATATGAAAAGTGTGAGAAAGGAATACATATTTGTATATAATATATGGGAAGTAGAAGTATCAATTTCTAAACTCGTTGAAAAGATACGGCAATACATTAGGAGTACATAGAGTGAGTTACATGGAAGTCTGAAAATAATGATTTGATACAATGGAGAATAATCAAGATAGCTTGAAAAAGTACAGAAAATAGATCTGGAAACTATACTATCACTGTCCTATTGCAGTGGTCAGAGAAGAGATTGATAATTCATTTGAATCACTCAGTCTGTAGCATTAAAAAATCAGAAGATAGTAATGAGTCGTCTACATGTTAACTTTGAAATTGATTAAGATCAAATTCTGAATAAATAGGGACGATAGGCCCATTTCGCAAAGGTCTCATGCATATAACAAGATTTTTAACCACTGGCTTTTGCATTTTTAATCTAACACTGACTGAATAAGCTGATTTGAGTAACTTGTGCACTTCTTTCGGCCACAGCGGGCTACAGAATATTTTCGAGTCGTTTTCATGTCCAAAAATATCCCTGATAGATTTTGCTTTGAGTTTAGATGAGTTTAATATGACCTTATCTCTGACTATAGGTGATGAAAGTTGTATGACAATTGATTGTGAATTTGAATCGTTGTTTTTAAGGGAATGTGGATTGGAAGTTGGAAGCGATGATTGCATATTGCGAAAACGAGGACCATTCCATTCTCTAACATTCACTACAAACTTTTGCAATTCTGGCACATCTATAGCATGAAAAACTTTACTCACGATCTCAGATTTTGAGAGATTCAAGTCTCGTGGAATGTCCGTTAGGATCATCTCAGCTGAGTCTACTACCGTTGATTGATGAGAAAGCTGAGACAGTTTGCTTTGAATTTCAGAAACATCTTTTTCAATCGCAGCTATTCGATTTTCCATTTTGTCTTCAAGTTCGTTCAACCTTGAGAAAAGTTTTTCTTGACAAGCGTCAAAGTGAGAAATGAACAATTTGAAGTAAGGAGGCATTTCATCTGAAGAAGCATTATCTGAATTGACCTCAGATTTGAGTGCTATGGAAGAAGTCTTCTGACTTTGTTGAGATAAACTCACTGTGGTTACTTTTGGTGCCATAGTAGCGTGATGAACATGCAAATACAGCAGATGATTGGATCAGCTGTCAGGATTATGACGTTGACAGTCAAGCAGCTCAGCTGGGCAAAACTTTGGGCAAATCACGTTTGAATCAGGCTTGAAAGTTGATAATGCAGAGATCTGTTTGAGGCCACTACTGCCATCTAGCGTCTGGTGGTGGAGGTTCGAAGATCCGAAGAATCAAGCTTTGCGTAGTGTAATTTAACCTCAAAACTTGGAACGTGCTGATGAAAAAGCGGACGAAATTCTTGCAGGATTTGTAGATCCACAAAGATTTATGAATCTATTTGATCCTTTCAAGATTTGGCGTGCAAGAGTCGAGAGAGAGAGAGAGAGAGAGAGAGAGAGAGAGAGAGAGAGAGAGAGAGAGAGAGAAGAGAGAGAGAGAGAGAGATAGATAGATAGATAGATAGATATCCTTTATTCGTCATGCGACAAAATACACCTACATATTTTCATATGTGTCACATATATATATATATATATATATATATATATAAAATTAATAAATATTCCGATAAAATCATATTAAGAAATAATTTGGTCAAGGATAGATATATCACAATTGTGACTAGTCATACACTTTACGATTTAACTTGAAAGAAAATAAGATAAAGGGCATGGGTTCACAGAAATATCACAGTTTTACTTCAGTCTGGTGACAGAAGGTCACTTACAATTAAAAAGAGATAGAAAGAAAAGGAACAAAGCCCTAGCCCATCAAAGATTAAAGTAATGCTGCTTCTCCGGATCAATCCTCTGAGGAGACTTTGTTAATAGGAAATCTTTCAAGGACTCTTTGAACAAGGGTGTTTTCCCCAGCTGCCGAAAGCCCGGAGGGAGAAAGTTCCTAAAATGAGCACATTGAACCTGGAAAGATCTCCTTCCATATTCAAGTCTCATATTGGGAACTTTGAGTACCCGCTCTTCTGCATCACCACGTGCGGGGCGTCCAGATTGGTACCTGGTAAACATCGCAGCTAGGTAGCCAGGTTCTCCAAGATGCATGATCTTATGCATTAAAAGTGCTGCGAAGTACATTCTCCGCGAATCAGTACGTAACCAACCCAAACGCTCCCTAAACGGGGTGATGTGCTCGTCTCTCCTAAGATCAAAAATGTACCTCACACATGAATTGCTCAGTCGCTGTATCCGTTGCCGCTGTTCGTCCGTGGCGTCGAGGTACACGACTGTGCAATAATCTAAATGCGGTTGAACTAATGACGCGACTAGGCGAATTCGGAGAGGTCTGGTGATACACGCCCTAAAAAACCGCAATCCGTATAGGGCTCTATTCACTTTCTTAGTAACTTGGTCGATGTGCGGTTTCCACGTCAGTTCACTATCAAGTGGAACACCAAGACTCACGACCGTGTCGCTGAACGGAATGAACTTTCCTTCCTGTATCTCAACTCCTGGCAAGTCCATTCTCTTCAGGTCTTTGATACTCCTCTCAGAGCTGAAGAAGATTGCCTTGGTCTTGCCAGCGTTGAGACGCAGGCCGGAACTTCTGGCCCATTCAGCAATTAGTCGTCCTACTTCCCCCAGGCGAGTGATGCCTTCCTTGATCTTAGTTTTCTCGACTTGGAGATAAATTTGAAGATCATCCGCATAGAATAGATGATATACCGACTTTCCATCTAGCAAACCAGGTAAGTCATTTACATATAAGCTGAAGAGTAAAGGCCCGAGAACGGATCCCTGTGGAACACCCAGATTGGTTTCGAGCCAATCAGAACTACCGGATTCTGAAGTGACTATTTGGGTGCGGCCTTGTAAGTATGATTTTATCCACAGGAGTGCCGACCTTGTGAATCCAAGGTTTCGGAGCTTCCTCAACAGCTTTGACGGTGTTATTGTGTCAAAGGCTTTGCTAAAGTCGAATAGTAGGAGTAGGGTGACCTTCTTCCTATCAATGCCTACTCTGATGTCATCCGTCAACTTTAGTAAAGCTGTCTGGGTGCTATGGTATTGCCTGAAACCAGTCTGGAAGCGATCAAGAAGTTTCTCTACTTTTAAATACTCCGTGATTTGGTCATGTGCAATTTTTTCCAGAACCTTGGAAAGGAAGCACAGCAGCGCTATGGGACGAAAGTCCGAGACCGTTGATGGAGCTGCAGTCTTCTTCAATGCAATCAGCTGCGCTTGCTTCCAAGCCTCGGGAAAAACGCTATGAGCGAAAGAGGAATTGAATATATGTACAATAAGATCACCAATTGCCGGAAGAGCCTTCGCGATCACACTATGAGGGATCCCATCCACCCCGCGGGCCTGCGAGGAGAAATGTTTAATAGCAAGGACTACATCATTGAAATTTGTGGGCTTAAATTTAAACCCCTCCTCCGGTGCAGAGTTAATATCGTCCATTGCTTCATTGATATTTTCGTGAGGCGAAACAGAGACCCCCGCAAAGTGAGCGTTCAACTCATCCGGTGTGAAACCGTGAAGTTCTTCCTCTTTGCTCTTGGGCAAGAGGCCGAGATTGCGCATCTCCTTCCAAATATTCTTGTTCTGATCAAGAGCGTCTGAAAGATGGTTTTGAAGGAAGGAATTACGCTCTTGCTCAATGCGCAGATCGACCTCTTCGCTAAGCCGAAAGTACTCATTTTGAAGCTCAGGACACTTGCACTGGTTGCGTTGCATACGCTCCCAACGCCTGCGCGTCGCGTCTCGCTTCTTCATGAGCACCCTCAGCTCAGGACCAATCCAAGGAGCATCATTTTTACGCGGGTTTATAGTTTTTTCCGGTGCTAATTCATCTAAAACGATCATTAAATTTACATTCAAGCATTGAATTGCGTCTTCCAAACTCGTTTCGGCATTTTCAAGAGCTGTCCAGTCACAGCGGAGCAGACGGTCATTCAATATCTCCGGGGTGATGTTACGAAAATCCCTATACTTGAAGGAATTTTTTGGCGGAGTAGGGGTGAAGACGTTGATGGTGACGTCAATGACCGAGTGCCCACCGAAACTGGGCAGGTGTCTGTTGTGAAAGTCATTAATGGTGTCGTTGTCATCTACGTAGATGTGATCAATCCATGTATGAGATACATTGGGGTTGTGTTGATGAGTCGGGCCGTGCTGCACTATCTGCAAGGCTAGTTCTTCTGTCAGTGCAGTCAGTGTCTTGGTGTCGGGATGAGCAGTATCCAACAAGTCAGCGTTCAGATCACCCATAATGATTTTGTGACTGTAATCACCACACAGCCGGCGTAACGAGCCAAACAGCCCATCATCCTTCTGCATGGCAATTTTAGGGGGTCTGTAGATTACCGCGACTAATATTGGGGGTGAGCTGCCTTGCTGCACGCTACAAAAAAGGAATTCGGGCACGCCAGGTTTCCCCGGCCCAAAAGTATTCGACGAAACCAACTTCTCAATTTTGAAGTCATTGCGCACGTACAAGGCAACTCCTCCACCTTCTCTGTTGCGATCTTGTCGCAACAACGAAAAACCTGGAATTTGAACAAGACTGTCATCCACATACTCATCTAGCTTCGACTCGGCCACCCCAAATAGATGATAGGAGGGATCGTTAGCGACGAGCAAGCGTAGATGCTCAATCTTATCTGTCAGGGAGTTAAGGTTGATAAATCCCGCTTTTAAAGAATTACCCCTCCCTCGTCGCTCTTCAGCAGCCGTATCCAGTCAGGGAGTCCTTGCTGATTCTGTTGCCGGAACTTTATTTTGCTCCGGAACGATAGTGCAGCTCTGGGTGTTATTAGAGGACGCACAGGTGCGTTCCGGACCACTTCGACAGGTCGTTTGAATGACCTGCAGATCAGCAAGGGATTCGAACGTATGCGCTCGCTCACCATTTTTCCGTCTAACCCAGAAACGCCCATCTCTGTGCCAGACGTATTTAAGACCCAAACCGCGTGCAACCGACCTTAAACGTATAAATTCTTTGTATTTTTCACGGTGGAGCATCTCATTTATAGAGATTTTACGGTCAGGCACATGAGCTTTTGTATCTGGGTCGAGTAAGTCAGGCTGGATATTGTTGGCCGTGAAATAATTATTGGTGATTGAACGTTTAGCCCGAATCACTTTCCCGACTAGTCGGCTACTGGAGAGTTGGACTACACATGATGGTAAATTGCGCGTGATGGCAGCTGAGGCTCGGGAAGATAGAACCGAGTCACGATTACCTGTTGGAGTCTTCTCCCCAGACGCACGCCCCGGTTGCAGGACACGGACATCAGCAATGTCTGTCCTCTCCAATGAGGGGAGAATGGACTTGAGCACTGCATAAGAAATATCAGATATCTGTGCTGGTGAGGCCTTAGAATCTTCTTTTAATACACCATTAATAATCAGTTTACAGCGCTCAAGTCCGTCATTGCCCAGTCCCTGCCCTTGCTTCCGAACGTATGAGTGGGGGGACTCGTCCATCCTAGGGGCAGTGTTAGGAATCAAGGATTGATGTGTCGATTCAGCATTACTATTCTCATCATTACGAAATTTACTATTCTGCAGAGTACTCTGGAAGCCTGACAATAGCTCCGTTAAGGTAGAAATTTGGCCTGCCATGATGGAATTTTGCTCCAGAAGAAGCTGTCGATCCAAGCGAAGCTCCTCCAGCTGGGAGCTTTGCTTCTCTATAAGTCCCTCGAGAGAAGATACACGTGCCAACAATCGATCATCCACCTCACTTACTGCTGGTGTGCAAGATGGAGAGGTAGTGGCAACGTTTTGTCGGATCACGAGGGATTTTATTTCGTCAAGCTGGTTCTGAAGCAAGGCATTTTGGTTGTAGAAAAGGTCCAGAGTACTCTCCCGTATATATACCCACTTTGATTCCGGAGAGTTTGACGACGTCGACGTGGTTGTTGCTGCAGGTTGATCCGAGATGTTGGGGCTATTGCTTTCCACCGATCCGACGGGGTGATCCACATGTGATGTACTGAGCAGCGACGGAGAGGCAGTAGTGAGCCGCGCATCAGCTTGCTGCTTTTGAATGTTCGCGGGCTCTGTTCTGCTGGACTCGTGGATGGTGGCGCCACTTAACGTAGGCGAAGCAGTAGCTGGCGGAATACCCTCCGCTAGCGTGAGCTGTCGACTCTCGATGGCTTGAGAGGCACTGGTGGTGGGGAGCTCAGCGCTGCTGCCCGTGGTGGTATGGTGCGGGGCGAGGGGAGACTTTCCTGACGCGCCACGCGAGCTGAGCCGCATGTGTGAGAGCGGCTGATTACTCACACGTCTTTGTGGGCTTGTTTTCTCCTTCTCTCTCTCTCTGGCTGTTTGCATACTGAGGCGGGAAGTCGAAGTCGTCTGCTTCGTCGCACTTGATGTTGATTTTGCGGCTGGAATCTCGCTCACCTGCAGACATCTTTCACATGTCACTGCTCGTCTGGATGTTCTCGAGCACTTGACATGTGCTGATTTTTTACAGATGTCGCATACTCTGCTGCCTGCACGTAAGGTGTTGTTGCAGACACAGCAGATGTTGTCGCTCATCATGCAGCAGACAGCAAGACAGCGAAGCAGGCTAGCGTAGCAGACGACCTCCGAGCATGCGCACAAAGCTCACTTTCGGCGCCAGGCACTGCTGACTCGATGTTGTTGTTGAGGTTGCAGAATTGGAATTATTCCTCCCAGGCTCTAGCAGGAGCCATGCAGTGATGCTCCAGTGGTATGAGCCTGCAGGAGGAAGTCCAATCTGCAAAAAAGTGCCACTCGGGACGACGTTTTGATGGTTAAATTGATGTTCGAACACGGAGCGATGTTAGATGCGTGTGGGAACACTTACCGCCAGAGAGAGAGAGCGAGAGAGAGAGAGAAAGAGAGAGAGAGAGAGAGAGAGCGATTAGGTTTGCATAATTTGGTTACTCTCGACAAGATCTTTCAATTGTAGGTAATAATACTTCTTTCGCGAAGATGATCGGTGTTCACAAAAAATGATGATTGAGAAATGGACGTGTTTAAGGCTAATCTGTGATTTTTGTTGTAAAATGGATCTTTTATTGTGAAAATCTCTAGAGAGAGGAATTCGGTTTTCACCATTTTGTTACTCTCGACGAGATCTTTTGATCGTAGGTAATACTTTTTCCACGAAAGTAATCAGTGTTCACGAAAAAAAATGACTCGCAAATGAGCATATGAGAGGATAATCTGTGGTTTTCGTTGAAAAATGAATTTTTTATCGTAAAAATCTTTAGAGAGAGGAATTTGGTTTTCACCATTTCGTTTTTCTCGATAAGATCTTTCAATTGTAGGTGATACTTTTTCCAGGAGGTAATAGTTTGTGAAGAGAGATGATAATCTGAAAGAAATTTCATGTTCTGATGTGCATATCATTTGATTTCGTTCACGATTTCCCCTCAACCCTTCGATCGATCTTTCTGAAATTTTTATGAGTGATCGACGACCACCCAAAGATGTGCTGGAAGGATTTACACCTGATCGTATTGAACAGTTTTTGACTCATGCAACATTGAAAATAGAAATGTAAAAATAGAATTCAATTTTTGGAGAATCCCTTCTAAAACTTTCTGAAAAATTTCAAGTTAAGCTAATAAAATGTTTATATTGATATGATAGATCGCTTGGTTAATACAGAATTTGGTAGAAATGTATGAGGGAGAAATATGAGGTGGTTTTGTTTCACATGGTGCAAAATTTATGATATAATGATGGAAATGAAAGAGAATGGAAAATACACATTATCCAAGTGACAGAGAATGGACAAAGAATGAATGTTTAATTGACAGGCAGTTTGATATGAAAATTATGAGAGAAAATATTTGTCAATGAAATAATGGAATTTTTCTCATATTTTATTGTTCCAGACGCATAAGACGTAAGATGTTCAATCTAATTATGTGTGAATCCGTGCAACATATCTGAGGGTGGTCATCTACCACTCATGAAAATTTCAGGAAGTTCGATTAAAGGGTTGAGGAGATAGGGTAAAGCACATACGGACACACACACACACACACGCGCGCGCACAGACAATGACCGACAATGATGAATGTTTTGCGTGGAGGACGTGATCGTGGAGGGAAAATCGCGACCTACAATCGAAAGATCTCGGCGAGGAGAACAGAATAGTTGAGGCTGAAACCCCGTCAGTGAGATTTTTCATTCCAAAGATTTTTAGAATGAAAAATGGATTTGAGTAAAAAAATTGAAGAAAAATCTCTTGTCACGAATACAACCCTTTTTCTTTCAGGAAGCAAAACACTAGTTTGGCTGAGGCGAAATTTCAATACAGTTGGTTCATGAATTATAAAACTGAAGTTCTTCGAGGAAATTTAGATTCTTGGAAGAAAAAATTGGATTTTAATCAGGTTCAAACGTAGTTGAATCGAATTTGGTTTCAACCACTTGATGTAAAATGACGGAAAGCATTCTTTTAGTTTATTGAGAGTGGAAAAATTAGTTGATGAGGGAGATATTAGCAAAAAATGTATTTGAGTTGAAAATTTCCCATCGTGTTTTGAGATATTTTTACAAGATTCCCTTTCAGAGGAATCCAGATGACCTACACTAGGGTTTTTTGTGCAAGATATGTCGTCTGGTTGAGGCGAAATTCTAATATAGTTGGTATAAAGATGATATAAATGGAGTCTTTTGGAAATTTTTGGGTTTTTAGAGAATGAATTTAATTTTGACTGACTTAGAACGAATTCTGAAAGAATTCGGTATCAACCAATCGATTCAGTATGACAAAAAAGTATCAACTTAGTTTATCAAATTTTGAATGGATTAGTTTGTGGGGGAGATATGAGGAAAGTATGAATATTGAAAAAAATATTTTTGTATATTTTGAGTTATTTTTTTTAAGGAAGCTAGTGAGGGAGATTTGAGCTATCTAAACTGAGGTTTTTTTTTTAGCAAAGTCTGTAACTTGTTTGAAAGGGAATTTCGATACAATTAGTTTCAATATGCTCAAAATGGAGTTTTTGTTGAAAATTTTCGTCTTTGTAAAGATATAGGCTTATGGAGATTGAATGAGATTTTGGTATTAACGAATCAATAAATCGAGCTGAAAAAGCCATAGCCTAGGTAACCCAAGATGCCGAAAGATGAAGTTAGGAGAAGATATTTTACCATGAAAGTAAAGAATTTTAGCATTTATACCTCAAAAATCCTCTAAATCAATTTCGGTTGGGAGAGGAGAGCAGCCGGATCACTGGTCTCATCTCCGAGTGATTCTACACAACTCATAGAAAAAGCAAAAATTAATGAAGTGAAATGTAGAAGGGAAAGCGTGGCGCAAAAAAGACAACACACATACATACATACATACACAGGCAAAGGGACGGAGAGATGAGTTCCTGGAAGGTTTTGGAGTATTTTATGAGAAGAATGTTACTCACAATCGTTAGATTTTGGTAAGAGGAAGAAGATGGTCAAAGAAGATGGTCAAAGAAGAAGAAGATGGTCTCGTGATGAGAGAAATTTTGTTGAAGAAAATATTGGATTGAATGGGAAAATTGATCAAAAATTTGCTCGACCGAAAACAAAGCTTTCTCCTTAGAGGAAGCAATACCCAGAGAACCCCTCTTTATTAAACAAAATTTAAAACAACCCAAACTACCCCACTCTCCCAACCACCCACTGAGCGCACGATACTTACATGAGGTAAAATCATTGGGTGAAAACTGCGCCAGCCGACTCGTATACAGATAACAACAGAAGCATGTGTAGAAGTATGAGAAATAGATATGTACAAAAGAGGCCTGACACGGAGTAGCCTTCATGTGTCCGGCTACTTTAGCATACGTATTTCGACCAATACAAAAGAGGCCTGACACGGAGTAGCTTTCACGTGTCTGGCCACTTCAACATGCGTATTTCGAGCAATACAAAGGAGGTCTGAAACGGAGTAGCCTTTCCGTGCTAGCCACTTTAGTATACGGACTTTGCTCATAGAGGTCCTGGGAGCAAACATTTTTTTCAGAAGTGATTTTAATCTTGTGGTAAATCAAAAGCTCAATGGTATGCTCTGTCAGAGGATGAAAACTTCGAGGGTGAAATCAAAATGACAATCTACGGAAAATTCACAGAATATGAAGGAGAAAATGGAACGAGTTCAATGATTGAAAATTCGCAGTTTCAGAGAAGATGAAAAACCATACCACACGAAATTGGTAACGAAAAGATTATTTATCTACACAATGTACACTCAAGAAAGAAAACAGCCACTCATCGATGGCCCAATCAAAGACGCCTAACTCTAGGCCCGCTCGTGGACCCAAGAGAGGAGGGACAAGCGAGTAAATCGATAGATCCGCCGGAAGACCTACGAAAATGGAGGAAATCAAGACCGAAATCAAAAGAAAATGAGGGGAGAGGAGCTGAAGAACTACAAAGAGAATGGGAGAGGAGGAAGAAATGCTCAGTTGGCATATTACTACATACCTTTGTTATCGTGGTCGGGCACTAAGAATCGAATCGATGCACTTTCATGTCGATTCAGATCCACACCAGGGCAACGGATATTCACAAAGAAATACACTACATCACACACATCACATGACGCTCACGAATTTCCCATCTTCATCATGAAAGGCAAGGATTTCCAGTCATTGAAAATGCCATAGGGAAACATCTCCCAAAAAGATTGCAAGAGTATCGAAAAATATCGTCAAACTGATTCAGGAATTATTGAAAGATATCGTGAGAAAGTATGAAAGAAATCTTGTAACTATCGCGAGAAAAATTGTAGAGTTTTGTGAAAATACGCTATGAACATTAGTTGAAGTATTGTCGAAATATTGGGATAGTATTGGTCGAAATGTTGTAAAAGAATTATATGAGTATTGGTAAGAATACATAGAAATATCGATGAATATTGTACAGAAGTATTAGAAAATATAGTTCCGGAATGTTGTGAAACAATTATACGAGTATTGGTAAGAATACATAGAAATATCGATGAAAAATTGTGAGGAGTATTGGAAAATATCATTGCAGAATATTGTGAAAGTATCGAAAAAATATCACAAGAATATTATAGAATATCGATAAGTATGATAGGGGGATATCGTGGAATATCGGCTCAATTATCGTTAGAATATCGCCGGATATTGTTCCGAGAATTATTGTTCAGAAATATCGTGAAATCACGAGAGAAAAAACGGTCGGGAGATCAAAAAAATATCATAGATGAATCACGAAATACCAAATGGAATTACTCGATTTCAGGGATTCATAGGGTTCAAGGAAACATTGGTTGAAAATGGAAGCAAAAACAAACAAAAACACAGATCAATTGGAATACTGGAAACAATGATGAATCCGAGAAGAACCGTAGTATTCGATAAAAACAAGGAGAAGAAGAAATAGGGAAATATATGTAAAAACTCATGTACAATATACGCAGCACACGAAGGGCTTGTCGAGGACGACAAGAATCCCGGCCTCACACGTGTGACGACATAGGTGATTGCTCATCGAGCAATCACCTATGTCGTAAAATACCGTTCACTGGAAAATCAGCTTATAATAGCTGATTCAGTCGGCTAACATCGCTGGAATCTCAGCTAATATAGCTGATTTTTCAGCTAAACGATATTCGAATTCGTGTTGTGCCGTATACACTATACACTGTCGTAATCAACATTGGATCGAAGGAGGATATCATTGAGAGGAAGCCTAATATGACGACAACATAAGTATATCGAGATCGAGAGATCTTTATTTCATGCTCGGAAGGTGAGGTTGTGGCGTGTAACGTGCTATGGGAAGTATGAGTTTCAGCGCCTCCAAGCGGTGGAAAGTGGCATGGCACGCCGCACGGGAGGGAGCAGTCGAACGGGTTTAAGGTGCGTGTTTCGGTCTTCTTATGCTTGATGCAATCACTCAAACTTTTCCAGGGCTAGTTTTGCCTTATATTTTCGTTACGCAATTAGAATCAACTTGAAAAATAAAAAATTTGCAAATGAACCTCATTTCATTCATACTTCTATCTAAATCATTAATGAAGCTTCTTCATTGCTCAGCATGGAATAAATTAGAGTTTGAAAGAACTTTTGGAGAACACTTTTGTACGCTGGCCGCGAAGATTTACAGAATTTGCGATAAAATTCAGCGCGGCGTGAGAGCTATATATGCGCAATCCACCCATTACCCATCATCCATCCATCCACCCATTCCCATCCACCCATATGACCACCTATAACATTATGTTCCTTTTACATAGGTAACCCGATAAATGGGAACCGCACAGACAGAATGTGGCTGGGCATTCAACTGTCATTTTCATAATCGGCAGATAGAACCTGTTAGCCGGTTTAAGTTTTCATTCAACCAACTAGCTGGACTTTTTCGGAGGAATCTGTTACGGCGCGCAGATGGCCCACTTTTAATCCAGGTGGCCCTCTTTCGATCCAGGTGGCCCATTTTCGATCTAGGTGGCCCACTTTCGGTCGAGGTGTCCAACTTTCGATACAGGTGGCTCGTTAAGATACAGGTGGCCCACTTGCGATCCAGGTGGCCGACTTTCGATCTAGGTGGCCCACTTTCGATCAAGGTGGCCCGGTTTCGATCAAGGTGGCCCACTTTCGATCCAGGTGGCCCACTTTCGATCTAGGTGGCCCACTTTCGATACAGGTGGCTCACTTACGATACGGGTGGCCCACTTTCGATCCAGGTGGCCCACTTCCGATAAAGGTGGCTCACTAACGATACAGGTGGCCCACTCTCGAACCAGGTGGCCCACTTTCGATCTAGGTGGCCCACTTTCGGTCAAGGTGGCCCACTTTCGATCTAGGTGGCCCACTTTCGGTCTAGATGGCCCACTTACGATACAGGTGGCTCGCTTATAATACAGGTGGCCCACTTTCGATCTAGGTGGCCCACTTTCAATACAGGTGGCTCACTTACGATACAGGTGGCCCACTTGCGATCCAGGTGGCCCACTTTCGATCTACATGGCCGACTTTCGATCAAGGTGGCCCACTTTCGATCTAGGTGGCCCACTTTGGATCTAGGTGGCCCACTTTCGATCTAGGTGACCCACTTCCGATACATGTGGCTCACTCACGATACGGGTGGCCCACTTTCAATCCAGGTGGCCCTCTTCCGATCTAGGTCGCCCGCTTTCAATACAGGTGGCTCACTTACGATCCACGTGGCCCACTCTCGATCCAGGTTGCTCACTTACGATACAGGTGGCCCACTTTCGATACACGTGGCCCTTCTTCGATCTAGGTGGCCCACTTTCGATCTAGGTGGCCCACTTTCAATACAGGTGGCACACTTACGATTCAGGTGGCCCACTCACAATCCAGGTGGACATTTTTCGATTAGGTGGCCCACTTTCGATCTAGGTGGCCCACTTTCAATCTAAGTGGCCCACTTTCGATCTAGGTGGCCCACTTCCGATACAGGTGGCTCACTTACGATACAGGTGGCCCATTTTCGATCTAGGTGGCCCACTTTCGATCTAGGTGGCCCACTCCCGAAACAGGTGGCTCACTTACGATACAGGTGGCCCACTTCCGATCCAGGTGGCCCATTTCCGAGCTAGGTGGCCCACTTTTGATCT
This sequence comes from Eretmocerus hayati, assembly GCA_029851415.1. Classification (NCBI taxonomy): domain Eukaryota; kingdom Metazoa; phylum Arthropoda; class Insecta; order Hymenoptera; family Aphelinidae; genus Eretmocerus; species Eretmocerus hayati. The sequence goes on along the minus strand of CM056742.1, from coordinate 54,344,787 downwards.
AGGTGGCCCACTCCCGAAACAGGTGGCTCACTTCCGATACAGGTGGCCCACTTTCAATCCAGGTGGCCCACATTCGACCTAGGTGGCCCTTTTTCGATCTTAGTGGCCCATTTCCGATATAGGTGACTCACTTACGATACAGGTGTCCCACTTTCAATCCAGGTGGCCCACTTTCGACCCAGGTGGCCCACTTTCGATCAAGGTGGCCCTTTTTCGATCTAGGTGGCCCACTCCCGAAACAGGTGGCTCACTTACGATACAGGTGGCCCACTTTCGATCCAGGTGGCCCACTTTCGATCTAGGTGGCCCTTTTTCGATCTAGGTGGCCCACTTCCGATACAGGTGGCTCACTTACGATACAGGTGGCCCACTTCCGATCTAGGTGTTCCACTTTCGATCAAGGTGGCTCACTTTCGATCTAGGTTGCCCACTTTCGATCAAGGTGGCCCATTTTCGATCTAGGTGGCCCACTTTCGATCTAGGTGGCCCACTTCCGATACAGGTGGCTCACTTACGATGCAGGTGGCCCACTTTCGATAAACGTGGCCCTTTTTCGATCTAGGTGGCCCACTTTTGATCCAGGTGGACAACTTTCGATCTAGGTGGCCCACTTTCGTTCTAGGTGGCCCACTTCCGATCTAGGTGGCCCACTCTCAATACAGGTGGCACACTTACGATTCAGGTGGCCCACTCCCGATCCAGGTGGACATTTTTCGATCTAGGTGGCCCACTTTTGATCTAGGTGGCCCACTTTCGATCTAGGTGGCCCACTTTTGATCTAGGTGGCCCACTTCCGATACAGGTGGCTCACTTATGATACGGGTGGCCCATTTTCGATCTAGGTGGCCCACTTTCGATCTAGGTGGCCCACTCCCGAAACAGGTGGCTCACTTACGATACAGGTGGCCCACTTTCGATCTAGGTGGCCCACTTTCGATCTTAGTGGCCCACTTTCGATACAGGTGGCCCACTTTCGATCTAGGTGGCCTACTTTCGATACAGGTGGCCCACTTTCGATCTAGGTGGCCCACTATCGATCTTAGTGGCCCACTTTCAAAACACGTGGCTCACTTACGATACAGGTGGCCCACTTTCGATCCAGGTTGCTCACTTACGATACAGGTGGCTCACTTACGATACAGGTTGCCCACTTTCGATGCAGGTGGTGGGGTCACCCCTAGTACTGGACCACGAGCGTCACCTCTAGTGCTGGGCCGCGAGTTTCACCTGGAGTACTGGACCACGAATGTCACCTCTAGTACTGGACCGCGAGTGTCACCCCTAGTACTGGACCGTGAGTGTCACCTCGAGTACTGGACCGCGAGTGTCACCTCTAGTACTGGACCGCGAGTGTCACCTCCAGTGCTGGACCACGAGTGTCACCTCTAGTACTGGACCGCGAGTATCACCTCTTGTACTGGACCACGACTTTCACCTCTAGTACTGGACTACGAGTGTCAACTTGAGTAGCGGATCACGAGTGTCTTCTCGAGTACCGGACCACGAGTGTCACCTCGAGTACCGGATCACGAGTGTCACCCCTAGTACTGGACCGCGAGCGTCACCTCCGGTACTGGACCGCGAGTGTCACCTCTAGTGCTGGACTACGAGTGTCACCTCGAGTACTGGACCGCGATCGTCACCTCTAGCGCTGGACTGCGAGAGTCACCTGGAGTACTGGACCACGAGTGTCACCTCTAGTACTGGACCACGAGTGTCACCTCGAGTACTAGACCGCGAGTGTTCCCTCTAGTACTGGACCGCGAGTGTCACCTCCAGTGCCAGACCACGAGTGCCACCTCGAGTACTGGACCACGAGTGTCACCTCGAGTACTGGACTACGAGTGTCATCTCTAATACTGGACTACGAGTGTCACCTCTAGTACTGGATCGCGAGTGTCACTCCTAGTACTGGACCACGAGTGTCACCTCTACTACTGGACCGCGAGTATCACCTCTTGTACTGAACCACGACTGTCACCTCTAGTACTGGACCACGAGTGTCACCTCGAGTAGCGGATCACGAGTGTCACCTCGAGTTCCGGACCACGAGTGTCACCTCGAGTACTGGACCGCGAGTGTCACCTCTAGTACTGGACCACGGGTGTCACTTCTAGTACTGGACCACGAGTGTCACCTCCAGTACTGGATGGCGAGTATCACCTCTTGTACTGGACCACCACTGTCACCTCTAGTACTCGACTACGAGTGTCACCTCGAGTAGCGGATCACGAATGTCACCTATAGTACTGGACCACGAGTGTCACCTCGAGTACCGGACCACGAATGTCACCTCGAGTACCGGATCACGAGTATCACCTCTAGTACTGGACCGCGAGTGTCACCTCTAGTACTGGACCGCGAGTGTCACCTCTAGTACTGGACTACGAGTGTCACCTCTCGTACTGGACTGCCAGTGTCACCTCTAGTACTGGACCACGAGTCTCACCCCTAGTACTGGACCGTGAGTGTCACCTCGAGTACTGGACCACGAGTGTCACTTCTAGTACTGGACAAAGACAGTGTCCCCACGACTCACGTCATGGCGATACATGGTAGTCGACATGCGCTCTACGGGGATCAATTAAGAAATTCTTCCCAAAATGCATATTTGGACGTAAAATTGTCTCCTATTCCCAATTCCGAGGTCAAAAATCCAGTAATTCTGAAAGAAAAATTCTTTCATCAAATATCTGGATATTTTGGGGGTGTACGATCAAAACTGATGCCATTTTTGGACTCAGCGCACGATTTTACGTCGAATCATGTGTCCCCCGTTCCTGGGAAGGTAACTTTTTTCAAATTATGGGCTGGTGTAATAGATCATGTAAAAAAGCTCATGTGCTGGAGCAAAAGTATCGGGATGATCGGGTTATATCACCATCATCATCGTTCGCAAAAGATGTGCAGAGTTCTCCATGAGAACTTGCACGCGGAGGAAAAGCTGGGGCTCGAGGTCTAAGCTCGAGGTTACTAGACTAGAGCGGGTAAGCAAATCCTGTCACGGCCACCTATCAATCAGAGTCGAACCGTTTAAGCGCAGAAAAGAGGTCCATTATTTAGCCATTTTGGACCGATCAGATTATGGGCAAAATTTGGCTTAAATTTTTAGATTCGATGTTTGCTGTGACTAACCTCGTATAATGGCGGCCAGTCTTTGTCGTCAGCTTGCAACATCGACATGGTCGACGTGAATGCAAACGCGTCTCACGAGTTTATTAGCGGGTGTTTATCGTTCATCATCAAAGGAGTGGTGTTCGCGAGGTGTAAAAAATCTGTCGATTTCGGTGCTGTGGGAATACGCTACCTATGCCACGCGTGAGAAGCTGGAGCGGAGCAGTTTCGAGGCTTTGCTAAACAAGTGATATCAGTGTGGTGTATTCGTCGTCCATGGTTTATAAGTGACACATAACAAGCACCCTTCGTGAGAAATTAGTGACGAAATTTCTGATACCTGTGTGCTAATCGAGTGTCCATAGACTTGATGTGCAACTATAATTCAGTGTATGTTTGACAGACAGCGAGTGATAACCTTAGTGAATACCCGTTTTCGGAAGAGCAGATGACCAGGAATAAGGCCATATTTTAGTTATAATTCATGTACGACGAATATAAAGGAACATCGTTGAATAAATATCAAAGCCAATATAGAGCCAATTATTAGCCAAAAAATTGAGTCCCGCGCTTGAAATGGGGGTATCACATATTGCCCATTTCTTGCCTAGATTTTTTAGACTATTGCGAAACCCATTGGGGAGTCGCCCATTTACTGGCCATTTATTAGTCATCGGATATGGTCCATCTTTTTGGCCATATTTTAGTTCCAAGTCTAAATTTTATGGAGAGATTCCTACCAGGGCGGTTCGTGCGTTGAAAGTTTCCCAAGACCATCCCAATCAGCGTTATTCAGCTCGGTTTGCTTCATTCTACGTGGGTTGCCAGTGCTTGCCAAGTAAAGCTGACTAATTTTGTCGAAAAACGTCTCAAAACTGCAAAAAAATCGAAGATGTATGTCAAAATGGGCACTATAGAGGCTAACTCTAGAAATCTGAGAAAAATTTTATTCATCTAGTTTTATCATGGCACTGAAATATCCGCACGTGCGCGAAGGATCCAGAAAAGTCGGGAAATAAGTGTCACCCTAATATACAAATACATATATGTATATTTTTTTATGTATATGTATATTTCTGAAAATTTTCAGCTGGTGATTCCTCGGGGATGACTTAGGGAGTCTGGGAAGAATCCAGTGGAAATTGTTCTCATCATTACCCCGTAGATATAATACGAAAAAAGCATACAGTAAGAACGCTCTAACAAGGAGACCCACGAAGTGCTGGTCGCCAAATCTCACCAAACTTTTTTTACAGTCTCGTACCACCTAGAATATGAAAAATTCAGAGTAACTCCGTCAAATGGGTTCTTTAATCAGAGCTACAAGCAAAAACGTTAGCATTGTCAGTATATATATATATATATATATATATATATCCCTTTTGAACATGGGCCTATATGGGCAATGCTCATGTTTTTGCTTGTACAGTACCATGCCAAAATTCCTGAACAGGGGTATGAAATCCTCTCTTGCAAAAACGTCGATTGCTCGAGCCCAGATTAACGTAGAAGAATTTTGAGAAAAGCATCTCAAAGATGGGGAAAAGTGCTAACTTTTTATGGTTTTCGATTTTTCTTTTAGCCTTTTTTGGTACCTCAAATAGCTGATGTCATTCCAAGGATTTCGAGAAAAAAACCGTTTTTACTCTATGGGCTGTAATTTGGACGCGGATATAGATAGAACAATTTTGCAAGAAGCACCTTGAAGAGCGGAAAAAATGCCATTTGCAATGATTTTCCTATTGTTTTTTACGTCGTGTGAATAAGAGTGTGAGAGCTCTCAAAGTAGCCAGATTCTCGGATTTTCAATGAAATACGTGTAAAAACAGCAAAAAATGGCAGAAAACTACGGTTCTGGCTACTTTAAGAGCTCTCACACTCTTATTCACACGACGTAAAAGATAATCGGAAAATCATTGCAAATGGCATTTTTTCCGCTCTTCAAGATGCTTTTTGCAAAATTGTTCTATCTTTATCCGCGTCCAAATTACAGCCCATAGAGTAAAAACGGTTTTTTCCTCGAAATCCTTGAAATTACATCAGCTATTTGAGGTACCAAAAGGGGCTGAGAGAAAAATCGAAAACCATTATAAGTTAGCATTTTTCCTCATCTTTAAGATGCTTCTTCCAAAATCCCTCTATGTTAATCTGGGCTCGAGCAATCGACGTTTTTGCAAGAGAGGATTTCATACCCCCGTTCAGGAATTTTTGCACGGTACTGTAACTCTGAAAAGAAGGCTCATTTGACGGAGTTACTCTGGATTCTTCATATTGTAGGTGGTACAAGACTGTGAAAAAAGTCTGGGAAGCTTTGGTGACCCGCACTTCGTGGGTCCCCCTTGTGAGTCAAAACTCCCTAATTCGAAAAATCCCCTAGCTCGAAGTAAAAGACCAGGCTCTTGGGAAAAAACTCTCCACCTCGAAAAAATACATGGTGGAATAAAAACTTTCTACCTCGAAAAATGGATCAATCTTACATGTTATTTAAATCCAAAACTCTCAAGCTCGTATTTTCGACCGATCGAAAATTGGGATGCTGTGTTACGAGCTTTGTGTATTCCCGAGAAGAAAAATAAGTCTTATTGTTAAAAGTCTTATTGACAGCCTCGCAGAAGTCTTGTGTATGGAACTCATCAAGACTTCCGCAGAACTTCAGGGTTTTGAAGAATGTCTTGCAGGCAATCTTGGAGAGGGTATAATTGGTGTATGTCTGAAGAGCTCAAGAAAACTGTGTCAGAGAGACGCAAAAGGTATGAGTTTAATCCCATGTCCATGGGAAATTCTAACTGAGCATATTATCACATCCAGCTCTTGATCTTCTGCATTATTTTTTGGAATGAACTTACGCCTCGGCATTAGCCTTTGGTGAGTAAATGCAAAAACTCACTAGCTGTACAGCCATCCCAGGTATTGACTTCATATCCTGCGTATGAATGCGCTTGGTAAAAACTCGAACCTTTATATCGTTACAAACATAACTGGGAATGCGAAAGACAGTGAGATTATCTTTGTGAATTCATCTGAGCGGTAAGTGACGAGTCACATCAGTAGCGGCCAGTACCACTGAGAACATCTAACTTTCAGAAGCGCCACGCAGTCACAGAAATGAGGTCACTGGAAGATTTTGCCAATCAGAGCCCTATCTTTGGCCTAACATTCAGTTTGGAAATCAAACTCTATCGGTTTTTTCTGGGAGTAGTCTCATTTTTCAGGGAACTTAGATTACTTACCAGTAGCTAATGCCAAGGCGTGAGTTTTTTCCAAGAAATGATGCAGAAAGTAAAGAGCCGGGTGTGATGAAATGCTGAGTTAGATTTTTTCATGGACATGGGATTAAAATCATGACGTTCAATGTCAGTCGTCCAAGACTTTTACAAGACTTTTGATGAGACTTATTTTTTCCTTAAGAGTGGTCAAACTTCTGAAGAATTTGTTCATTTTGACACGGATATGGCTACACATGGTCATCTGAGTGATGGGAAACGGTGGGACTTCTCCGGAGTCGAATAACGGGTCGTAAGGTGATGCGGTCGCCGTGCACGTTGAACTTTGTTCACAAAAATTCCAAAATCTTTCCCATCTTCGACTCAACGACGAGTTATCCAGGCTTCATGATCATCCAACTTGAGCTGGATAGCTCGTCCTTCAGTTCAAATTGGAAAAGATTTTGAGATTTTTATGAATGAAAATGTGCCAATTTATAGGTCCAGAAAATACCCAAAGGTAAGTTACTCTCGTTCATAACCCACAGCCTTGTGATAGGTGACAAATAACGAGTTGTCCACCACAATGCGGATGATGATGAGTAGTGAACAACCTGTCTCAAACTTTGTATCATCAAATTTTTGAGTTACATGTAAATGAAATATGATTCCCGGGTTGCATGGCACCCGCATGCCCTTAATCAAGAATCTGAAGTCGATGAGGTTGTAACTTCTCATTGTGTATGAATCGCTCTGATTGTCCTCAGATCATATTTTGAGGGAACTGGAGGGATCGAGAAAGAGTTATTCCCAGCTCTGTCTCCATTAGTGATTGCTGTCGGTCGTATGGGACTGCAGTCCTGACCTCAAGCACAAATGACTGATTTTTGTCATACCTGAGATTGGCAATTCTCATAATATTTTTTTCAATACATCCAATCGAGTATGTCATGATATCATGATGTGATTTAAGAAGACTAATTTTAGGATATATTATACCATTTAGGACATTACTTGTCAAGCTTCGTTCCAAAGAACTATTCAACTCGAATCTTTCGTCGGGTCTCTCGAGATATAAGTCGGAGAGTTTCTGCTATATTCGATTCTTTCGGAGCCCAGAGTGATATGCCTCAGAGCCTACACGAAGCTCAATCTAGGTCCTTGGAATAGGAGAGCGATATTTTCAGTACCATCCATTTTTTATGGAGGGTTCCAATCCATCAAATATCTTCTTCAACAAAATCTCTTTCACCCTCGTGGAACTTGGATAATCTTATTGTTGGGGCGTGAGCTTAAACTTGGTTGGCGCAGTGGAAGCTACTTTTACAGGGTTCGGGGAGTTAAACACGAAACACTTCAGATTCAAGGAATGCATCTTTAATACTGAAAAAGTGTGTTACACTGGTGAAAAAGGAAAGAAAAATCGCGTAAAACTATTAGAGACAAGAAGAAAAATAAGGGGCACCGGCGTGGCCGGGATCGCGCGCGTGAAAATGCCTGAGCGCGGACGATATAATTGTCCGCGCGACGATCTTGCTGCTACTGACAATGCGAGCCCGCAAGGAGAGCGCGAGAGGGCTGGCAGGAAGAGAGAGAGCCGTTACGCATCGCATGATCCTAATATTCAAATCGATTGGTTAAAGTTTGCGTCCGGCACTATACTCTCTTTGTCTCTCTCTCTCTCTCTCTCTTTTTTTTTTTTTTTTTTTTTTTTAAGGTGGTTGTGGGGCAAATACGCTGCGACGTACGAAGGAGAGGCACCGGTCAGCCAAACACGGCTGGCCAGCACTTCCCCAACAGTCCCGGGCTGGAATCCGCATCGATACGGCCATCCGAACCGGGTAAACCCTCTCTTCCTTCTCCGTTGGCGCCGGCCATTGGACAAGGGAGAGATCCACCAACTTACCAATCCGGCCCCGGCACCGCGTGAGCATTACTTCAGGGCCGGCGCACTATACTTGTGGGGACTCAAGAGTGCCGGAAAATCCGCTTCACTCGAATTCATGAGCTATCGAGATGAAACAAAATGGATTTTCTTCGTAATTTCCTAAGCTACAAGATAAGGCTACCTGTTTTTCACTTAAATGCGGAAGGGTGGAGGGGGGAGGAGTTGAATGGAAAAAAAAATATTAACACGGATTTTACCGAAAAATGAACTTGGGGTGTCCGGGCCATGAGTCCTACTGCCACCTGGGAAACACTTGATACACATTCTTTGCGCGCATACCTAGAGTTTCAGCCCAACCCCGGGTCCGGGAACAAGTGCTGGGATCTCTGAGGATGAATTTTCGTCATAATGGAGTGCCAAAATGTAGGAATTTCACCAAAATCACGGTTTTGAGGTAGTTTGCGGTTCTGCTGCCATGTTGAGAATACTTGTGGTGTATTACGTCATTGACGAACGAGATTTTGAGCTCAATCCCACGTCTAGGAATTGGTGCTGGCAGCCTTGAGATCTATTATTAGCTCGAACTGTCCCTTGGGCACTGCCAACATCGCTATATGACAGTTTCTAGGTAGGATATTGATATGCTGCCAAGTCGGAAACGGTTTAGTCATATTCTGGATATGGATAACAGAAGTTCAAGCCCAACCCCAATGCAAGGAATTGGTGCCAGAAATTTCTAGATCGATTTCATGACAAAATTGACCCTATTTCGGTACGAATCTGATTGAAGATGATTCATTTTTTACGAGATTTTGACTTGCTGCCGAATTTGCGAAGATTCTATTACATTTTGATTTGGATAAACGAATTTTCTAACTCAACCCCGAGTCTTGGAACAAGTGCTGGGATCTCTGAGGATGAATTTTCGTCATAATGGAGTGCCAAAATGTAGGAATTTCACCAAAATCACGGTTTTGAGGTAGTTTGCGGTTCTGCTGCCATGTTGAGAATACTTGTGGTGTATTACGTCATTGACGAACAAGATTTTGAGCTCAATCCCACGTCTAGGAATTGGTGCTGACAGCTTTGAGATCTATTATTAGCTCGAACTGTCCCTTGGGCACTGCCAACATCGCTATATGACAGTTTCAATCGGAAACAGTTTCGTCATATTCTGGAAATTGTTGGCAAAAGTTCGAGCCCAACCCCGATGCAAGGAATTGGTGCCAGGAATTCCTAGATCAAGTTTAAGCGAGAATTGACACGGGTTTGGTCGGTATTCGATTGAAAATGCCTGATTCTAGATAAGAATTCCATATGCTGCCAACTTGCAAACTATTCTATGACCTTCTAGGATGAGTGAGCTCCATTCTAACCTGAATCTCGATTCTGGGGATCGGTGCCAAGGAATCTAAGATTCATTCTAAGCGGAAATTTACACGAGTTCGGTTGAAATTCTTTTGGAAATGCCCGATTGGAAATTCCAGATGAGAATTCGATATGCTGCCAACTTAAAAACTATTACATGACATCCTGGGATGAGTAAACTACATTTTGAGCTAAATTGCGATCCTGGATATCGTTGCCAGGGGATCGCGCATGCACTTCATACAAAATTTGACGCGACTTTGATTGACAAAGTATTGGAGATGCTGGATTCTGAATGAGATTCCGATATGCTGCCAACTTAGGAACTATTTCATAACATTCTGGGATGAGTGAGCAACATTTTGAAATGAATCCCGATTCCGGAATCGAGTGCCAAGAAATCTGAGACGCGATTCATGCAAAATTTGACGCGACTTCGATTAAAAAATTATTGGAAATGCTGGATTCTAGATGATATTCCGATATGCTGCCAACTTAGAAACTACTTTATAACATTCTGGGATGAGTGAGCTATATTTTGAACTGTATCTCCATCCCGGAGTCTGGTGCCAAGAAATCTGAGACGCGATTCATGCAAAATTTGACACGATTTCGATTCAAACATGATCAAGAATGGTGGATTCTAGATGAGATTCCGATATGCTGCCAACTGAAGAACTATCCCAGAACATTCTGGGATGAGTGAGCTACATTTTAAACTGAATCTCTATCACGGAATCTGGTGCCAAGGAATTTAAGACGCGATTCATGCCAAAATTTGACACGATTTCGATTCAAATATGATTGAAAAAGATGGATTCTCGATGTGATTCCAATATGCTGCCAACTTAGGAACTATTTCATAACATTCTGGGATGAGTGAGCAACATTTTGAAGTGAATCCCGATTCCGGAATCGGGTGCCAAGAAATCTGAGACGCGATTCGTGCAAAGTTTGACACGATTTCGATTTAAATGTGATTGTAAATGGTGGATTCTAGATGAGATTTCGATAGGCTGCCAACTTAGAAACTATTCCATAACATTCTGAGATGAGTGAGCTACATTTTGAACTGAATCTCGATTGCGGAATCGGGTGCCAAAGAATCTGAGCCGCGATTCTTCCAAAGTTTGACGCGAGTTCGATATAAAATTTTCGAAAATGCTGGATGCTAGACGAGTATCCGATATGCTGCCAAATTAGAAACTATTCCATAACATTCTTGGATGAGTGAGCTACATTTTGAACTGAATCTCTATCACGGAATCTGGTGCCAAGAAATTTGAGACGCGATTTATGCCAAAATTCGACACGATTTCGATTTAAATATGATTGAAAATGGTGGATTCTTGATGAGATTTGATATGCTGCGAACTTAGAAACTATTCCATAACATTCTGGGATGAGTGAGCTACATTTTGAACTGGATTCCGATTCCGGAATCAGGTGCCAAGAAATCTGAGACGCGATTCGTGCAAAGTTTGACACGATTTCGATTTAAATGTGATTGTAAATGGTGGATTCTAGATGAGATTTTGATATGCTGCCAACTTAGAAACTATTTCATAACATTCTTGGATGAGTGAGCTACATTTTGAACTGAATCTCTATCACGGAATCTGGTGCCAAGAAATTTGAGACGCGATTTATGCCAAAATTCGACACGATTTCGATTTAAATATGATTGAAAATGGTGGATTCTTGATGAGATTTGATATGCTGCGAACTTAGAAACTATTCCATAACATTCTGGGATGAGTGAGCTACATTTTGAACTGGATTCCGATTCCGGAATCAGGTGCCAAGAAATCTGAGACGCAATTCATGCAAAATTTGACGCGACTTCGATCAAGAAATTGTTGGAAATGCTGGATTCTAGATGAGATTTCAATATGCTGCCAACTTAGGAACTATTTCATAACATTCTGGGATGAGTGAGCAACATTTTGAACTGAATCTCTATCACGGAATCTGGTGCCAAGAAATTTTGACGCGATTTATGCCAAAATTTGACACGATTTCGATTCAAAAATTATTAAAAATGACGGATTCTAGATGAGATCCCGATATGCTGCCAATTTAGAAAATATTCCATAACATTCTTGGATGAGTGAGTTACATTTTGAACTAAATCTCTATCACGACATCTAGTGCCAAGGAATTTAAGACGCGGTTCATGCCAAAATTTCACACGATTTCGATCCAAATATCATTGAAAATGGTGGATTCTAGATGAGATCACGATATGCTGCCAACTTAGAAAGTATTGCATTTCATGCTGTGATGAGTGAGCGATATTTTGAACCGAGTCTCCATCCCGGAATCTGGTGCCAAGAAATTCAAGACGCGATTCATGCAAAATTTGACACGACTTCGATTGAAGAATTATTGAAAATGCTAGATTTTGGATGAGATTTTGATATACTGTCAACTTAGGAACTATTTCATTCAATATTGTGATGAGTGATTAATATTTTGAACTGAATGTCGATTATGGGGATAGAGCTGAAAATTATCACATGTATATTAAGAGAAAATTTAGATAAGCTCAGTCCAAATCCGGTTGGAAACGCTTGATCCAAGATCGATATGCTGCCCAAACTATCATATGACATTCTGTTTGGGGTGAGCTACATTTTCAGCTGAAATCCCATATGGAAATTGGTGCCAGATAATCCCGGATTCATCCTTCTTGATAAATGACATAATATCAGTTAAGATATGATCGAGATTGTTCCGCTCTAGATAGGAATCAGGTATGCTGACAACTTGGATACCATCTCACGACAACCTGGGACAAGTGAGCCCAATTCGGAGCCCAATCTCGATCCTCGGAATCCGTGCAAAAAAATTTAAAACCAATTTTTAGCAAAAAATCACATGAGATCCGTTCAAATCTGATCGAAAATGTTACTGTCAGATTCGTGTTCTATTTGCTGCAAACTAAAAAATAGTCCGTTCAGTCTCTCTGATGAATGAACAAGATCAGAATTATGAGGGAACATGCATATTTCACAACTCGGGTTCCTCCTTATTCCCAGTTTCACTTTAATAAATCCCAGTCCTTGAACAGTTATGTACAAAAGAGAAGTACTATGTAGCAAACGGATGACTATCGTCCGATTTTCTATCCTTCGATTCCTAATAGTACTTCATTCTTGGCGCATCTCATCTCTTTTATACATAACTATTCACGGACTGGGATATTTTAAAGTGAATCTGGGAATAAGGAGGAACCCGAGTTGTGGAATATGCATGTTCCCTCATAATTTTGATCTCTTTTATTCATCAGAGAGACTGAACGGACTATTTTTCAGTTTGCAGCAAATAGAACACAAATCTAACAGTAACATTTTCGATCAGATTTGAACGGATCTCATGTGATTTTTCGCTAAAAATTGGTTTTAAATTCTTTTGCACGGATTCCGAGGATCAAGATTAGGCTCCGAATTGGGCTCACTTGTCCCAGGTTGTCATGAGATGGTTTCCAAGTTGTCCGCATACCTGATTCCCATCCAGAGAGGAACGATCTCGATCATGTCTTAACTGATATCATGTCATTCATCAAGAAGGATGAATCCGGGATTATCTGGCACCAATTTCCGAATGGGATTTCAGCTAAAGATGTAGCTCACCCCACACAGAATGTCATATGATAGTTTGGGCAGCATATCGATCTTGGATCAAGCGTTTCCGACCGGATTTGGACTGAGCTTATCTGAATTTTCTCATAATATACATGTGATTATTTTCAGCCCTATCCCCATAATCGACATTTAGTTCGAAATATTGCTCACTCATAACAATATGAAATGGAATAGATCCTAAGTTGACAGTATATCGGAATTTCATCCAAAATCTAGCATTTTCAATAATTTTTTAATCGAAGTCGTGTCAAATTTTGCATGAATCGCGTCTTAAATTTCTTGGCACCAGATTCCGGGATGGAGACCCGGTTCAAATATGAATTTGAATATCGCTCACTCATCCCAGAATGTTATGGAATAGTTTCTCAGTTGGCAGCATATCGTAATCTCATCTAGAATCCACAATTTACAATCATATATGAATCGAAATCGTGTCAAATTTTGCACGAATCGCGTCTCAGATTTCTTGGCGCCCGATTCCGGAATCGGGATTCACACCAAAATGTTGCTCACTCATCCCAGAATGTTATGAAACAGTTTCTAAGTCGGCAGCATATCAAAATCTCATCTAGAATCCACCATTTTCAATGATATTTGGATCAAAATCCTATGAAATTTTGGCATGAACCGCGTCTTAAATTCCTTGGCACGAGATTCCGTGATAGAGATTTAGTTCAGAATGTAAGTCACTCATCCAAGAATGTTATGGAATAGTTTCTAAGTTGGCAGCATATCGGGATCTCATCTAGAATCCGTCATTTTTAATAATTTTTGAATCGAAGTCGCGTCAAATTTTGCATGAATCGCGTCTCAGATTTCTTGGCATCCGATTCCGGAATCGGGATTCACACCAAAATGTTGCTCACTCATCCCAGAATGTTATGGGATAGTTTCTAAGTTGGCAGCATATCAAAATCTCATCTAGAATCCACCATTTTCAATCATATTTAAATCGAAATCGTGTCAAATTTTGGCATAAATCGCGTCTCAAATTTCTTGGCACCAGATTCCGTGATAGAGATTCAGTTCAAAATGTTGCTCACTCATCCCAGAATGTTATGAAATAGTTTCTAAGTTGGCAGCATATCAAAATCTCATCTAGAATCCACCATTTTCAATCATATTTAAATCGAAATCGTGTCAAATTTTGGCATAAATCGCGTCTCAAATTTCTTGGCACCAGATTCCGTGATAGAGATTCAGTTCAAAATGTTGCTCACTCATCCCAGAATGATATGAAATACTTCCTAAGTTGGCAGCATATCGAAATCTCATCTAGAATCCAGCATTTCCAACAATTTCTTGTTCGAAGTCGCGTCAAATTTTGCATGAATCGCGTCTCAGATTTCTTGGCACCCGATTCCGGAATCGGAATTCAGTTCAAAATGTAGCTCACTCATCCCAGAATGTTATGGAATAGTTTCTAAGTTCGCAGCATATCAAATCTCATCAAGAATCCATCATTTTCAATCATATTTAAATCGAAATCGTGTCGAATTTTGGCATAAATCGCGTCTCAAATTTCTTGGCACCAGATTCCGTGATAGAGATTCAGTTCAAAATGTAGCTCACTCATCCAAGAATGTTATGGAATAGTTTCTAATTTGGCAGCATATCGGATACTCGTCTAGCATCCAGCATTATCGAAAATTTTATATCGAAGTCGCGTCAAACTTTGGAAGAATCGCGGCTCAGATTTCTTGGCACCCGATTCCGGAATCGAGATTCAGTTCAAAATGTAGCTCACTCATCTCAGAATCTTATGGAATAGTTTCTAAGTTGGCAGCCTATCAAAATCTCATCTAGAATCCACCATTTTCAATCAGATTTAAATCGAAATCGTGTCAAATTTTGGCATAAATCGCGTCTCAAATTTTTTGGCACCAGATTCCGTGATAGAGATTCAGTTCAAAATGTAGCTCACTCATCCAAGAATGTTATGGAATAGTTTCTAATTTGGCAGCATATCGGATACTCGTCTAGCATCCAGCATTATCGAAAATTTTTTAATCGAAGTCGCGTCAAACTTTGGAAGAATCGCGGCTCAGATTTCTTGGCACCCGATTCCGGAATCGAGATTCAGTTCAAAATGTAGCTCACTCATCTCAGAATGTTATGGAATAGTTTCTAAGTTGGCAGCATATCAAAATCTCATCTAGAATCCACCATTTACAATCACATTTAAATCGAAATCGTGTCAAATTTTGCACGAATCGCGTCTCAGATTTCTTGGCACCCGATTCCGGAATCAGGATTCACTTCGAAATGTTGCTCACTCATCCCAGAATGTTATGAAATAGTTCCTAAGTTGGCAGCATATTGGAATGTCATCGAGATACCACCATTTTCAATCATATTTGAATCGAAATCGTGTCAAATTTTGGCATGAATCGCGTCTTGAATTCCTTGGCACCAGATTCCGTGATAGGGATTCAGTTCAAAATGTAGCTCACTCATCCCAGAATGTTCTGGGAAAGTTTTTCAGTTGGCAGCATATCGGAATCTCATCTAGAATCCACCATTCTTGATCATATTTGAATCGAAATCGTGTCAAATTTTGCATGAATCGCGTCTCCGATTTCTTGGCACCAGACTTCGGGATGGAGATACAGTGCAAAATATATCTCACTCATCCCAGAATGTTATGAAGTAGTTTCTAAGTTGGCAGGATATCGGAATATCATCTAGAATCCAGCATTTCCAATAATTTTTTAATCGAAGTCGCGTCAAATTTTGCATGAATCGCGTCTCGGATTTCTTGGCACTCGATTCCGGAATCGGGATTCACTTCAAAATGTTGCTCACTCATCCCAGAATGTTATGAAATAGTTCCTAAGTTGGCAGCATATCGGAATCTCATTCAGAATCCAGCATCTCCAATACTTTTTCAATCAAAGTTGCGTCAAATTTTGCATGGAGTACATGCGCGATCCCCTGGCAACGATATCCAGGATCGGAATTTAGCTCAAAATGTAGTTTACTCATCCCAGGATGTCATGTAATAGTTTTTAAGTTGGCAACATATCGAATTCTCATCCGTAATCGGGCATTCCCAAAAGAATTTCAACCGAACTCGTGTGAATCCCCGCTTAGAATGAATCTTAGATTCCTTGGCACCGATCCCCAAAATCGAGATTCAGGTTAGAATGGAGCTCACTCATTCTAGAAGGTCATAGAATAGTTTGCAAGTTGGCAGCATATGGAATTCTTATCTAGAATCAGGCATTTTCAATCGAATTTCGACCAAACCCGTGTCAATTCTCGCCTAAACTTGATCTAGAGATTCCTGGCACCAATTCCTTGCATCGGGGTTGGGCTCGAACTTTTGCTTACAATTTCCAGAATATGACGGAACTGTTTCCGACTTGGCAGCATATCAAAATCCTACCTAGAAACTGTCATTTAGCGATGTTGGCAGTGCCCAAGGGACAGTTCGAGCTAATCATAGATCTCAAAGCTGTCAGCACCAATTCCTAGACGTGGGATCGAGCTGAGAATCTTGTTAGTCAATGACGTAATACACCACAAGTGTTCTCAACATGGCAGCAGAACCGCAAACTACCTCAAAACCGTGATTTTGGTGAAATTCTCACAGTTTGGCATTCGATTATGAACAAAAGTTGGTGTCCAGGATCCCAGCACGTATTCCAAGACTCGGGATTGAGTTAGAAGATTCGTTCATCCAAATCGAAATGTGATAGAATCTTCGCAAATTCGGCAGCAAGTCAAAATCTCGTAAAAAATGAATCATCTTCAATCAGATTCGTACCGAAATAGGGTCAATTTTTTCATTTAATCGATCTAGAAATTTCTGGCACCAATTCCTTGCATCGGGGTTGGGCTTGAACTTCTGTTTACTATATCCAGAATATGACTTAACCGTTTCCGACTTGGCAGCATATCAAAATCCTACCTAGAAACTGTCATATAGCGATGTTGGCAGTGCCCAAGGGACAGTTCGAGCTAATAATAGATCTCAAGGCTGCCAGCACCAATTTCTAGACGTGGGATTGAGCTCAAAATCTTGTTGGTCAATGACGTAATACACCACAAGTATTCTCAACATGGCAGCAGAACCGCAAACTACCTCAAAACCGTGATTTTGGTGAAATTCCTACATTTTGGCACTCCATTATGACGGAAATTCATCCTCAGAGATCCCAGCACTTGTTCCAAGACTCGGGATTGACTTAGAAAATTCGTTCATCCAAATCGAAATGTGATAGAATCTTCGCAAATTCGGCAGCAAGTCAAAATCTCGTAAAAAATGAATCACCTCCAATCAGATTCGTACCGAAATAGGGTCAATTTTTTCATAAAATCGATCTAGAAATTTCTGGCACCAATTCCTTGCATCGGGGTTGGGCTTGAACTTCTGTTAACCATATCCAGAATATGACTAAACCGTTTCCGACTTGGCAGCATATCAAAATCCTACCTAGAAACTGTCATATAGCGATGTTGGCAGTGCCCAAGGGACAGTTCGAGCTAATAATAGATCTCAAGGCTGCCAGCACCAATTCCTAGACGTGGGATTGAGCTCAAAATCTCGTTCGTCAATGACGTAATACACCACAAGTATTCTCAACATGGCAGCAGAACCGCAAACTACCTCAAAACCGTGATTTTGGTGAAATTCCTACATTTTGGCACTCCATTATGACGAAAATTCATCCTCAGAGATCCCAGCACTTGTTCCCGGACCCGGGGTTGGGCTGAAACTCTAGGTATGCGCGCAAAGAATGTCTATCAAGTGTTTCCCAGGTGGCAGTAGGACTCATGCCCCGGACACCCCAAGTTCATTTTTCGGTAAAATCCGTGTTAATATTTTTTTTTCCATTCAACTCCTCCCCCCTCCACCCTTTCACATTTGAGTGAAAAACAGGTAGGCACATCTTGTAGCTTAGGGAATTACGAAGAAAATCCATTTTGTTTCATCTCGATAGCTCATGAATTCGAGTGAAGCGGATTTTCCGGCACTCTTGAGTCCCCACAAGTATAGTGCGGCGGCGTCTCGCGCTCAGGATCGAGCGTCTCTCTTCTCACGACTCGCAGGTGTTGTTTCCCTTTCTTCGATTTTCTTCCATCTCTTCATTCTTCATTCTTCTTTCTTCTTTCTTCGATCTTCGATCTTCTCTCTTCTTCCTTCCCTCTTCATCTCTCTCTCTCTCTTTTTTTTTTTTTTTTTTTTTAAGGTGGTTAGAGGGCAAAATCTGCCTCAGGATCCCTCGGATCCGTCCCCAGACACCGGACTGGTTCAGCTTACGCGGACTACTTATAGCCCACGCAGGCCATACCAGGCGGGACACGGGTTTGGGTGAGGCCCACCGAGAGGTGGGCCCGGCCGTGTAATATCCCTCTCCCCTCGATGTCTGATACCTAGGGCATCGGGCAATCAAGAAGGAGATCCACCTTCTCTCTCTCTCTCTCTCTCTCTCTCTCTCTCTTTCTCTCTCTCTCTCTCTCTCTCTACGCTGACCAGCTCGCTCGTACTCCAACAGCGAGCTCAAACCCGTTGAGATTTGAACATGCCGCCCACTTTGATCGCTTTAGCGTCAAACTCAAGAAATCAGAGTACTTAAAAAACTGTGGGTCGACATTGACTTAAGAAAACAAGGCAAGAGATCAGATTTCATCGCACTTTACCAAACTCATAACAATAGTAGTAAAAAATAAATATTGATCTCTGTAACCATAAACTAACTCCACGGACAAATTACAAATGTATTGTCAGTTCAAATGAACCAGAAAATGAATCAGTAATCGCACGGCTGAATGAAAAAAACCAAAGTAATTGCACCCCAGTAAACAAACTAAGTTGAAAATTGATTCGCGAAAAAGGCTGCCAACGTAGGTCCTCCTGCATCACACGTTTCTACACTACGTGACAGCACTGCAATTGAATTAAACGAGACTCTAAGGGGAATGCAATTGTACAATGAATTCAAGCCCCAGAAGACAACGATCGGAACAATATTCGCGGGTGACCCGGAACGAGAAAAAGTGTAGTGTTCGTCGAAGCGCACGTGGAAAATTGAGATTCATTTATGCATCATTAGTTCGAGGTCGTCTTCTTCATCCATGATAGGCTTCGTCAACATCAGGTCCCGTGGGCAGACGTATCAATTTGACGATGGGTCGCTTGAATGCAGATGCAGCAGTTTCAAGAGTGACCACACGAGTCAGTCCATCAGCGCCTGGATGCAGTTGGATGACCCTGTCAAGAGACCATTTGGTTGGATGGCTGAGCTCGTCCTTGATAAGTACGATGTCACCGATCTTGAGAGGCTCTTGAACTCTGAGCCATTTTGTGCGTTGCTGCATCTGGTTGAGCACCTCCTTACGTCATCTGGCCGAAAAACTATTGCGCATCCGCACAAGCATGTCCCACCTGCAACTGGGTTTAACTGTCAGATCGACTTCTTCGAATGGTTCAGGCACTGCTGACATTGACCGCCTAATCAGGAAATGACCGGGAGTGAGAGCTACCAAATCTGTTCCCTCACTACTAAGTGGACTCAAAGGTCGTGAATTTAAACAGGCTTCGATCTGACTACAAACAGTGGAAAGTTCTTCATAAGTGAGGGTGTGGTCTTTGACAGTTCTATGCAGATGGTATTTAAAACTTTTTACCGCCGCTTCCTGAAGCTCACTGAAATGAGGCGCTCTGGGCGGGATAAAATGCCAAGTAACACCCTCCGGGGCCAGAATCCGGGAAACTCCCGATGAACCCGACGATGATTCTACGAACAGTTCTTTGAGCTCCTTTTCAGCTCCAACAAAATTCTTAGTGTTATCCAAATATAAATCCTTACATTGACCCCGTCGAGACACAAATCGGCGATAGGCAGCTAACATGGCCTTTGACGTGAGGTCAGAAACAACTTTAATGTAATCGCAGCAAGTGACTACGCATCAGCTGAACTCCTCCATGCAGCGTGTTCTGATGGGTTTCCTCCACTCACCTGCGCACAAAAATATGACGGTGAGGCAAGAGGATTGGGTGCTTTTCACTGAAACTGAGATTTGTTTTATGCAAGCACCATCCAACACGAAGCAACCCCTTATCGCATACAAACGGCAACAAAAGACGGATTGAACTATTCCGTGGAAACTCTCTCTTTTGATCAAGACATTGCAATTCCTCCGCGAAGAAGATCCTCTGAATGACCTTCCATACAGCCAGCTGAGTGGCTGAGAGCTCCTCCTAAGCCAATGCACCATGCAACCTCTCTTCCTTCGGCAGCTTGACATTGAAACGCTATCTCAACAAATTCGCCAAAATGCGAACTACTTTAGGTAATGAACTAAATTTTTCAAGAGAGGATAATACGTAGGGTTCAGCTTCTGCCTTTTGTGCATGCGAATTGACCTCCACCTCTTCAACAGCCTCAGATATAGCAAGAGCCGCACTAATCTCAGCCTCTTCTTGTGGTGAGGCAGCTGCTCGCTCAGACCAATCACATGGTTCTCTAGTGATCCAGGCTGGACCATGCCACCAGAGTACATCTTCCTTGAGCGCCTCCACCGTCAAGCCTCGAGTGGCTCTGTCAGCTGGGTTTTCAGTGCCCCGTATACGATTCCACTCAGCTTCTGGGAAGGATGTTAGTATCACACTCGTTCTATTGGCTACAAAAGTTTCCCAACGAGAGGGGTGATCATTGAGCCAGTCTAATACCACCTCACAATGAGACCAGCAATACTAAGCTGCAGGCTTGTATGACAACTGAGGGACAATATGCTCTAAAAGACGCACAATAAGGACAGAAGCACACGACTCCAACTTAGCTATACTAGGGGCTTTGATCGGAACCGTTTTTGTCTTGGCCATGAGCAAGCATGACGACTGACCTGGAACGACGAGGTACACTGCAGCAGAATAAGCTCGATTGGATAAATCGCCGGACCTGTGAAGTACAAACGGCGTCTCCCCGGTCACGTGCAACCACCTAGGAATTCCTATTTCAGAAAGGAAAGGCATCTCATTACGCAACATGATCCATCTATCGAACAGATCTCCAACGAACGGCGTGTCCCAATCAGCCTTTTGAATCCATAGGTCCTGGATGAGTATCTTCGTCTAGACTAGAAATGGGGCCAACTAACCTAGGGGATCAAACAGATGAGCAACCTCCAACAAAAAAGATCATTTGGACACGGCAGTCCGAGCCTCGGGCAAAGAAACCTTGAAAAAGGAATGGTCCCGAGAGGGTACCCATTTGAGGCCTAAAGTAGACACCGCTTCCTCCAAATCGACTGAAACTTCCTCCTGCAAATTTGTCGAGAGATCCTGCAAAAGAGATACGTCATTCGCCGCCTACTTCCCTAGATACATGCCGGCAGCTTTCATAACATCAATGAGCTCGTTTCGAGCCTCTAGCGCCACCTGTAATGTATCAGCTCCACCAAACAAGTCATTCATATAACTGAGGAGTTTCAGAATGTCCGCACCCAATGGATGAGATTTGCCATACTGATCAGCCAAATACAACAGAACACGAATGGCTAGAAATGGAGCACATGCAGTACCATACGTAACTGTTAGTAAAACATACACACGTATTTCTGGATCATCCAAAGCCCTCCATACAATTCTCTGCCAGTCCACATCGTCAGGGTGCACTAGAATTTGCCGGAATATTTTGACGATATCCGTCACAAATATAAATTCATAGAATCTCCAACGGGTAATTACCTCAGTGAGATCGTTCAGCAAATTAGGCCCTTTCAACAGGTGATCATTGAGGGTTTCACCATTACCTGATTTTTGCGAGGCATTGAAGACCACCCGGATTTTGTCATTGTGGAAAACAGCATGATGCGGGATATGACAGCATTCACGTTGACGCTCAAGATCAGTCGCGAGCTTCATGTGGCCGAGTGTCTCGTACTCTGTCATGAACCTGGTGTAAGCTGTGTCCAACTCGTCATCTCGTCGTCGACGTCGCTCCGATCGGTGGAGGCACGCCACAGCAATATTCTTGGAATCTGCAAAAGAAGCGTCATCAGTTTTCTGAGAGAGAGGCAATCGAATGACGACCCTCCCCTCCGGTGAACGTGTGACAGTTGAAGAAAACTGTTGCTCACAAAATTCATCATCTGATGACATGATACATTTGGAGGGGATTTGGTCCAACTCCCAGAATTTTTGAACAGATTCAGACAACGACGGGGTTGAAGCAAAATGGCACCTAGTAGTCCGTGCCACCATACCAGCCGAATCCTGACTAGACGAAACACGGTCGGTGAGGATCCACCCAAACACCGTCTCCTGAGCGATCGGCGCATCCACCGGTCCTTTTATAACTCCTTGGAGTAGGATTTAGCCGTACACATCAGCGCTCAATGAACAATCAATTTTTTGAGGCGTGTTGAATGCAGGATTAGCTAACGTTAAATTCCTTATGTGAGACCACTCTTTCCAAGGAACAGGAATATTCGCTAATTTCTGTGTCAAATCTGGAAGCACAAATGCATTGATCCGACAATCAAAATTCTGATCACGAGAAGACGACACGAAGAAACTGACTTCCCCACGAGCGACAACCTTAATTTCCCCACCCAGCGTCCCAATCTCCAGATTCACGCGCTTACGCTGCAACGACAAAATATCAGCGACTCGCTCTGATACGAATGGACTTTCAGCACAGGGATCGATAAGCGCTCTAGCCTGAATAGATTCGCCCGATTCTGACTTCAACTAAACTCTCGCCGTGGCGAGCAAACGTGTCTGATCGATCGTAGCAGCGTGAACTTGTACTGCCATATTTTGCGTCTGAGACGTGGCAGGCTTCTGACATAATGACCTGGCCGCAAGCATTGCAAACAACATCGATTCGATTTGCTAAATTTTCGACGTTCCACTACTGACAGTTGAGCAAATTTCTCGCACTTCAACAACGTATGAGAACCCTTACACACCAAAGATACTGGATCTGGCTTACTGTCCGCCTCAGTGTTAGTCACGTGAGCTGTGACAGATTTAGCTTTCTGAGATGAGTTGTTATGTTTACCCGTATTTTTTGTGGCAGAATCAGCGCCAATACTACTAGAGGTTACTTGCGACAGCACCTGCGCAGAATCCTACGCCCGCACTCGCTTTTCCAAAAATGACTTAAGAACTGCGTATGGAGAGAAACCGCTCTCAGACTTTTGATTCTGCTCCCAACTTTCACGCATCGAGACGTCTAACTTACGGAAAACACACTGCACAAACCAACAATCCCAATCATCTACTCTACATTTCAAATCCCGAAGACCTTGAATGTGTTCCTCAGCCGAGTTCAACGAATCAGTCATATCTTGGGGAATTTTAGCCTTAATTGAATTCAAATTGATAAGACCCTCTAGGTAAAGGGAAAGCCGGAGACGTGGATTATCATACCGACTACAAAACCGCTCCCATGCAATATCAAAATTAGTACCAACCAACGGTAGGATACTAATCATGCGAGCTGTCACTCCCTTCACAACCTGCTTGAGATGAGCTAATTTTCGTACTGATTGAATAGCTCTTCTATCAATAACAAGAGATTGGAACTGTTGTTTCCAAGATTCCCAGTCACTCTGTTCACCAGGAAATTCCGGAATATCGGTATGCGGAATCTCATGCATTTCGGCAGTCAACCGGGAAATTTCATTCATATCAAGACCTTGATGAGGCCCCGAAGCATTGAGATTCGGCTCGACTGGATCCTGAGGAATCATATCCATCAAAGTCCCTTTTGTGAAAATATAATTATCTTGTAGTCGAGTAACAATCACTAATAAAGTAGTCCTCATTCGGTAAATGCGACTGGTACTGTATGATTTCCCGATGCCTATCCCCGAACTCTTTCCAATAACCTGACAGGAGTTCAAGACGCGATCGCAAAACCGTTGGTGTGAGATTCTCGAAGCCTCACTTCTTAGTATTTGTCATGAAGTTATTGATATTTTCGCGGTTTCCAACTGCACCGCTATCAAGCCCCGGCCTTCGCTGCGAGCTTTCTTTGCTTTAGCTCCAGCGGCTGCAGCGACCAGTTCCGCGGGAGTAGGATCCGGCATTTTGGGAACGTAAAAACAGCAAAAATTCAACTATGAGGAATTCCAAATTCACACACGTTACTACTGAAACACTCGCGGGTAGTAATGCTATAGCGGCAAATGCCCAACTATAGATACAGATATTGCCAAAATTTCCAACTCTCTAGTGCACGTAAAATTGTGCAAAATCGGGCAAATCTGTTCCAACCCAACGACAGAGTCGTCCTGTGAATAGTCCTCAGTGACTCATTTTACCCTATTAGCAAAACACACAACGCTTATATAGCCACAGATCGTCATTAGCGTGCAACCCATTAACAAGTACCAAAGCCATGCCGTGCAAATACTAATACACACGCCCACTGAGCTTCTCAATAGTAAGCGCAACTACACAAGAGCGTCCTGCTCTATCACACGAGATGCCTGGCAACTCGCGGAAACCATCGGCTGATGAAAACCGAACAGCTGAGCGCCACTATTCTATAAGAAGTTGGCTATGCGTGCAGCCGAGGGCCAAAGCAAAGCCCACGAAATAGCGTGGGAAGCGAGAGAGAGCAGAAAGCGGAATGGGTAATTATATGACTTACCGACCGCAGCCGCGCGTTTGCTCGCTATAGGGGCTTACCCTTTCCTTTCCGCTGCACCTGCTACTGGACTATCTCGGCAGGGGGCCGGGGGGTAACGGGCAGCCGCGATGATGATGGCTGCTGCGCTTAGTAAGAGGATGTGGAACATCGAACATTTTCAAGATTTTCTTGTTCATTTTTATGATACATTCTTCATGAGATGACAGAACAACTCTATTCGTAGAAATATCTTCATTGATGTCTTTGAATATGGTTCTACGCACATCATTACTTTCCTGCTCAGGTCTCACTTCCACTTCATCAATTCTACCATCACCTCTACCAGAAGGATGTTGGAAAAATCAGTGTTTTTAGATCTTCAATTTTTAGTCAGCTTCATTACATTAGACAATGGCCATAAGGCTGACGATGTGATTGTTTCCTGGATTATAGAATGTCTATTTCCATTGGTCAAAACTGGCACGATTTCTCTGAAATCCCCGCTTCAAATCACCAGTTTTTGACCAGAGGGTGAGTCATTGAAAAGCGTCACGGAGTGTTCTATCGACGACCTCCAACGCTATTTGGAAATCATTGATGCTTCACCCCAGATGATAAAACCTGCCTCCCTTAATTTCTTCTCATCAGCATCAGATTTCGAGAAAATACTTTCAATACTCTCTAGATCCAAGCATAGTCTGAAGTATCTATGACTTGTCATAACTTGTGGTAAAAAGAATCGACGCAATACCTGTTCACGCCATTGACAGAACCTTGTTCTTTTGGGATGAAAAATAATGAATGAGAGACTTTTACAAGGAAGTTCTCCCACAATCTCTAGGACCATCAATGGAATTGACTAGATTTTCATTACTTCTTCAAATGCTATGGATGGATTATTGATTCGTCACTTCTTCAAATCAATAATCAGGGGTAGCGGGGGTCGGCGAGCGGAGCGAGCAGGGGCGCTTGCCCCCCTAGTATATATATATATATATATATATATATATATATACGTATTATATCGACGCCTCTTACGAAGATAAACACCTCTTTTCTTGTGACTGACGAAGATTAACGTTTATTCGTTGTGAACACAAAGATTAACGGATTCTTCTTAGGTCCACGAAAACTAACACTTACTCCTCAGGGACACGAAGATTAACGCATTCTCGTTAAGTCTACGAAGACTAACACTTACTCCTTAAGGGCACGAAGATTAACACTTACTGCTCAACGGCCCATGAAACTAGCACTTATTCCTGAACGGTATGAATATTATAACACACTTGCACAAGTTCTCGTTCAAAGGGACGGAGTCCAAGTATTTCGTCTTAGGGCCACGAAAAAAAACACATTCTCTTTAGCGGCACAAAAATTAACGCATCGGTAGACTTCATTCATGGAGGGACGGAGACAATAAGTATTCCGTCTTAAGCCCACGAAAAGTAACACATTTTCCTCTACGGCACGAAGACTAACACATTCTTCTCAATGGAATGAGAAATAACACATTCTCTTTGACGTGACGATGTATAGCAAATTCGTCTTAACGAGATGGAAGTGATATTCGTGGCAGAGTGTTTATGGGTCATGGGTGACAGAGTTGATTATGAGATCATAGATGTTATCTGTGAGTAAGAAAGTTAAATCAAGAAAGTATATTGGTTCTTCCAACACATTTTGTTACTCTTAAATTTTGTCCTCGAAATTGAGATTACATCCTCTGTCAAGTGAATGATTCCGATTCTCTTGACGTCCTCTGTAGTCTGATTTCTCTAATCTTTGCAATAGTATTATTATGCGCTGATGCGAGGTCGGGCTATTCTGATGCACGGGAATCAATTCTTTCGAGTGAAACGAGGGGACATTATCTAGGACGGGCCGATAAGCAAGATGGAATTCCGTGGTTTTTAATATCTAAGCGGCAATTCTCTCGCTCCAGCCGAGTGGGGAAAAGGCACTCCACTACGCCAAATATTTCCTGCACTCTGGTGCCTTCGATCGACCTCCAAACGCTTACCGAGATTTATTGATAATTTAGAAGTTGTGCCTTTATTTTCAATAGACAAGATTGACTTGGACAAGTGATGATTTCAAAGCAACGTTTCCTCAATTCATTTCCAATGGAATGGGTTTCAACAGTCCAAATTCCTCCGCACGCATTTTCAATCGCCTTAAGAGCGGATTCGCAAAGAATAGCTATCAGCTCTTGGAATACAGAAAAATGTTCAGGGTCATTTTCTGAATATGACATTTTTTATCCGATATCAATTAGAATAGGAAAATAAAGCGTTGAGAGGAATGAATATTTCCATAATTTTCAGTCACTTGCTCATGGAGAACGTCAACAACCTCAAAATCAAATTGGTAAGGTTGATTTCGATAATGACTCTTTATCGGAAGCACCAAAGCTTCTACAAAGAACGAGATTGATGAGATAAATTTCAGCAATTGATCGAATACTCGAGGAAAAACCTGCGATCCAAGGCATGAGCAGATATCTTTTTCTGTTTTTTTAGGGACGAAACGAGCTCGTTTTTCACGATTTGTATTCGATGAATGAATTCATCTTTCTTTCGAGCCACTTATAAGCGCCGCACTTCGGCGGTGATCATAGTTTGATGAATGTCAAACTGTGACCTTGCAGGCTCCACTTTTATAGTGGCTGCATCGCGAAGGGATTTTTCATTTTCTCGGGATTTTTTAATTTTTTAATAAGAGATTAACCGAAAGATGAAGAAATTCATCCTCGGGCGGGACTTGAACCTCGTAATCTCCGTTACTCCGGACCGGCGCCTTAACCAATTAGACCACCGAGGCAATTGCGTATTCACTCGCTCGGGGAAGCCAATAAAAAATCCCTTCGTGATGCAGCCACTATGAGAGTGGAGCCTCGAAGGTCGCAGTTCAACATTTGTCAAACTGTGATCGCCACCTGAGCGCGGGTATTATAACTGACTCGAAAGAGCGATGAATTCAATAGTTAAATGCATTCCATCAAATCGAGCGATAGACTCAAAATATCGATGAAATCTACCTTATCGATATGATCTGCACGTTTTTCACGATATTTTCCAGCAAAAACTCGCCAATGGAAACTGACTTCCTCTCCACCTCAATTCCGAGCGTTATACTGGGTGTCCACAGCGGTGATTCCAGTTTTACATCATTCCATTCTCACAACAACGAACTCCAAACCTAGCCCACGGTTCTTGAAATCCTAGAACTCAAAATACTACCCCGAATGTAAGAAATTTACATTCTTTATGCGAAAGTAGCCCAGTGACTGAAAACTAGATTTTCTTAAAAAAACTTTTCTTAGAGATGAAACTTTTTGTAAATTGACGAATTTGATTAGTGAGAGGGTTTTTTCCAAAGAATTCAGATCCTTTTACACAAAGGAACTCTTCATCAATAGATACTTAGGAGCTCGCTACCTTCTAATTGCTACCTATTTCAACCTGCATACTTTTCATTCTTCAATTCGGAGATTCTGTATTCATGAAAACCAACTCAAAATTACATGAAAAACTGAACGTAATTTCAAGTTATTCATGGTGCACTTGAGGATTGAGCATACTTATTCAGGGTCTAGAATTATGATTTCGATCTCCCAGAAGAACAACGCTTGAAAAATGGTCCAAACCGCCAGAGGTACTAATCATCGTCCGAATAGAAATAATCCCTCTAGAATAGAAATAAACCCTAGAGAATAGAAATAAACCCTGATACTTGCATGCAAATGTGCGAAACAACTTCTTGGCGTCGTTGAGAAAGAAAATATCGTAATTTTGATGTATGGATTCCGACTTCCCCTTTATTTTTGTGAGCCGCAGCTCACTGGGCACGGGCCTGATTTAAACTATCCCCGAATGGGTGTACCAGAAAGTTCAGGCGTTCGTCTTCGTTGTCCCATGCGCAGAATCTCAATTGATGCTCGCTATCAATTATAATCATCTTTCCAAAAAATTATGAAATGAGGCAAAGTGGGCACCTTGAGTGGGGTAAAGTGAGCATGAGTTTTTCCTGTGTATTTCTTATGGAGTCACGACAGGAGATGCCGCTTGGTCCGCTTTCTGATTCGGCAGCCACGTTGAGCAGCCGACTCGCTCTTACCTCAAACAACAGTTTCTCCGAAGCCGTATTGTTTGTGTACGTTTGATCTAGTAGTGATTTGAATAGTCGAATAAAAAGAGAATTTGATAGTGCACCCATCTGTGGGGAGCGAGGATTTTCAAATGCTCACTTTACCCCACTCGCTGCCAACTTTACCTCACGGTGGGGCAAAGTAGGCAGAATCGCATAGTCTCAGCGATTTGGAAATTGTTGAAGAATCCTGCTTGTAAGGAAAATTTTGACCACGCAATCACATTCTTCAGGCTTCAATCATTCGATCGGTCACGATCAAATTTCTCAAAGAGTTGAATCGAATTAATGAGAGTACAATTAAATCTTGAGTACCTCGTAATTGCGCAAGTCGTATGCTCATCAACGGGATAGCTTTTCGAAATAGAACGCGTTACTCATCATTGGAGGTATTGGCGAGGCTATTGCTCAACTGGTTGACTGGAGTGGTCTGCCGCGAGTAGTTGCCGTGATATGGGAGAGCGACGTTATTTCAAGATGAGGTATCGAAAACAAACATGGGACAATTCACGATTGTACATCCGGACACAGTTATTTTGAGCTCTCTGGGATAATTACCCGTTTCACCTAGAAAAAAACCAGCTTACTCAATTCCAACATTTCTTTCATGAACTTTTCGATGGTGAAATCAGTTTTCCAGATTTCGCTTATGATAACTTCCAAAAATGGGCTGCAAAATTCCATACTTCGATTTTGTTGTTGACATTTTTAATCGACAGGTCCTTGATTGTAACCCTGGTTTTGACCCTGAAGACCCGCAATAGAGGATGGGGTTTCTCCAATTATTTCGGAGAAGCATCTGAATGACCAATAGCGCGCGATCTTATGCATGCAGCAAGGCTGGCTCGGACTCGTCCAGATTACTCATTGTTCGTTTGATACTTCACCTGAGTTAAAGACACGGTGAAAATTTCGGCAAATCTCATCAGGTGGCGTTCGTGATTGAGTTTGGCGAATATTCCGATTGCTGATGTCGGAAAAATTTTGATTCGTGGAATTTAGACTTGTAACACTCTTAAACTCTGGAGGCTAATTTTTAAGGTAGTATCGACCAAAACTAAAAGACTGACTTCGCCATTGGGAAGCTAAGGGAAGAGTACATTGAAAGTGACGATGTTGACTTTCAATATAATCTTAAAAATATCACATTATGGAATTTTGAGTTATAGCACTTTCAAACTGCTGGCCAATTTTCGAGATTATACTAGCCGGAAGTTGAAAAACTAATCTTACCATCAGAAAGATAGGGTAAAATAGGTCGGAAATAACTCAATTCCTTTCTAGAAGAGATAAGTAATCACCTCAGAAATAGCTGTTTTCGAAGTCGAAATGCAAGCCGGAAGAGTTCACGTGAATAGCTCCGCAAACATTCCCATTAGGCATAAGGAAGGAGTAACTCTTCTGCGACGAGCGTTCCTCCTCGAATGTGTTAGTCTTCGTGGCGCAGAGGAGAATGTGTTACTTTTCGTGGGCTTAAGACGAAGTACTTATAATCTCCGTCCCTTCAAGAATGGAGTCTACGAATGTGCTCGTTTTCATGCCACTAAGGAGAATGTGTTACTTTCCGTGGCCTTAATACGGAATACTTATAGTCTTCATCCCTTCAAGAAAAAAATGCGCGAATGTGTTAATCTTCGTGCAGTTTGAGAAGGACGTGTTACTCTTCGTGGTCTTAAGCAGTAAGAGATGATCTTCGTGGCGCTGAGGCGTAAGTGTTGATCTTCGTGGCGTAAACAGTAAGTGCTAATCTTCGTAGCCGTAACAAAGCAAATGCTAATCTTCGGCCACCGTGTTTTTCTTCGTGGGCGTTAGCGGATGTGTTTATCTTCGTGAGAGGCGTCGATATATAATCATACATAATAGCCATAGCGACCCGGAGTATAGCTATAGTGACTCACTCTCCAAGTACGCCTGTTACGGCTCGTCTTTTGACCTCCCTCGCTGGCCCCAAGGCAAGTCGTCGGACTTCGGATCGGATGATTCGATCGTTTGTGAGTTTGCGACCGGGTCTTGGCCGGACCTTCTCACCCCGGTGGTATTGTTCGTTTTTTTTTGGTCGACGCTTATTAATAAACCTTTTGTCCATACAACTGGCTTTTTTCGTTGTGATCTGGACACAAATTTTCACAAAACTATATTGAAACGAGTCGTCCGAGACGAGTCGGTTCTTTTAGGCAGGATAATGACTGATTTGAAACTCGAGGCGAGCAGCGAGGCCGAAGGTGTGAAAAGTGGCGCCGATCTTGGGCCAATTATAATAATGTCGACTCGTTACATGATATGCAAAGTAAACGCCCTCGGTCACTGCACTCGTCTCACTTCGAGCGCTTCCTCGAACGTTCTCGAGCCCACGGAATCCGAACATTTTACCTCCTTCGCTTACTGCTGCAAACAAATTTTGAAATATCTCACCAATAGAATTTTGAGGGCGAGCACTATATCAAAATTCCGAAAGCCTCCAAACGATTCGAAGTTCAGAATGAATTATTCATTAGAGAAAGAAGTAAGAAATCGAAGTATACAGATGAAAATCTCGATAAAGTAGATCGGTCATGATCAAAGTTCAAAAATATCATCGTAGAAATAAAGTTTATGAATTGACCAATCATATAAGAGTAGTTCCGCGCGAAACAGACTTACGAAAAAGGGTCATGTCTTAAATTTTTTTCTTGACTTTTTCATTCGATTCTATGGTACAAAATATGATTTTTTCACAACCTATGGGGCCCCAAAAAATTTTCCAGGTACCTTCAACGTACGTTACTTTATCCTTTTGAATTATCTTCAACAAAAAAGTTAGGGTATTTTTTTCAATAAAATGAATTTTTCTCGAATTCGTTCAAAAATACAGAGATGCGGTTCGCGGCATTCGCAAGGTTTTTGAAAGACCTATCGAAAACGGTCTCGTGAAGTTGATTTTGATGTCTTGGGTGATTTCATCGGGCAAAAGAGTGAAATAAATAGAAGATTGAATTCCTCGAAAACCCAATTTTTTGCAATCCTGTAAATTTGATATTTTATGTAAAATTCTGTGTTCTTTCAGGAAAAAATAGTCCCGAATTCCTTTTTTGCGTTCTAACGCCTATTTTTGCCAATTATGACAAATCCATTTTAGAGGCTTTTGGAAATCGTCTGTTTTCTGCGCATGCGCAGAAACTTGGATCCTTAAAACCAATTCCATTGGAAAGCCAAGGAAATTTCCTTCAAAATGACTACCTGCCGAAGTCAATCCCATGCATTTGAGCCAGAGTTGCAACGTTCAAAAGACCACTGAATCTTGATAGATCCTCAGAGTTGGGTCGGAGGTACTGGAGACAGCAGTAAGGAAAATCCACGCCTGCCCCCGTTCAATGGCGTCCATCGACGTGTCGCACTCGAGCTGGAGGATCATCTTTCATACGTTATAGATTCAGTTCAAACGCACGAAATTGACTTCGGCAAGTGGACATTTTGAAGGGAATTTTCTTGGCTTTCCAATGGAATTGAATTTAAGGAACCAAATTCCTGCGCATGCGCAGAAAACAGACGAATTCCAAAAGCCTGGAAAATGGATTCGTGATAATTGACAAAAATAGGTCTTGGAACGCAAAAAAGGAATTTGGGACTAATTTTTCTGAAAGAACACAGAATTTTACATAAAATATCAAATTTTCAGGATTGCAAAAAATTGGGTTTTCGAGGAATTTAATCTTCTATGTATTTCACTCTTTTGCCCGATGAAATCACCCAAGACATCGAAATCAATTTAACAAGACCGATTTCGATGGATTTTTCAAAGACCTTTCGAATATTGCAAACCGCAACTCCGTATCTCTGAACGAATTCGAGAAAAATTCATTTCATTGGAAAAAATATCCTAACTTTTTTGTTGAAAATAATTCAAGAGGATAAAGTAATGTACGTTGAAGGTACCTGGAAAATTTTTTTGGGGGCCCATAGGTAGTGAAAAGTTCATATTTTGTACCATAGAATCGATTGGAAAAGTCAAGAAAAAAAATTAAGACATGACCTTTTTTTGTAGGTCTGTTTTGCGCGGAACTACTCATAAAAATCTGACGAATGAATCAAAGTCAAAGTCAATTTTCCATCAATATCAAGTACTCTGACTTCAGACGGTTTAAACAAGAAGGTTGGTTATTCGACGACCCCCGCACATATCACGTGTGAATCTCGATAAATGAGTCGATATATATCCAAATTGGGCAGAATTACTTGATATGAATTTAAATGCAATAATCAGACTGCGCTCACTTACGATGTCGAATAAAATGAAATTTCATGACTGAATGAGAGTGGAAAACGTCCCATGAAAGACTGGATTATTTAAGCAGATCAGTTTTGATATAATAATGAATATTTCAATTGTAAATAAAACTCCAAGTCATAGCCAAAGTTGCGTATCAGCACACTAAAACCAATGCAAAAATGGATAATAGCTCTTGTTGAGCAATTCAGGCTGAAACCCTGAGTATGACGATTGCACTATATGAATTTTCGAATGAAATGACATGAATGTTAGCACGATCATGATAAACAAAGGAAGTACGGTTCAGTACATTTAGATCAAAATAATATGAGAAAGCTCACGCTTGAGTCGTTGTGACTGTATACCTGGCTCTTTTCGATCGTATAACTCTTCAGTCAAAAATGAGAGAAATCTTGAATACACACACCTTGAATGACTCCACAGGTCCAATTATATACAAAATCTAAATTAAACAATGAAAAAGATTCTACAAGGTGGTGTCAAGCAAAAGTAGTTCGAAAAAACGTGACAATTAGATTCGCAGGTGTACGGCGAGGAAATCGTGTGATGTTTTTTCGAGCGCACGCGGATGGAATCCGAACATTATCTTCAGTTGAAGTTGACTGGAACTTGTAGCTCGTAGCAAGCTGTTGTAGACTGGACATTCTAGACATCATGTGAGCTCCCTCCAACTCAGTGCAGTCTTATGAGTTGAGGACAAAATTGGAGTCGGCTATACTTCAAACTTGGCCAAAGGACAAAACTCTACATCTGCTGCGCCATCAATGTTGCCAAATGTCACTCCGAATGTCGTTGAAGCCCAGCATCCGGCTCGATTGCGGTTCTTCCGCTAAATATCGCATCGTCACGACTACAGATTGCCCGCTGATCAGACTGGCGAAGCTGCTACCACGTGAATTTCAACCTGCACTCAAGGAAGAATGTCATATATTTTGTTGAATGATGCAATAAATTAGACATAAGCCCAAATTCCAGTCCTAGTCGAACAACTCTCAAGAAAGAATTATCTGAACAGCACACTAGTACAAGAGATGCTCGAAACAGCGTTTTTTCAGGTGGAGTAATCCATAAGATTCCTAGAACAGTTATATCCGTATATGGATGGTTCGCAAAGCAACGTTCAGCTGCCCCCAATGATTCCCTGTGAGAGAACATGCATAGGACAACACATTACAATTCATCATGATTATTCTCGGCTGAAATGAACAAACTATTCGAATCCAATTCCGAAACCAAATCGTGAGAGCAAAGCCATGAATGGCTTTTCAATCCCCGTTGCGGAGATTGCTTACAATGAAGTGACAGGTTTGAGATTCAATGACTCAAATTGTGCAGCTTACTTGGAAGGGTCCTTCCTGTCCAATTGACAAGATTCCTGGTTCCCAGATCCGCGCGCAAACTGCTCTGAAAAGCGCAAGAAGGTGCGAAGAAGATGGAAATGGTAGTTCGCCGTCCAGGCTACGGAGCATGTTTCCGTTCTTCTAACCAAACTCAAACCAAAAGATGGAAATGGGTTCGAATATCTATGCAATTTTCTCAAAACCAGTATGAAATTTTTGGAGTAAATCATCCAAATACCAACATTCATATGGGAAGCATATGTTTACCTGTGCAAGGTGTATAAATATCCAAGTTCTAACAAAATGCAGGTACTCATTGACTGCTGATGTTCTTCGAAACTGTGGCCATCCTGTTGTCCAGAAGCGTAGTGAATTGCAAACTCCCGATCTAATGTGTGAGTACAGCAACCAATGACAAATCATTTCGACGAGGGGTCGTGTGAGCTCGACGTACTGACAAAAGCGATGACCCTCGGATGAGAAATGAATAATGAGAAATATTGTTGAAAAACAGTTGGAGAATAAGTATTCTCTTATTCTCGCTTGATCATGAAGGTATACAATTCTGCCATGATCTCTATTCAAACTGCTAAATAAGTAAAGGAACCATCAGCTCCAACACGATGAAGTATACTTTTGCATGACTTTTCGGGTTCAAATAAGACGCGTAACAAACGATAGAAAGTATAGCTCGATCGCAACTCAGCCGAAACTACTCTGAAATAGAGGTATGTTTACGTATTATTGCGTGAGTGTACTGATTCAAATGAATATGAAGAATATGCTGTAGAGCTGATATCGAGAATCACTAGCATTCAACTAAAACTGAATAATTTTCGCAGAATCGCGAGCCGATGAACAAGTCAATCGAATTATGAATTATCCAATGCAACGCGCAAAGCATCTAGTTTCGATTATCACCGAATACTTATCCAAAAGCACAAAGAAAGAAGTGAAGATAGCCAAGTAGCCAAAAACTAAAACGACGCAGTTGTGTAAGCTCTGTGTCCGTTTGCAGGTTCATCTGAATCGGTAATCATTCACAAGAATATGATGAAGTACTCTTGACCGGAGAGCAACTGCTATATTACACGGTGAAAGTGTCAGCTCGACTATGCATAGATACGAATAAACGGACACAGGGCAAACAATGAGCGCGATACTCAGCTGATCATGTAATTAAAAGATTTGGAGCGCTAGCTACTCAAGTGGCAAGGCAAGATGAAGAGGGAAGAGGCAGGTGTGCGCGAGCTGGGCTTATTGACAACGGCAAAAATTCAAAATAACGGAACGATACTGTTCGACTCACCACCCGTGGCTCGATAACCATGGTCCCCTCTCCAACCTTGAGCCTCAGCTGGTGATGATTTACTCAAAGTTCTGTGTGCTATACTTTGTCAGCGCGGGCCAACTGCCACATACTCGCCTGTGGTGCCCCTTGTCACGAAGTTGTCCTCTGTCTCACATCGGTGCCTGGGGTTGCCCCGAAGAAGGCTGCAGTGCTGGCGTCCGCTGAGCCGAAGAGGTGGTGGGCGAGCAAATTCTTGCTGGACACGCAACAACAACACTTGCACTGCCCCGCGAAACTCCCGATTCCCACGCGCACTCGAAGGCACTCCCGCGCGCGCCAAAATTCACGAGTCACGGAGCGCATACTCAGAACCACGCTCTGTTTACCAAATGTTTGGGTCACGGTGGTCTTGTGGAACCCTGGAGCCCAGGATATGTAGTCTGAGTACTTTGAAAATAGGATACGTGGAAGCGTAAGATTAGGTAGAATTGAGCACTCGTGAATGCACTATGAAATAACTCAATATACTTTATAGAAACGTGTGCGACACTTGTCAAGATAGAATAAGGCGCGGAAGAGATCGCGGCACGGGAATATTGAGGGATGATGAGAATAATGTCACGAGACGGGCACCGACGCGGGTGCGATGAGGTAAGTTCGCTACATTTCGACAATGAGAGGTAAACGGTTGCGCACTGCTCGATTGACAGAGGCAGGCGACTAATGACTGATTTGAAACACGAGGAAAGCAGCGGGACCGAAGGTGTGAGAAGTGGCGCCAATTTTGGGCCAGTTATAATATTTTTAACTCGATACATGATATGCAAAATAAACGCCCTCGGTCACTGCACTCGTCTCACTTCGAGCGCTTCCTCGAACGTTCTCGAGTCCACGAAATCCGAACCGTCTGCAATATCGTTTTTTGGGATCTGTGTACTTTCTCAACACATTCGTGTGAGATTATGATATTTCCTAGAATTGATCTATAAAGTTACACAATGAATACAAATTAAGGCATAGCTTCATGATCATTTCAGTCTTCGACGTTGTTCTTCACGCCTGTATTACACGTAATGAAATCCAGAGGATCATTGTAACATATCTCATCATTTGGCCAATATGCAATTTCATGAGTTGTGTCTATTTGGAACCATATGGATCAATTACCAATTCTCCAAACCTGCCGCTGTATCTTGGCGATTTTGGGGTCAAACTATGACCCGTAAGTGTCTTGGAAACAGTGTACGGATGAAGAAGTGTGAACGTCAAGACTACATTGAGTGTTGCTACATATATGGAACACAAATTTTTTTTTCGATTGATACACAATAAATCGTCCAGATAGATCCAGTAATCAGAGGGTTCTGGGGATTATATTATGTCTTGATGATTCGATTCACCACAAAGACGACTCGAGTATTAAGGCGACGAGACCTCTCCTGGACCTCACTGCAACGTTGACTAGCCTTCAAATTGGGCTTGGAATTTCATTGAGTGGTCCCAGGACGTATTTAGAATTGTTTCGGAGTAGCGAAAGAACCATCCGTCTCTGAAATGTATGATCCTGCTATGAATTTGCGCCACACAACATCTTTTTATTGTCCAATATCGATCTCACATTTCTCAACGGTGATTCCCTGAGCTCCGTTCAAGCTCGAAATATTGAGAATCGACAGCAGAGTCCATTGAAGTGATGGTTGGGGGGGGGGGGGTGGTAGGACTATTTCCGAAATATGAACCATCATTTACGACAAATACGCACCACTCATCGATTTTTTTTGGCTCCAGGCTGGATCCAGAGCTGATTGCAATGATTCCCAGACATGGGGTTGGGCTCGCAATGTTGCATCAAATCTCTTTTATATACTGCGAGTTTCTGTGAATTAGCGGTATATCTATCTTCGACCTAGGAATAATCATTCGTTTTTTTTGTTCGCTAAGACGTCTTCCACCGATGGGACCCGTGACTCTTCATTTTTCACTCTAAAAAAGTCTATTACGTCGGTTCACTCCCCCAAGGTCGTGTAAAATGAGCCAGAAACCAGGCTAGCTTCATATGGGCGTTTTCACCTTATTCCGATCGTCCAGTTCATGAAGGCACTACGAAGAGACAGCAGCGCAGCCAACGTGATGAATGATCTGCATTACATGACAGCTTTTCCTGGACAACCATCATCCCTGAGTTCTTTTGCGGTAACTCCTGGCCTACGGATTGAGGTCGAAATTCTGCTGAACACTTGACAGACCCACTCCTAGTGTTCTGAAAGCGGCAGCACATCAATTTCCAAACTAGAGTCGATAATCCCTGATCTATTTCAGTGCTGAAGAGACGCTCCTGACAAAGAAATCGGATCTGAATTAACATCAAACTCAACCACGGCTGTTCTCAGTGTCGTGTTTGGACTAGAAATCCGGAAAATCTGTAGTGCAATGCATGATACAGGTTCTTGAGGTGGCAGTTGGACTATTTCCGACTCATAATCCATCAGTTTTGCCTAATATGGACCACTCATCGATATCTTTTGGCTCAGATTCGATCCAGAGCTGATTGCATCGATTCTCAGACATGGGGTTGGCGTGAAATATTGCATCAAGTCTTCTGGATGTACTGCAAGTTTTTGCGGATCGGCAGTATACCTCTTTCCAACACAGAAATAATCATTCCTTGGATAATCTGCATTACTTGACAGCTGTTCCTGGACAAATATTCGTCCTAAACTTCTTGCGGCAATTTCTGTTGAAGGGACGAAGGTCGAAATCTGGCTCAATACTCGAAATATTCGATCAAGTGTTCTGGGAGTCGCAGCATATCGATTCCCGAGCTGGAATCGATTATCCCTGATTCATTCCAGTGCTGAAGAGACGCTCCTGACAGGGAAATCGGATCAGAATCGATCTCACACTAAACGCGGCTGTTCTCAGAGTCGTGTTTTGGCCCAGAATCAGGAGAATTTGTGGTATGATGCATCAAACAGGTTCTTGGGCCAGCGGGAAGACTGTCTTCAACTTATAATCCATCATTCGTGACTGATACGCACCACTCATTGCTTTTTCTCGGCTCAGACTCAATCAAGAGCTGATTGCAGTGATTTTCAGGCACGGCGTTGGGCTTGAAATGTTGCATTTTATCTTCCGCATGTACTGTGAATTTTTGTATATCGGCAGTATACTTTTTTCACCTTGGAATTCCCATTCCTCCAATAATCTGTATTACCCGACAGCTTCCCCTGGACCAATATCGTTCCCAAATCTCTCGATGGCAATTCCTCGATAGTGGATCAGGCTCAGAATTTGAATTAGCACTTCAGAAAATCCCTCAAAGTTTGCTTGACTTGCCAGCATGAACAAATCCGAGCATAAATTGGTCATTCTTGGTTAAATCCTGTGCTAGAAACACGTTTCAGACGCGGAATAGATCAAATTCGATTCCAAACTCGTCCACGTAAATATTCAGAGCCATGCTTGGGCTAGAAGTTCTGGTTAGTGATAGTAAAATGCATGAGCAAGTTCTTTCTGGTGGCGGCAGAGAGGTTCCGTATCTAGAAACCACTATCTCTGACTAATACGCAGCGCTCATCACATTGCCTCGGTCTAGAATCGGTCTCAGAGCCGATTGCGGTAACTTCCTGATCTGTCGTCGGGCTGGAATTTCCATTTCCAGATTTTCATCCCTATCATGTACCCCGAGTCATTGCAGATCGGCAGTATACTCATTCTCCACCTAGAACTCACCGTTTCTAGGATAATCTGCACTGTTCTGCAGCTTTTTCTTGACGAATATTCATCTGGAATTCTTCAACCGCAATTCTTAGACTTGAAATTAGGCTCAGAATCCCGTTCGATCTTATCGAGTCACACTGAAAGCGTTCCTGACCTGGCAGCATATCGAATTCTGAGGTAAAATCGATCATTTCTGGATGGGTGTCACATCTAAACAGACATCTTCGCCACAAAATGGATCAGAATCGATCTCAAATTCTCCTCCGGCAATTTTCAGAGCTGTGTTTGGGCTCGAAATTTTGGAAATTCATAGGAGATTGTATTGATATGGGTGTTGAAGCGTCAGGATGATTATCTTCTGCACAGAATCCACTATCCCCGACTCATTATCAAGGCTCGTCACTCTTTCACGGTTCAGAATTGACCTCAGAGCTGATCACGTTGATCAACATACACGGGGATGAGCTCCAAGTACTGCTCTACACTCTCGAAAAGTACTCCAAGTTATTACAGATCGACAATACGCTCTTTTTTCACATCGCAATCACGATTTTCTTAATAATCTGCACGGTCAGACAGCCTTTTCTGGATGAATATTGATCTCAAATCCCTCTGCGGCAGT
The DNA here is from genome assembly GCA_029851415.1 of Eretmocerus hayati. Taxonomy (NCBI): domain Eukaryota; kingdom Metazoa; phylum Arthropoda; class Insecta; order Hymenoptera; family Aphelinidae; genus Eretmocerus; species Eretmocerus hayati. Next base: position 54,304,587 of record CM056742.1, on the reverse strand, counting down.
TCCCAGAGTTGAGACCAGGCTGAGAATTCTGTTCAATGCCCTAGAAATTCACTCAAAGTGTTCCCAATCTGGCAGCATATCGCATTCTGAGCTGAAATCGATCATCTCGGATAGTCTTCAGATCTGAAGATACATTCCTGTCACAAAATGAATCAGAATCTATTTTGAAACTCCTCGCAGCGATTCTCAGAGCTGCGTCCAGGCTTCAAATTTCGAGAATTGATGGAGGAATGTTTCGAGAAGGGTTGAGAGTTGGCAGTAAAATCATTTCAGACTCAGAATTGAGTATAATCGATTACCCCGCAGCATTCATCACCTCTGTCAGCTCAGAATCGATCTCAGAGCTGATTGCGGTGATTGCGGTGACTTGGGGTTGAGCTCACGATCTTGCTATCTACCTCTAGAAGGTACTTCAAGTGATCGCAGGTCGGCCGCAGAACTATTGACTTGCCTCGCGAGAATTTCATTCCCGCGAAATATCTTTCTCCAACCCTAATTTGCATTCAACACCTCCCACTCTTACCCTCTCTATCTGGGACAAAATCAGATCAACACATCTCCTAGCCCTGTAGTATACGGAATGGATGCCGTTCGATTCATCTCGATAGCTTGAATACAAGTTTCGCTCTTCAACTTTAGAAATTTTGTCAGCTAATATTTGACTGCAAAGTTTGGAGCATCAACGGTAGATCATCAACACAAATTGAACCGGTATCCAGTACCTGGAGAGCAGAAAAATGTTGGGGAAAAATCGTGGATACGACTCCCCAAAAATGATATCGGAACTCTCGAAAATGAGTCAGTTCCCCTTAAAATTCCGAATTCACATGATCGATATCACGAGTTTCAGTAGGTTCACGTGTAAATTCTTTTGAAGCCTTTTCACCCCTCTGAAAATCATGATACCATAGCTGGGCAGTCGGAGTCACAATTTTCAAATGATTTTCTACTCCCCCAGCTACAGATAACTGTTGCAACTCGAGCTCACAATTAATTCTGATGCGAACTATTCTAAGACTTTGCCGTCAGTTTTCAGCTGACACAACTTCTGTCATCAAAATACGAAACTCGGATCTGCTAGAAATTATCAATTGCTAGGGGGTTCACGTTTGAAAAACACACGGAACCCACTCATTCTTTAGAATTTTGATCCCATAGCTAAACCGTCAAAGCCGCGATTCTTCTCAAACATTTTTCTACTACTCAGCTACTGAATGCCGGTTCAATTCGTGTTCATAATCTACCTTTGATGCTCCAAATTTTGTTGTTAAATTTTAGCAGACAGGACTTCTAAACTTAGAGAGCAATGCTCAAACCTGCTCGGTATTACCAATTTCTGAGCGGTTCGTGGTTGGAATTCTCCAAAAACTTGACCACTTCAAAAAACTTTGATTTCATAACTGAGCCTTCGAAGCCACAATTTTCCGTGTATTTATCCACGTCCTTATCATGAGATACTATTCTAACTTGTGTTTATTATCTGTCTACCTTTGATGCAAATTTTTTCCGACTTCGTGTTCAGATTCTGTTTAAAAAAATGTTGAGAACTCAGAAGCAATAACCGAATTCACTTGGTACAATCATTTTCTAGTAGGTTGACGCTCGCATTTTTTGAAAAACCCACCCACTTTATGAAATTCTGATCTCGTAGAGAAGCAGTTAAAGTCACGATTTTTCAGATTTTTTTCACTCCTCCAGCTACGAGGTACCGTTCTATTAGCCCCATAATCTGTTTACCATTTATGGTACAAACTTTTCCCAAAATTTGTAGTCAGAATTTTGGCGACGAATCGTCTCAAATTGATAACCACCATCGGAATCTACTATTGTCTAAGAGGTTCGAATGTGGGATTGTTCAAATTTCGATCCACATTGGAGAGTTTTGATCGCATGACTGCTACACGGTGTTTCACGTATTGTTAGACTCTTGGACTGAAAGGTACATGCTTCATATGTCTCATATCTCTCAGCGGTATAAAGCCGATTGACATTCCCACTCGATCATGACTTTCCATTGTGAATGCCGTGGCTGGATAAACTACATAATAACATCCGTGATCATAGGTTAAACACCAAAACAATCACATTACCTAACACGTGGTGCAACTGAACATCTACCATTGTGCTGGCGAATTCAAAATGAGCTGCTCTCTATCGGTTCTCCTGGGAAAATGAGTCATAAGAAAATCATCAGACTAGTTATTTCGGACTCCAAATTTGATGAGCTACACGATGCGTACAGCGATTATATATTTTTTTTATATTTTGAAAAAAATTTCCCGGTCGCACCAAATTTTCCATTTTCGGAAAATGTTCACTTCGCCATGCAAGGCAAAAGGTCAAATCAATTGAGAATCATCTTTGATCCCATTCGTACTTCGCGAAGAAAAAAAAATGCCAAGGGGATGTCCACCTTAGATTGGTTTTACGGTATATGTCTAGTTTAAAGGCTCGGATATTCGAGAAGCTAACGTTTCGATGCTTTTGTTGCACTGATTTCGTGTGTGTTACCGCACTGAGTGCTGGATCGACGAGCTGGCTAAAACTCATCCAGGTCGCGCAGTATCCTCATTTTGCACTTCGCACCGATGCCGATGTTTTTTTCGCACCTTTCTGTTTCGCAATGATTTTTGTATCAATTTTATAGTTGCCCTCGCAGTGTCGTGACCTCGAGACTCTTCTTCATCACCTGTACGCATACGATTGAGTAATTAAAAGAGCAGTGTTTTATTCTGAATATATAAGTGATTATTTCGTATACCCGAATCCGCAACAAATCGCTTCCACTTAAAAATGCATCCGATCGCTCAAGAGCCTTCAGCTCAACAGACCGTGTAGTCCGGTCAATCTACGGTTTTTGAACTTTATAAAATAAAGCAGTTAGTGAGTTAGTGATTCGGAAAGGTGAGAACGAGCAGATTACAAATATCAAAAGTGTGACCAAAATTTGTTTGCGGAACAATCTCAAAATCGATTGAAAAGGCGATAAAAAGTGTTTTTCAGAGATTTACTCGAGAACAAATAACTTGAGAGGGAAATGATTTAGATAAAAGTTGCGGGTCTCGTCGAGACGGATCGAATGAGCCCACTCGCATTGATATTGGATCAGGGGGTTGTCCAGGAATCGACCCAGAAGTCATGATCGGGTGGGGGGCCGCATAAGCGAAGGGCAAATCCGTGCACTGTAGCTACTGATGTACATACTTGGCGTGGGTCTATCTTTTTACCTGCGCTAGCTGCACCTCTCTCTCGTTTTTTCTCTCTTTCTCTTCTCTTTCCTAGCGCAGGTAAAAAGATGCGCTCACGGCAAGCTACAGTATAGCTATACAGTGCACGCATTTCCCCTTCGCTCATGCGGACCCCCACCCGATCATGACTTCTGGGTCGATTCCTAGACAACCCCCCGATCAGATTTCAATGCGAGTCGGCTCATTCGATCCGTCTCGGTGAACCCCGCAACTTTTATCTGAATCACTTTCCTCTAAAGTTATTTGTTTTCAAGTAAATCGCTAAAAACCACTTTTTATCGCCTTTTCAATCGATTTTAAGATTGTTCCGCAAACAGATTTTGGTCACACTTTTGATATCTGTAATCTACTCATTCTCACCTTTCCGAATCACTAACTCACTAACTGCTTCATTTTATGAAAAATTTTCTTATGGGCTTCACTGTAGGTTGACCGGACTAGTGGCTTTAAGTTGGCACTCCTGCTCGGGGGGATCCAGATGAACAAAATTTTGACCGTGGCTCTATCATGTTGATTTCGTTCAACGATGCATCCGTTATTGCCGTTGTTTGGAAGCTCGATCGATGACTACCTATTACAATCTCAACGAAAAATTCTCCCATTGTTGGAGGTGAATTGGAAGGAATTTAGACAAATCGGATTTGAGTTCAGACGTCGGTGTCTCATGTGATCATAGTCCCAACACATCATCATACGTAGACTGTATCCTGCAAAGTGGATTGCTGAAGTATGAATCATACTCAAACGAAAGAAAAACAAATTTTCCCGGTCTACGGCTGGAGTGTGGGATGAATGGGGGAAGAGTTAGTGAAATTCAACGGCGAACTATACTTGTGGGAACTCAAGAGTGCCGGTTAATCCGCTTCACTCGAATTCATGAGCTATCGAGATGAAACAAAATGGATTTTCTTCGTAATTTCCTAATCTACAAGATTTGCCCACCTGTTTTTTGATTAAATGCGAAAGGGTGGAGGGGGGAGGAGTTGAATGGAGAAAAAAAATATTAACATGGATTCTACCGAAAAATGAACTTGGGGTGTCCGGGGCATGAGTCCTACTGCCACCTGGGAAACACTTGATAGACATTCTTTGCGCGCATACCTAGAGTTTCAGCCCAACCCCGGGTCCGGGAACGAGTGCTGGGATCTCTGAGGAGGAATTTTCGTCATAATGGAGTGCCAAAATGTAGGAATTTCACCAAAATCACGGTTTTGAGGTAGTTTGCGGTTCTGCTGCCATGTTGAGAATACTTGTGGTGTATTACGTCATTGACTAACAAGATTTCAAGCTCAATCCCACGTCTAGGAATTGGTGCTGACAGCTTTGAGATCTATTATTAGCTCGAACTGTCCCTTGGGCACTGCCAACATCGCTATATGACAGTTTCTAGGTAGGATTTTGATATGCTGCCAAGTCGGAAACGGTTTAGTCATATTCTGGATATGGTTAACAGAAGTTCAAGCCCAACCCCGATGCAAGGAATTGGTGCCAGAAATTTCTAGATCGATTTTATGGAAAAATTGACCCTATTCCGGTACGAATCTGATTGAAGATGATTCATTTTTGACGAGATTTTGACTTGCTGCCGAATTTGCGAAGATTCTATCACATTTTGATTTGGATGAACGAATTTTCTAACTCAATCCCGAGTCTTGGAATACGTGCTGGGATCCTGGACACCAACTTTTGTTCATAATCGAATGCCAAACTGTGAGAATTTCACCAAAATCACGGTTTTGAGGTAGTTTGCGGTTCTGCTGCCATGTTGAGAATACTTGTGGTGTATTACGTCATTGACTAACAAGATTTCAAGCTCAATCCCATGTCTAGGGATTGGTGCTGACAGCTTTGAGATCTACTATTAGCTCGAACTGTCCTTTGAGCACTGCCAACATCGCTATATGGCAGTTTCTAGGTAGGATTTTGATATGCTGCCAAGTCGTAAAACGGTTTAGTCATATTCTGGATATGGTTGACAGAAGTTCAAGCCCAACCCCGATGCAAGGAATTGGTGCCAGAAATTTCTAGGTCAATTTTATGAAAAAATTGACCATATTCCGGTACGAATCTGATTGAAGATGATTCATTTTTGACGAGATTTTGACTTGCTGCCGAATTTGCGAAGATTCTATCACATTTTGATTTGGATGAACGAATTTTCTAACTCAATCCCGAGTCTTGGAATGCGTGCTGGGATCCTGGACACCAACTTTTGTTCATAATCGAATGCCAAACTGTGAGAATTTCACCAAAATCACGGTTTTGAGGTAGTTTGCGGTTCTGCTGCTATGTTGAGAATACTTGTGGTGTATTACGCCATTGAATAACAAGATTTTAAGCTCAATCCCACGTCTCGGGATTGGTGCTGACAGCTTTGAGATCTATTATTAGCTCGAACTGTCCCTTTGGCACTGCCAACATCGCTATATGACAGTTTCTAGGTAGGATTGTGATATGCTGCCAAGTCGGAAACAGTTTCGTCATATTCTGGAAATTGTTAACAGAAGTTCGAGCTCAACCCCGATGCAGGGAATTGGTGCCAGAAATTTCTAGATAAAGTTTATGCGAGAATTGACACGGGTCCGGTTGAAATTCGATTGGAAATGACTGATTCTAGATAAGAATTCCATATGCTGCCAACTTGCAAACTATTCTATGACCTTCTGAAATGAGTCAGCTCCATTTCAAGCTGAATCTCGATTCTGGGGATCGGTGCCAAGAAATCTAAGATTCATTCTAAGCGGAAATTGACACGAGTTCGGTCGGAATTCGATTGGAAATGCCCGATTCCAGATGAGGATTCGATATGCTGCCAACTTAAAAACTATTACATGATATCCTGGGATGAGTGAACTACATTTTGAGCTGAATTCCGATCCTGGATATCGGTGCCCTCCATGCAAAATTTGACGCGACTTTGATTGAAAAATTATCGAAAATGCTGGATTCTAAATGAGATTCCGAAATGCTGCCAAATGAGGAACTATTTCATAACATTCTGGGATGAGTGAGCAACATTTTGAAGTGAATCCCGATTCCGAAATCGGGTGCCAAGAAATCTGAGACGCGATTCATGCAAGATTTGACCCGACTTCGATTAAAAAATTATTGGAAATGCTGGATTCTAGATGATATTCCGATATGCTGCCAACTTAGAAACTACTTCATAACATTCTGGGAAGAGTGAGCTATATTTTGTACTGTATCTCCATCCCAAAGTCTGGTGCCAAGAAATCTGAGACGCGAATCATGCAAAATTTGACACGATCTCGATTCAAACATGATCAATAATGGTGGATTCTAGATGATATTCAGATATGCTGCCAACTTAGAAACTACTTCATAATATTCTGGGATGAGTGAGCTATATTTTGAACTGTATCTCCATCCCAGAGTCTGGTGCCAAGAAATCTGAGACGCGATTCATGCAAAATTTGACACGATTTCGATTCAAACATGATCAAGAATGGTGGATTCTAGATGAGATTCCGATATGCTGCCAACTGAAAAACTATCCCAGAACATTCTGGGATGAGTGAGCTACATTTTAAACTGAATCTCTATCACGGAATCTGGTGCCAAGGAATTTAAGACGCGATTCATGCCAAAATTTGACACGATTTCGATTCAAATATGATTGAAAATGGTGGATTCTAGATGAGATTCCGATATGCTGCCAACTTAAAAACTATTCCATTACATTTTGGGATGAGTGAGCTACATTTTGAACTAAATCCCGATTCCGGAATCGGGTGCCAAGGAATTTGTGACGCGATTCATGCAAAATTTGACGCGACTTCGATTAAAATTGATTGAAAATGCCGGATTCTAGATGAGATTCCGATATGCTGCCAACTTAGAAACTATTTCATTTTATGCTGTGATGAGTGAGCGATATGTTGAACCGGGTCTCCATCCCGGAATCTGGTGCCAAGAAATTTAAGACGCGATTCATGCAAAATTTGACACGACTTCGATTAAAAAATTAGTGAAAATGCTAGATTTTGGATGAAATTTCGATATACCGTCAACTTAGGAACTATTCCATTCCATATTGTTATGAGTGAGCAATAATTTGACCTGATTGTCGATTATGGGGATAGTGCTGAAAATTATCACACGTATATCATGAGAAAATTTAGATAACTTCAGTCCAAATCCGGTTGGAAACGCTTGATCCAAGATCGATATGCTGCCCAAACTATCATATGACATTCCGTGTGGGGTGAGCTACATTTTTAGCTGAAATCCCATTCGGAAATTGGTGCCAGATAATCCCGGATTCATCCTTCTTGATGAATGACATGATATCAGTTAAGACATGATCGAGATCGTTCCTCTCTGGATGGGAATCAGGTATGCGGACAACTTGGAAACCATCTCATGACAACCTGGGACAAGTGAGCCCAATTCGGAGCCTAATCTTGATCCTCGGAATCCGTGCAAAAGAATTTAAAACCAATTTTTAGCGAAAAATCACATGAGATCCGTTCAAATCTGATCGAAAATGTTACTGTTAGATTTGTGTTCTATTTGCTGCAAACTGAAAAATAGTCCGTTCAGTCTCTCTGATGAATAAAAGAGATCAAAATTATGAGGGAACATGCATATTCCACAACTCGGGTTCCTCCTTATTCCCAGATTCACTTTAAAATATCCCAGGCCGTGAATAGTTATGTATAAAAGAGATGAGATGCGCCAAGAATGAAGTACTATTAGGAATCGAAGGATAGAAAATCGGACGATAGTCATCCATTTGCTACATAGTACTTCATCCTTGGCGCGTCTCATCTCTTTTGTATATAACTGTTCACGGACTGGGATTCATTAAAGTGAAACTGGGAATAAGAAGGAACCGGAGAGGTGAAATATGCATGTTCCCTCATGATTCTGATCTTGTTCATTCATCAGAGAGACTGAACGGACTATTTTTTAGTTTGCAGCAAATAGAACACAAATCTAACAATAACATTTTCGATCAGATTTGAACGGATCTCATGTGATTTTCCGCTAAAAATTGGTTTTAAATTTTTTGCACGGATTCCGAGGATCGAGATTAGGCTCCGAATTGGGCTCACTTGTCCCAGGTTGTCGTGAGATGGTTTCCAAGTTGTCAGCATACCTGATTCCCATCTAGAGCGGAACAATCTCGATCATATCTTAACTGATATTATGTCATTCATCAAGAAGGATGAATCCGGGATTATCTGGCACCAATTTCCATATGGGATTTCAGCTGAAAATGTAGCTCACCCCACACAGAATGTCATATGATAGTTTGGGCAGCATATCGATCTTGGATCAAGCGTTTCCAACCGGATTTGGACTGAGCTTATCTAAATTTTCTCATAATATACATGTGATAATTTTCAGCCCTATCCCCATAATCGACATTCAGTTCAAAATATTGCTCACTCATCACAATATTAGATGGAATAGTTCCTAAGTTGACAGTATATCGGAATCTCATCCAAAATCTCGCATTTTCAATAATTCTTAAATCGAAGTCATGTCAAATTTTGCATGAATCGCGTCTAAAATTTCTTGGCACCAGATTCCGGGATGGAGGTCCGGTTCAAAATATCGCTCACTCATCACAGCATGAAATGGGATAGTTTCTAAGTTGGCAGCATATCGTGATCACATCTAGAATCCTTCATTTACAATCATATATAAATCGGAATCGTTTCAAATTTTGCACGAATCGCGTCTCAGATTTCTTGGCACCCGATTCCGGAATCGGGATTCACTCCAAAATGTTGCTCATTCATCCCAAAATGTTATGGGACAGTTTCTAAGTCGGAAGCATATCAAAATCTCATCTAGAATCCACCATTTTCAATCACATTTAAATCGAAATCGTGTCAAATTTTGGCATAAATCGCGTCTCAAATTTCTTGGCACCAGATTCCGTGATAGAGGTTTAGTTCACAATGTAACGCACTCATCCAAGAATGTTATGAAATAGTTCCTAAGTTGGCAGCATATCGAAATCTCATCTAGATTCCACCATTTACAATCACATTTAAATCGAAATCGTGTCAAATTTTGCACGAATCGCGTCTCAGATTTCTTGGCACCCGATTCCGGAATCGGAATCCAGTTCAAAATGTAGCTCACTCATCCCAGAATGTTATGAAATAGTTCCTAAGTTGGCAGCATATTGGAATCTCATCGAGAATCCACCATTTTCAATCATATTTGAATCGAAATCGTGTCAAATTTTGGCATGAATCGCGTCTCAAATTTCTTGGCACCAGATTCCGTGATAGAGATTTAGTTCAAAATGTAACGCACTCATCCAAGAATGTTATGAAATAGTTCCTAAGTTGGCAGCATATCGAAATCTCATCTAGAATCCACCATTTTCAATCATATTTAATTCGAAATCGTGTCAAATTTTGGCATAAATCGCGTCTCAAATTTCTTGGCACCAGATTCCGTGATAGAGATTTAGTTCAAAATGTATCGCACTCATCCAAGAATGTTATGAAATAGTTCCTAAGTTGGCAGCATATTGGAATCTCATCGAGAATCCACCATTTTCAATCATATTTGAATCGAAATCGTGTCAAATTTTGGCATGAATCGCGTCTTAAATTCCTTGGCACCAGATTCCGTGATAGAGATTCAGTTTAAAATGTAGCTCACGCATCCCAGAATGTTCTGGGATAGTTTTTCAGTCAGCAGCATATCGGAATCTCATCTAGAATCCACCATTCTTGATCATGTTTGAATCGAAATCGTGTCAAATTTTGCATGAATCGCGTCTCAGATATCTTGGCACCAGACTCTGGGATGGAGATACAGTTCAAAATATAGCTCACTCATCCCAGAATATTATGAAGTAGTTTCTAAGTTGGCAGCATATCGGAATATCATCTAGAATCCACCATTCTTGATCATGTTTGAATCGAGATCGTGTCAAATTTTGCATGATTCGCGTCTCAGATTTCTTGGCACCAGACTTCGAGATGGAGATACAGTTCAAAATATAGCTCACTCTTCCCAGAATGTTATGAAGTAGTTTCTCAGTTGGCAGCATATCGGAATATCATCTAGAATCCAGCATTTCCGATAATTTTTTAATCGAAGTCGCGTCAAATTTTGCATGAATCGCGTCTCAGATTTCTTGGCACTCGATTCCGGAATCGGGATTCACTTCAAAATGTTGCTCACTCATCCCAGGATGTTATGAAATAGTCCCTAAGTTGGCAGCATATCGGAATTTCATTTAGAATCCAGCATCTCCAATAATTTTTCAATCAAAGTCACGTCGAATTTTGCATGGAGTGCATGCGCGATACCCTGGCAACGATACCCAGGATCGCAATTCAGCTCAAAATGTAGTTTACTCATCCCAGGATGTCATGTAATAGTTTTTAAGTTGGCAGCATATCGAATTCTCATCTGGAATCGGGCATTTCCAATCGAATCTCGCCCGAACTCGTGTCAATTTCCGCTTAGAATGAATCTTAGATTTCTTGGCACCGATCCCCAGAATCGAGATTCAGCTTGAAATGGAGCTGACTCATTTCAGAAGGTCATAGAATAGTTTGCAAGTTGGCAGCATATGGAATTCTTATCTAGAATCAGTCATTTTTAAACGAATTTCGACCGAACCGGTGTCAATTCTCGCATAAACTTTATCTAGAAATTTCTGGCACCAATTCCCAGCATCGGGGTTGGGCTCGAACTTCTGCTAACAATCTCCAGAATATGACGAAGCTGTTTCCGACTTGGCAGCATATCAAAATCCTACCTAGAAACTGTCATATAGCGATGTTGGCAGTGCCAAAGGGACAGTTCGAGCTAATAATAGATCTCAAAGCTGTCAGCACCAATTCCTAGACGTGGGATTGAGCTTAAAATCTTGTTAGTCAATGACGTATTACACCACAAGTATTCTCAACATGGCAGCAGAACCGCAAACTACCTCAAAACCGTGATTTTGGTGAAATTCTCAGAGTTTGGCATTCGATTATGAACAAAAGTTGGTTTCCAGGATCCCAGCACGTATTCCATGACTCGGGGTTGAGTTAGAAAATTTGTTCATCCAAATCAAGATGTGATAGAATTTTCGCAAACTTGGCAGCAAGTCGAAATCTCGTCAAAAATGAACCATCTTGGATCAGATTTGAACTGAATTAGGGTCAATTTTCGCATAAAACCGATCCAGAAATTTTTGGCACCAATTCCTTGCATCGGGGTTGGGCTTGAACTTCTGTGAACCTTATCCAGAATATGACTAATTTGTTCCCGACTTGGCAGCATATCAAAATCCTACCTAGAAACTGCCATATAGCGATGTTGGCAGTGCTCAAAGGACAGTTCGAGCTAATAGTAGATCTCAAAGCTGTCAGCACCAATCCTGAGACGTGGGATTGAGCTTAAAATCTTGTTAGTCAATGGCGTAATACACCACAAGTATTCTCAACATGGTAGCAGAACCGCAAACGACCTCGAAACCGTGATTTTGGTGAAATTCCTACATTTTGGCACTCCATTACGACGAAAATCCATCCTCAGAGATCCCAGCACTTGTTCCCGGACCCGGGGTTGGGCTGGAACTCTAGGTATGCGCGCAAAGAATGTCTATCAAGTGTTTCCCAGGTGGCAGTAGGACTCATGCCCCGGACACCCCAAGTTCATTTTTCGGTAAAATCCGTGTTAATATTTTTTTTCCATTCAACTCCTCCCCCCTCCACCCTTCCGCATCTAAGTAAAAAACAGGTAGACAAATCTTGTAGATTAGGAAATTACGAAGAAAATCCATTTTGTTTCATCTCGATAGCTCATGAATTCGAGTGAAGCGGATTATCCGGCACTCTTGAGTCCCCACAAGTATAGTGCGGCAGCTGGAGAATTCTAGAGGTGGTCAGTGGATTTTGGGAAGAATTCATGGGAATGGCAGAGCGTTGAGGTGAAAGATAGAAACTGCTTGAACGTCGGCGAAGCTGCTTGGCTGTCGGTAGATGTCGGTGCACCACCGACATCCATCTACTATTCTATTAACATTGAAATGGAGAGGAATCACTAGTGCTTGGTGGCGGGCTCATTATCGTTTGTGAAAATCAGTGAAAATCAGTGGAGAGTGTCGAGGCCAGTGAGATTTCTTGGAATTTTTTGGGGAGTTACCGGAGGTTCCCATATTCTGGGAGGAGACTGCCACCTCGGATCATGAGTTAGTGTTACCCGAGGTTTAAAGAGAGAATCGGACTTCCGGTAGCTCTCTGAGTCTCAGATTTAGTTCTCACGTCAAAATGAGATAAAGGAAGGGAAATCTGATCGATGCAATATTCCGAACCCATCAGGATTCATTCTCGGATCGAAGTGATCATGCGATTTACCTCTTAAACTCCCAATATCAAAGATTCAAGTCATCCAATCTCACATGATTAAGGTTCACAGTACTCCTCCACAAATCAGCCAAGATATCACATTCTAGATTGTCAGTAATACGATCGTTGACATTGAAATGAGACACTAAGAATTTATTATATTGTCTTTTCGAAATTTTTGAATAGTCAAGAATGTAGATTTCACAGTATTTGATATGTCAGGAGATGATAGACATAGACCTCTTTGGGAAAATTACTATAAACAATGTCAGGGTATTATCTTCACGATAGACAGCAGTGACAAATTGCGCATGGTTGTGGTCAAAGAAGAATTAGCTATATTCCTGCAGCACAAAGACATACTAGGTAAGACCGAATCCCGACTTGAACAGAAAATGCAATCTTGAAGACTCATTATTGTCATCAACGTCCTTGTTATGACAGAGTTGCCCAGTGATGGAGAAATCACCACCATAGCCGCCCCATCTGTACTCTCCTCTTGCGCAACTTGTCAATGAGGGCGCGCTCTTCGCGTATATCCCGTGCCTGAAATCAATGACTTATTAGTGATGACTCGGAGATTTGGGATACTTGAATTACCTCACTTGAAGTGACCGATTCAGTATGAGTCATATGGAGAATCTCATTGAGAATCATATCCTACTCCCTGAAATGTAGAAAATGATTAATTGATTGATTGAAAACTTTATTGAGGCTATTGAATGGAACCCTATATAGCCTTGAAATAATACACACAGATATTGATCATAGCATTATAAAATACATCATCGTATGTAGCAATCTAAGCGGTACAAAGAAAATCCGGGAAGGCTCTTTCTACAAATTGATGACGCAGGACCACTGGCCGATTCCATGCAAGATCAGGCAGCGAAGAAATTTGAAGTAACGGATCTTTCGGACGATGAAATGAATCATATTTGGGACAAAATTAGAGAAAACGTATTTTCTGTTTCACCTTGATTGGCTTCCTAGCTGAGCTACGCGAACTCGCAGATTGGAGGCTGAGAACCAAGTTTTCGGCTTCAAATCAGTAGAAGTGCAATCGTTTCGATGCAGCTCTGATTAACGGATATCCCTTAATAACGAACAATTTTCCTGCGACCAGCAGATGCATAACCACAGGAATGGACCTCTAATCAGCGGACACCTCTGAATAGCGGATAGTTTTGATGCAACCGGAGGTGACCGCTATTGGGAGATTTCACTGTATTCACCTGGATCTTCTTGGATATAGTTAATAGGTCGATGATCAATGCAAATTAGCACAGATCAGGTGAGAATCGTGATTGGGCTCCAAATTACTCTTTATTCACAAGAAATGGAGAAAAACTAATTATTCAAAAACACCCTCGTAAATTTCATTGACCAATTTTTTGGTGGCACTCATTAACATGTTTTTTCGGAGAGTACTATCAGAATAGGCGCTAAGAGCTTGGGATGAAAAGATAAAATATCTTCCGAAAATTAATATCTCTACCGTCTGAAATCAATTCCAGCTTCTTTCAAAGGATGAATCGAGCTCAAAGACCACATTACCAGTGGCAAATATCATCAGAGACTCATTCTCTCCCATTGATCCTACGCAGGAAATGAGCACAGTGCTGAAAAAGGCTGAAAATGAAATGATCGAAAAAGTGCTCACCTCCAGTTCAGCCAGTAATGACTCAGATCACTCACATAATGGTTTAGGATTGAGTGCATGTATTGTGTGTATGATATCGAAGGTACTCTCTCAGCATCAATCAGCTAATATATAGCTGAAGTATCAGCTATTACTCCCATGGGTCGTCAAATTGCTGATCAAATCAGCAAAAACTATAATTATGCTCAAATCGATAATTTGAACGAAAAAACTCCACAAATCAGGGTTCTAATATCGACACGAATATGATGAATTCCACGCCAAAGCGACCTACGGAAAGAGGTCATCTCTCAGATTCGTTTTTAACTTTTTTCATTCGATTCTATGGCCCAAAATAGGAACTTCGGACCACCTATGGGGCCCAAAAAAAATTTCTCCTCTCCATTGTACGCATATCCGTCAACAGACCTAAAATTTATCGTGTAAAAATCGATGCGCTTTCATTCACGAAAATGGGGATATTTCGAGTTTTCGAATAGCTATCGATTTGCGGGTTGCGGCATCTGAAAGGGCATCAAAAAACCTATCGGAAACGTTGTCGAAAATTCCTTTTCTGTGATTTGGGGGCCTCCTGGAGGCAAAAGAGTGTTTTTCACTAAAATGTTGATTTCTCAAAAAGCCTTTTTTTTTATTTTTTTAAAATCCTATACTTGACGTAAAATTTTGCGTTCTTTCGAAAAAAGTGGGTTTCAGAGAAGTTTGGGGCGATCCAAGTGACTCATGAGCCATTTTTTGAAAATTCGATTTTTCCGGTTTCAGAAAAAGGCGATTTTCTGCGCATGCGCACAAACGTAGACTTTCGGCGTCACTTTCAATGGAAAGCTGACAGAATTTCCTATAAACTGACTACCCGCAAAGTTGAAATTTATGCACTGAAACGCGATCTGCAAGGATTAATTATGTCGAATCAAAATCACATGAAAATTCAGCCCATTAACGCCTTCGTGGCACCTGCTGAGATGACACATTCACGAGATCTTCTCGGGACTCAATTTCGAGTACGAAATTGACCTGAAAAAAATTCGGACCACATGGTTTCAACGTAAAATTGTATGAACTTTCAAAATATGCGATGAAAAACCCCGTTTGGGGCGAACCCGAGTTGGTACATTCGATTTTTCGTAATTTTGAGAGTGAAATATCGTATTTTCTGGCAAAAAATTGAATGTAGCACCTCGGGTTCGCCTCAAACGGGATTTTTCATCGCATATTTTGAAAGTTCATACAATTTTACGTTGAAACCATGTGGTCCGAATTTTTTTCAGGTCAATTTCGTACTCAAAATTTAGTCCCGAGAAGATCTCGTAGATGTGTCATCTCAGCGGGCGCCACGAAGGCGTTAATGGGCTGAATTTTCATGTGACTTTGATTCGACATAATTAATCCTTGCAGATCGCGTTTCAGTGCATGAATTTCAACTTTGCGGGTAGTCATTCTATAGGAAATTTTGTCAGCTTTCCATTGAAAGTGGTGCCGAAAGTCTACGTTTGTGCGCATGCGCAGAAAATCGCCTTTTTCTGAAACCGAAAAAATCGAATTTTCAAAAAATGGCTCATAAGTCACTTGGATCGCCCCAAACTCCTCTGAAACCCATTTTTCCCGAAAGAACGCAAAATTTTACGTCAAATATATGATTTTAAAAGAATAAAAAAAATGGCTTTTTGAGAAATCAACATTTTAGTGAAAAACACTCTTTTGCCTCCAGGAAGCCCCCAAATCACAGAGAAGGAATTTCCGATAACGTTTTCGATAGGTTTTTTGGTGCCCTTTCAGATGCCGCAATCCGCGAATCGATAGCTGTTCAAAAACTCGGAATATTCCCATTCTCATGAATAAAAGAGCATCGATTTTTACACGATAAATTTTCGGTCTGTTCACGGATGTGCGTGCAATGGAGAGGAGAACTTTTTTTTGGACCTCATAGGCGGTTCAAAGTTCCTATTTTGGGCCATATAATCGAATGAAAAAGGTTTAAAAAAGAATCTGAGAGATGACCCCTTTCCGTAGGTCGCTTTGGCGTGGAATTCATCATATATTAAGGACAATTCAAGACCAAACCACGACGAAACGAGGCGTTTTTGTTTGATATTAACACAATTCGTATCACGAGAGGTCTGATTACAATCAGCTATAAATCAGTGATTGTAGCTGAAAATTAGCTAATGTAGCTGAAAATCAGCTGATGTGGCTGAAAATCAAGCTGATGTAGCTGAAAATCAGCTAATGCAGCTGAAATTTAGCTACAGTACCTATTCGTGTCAGTAAAAATCCGTCGACTGGAATATCAGCTTCCGATAGATGATTTTTCAGCTGGACGATGTTCGTATTGTACCGTATACACCCACACAGCATGAGAATCTTTCAGAAACCTTCCTGCAAGCTTTCAGGAAAAGCCGGGAATCTTTCAGAAAGATTTCACTGAAAGCTTCCCTCAATAGAGATATGTCCCACTTCAGACACCTTTCTGCAAGATTTCATGAGATATTGCCGGGAATATTTCGGGAAGCTTTCAGAAACATTTCATTGAAATATTTCAGTGAAACGTTCCTGCAATATTTCATGAAATCTCACAAAAATATATGCGTTACTGTTCTGTCTGTGGAATCCATATTTTGCTTGATAAGTTTCTTAATCATTCTAATGCATGACTTCATCATTCTGACTCGTACTTCAACTCCATTGTGACGTTGAATCCAAAGCTCCACGTTAGATTCATCCAGGTTCTATGAACTCTTCGATGTACGCGACACCTAACCGATAAGCCGTCCTCCTGTCTTATATACTAACCAGCGTCTATTGTGAACGCTTGCGAGTGTTATATACTGCCTAACTAGATAGAACAAATTGGCTCCTTTTTTGCCTACGCTAAGCGCGGTTCGGCTGGGAGTGGAGCCACCCTCGTTTTAACAACCGCGTAATTTAAATAGTTTAAATGGGAATTATGATTTATATAGGGAAAATTTCGGAGATCATACGACAATATCTTGATTAAGCGTGAAAAAATAATTAATTGTATAAGGTTACTGGATAAGCTTAAGCACCAATCAACAGTTAGTAAGTAAGTTACTGGTTGTTAGGAAGGAAGGTCAAACAAAATATAGTTATAATTATTTAGCTTCGCCAAACCTACCTTTGGTCGTCGAGCAGGTATTTATTCGTTAGATGCGGCGGTGAAGTTTGCCCTGCCGTCGGCGTGATTGTAACAGTCACGTACGCCCTCGAAAGGTTCGCTCTTAGCTGCTACGGGATGTACTATTGGGTCGTGAGTGTTTGAGGACAGAGAACAACTCCAGATACAGGGAACTTCCACGTTTATTGTTAAGAATGGCCAAGATACACTATGATGTTAGAGGGACAGAGATTCGCCTAACACTGCTGCTCCTCTGCTGAGCAGCCCAACTTTTATATTTTCGAGGTGCATTGAAGCTAGCTGCCCTTTTTCCAGATTATTCCTACATCAAACTTCCATTTGGAAGTCCTCGCTTTGGCGCTAAAACTGATGACAATAATAAAGCGCCATATGGGCTAATCCTTATCCTAGTCAATCTTACTCCTGCGATACAGTGGCGTTAAGGCGGATTGAGACGATTTATTGTAGAATTCTTGAACAAGTAATACATTGGTGATCATCTTACGTCCGGTAAAGTACCTGTGGATGATACCCGTAATTTTTATAGTTGCTACATCAAGTGGATCATACTTATAGTCTACACATATTTCATGACATTAATACATTTCTTTATTTAAAGAGTATATCTAGACAAATGGCACGTTTTTGCTGTAAGACTATTATAAGTTGCCGCGAAACAGTATTCCGCGGTATGACATGTAGATCGGCATACACCTACGCCAATGGATGTACGCGTATGAGTGGAAGTTGGTATATGGTTTTGGTATATAGAGAGGTGTAATTAGGAATATACGGGTTAGGAGAGTAGGGACATAAACATATAGATCTGAAAAAATGGATGTGTATGATTATAAATGAAGTCAGGATATGACACGTCCTTCCCCTGAAAAAGTATCGCCGGAGCGATGAATACTTCGAGGGTTTTGGTTAATGTATTGATCTAAGCTTCTTTGTGCATTTTTCCTTTGAAATGCTTTCAATTTCTAGCAGATATATGATTTTTTGTGTTTTATGATGAATTATGATGAGTACTTGGAGTGTCTTGACTCTCTGTTGTTACCAGGCCCACCTGTTCATAGAGGGGTATCGAGTTCCCAAAGGCGGCTCACCCCTGCAGGGTCTACATATCCAGGGTTCGTGAAGATCCTTGTCGTGTTTACTCCTGTGAACACTGTCTGTGTGATATTCTTCCACGAAACATTCCAGAGCTCTCCAATAAGCCTCCCTTGGGTCACGTTTGGGTGCTAGGTCAAAACAGATGAGACAGTCTCTAAACACGGGAGCACTGTTACCACATCGGGCACAATTTCCCATACTCCAACAGTTCATTTCCCTTTCTAGTTGGAATTCATCTGGTATTATGAACAATGTGTTTAGATACAATTGCCCATAATTGTGGGCTAGGACCATATTTCGACATATGTCGGGTCGGTGATGGATAATGAATTTCCAGGTAATGTGGTGATTAATTTCGTCCCGGAGTCGGTTGGTTTCTCTCTCCCTATTGATATCCCTCTCCATTTGTCTACTCCTTTCCATATGATCCCTCAAGCCGGAGTAGAATGATTCTCTTTGAGGACTCCTATGGATAAGACGCAAATATGGCAGAACGACATCAGCGTCGAACTTACCCGGCATTACTCCCTCTCTCACGAGATTATCGCTGAGGAATGCGGCTGCGTATTTAAATTGCTTCCACCAGCTGGGAACCTTTCTTTTTTGGAAAATGCAAAGTTCCGTACGATCAGCTGTGGCGTCGTTTTGAATTGTTCTTCGTCTTCTCTTGGAATTGATTTGGGGGTCTCTCACGGTCCCTCCTGGGAGTTGTGCTCTCATCTGAGCTAGCCGACGCGCACCCCTTGATTTTCGTTGTCCGCCTCTCTTTTTAGATGGATTGCGGTCTCGACGAGGCGGGTTTTCAGTGCGTGTCGGAGTCCAACTAAACCACCAAAGGGTTCCAAGCAACATACATCCCATAATAACCATTCCACTGTACTTGATGTTAGGAATAATTCTCATTCTGAATCTGAAATAGTAGAAAATGTTCTGTAGGAATGATTACCTGAAGGCTAAATAGGCACATGTGTATGAATTTAGGAAGGGCGAGGAAGGGAGAAGGAAGAACCATAACCGTTAGTATCATTACAATCTACAAGATGCATTCCTCATGAATAATGGGCATGGTAATATTCATAGCATTTCTAAACTCGCACACTCCCTAATTACGGGTTTTCTTGCCCAACGTGGCACGTCATAAATCGGACTTCGCGTTAGGTCAATAATTTCTTCTCGTAAGGGCCTCATGTGCACATAATCGGAT
The DNA here is from genome assembly GCA_029851415.1 of Eretmocerus hayati. Classification (NCBI taxonomy): domain Eukaryota; kingdom Metazoa; phylum Arthropoda; class Insecta; order Hymenoptera; family Aphelinidae; genus Eretmocerus; species Eretmocerus hayati. The sequence continues at coordinate 54,284,885 of CM056742.1, read as the reverse complement.
TCCACATGATTACACATTGGTACCGGTGTTTGCTTTTTCAAGAGGAATGCTATAATACTAGTTACCCAAGCAGCTATAGCTAATATGATTAAAACACACAGCGTCACAAAATGCCCAAACGACATTCCACTAGTGTGATGGTGTTCTATTTTAATAGTAGTGGGTTCTCCGCTCTCATTTGAATAAGTCATGAGTCTGGAAGTTATCTCGGCTCTGGTCACGTTTATCGAGAAATTAGGAAAAAAGAAGCTCATGGAATTAAATAATCCATCAAACCCTTTAATAACCTGCTCCTCGGCGAATATTTGACAAGTTGCGGGTAGTTCTATTACTCCAATACCTGACCAAGGTAGGAATTGGAAAACATCGTTGCATTGCAGTTGAACCTTGTCGCGATTCTGTACTGAAAAAACACAAACATGGGGGTTCAATGTTCTGAGCAGAAAATAAGGGTTAATATTAGTCACTTGTACGTTACACGAAGATGGAATCGTTAAGGTGTCTGCCTTTAGTAACTGCGTTTCGCAAGTGGGCATTTGTTCGAATACAAAAATACTTGGGCAAAGAAAATGCGTCCCCAAGTTCATGCAATCATTTAATTCACCTTTCAGCAGAAAAACGTGCAAGTTAGATTTACTCGATATTGCCTATAATTCATTTCTCGGTTGGATAAAGGCTGCTACTTGACTGCTACCATTCTGGAAAATAGATAGTATAGTCATTTTCCATAAGGTGAATCTTTCTTTGTCCATAAAATTAAATCTTATAGCAAAAACCACAAAGTCATCTTCAAATAAAAATGCTCTATTGAGATAAGCTTGTTAGTTGATGCGAGCTTAAGCGGTTGTTCAAGTTAGGGAGTTTGCTTTTTGTTTCGAGTATCACCTCGGAAATGGCCCTGTTGACTGGGATAACGTCTAATGAATACTTATTTGACTTTATTGCGCTCAATATTTTTTCAAGAGACAGAGAAATGGATTGGGCTAGCTTGAAACAGGTGTGGCAAATATTCACGGTATCCTTGAGTTTCCTGTCACTAGTTACTTCTATAAACTCAGAAATTGCTGTACGGCCCGCTAATTGGTACCTAATCAACGTGTTTGTAAATCTTAGACCGTAGTTTTCGAGCGATTCTCCAGATTTTTGCGCAGCCCAAATGAGTGACCGTCTTAAAACACCTAACTCCGTAAATAAATCTTTCTTGGTCTTATCGTTCATTCTACTGGCACAATAGTAATCCATACTTTTGGTTAATGCACACACACAAACATGTATCACAAATTCCACAATACATTGAGATATTAGAGAACAATGATTAGTATACACTTAGTTAAAAGGTGTTATAATAAAGATGGTTAGTATCTGGAGATGTTTGCAATGATGGAATGTATCTATCTTCCAATCCAGAATTCCTACGTCTTTCAGGAATAACTATTTCGTGAACAGTATGCGACTTGGGACTGTAGCGGAATTCGCTTCTAACTGCATGCACTTCTGGGCAGTAAAATGGTCTGGAAGAGGAGGTTTTTGATGGGTTCGGTGTGGGATGTGGTGCCCACGGATACTGGAAGCTGTGTTCTGAAGATGAGGGTCTTGATGCGGTCGCGAACCCTCGACGCCTCGGTTGACGTGCCGGACTTCCGGTACTATGCTCAGATTTTGGGGTTCCGTGCGTTTTTTCCTCTTTTGACAATAGAACTAGCAGTTGGGTGATTGACCCAAAAACTGCTCCCAGTAAGTGTACCGACCATCCAAAGATTCGATGTAATGCGTAACCTTGAACAATAACGTCTATTATTAATTTAAAGAGTCGCAGTATTAAAAGTATTGACAAAAGTCCGGCGCTAGCTGATCCAAAGGTCATAAATCGACTCCATATGTGATTCCAAATAGAATCCGTTATGTTGGCTATTGAGTCATCATCAAATAACTTATCAATTGAAAATCCTTTGGCAACAGAACCCCTTTCAGCAGCACTGAGAGCGATTTGATTTAATACCGCATTCTTCTCGTTTGGGAACATGATGAATGTCTTTAGTCGTTCTATATCTCTGTAAGAATAAATTCCACTGTTCGCGATATCTATGGATTTGAATTTGAAAGTTGATTTGGTTGAGGGTCTCATAATTTGAGGTGCCTCTTGTGTAGTAAATTTGGGCAGCATTTTATACCATACTGATCCGAATAAGAACATTACCGGGAGTACCGTATCACAAACGGTCTTGGTACCAAACTCGCGAATTACGTGAGTTCGCGGAGCTAGAAACATTGAGGAGTTATCCCGATAAATGGGCATTTCTTGATAACATTCATCCGTTCTTCGTACCTTTACTTCTACTTCAATACATTCTAGAATGTGAATGACTTCTCCAGCTAAAAGGCTTTTATATCCTGGTCCACCCATGATTTGATAAGCTAAGAGATCAGGTGAAAGGGATGCTATGCTCAGAGCATCAGCTATTATTTTCTTTTCCAATTCACATTCATGCCTTAAAATGTCATGATAAAGTCTTGAAATCTCTCCTTTCAAATGTCTCTCGACGTATATAAATTTGGAATTTATGTAAGCAAGAATATCTATGTTTTCCACGTTTAGTGCGTTTTGCGCTGGAAAATCATCTTTTAGTTCGTGGTCAAGAATAAATAGCTTAGGATGTTCCGTCCTAATTAGATTGAAATAACATTTGAAAATTGTTCCAGATTCTTTGAATGCAAATGAAATATTGTTGGATTCCAAGACGTATAAACTCAGATCGTTTTCCTTTTCTATAACTTTAGTTACATAACCTCTATATAAGATAGAAAAAGCATGCGGTGTGCAATCGCTCAACGGTACTACGTCCCAAAAGGCATGCCCGAACGTGCTATCCGTGCAGTGATCGTCTGAGAAGGAACATGTTGTGCCACTTTGCAGACGGATTTTATTTTCATTAATTATGACTGAATTCCATCGATCATAGAGTTCAATTGTTATTGTAGCCGTTACATAGACTTCTTCAAATTCACCGTATGCATCGTTATAAAAACCAATATTACTACACTCAAGATTCTTTCCCTTTCCTGTTACCGATCCTGCCAAGGTTACTTGTTTTACCGTTGTGAAATTACCTTTCAATTCCCGGAAATCTCCGCTCCCGAAGCTGTATACGTGCTCTCTATGCATTCTATTGCAATCATCACGACTAATATCCTTAATATATTCTAAATTCCCGTGTCTTACATCCGACGAGTGTGATAGAAAGCCGCAATATTTAACTACTCTATGGATTCTTACTTTACAATATTTGACATGCGTGGAGGTAAAGTCATTCAATTGAAGGAGTAGGACATGCTTTTTAGTGGTGTTAACTACAGGGTCAGGTATTTCACAATCCCCGACGTCTACCAAGGATATAGTAGTATAGTTAGTAAATTTCCTTCCGCAATCATATCCTATGATTGCGGCACTGGGTTGAGGCTGCAGAGCCCAGAGGATTAGTACGACAATTACCATCTGTAAAACATGAAGGATTGGTTAGTACCTATAGTACGACGTATAGAAGCACATCTATAGCTGAAAATAAATATTTGCAACAGAATACGGTACATTAGGCTTGATTATGGCTGAGTATTAGGCTTCAGAACTATATAAGTCCTGCTTAGACCTATGAATATGCGATATACGCACGCGATTGCTATGCACAATTTTCGTCTGGGTAGGGCTAAGTTCAAGCATAATGTTACCATTTTCCCATACATTCAATACTAGAAACGGTCCATCGGAGTGATTTTCGAACTTCTTTGGCTTAGCACCACTGTGCAGCCAAACGTAATCTCCAATTTTTATCACTTTCGGGTTGACGCGTTTATCATACGTTTCCTTAGATTTGAGTTTAGAGTTCCGAAGTTTTTCTTCAGCGATAGCGTAAATATTATCAAGTTTGTTTAATAAGTCCCGTACATATTGTTGATAAGTAGGTACTACGTCATCATCGACAAACGGGTGATTAGATGGCACCCGAGCTAGACGACCGAAGACTAGCTCAAACGGCGTGCTTCCCGTCCCACTGTGTTTGGTTATATTAAAATTGAAAGAGGCTAAGGATACCCAATCCGACCAATCCTTTTGAGTCTCAGTAAACATTTTGATGTATTCAATCAATGGTAAGTGTGAACGTTCTAAACTTCCGTTACTTTGTGCGTGGTATGCTGTGCATTTTACCATTTTTATCTTGAATTTCGCAGCTATGTTTTTCATGAGCTTACTCATAAAATTCGTTCCTTGATCTGTGAGAATTATACGCGGTGCCCCGAATATGCAGATTAGATGTTTGACAATTGCGTCGGCTACAGTGGTTGCCGCTTGGTCTGGTAAGGGAACTCCTATGAAATATTTAGTAAATAGACACTGTATGCTCAAGATATATTCTATGTTGGAATTCGAAATTGGTAACGGGCCCACTATGTCACATGCGACCTTAAAAAACGGTATACTGTAAGTATCTGTAATAACCAGTTCTTGTTTTGTCTTAACGCGTATTAATTTCTTTTGCTGACATGGTACACATTTTTGAACAAATACTGTCACTTCGTCTCTCATATTTGGCCACTCGTATTTTTGTTTTATGCGATTATACGTTTTGTTTATACCTCTATGTCCACCAATAGTGGATGAATGCGCCTCCTCTATTATTGATTTACGTCCCGAAACATCTGGCAATTGAATTTGCCCTAAGCACACGATTATTTTAATATCGTTTTTCTGAATCTTGGTTCTTATTGAGTACATGATCGTGGCGAAATCCAAGTTATCGATTGCTTCACTTTTACTAATACTAAATGTTTTTATTTCACGTTGTTCTAATAGTTCGTTCAAATTTTGGAATAAACCAGTCATGATTTCTAAGGTGACGCTCATACTTTCCATCATTCTAGATCTGAGTACGAGAGCTAAATGAACCCTTCCTCCGTTGGTTTTTATCACTGCTATTTCGCCCGATTCTATGTCCTCAAAATTAGGTAATTTGTTCACTGACATTAATTGTCTCGCTCCTTCATCCAGAGGTTCGCCTTGATCGTTTACAAAATGCACATAATTATCTTTCCGCATGAATAACTGGTCACGGCAATAAATTATATTTTTCGCCGGGAATAGGGAGCCATATTGATTGTCATTTATATCTATAGGGGAGTTATCAGGCGTATCGCGAGGAAATGGTAATTCAGCTAGCAATTCGGCGTTTAGGTCTTTCTGTTGTGTAGTTCCTTCACTTAAATTATCCGTGGTTTCGTTTATGGTTAACTCATCATTGTACTCAAAATTATGGAATTCGCTCGCTTTTAACTCGTGAGGGTCTCCGGTGTACGTTGCTAAGTCACATTCCTGTTTTTGGGTTGTCGCGCGTTTCTTCTTTTGTTTACGCGGTAAAAGCGATGAAATTGCTTCTAAATATCGCTGATTTGGTTTCCTGCCCGCTTTACCTCTGGTGAATGGAGGTTGACTCTCGGTATCCTGGTTTTGAGTTTCGACTTCAATATTTTCATCGCATTCTGTTTTTTTATCAACCGATTCCCTACCTTTTATCCCTCCTTTGATCATAAACATTTGATTCTCTACTGAGTTTCTAGACAATGAGTCTGCGTTGATATTGTATTTCCCTTGTTTGAATTCCACCCGGAAATTATAGTCCATTAGCTTCAGACGCCATCTGGTGACGCGCGAACAAGGGTCTTTGAGTGAATTTAACCATACTAAGGGTCTGTGATCAGTGATAAGTATGAATGGTCTCCCGTACAAGTATACCCTAAACTGCCCGATACTATCCACGATTGCTAGTGCCTCCTTAGAAAATGTGCAGTAATTTCTCTCCGCTTGGTTCAAGGCTCTTGGAGTATAAGCTACTGGTCTATCATTAGGAGGATCGCCATGGGACAGCACCCCAGAAATCGCAAATCCGCTCGAGTCCGTGGTCAAATTGAAAATTGAATCGAAATTTGGTGTAATCAAAATTGGCGGGTTGCACAATTTGTCCCTTAGGATCTCGAATGCTTGCTGTGCTTGTTCATCCCACACAAACGTCTGGTTCTTCTTCAATAGATTGGTAAGTGGTTTTGCGATACCTGCAAAATTTTCAATGAACTTGCGGTAATATCCTGCCAGCCCTAAAAATTGTTTAACGTTTCTAGGTGTTTTGGGTACTGGGAAAGATTGAACTGCTTTAATTTTTTCGGGGTCCGGTCGCGATCCGTCCTTACTAATTATATGTCCCAGGTAGTTAATTTCTGTTTTTAAAAGTTCACATTTTGGTGACTGCAATACTAGATTACATTCCCTTAATCTCGTTAATAAAACTCTGATGGTTTCACAATGCTCTTCAAATGTTTTAGAGAAAACGCACATATCGTCGAAAAATGCTACAACTCCTTTGATTCCTGTAATCACCGTTAAAACCAGGTATAAAAATACTGGAGCACTTGTTTTCATACCGAACGGGGATCTGGTGAATTGAAATAATCCTAGCTCGCACGAGAAGGCAGATTTCGGGCGGTCTTCCCGTTTAAGACGGACCTGGTGATAGCCTGATGTTAAGTCAAATACTGAGAAATAGGTAGCTCCCCCTATTTTATCTAGAACATCAGCTATATTGGGCACTGGGTGGTTATAATCCGGAATATATTCATTGAGTTTTCGAAGATCTACTACTACTCTATACTTAGGTTTACCATCTGGTCCCGGTTTTTTATGCACGCAAAACACTGGAGCACAGTAGGGGCTTGTAGATGGCTCGATAATTTCGTTTCTCAGCATTTCTTTAACTTGTCTGTTTATTTCTTCATTTAGCACGGGAGGTTGTCTGAATGGTTTTATTCGGATGGGGGCCAGGTTTGTAGTAGGAATTGCATGCTCGAATAAATTGGTAGTCCCTAGTTTGTCACCTTCTATAAAAAATCGGTCTGAAAATTCTTCAATTATGGATTCCATTTCTACCTTCTCATTTTCTTTCAAGTGGTCTAAACGTAGCAGGGATTTAACTCTGAGACAGCGTTCAGCTCCCTTTATCTTTTCAGCAATGGTTAATTCTGACCCCTTGGGCTCCTTGTCGATTAGAAGCGAGTGTTTTTCATTTTCCGAATCCACACTAATTACCCTTTTTATGCAGTTAATGCTCATATCATAATTTTCCGATAGCAGGTTATCGATTTCATCCAATGGTTCAATGCTTATTTTTTTGTTGATTGATATTACACAAGTTAGGAGGTGTTGTAATCGTTGATCGTAACGCTCGAATGAATTTTGTATAAAATTTTTTATTTCGCAGCCGATGACTTCGATACGCCTAAGTTCGGAATAACGTTCCTTCAATAAATATCTGTACACTAAGGTTTTCAGGGAACTTAAACGGGGCATGAGGAAGTCGTTGGGCATAAGCACTCCACGGTTTTCACCTTTCTCGTCACTATTAAACCTTGATGAGGTGATGGTCTTGGTGGGGGTTATAAACTGTGGTTTATTGACAATTTCGCCTTTCATCGACTTTTGCCCGAGTTCCAATTTCTTTCCTGTTAAATGTTGCTTGAATGTGGAATCCTTCTTATGCACAATATTTTCACTGGTCAGATGCATGGCTGGCCTGTTTACCACAATTTTCGAATGCTTTTCCGGTATAGTATTTTCACGCGACAAATGCTCCACTGGCATATTTTTTTCGAATTTCAAATGCTCCTCCGGCATAGTTTTTTCAAATGACGAATGCTTAGCTTGCATATATTTCACAAATTTCGAATGCTTCTCCGGCATAATATTTTCAAACGACAAATGCTCCACTGGCATATATTTCTCAAATTCTGAATGCTTCTTCGGCATAGTTTTTTTAAATGACGAATGCTCCGCTGGCATATTTTCTACAAATTTCGAATGCTCCTCCGGCATAATATTTTTCGACGACAAATGCTCCACTGGCATATCCTTTACAAATTTCGAATGCTTCTCCGGCATAGTTTTTTCAACTGACGAATGCTCCGCTGGCATATCTTTCACAATTTTCGAATGCTCCTCCGGCATAATAGTTTTAGTCGACAAATGCTCCACTGGCATATATTTCTCAAATTCTGAATGCTTCTTCGGCATAGTTTTTTCAACTGACGAATGCTCCGCTGGCATATCTTTTACAAATTTCGAATGCTCCTCCGGCATAATATTTTTAGACGACAAATGCTCCACTGGCATATCTCTCTCAATTTTCGAATGCTCCTCTGGCATAGTTTTTAAAATTGGACGCCACCCTTTACCCAGGCCCGGTTGTGACCGAGTTCCCGAGATAGGGCGTACCCAATCTTTACTAGGCGTTTTAACTTCGTCATTTGTCACAGGTATAATTTTTCTTTTCAAAATAGAGTTTTTACAAGTTGGTCTTAACATCCTAAGTTGATTACTGGATTCTTTGTAGGAGTTAGTGGCTTGAAATCTCAACCGGTTAGGAAAAATTGCTCTTGACTCCTTGAGTGTACATAAGCGACGTTTTTTGCTCAGTGGCAACGTTTCTTCAATGTCTTCATATTTTTGGTAAGAGAAGGTGGCTAAATTTATTTTAGATAGTTCATTCCAGTCGTTATTCAGGATAGGAATCTGATATCCCCCAATGACAAAGTTGCCTCTTGAATAGTCGATATTTGCTCTGAACCGATGAAAAGCCTCACTTCCCAACAGACCATCCTCCGCCATTGGAAAGTTATCCGGTACCAAATGAAAAGGTAATTCAAGGTCGAAATATTGCAGTTGAATTTTCCCAAGGGTGCGTATGCTCTGAGCAGTAATACCTGTGAGTTCAATAATTTCATCGTAAGCGACATTCAAATGAGAAGGTTTTTTTGATATTTTTAGGAGGGATGGACCTGCTCCTGTATCTAACATGATTTTGAAGTATCCGAAGCACTCAAAAAACTGCATTAAAATAGTTGGGGAGGGGCCGTGAAGGTTGAGTACAACTGATTTCACGGGGGTGTTTACTCCCAGTGGTTGTCGTTGCGTGAGCGCTGCGGAAGAGGTTCCCAAGACGCGCCCGTCTCTCGGGAATTTTGTTCGTTTCCCGAACTTTCCCTTTCTAATCGGTACTGTAATCTCTTGCATTCCTCTTTCCAATGCCCAGTTTTTTTACAGTAATTACACAATTTGGTTTCCGCATGGTCATCATCACGGTAACTGGAATCGGTATTAATTCTGTCGATATCTCGACGAGGGAGAGACAAGTCCTTTTCACGCGACGGCGCAATATGCTGAGCATCAGCTACCATGCTACGGGGTGCTGGTTCCCGAGCCATCGATTTACCAAACGTAACTCGCCGAGGTGGAGGCTGAACGCCTGGAATGGACCAACAGGATCGAGCGGTATGCCCCATCTTTTGGCAGTACTGGCATACTCCTATGCCACGCGATCCCATGGTAAGGATAGCGGCGCCATTCTCTCCCCTTACCTTTGCTTGGTTCAATATACGTACAGTTTCTGTAAGCTCCTCGGGCTCGAAAAGATTGAACTCGCGCTCGATTTCTGTAACTTGCGTAGTGGCGTCCTCTAAGGTTTGCGTTTTTCCCATCCTTGCCTTTATAACCCAATGTAGTCCCCGCAAAAAGAATTTAATTTTGTCTTGTTCTAACTCATTTTGGAATTCCGCCTTTAATCTATTTTCACGTGCGGCTACTTCTAAAATTTCTTGGGCGATCTGTTTGACTCTATTAGAGAAGGATATTACTGATTCATCTTTTTTTTGTTCTAACACAGCTAGCTCTCCGTGGAGTTGATGGAAGGTTTTTGCTGAACCGAAAATTCCGTTGAAAAATTTTGCTATTTCATCTATGTTGTTAAAACACTTATTTTGGGCGCATTTAAAAGCTTCGCCTGATAAACGCATTTTAATCAGTTTTGCTAGATCTGGCTCGTTAACTGCTGGAATAACACCGCAAGCTCTTCTACACCCTTGCAGAAAGTAATTAATGGAATATTGAACCTATCATATTTTGGAATGAGCTCGATGGCGTCTTTGATTGAGAGATTGCGTACAGGGGCTAAAAATGACGAATTATTAGTAGCGTCATCAGAGTATCTATTTGTGCCTTGCAAGTTGAAGTGAACGCTGCGCTGCGAGCTCGCTTGGGTTTGAGCGGAACCGGGCGTGCTCGAGAATCTCGTCGGGGCATTTCTTGTGTTAGCACGCTGCAACACCGACTGGTTGGTGATGAAAATAGGGCTTATTTCCTCTCGCTGAGTCATGTTATCCTGTATTGATGTCGCGTCTTCCGTGATTTCTGCGGTCGACGCAAGTAACGGTGGTATATTCGACATAGATTCAGAATCGCTGTCATTCATGTAACACAGGACTTCTTTAATGCTGATATTAAAGTTAATTAGCTGGCATAGAATGTTAAGCGTTAGATCGTCTGCGCAAATTTTTTCCACGAGCTGGCCGTCAACCTCCCCCTGTACTAAGCGCTTAATCGATTTGATTTCATTTATCCTTTCCGGGTTCGGTTCGCGGACCTTTAGCTGCCGGTCTTGCAGATATTCAATGCAATCGGCCAAACTCGTATCTTCCGTTGCTTGGGTAAACTGTTCGTCGTATTTTGAAATTTCCTGAATAAAAATCGCGAGTGCATCATCATATCGATTTTTGTATTCTTCCCCCATTTTGAATGTTTATAGCCTGTTCTTACGCGGTTCAAGTTTAAACGAGGGTATGATCCCGGAGTAGGGGCCCCCAATTGTTATATACTGCCTAACTAGATAGAACAAATTGGCTCCTTTTTTGCCTACGCTAAGCGCGGTTCGGCCGGGAGTGGAGCCACCCTCGTTTTAACAACCGCGTAATTTGAATAGTTTAAATGGGAATTATGATTTATATAGGGAAAATTTCGGAGATCATACGACAATATCTTGATTAAGCGTGGAAAAATGATTAATTGTATAAGGTTACTGGATAAGCTTAAGCACCAATCAACAGTTAGTAAGTAAGTTACTGGTTGTTAGGAAGGAAGGTCAAACAAAATATAGTTATAATTATTTAGCTTCGCCAAACCTACCTTTGGTCGTCGAGCAGGTATTTATTCGTTAGATGCGGCAGTGAAGTTTGCCCTGCCGTCGGCGTGATTGTAACAGTCACGTACGCCCTCGAAAGGTTCGCTCTTAGCTGCTACGGGATGTACTATTGGGTCGTGAGTGTTTGAGGACAGAGAACAACTCCAGATACAGGGAACTTCCACGTTTATTGTTAAAAATGGCCAAGATACACTATGATGTTAGAGGGACAGAGATTCGCCTAACACTGCTGCTCCTCTGCTGAGCAGCCCAACTTTTATATTTTCGAGGTGCATTGAAGCTAGCTGCCCTTTTTCCAGATTATTCCCACATCAAACTTCCATTTGGAAGTCCTCGCTTTGGCGCTAAAACTGATGACAATAATAAAGCGCCATATGGGCTAATCCTTATCCTAGTCAATCTTACTCCTGCGATACAGTGGCGTTAAGGCGGATTGAGACGATTTATTGTAGAATTATTGAACAAGTAATACATTGGTGATCATCTTACGTCCGGTAAAGTACCTGAGGATGATACCCGTAATTTTTATAGTTGCTACATCAAGTGGATCATACTTATAGTCTACACATATTCCATGACATTAATACATTTCTTTATTTAAAGAGTATATCTAGACAAATGGCACCTTTTTGCTGTAAGACTATTATAAGTTGCCGCGAAACAGTATTCCGCGGTATGACATGTAGATCGGCATACACCTACGCCAATGGATGTACGCGTATGAGTGAAAGTTGGTATATGGTTTTGGTATATAGAGAGGTGTAATTAGGAATATACGGGTTAGGAGAGTAGGGACATAAACATATAGATCTGAAAAAATGGATGTGTATGATCCTGAATAAAGTCAGGATATGACACGAGAAAGCCTTTACGCATCTCCAAATAATTCCCACGTATCATTTACAGACCATTATGCATAGCTGGTCCTGGCTATGTTATCACACATGACAGATCATTTGATACTACCATCAAATTTCCTGATAGATAGTTTCCCAAAAACCATATAATTTATGAGAGCAAAATTTGAGAGCTAAAGTGTGTTATGCGACATCTATCGGGAACAGAATCTTCCAATGAAATATTCCTGGAAGATTCTTACAATCTTCCACTGCAATGTTTCTGGAAGATTCCTACAACCTTTCAATGCAATGTTTCTGAAAGATTCCTACAATCTTTCACTGCAATGTTACTGAAAGATTCCCAGAATGTTCCACCGCAATATTTCTGTGTCATATCCCACAGATTCAAGTCGTTAAGAATTACTCCTTGCAATACTTTAACAGTATAATATGTTCTCACCTCGGTTGTAACGGTTTTCTGTATTAATATGCAGTACCTCGTCACATACTTTTGCTCTGAAAGATTTTAGGGAGCTTGCGAGGATCTATCGACAATATCTCAGTGCAAGATTCCTGGGACATTACCTGTGGAATGTTCCCTAGAAATATGTACGGAATCAGTCAGAGAGCTTCCACAAACCTATTATTATGATGGCTTCATTTACATGCGACGACTCGTGATTAGCCTAAATTCAAAAGAGATTTAAACAAGTTAGGCATTCAATGAGCCTATATCACAGCGGAGGCTTCGTGAATATTTCAGAAATATTTCAGTGCAAGGTTTCCGAAAGATTGCGTGTGAGGTTCTTTGGAATATTTACGGGAGCTTCCGGAAAGCTTTCTCTGAAATAATGCCACGGAACACTTTGAAATATCACCTGCAATATCCCTGCAAGGTTCCTGGGAGATTGTAATGAAATATTTCATTGATCTCAATATCGTACAAAAATTTCGCGGAAATTCTTCCTAAGAATATTGCATTGAAATCTTCCAGAAAGCTTTCGTAAAGATTTTAACAATATTTCAGTGCAACGTTTCTGAAAGATTACCGGTGAAATAATTCCTATAAATATTTTTGGAACCTTTTAGAATGTATTCAGAAAGTTTTTAATTTCATTAGGTGCAATAAAGTGGCAGAGAGCTTACTTATAGAGGAATTCCTTGAAATGTTCCCGAAATCTATTGATTCAATGAAAACCAGAATCAAATTAATTTTCCAAGCTCAATCCAAAGTTGTACGTTTCATATCATGAGTTAGAAGGATAACTCACAGCCACAAAGTGCTCCATATAGAGTATCAGAACGTGGTGAGTTTTGAAAACCCATCATAGAATTTTTGAAGATTTCCCAGCCTAAAAGAACTGCAAGAACGATGTTATTTGAATCTGGTCTCAAAATGTAGCCCTCCGTAGAAGCTAGCAAACCCTCCAGAAAATTTTGGGGCCTCGTCCTGATGGAATATTATATACTGAAATATTGAGTGTAAGATTCTTTGAAATATTTACGGGAGCTTCCGGGAAGCTTTCTCTAAAATATTGCCACGGAACATTTTGAAATATCTCCTGCAATATCCCTGCAAGGGAGATTGCAATGAAATATTTCCCTTAATCGTTCTTTGAAATATTTCCATGCTGTGTGGGCAGTATCATGATCAGCATTGGATCAAAGGAGATATAATGAGAAGCGGCCTAATACGACGACAGCACAAGTATCGAGAGATTTTCATTTCTTGAGAGGTGAGGTTGTGGCCGTTGTCTGTCTCCGTGATGAGGCTATAGTAAAAGATATTGGCTTGACTTTGCCCACTTGAACAACAGGTGGCCCGCATTAACGGCAGGTGGCCCACGTTAACCACACGTGGCCCACTTCAACATCGGGTGGCCCACTTTAATAAAAAACGATCCACTTTAACAACAAGTGGCCAACTTTAACAGCAGGTGGCTCACTTTGACAGCAGAATGGCCAACTTTAACAGTAGGTGGCCCACTTCAACAGCAGGATGTCCCACTTTAACAGCAGGTGGCCTGGTTCAACCGCACTCTCTCAGCATCAATCAGCTAATATATAGCTAAAATGTCAGTTATCACTTCCATGGGTCGTCGAACTGCTAATCAGATCAGCAAACAGTATAATCACGATCAAATCGACAGTTTTGGCGGAAAAACTCCTCAAATCCGGGTTCTAATATCGACACGGATAAATTTACGACAATTCCAGACCAAACCATGACGAAACGAGGCGTTTTAGTTTGATATTCACTCAATTCATATCACTAGAGATCCTATGTAGCTAATTACAATCAGCTATAAATCAGCGATTGTAGCTGGAAATCAGCTAATGCAGCTGAGATTCAGCTACAGTAGCTATTGGTGTCAGTAGAAATCCGTCGACTGAAATATCAGCTTACGATAACTGATTCAGTCAGCAAACATAGCTGAAATCTCAGCTTATATAGCTGAGTTCTCAGCTGAACGATCTTTGTGTTGTGCCGTATACAGTATTGTGATCAGCATTGGATCGAAGGGGATATAATGAGAAGGAGCCCAACATGACGACAACATAAGTATATGGAGATCGAGAGATCTTTATTCCTCGAGAGGTGAGGTTGCGGCCGTTGCCTGTCTCCGTGATGAGGCTATAGTGGAAGATACACGCTTGACTTGGCCCGCTTGAACAATACACTGAAAAACCTGGGCGAGTCCCGTCAGGATCGAAAACCTCGTTCTGGCGTCAGTACTGCCTCAAAGCTGCGGCAGGTCGTGATAGTACGTGCAGTTAAAACGCGAGCTCGATCTGCCTGCACCACTCGCGCTCCGTTCTACCTACACTCATCAGCAGTGCGTTCTCGCGACTATGTTTTTGCTCCAATTTCCATTTCCACGAGATTCATTAGGCGTACTGGGATGTATAGAGCCTGCATCTCCAATAGTCAATATTATAAACAACGGCAATAGTGTCTATGCTAAAATATCCAGATGATGCCCAAGTCACAAGACCCTTATGAGAAGCCGATGATTATGAGGAGCATATGAGACCTCAGATGTGACTGAGAGAATTAGCGCAGGGACAACGTGTTTGCCTGGCACTCTCGGGTTTGCGGGTTCGAGCCCACGCGTATGTCATATTTTTCTTCCAAGATCTTTTAACATTTACACACAATAGACATTGATCTTAATCAATAATTAAACGGATGAAATGCGACTCTCCTGTTTTGGCTAAGGCAACTGCATGAAGCTGGATTAGGATTTTCGATTAAATATTTTCTATAGTGGTTTCAAGAACGGTAAGTATTACACTTTGGATGGAAGCAATCTGATCTCGAGAATAAAACTTCAATCCAAGGATGTGAATAATTATATCGAATTATTTGCTTGAATTCATTATATTCTAATTATGATGAGATTCTTATGAACGAAACATTTTCATGGTATTTCTTCACAGATTTCTTCAGTGATATGGGAATTGTTCGAACAATTTGATTATGTAATTGCAAAATCTTATGCAAATGTTTCGTTTATAAGAATCTCATTATGATTAGAATATAATAAATACAATCAAAATAATCGATATAATTATTCATATTCTTGGACTGTAGTATTATTCTCGAGACCAGATTGCTTCCATTCGGAGTGTAATACTCACCGTTCTTGGAACCATTATAGAAAATATTCAATCGAGAATCCTAATCCAGCTTCAAGCAGTTGACTTAGCCAGCACATGAGGATCGCATTCCATCTATTTAAATATCAATAAAGAATAATGTGCAACGTGTGTCAATGATGAAAGCTCTTAAAAACAAAAATTATGACGTTCGAGTAGGCTCGAACCTGCGAACCCGAGAGTGCCAGGCAGACACGTCGCACTATAGTTGTCACATTCCAACTCTGGCCAAAAATCGCTTCAAAATTGGTTTCAAGCTATCGGAATGAGCCAAACGGCATTCTCTTCGTAATCGACAGGGCTAGGAGATGTGCTAATCTGATTTTGTCTCAGACAGAGGGGGTAGGGGTGGGGAGGTGTTGAACGCGAAATGGGGTTGAAGATCGATATTCCGCCGGGATGAAACTCACGCGTGGCGAGTCAGTAGTTATACTGCCGATCCGCAACTACTTGGAGTACCTTCTAGAGGTAGATGGCAGTATTTTGAACTCAACCCCAAGTCTGAGAATCACCGCAATCAGCTCTGAGGTCGATTTTGAGCTGAGAAGAGGTGATAAATGCTGTGAATGAGTCGATTATACTGGATTCTGAGTCGAAAATGATTCTACTGCCAACTCTCAACTCTTCTCGAAACATTCCCTCATCGATTCTCAGAATTTTGAGTCTGGGCACAGCTCTGAGAACTGCTGCGAGGAATTTTCAGATCGCTTCAGATTTAATTTGTGGCGGGATTGACAATTCAGATCTGAAGAGACATTCGAGATGATCGATTTTAGCTCAGAATGCGATATGCTGCCAGATGAAAAAGACTTTGGGTGTATTTCTAGAGCATTGAACATGATTTTTAGCCTGGTCTCAAGTCTGAGAATTGCCGCAGAGGGATTCAAGATCAATATTCGTCAAGAAAAGGCTGGTTGGCCACGCAGAATATTAGATCAATCGTAATTTCTAGGTAGAGAAAGAGTGTACTGCCGAACTGTAATAACTTGGAGTACTTTTTGAGAGTGGAAAGCAGTATTTTGAGTTCATTCTCGTGTATGGGAATCAACGCAATCAGCTCTGAGGTCGATTCTGAGCCGAGAAAAGGTGACGAGCCTTGATAATTAGTCGGGGATAGTGAATTCTGGGTCGAATCTAATCCTACTGCCGATTCAGAACCCGTTTCAACACATTCTCCCATAGATTTTCAGGATTTCGAGCCAAAACACAGCTCTAAAAATGGCTGGGGGAGGATTTGAGATCGATTCTAATCTATTTTGTGGCAAGAATGTCTGTTGAGATATGACAGTCATCCGAGAATGATCGATTTTACAACAGAATTCGATATGCTGCCAGGTCAGGAACATTTTCAGTGGGATCGTAGAGCATTGAAAAGAATTTTGAGCCTAATCTCAAGCCTAGAAATTGCCGTGGAAGAATTCCAGATCAATATTCGTCAAGGAACAGCTCCAGAACAGTGCAGACTATTCAAGGAACGGTGAGTTCTAGGTGACGAATGGATATACTGCCAATCTACAATGACTCAGGATACATCCTAGGGATGCGGAACAATATTCTGAGCTAAAGCTCGGGACGGAGAGTCACCGCAATCGGCTCTGAGACCGATTCCAGACCGGAGAAAAGTGATGAACGCTGCAAATTCGTCGAAAATAGTGGTTCCTAGATCGGAATTTTCGATGCTGCTACCACATGAAGCTTCCTCGTGCATTTTACCATCACTCACCAGGATTTTGAGCCCGAGAACGGCTCTGAAAATTTCCGTGGACGAGTTTGAAATCGAATTCGATTTCTTCCGAGTCGGGAAAGTCTTATCAGCACAGGTTTCGATCAAGAATGACCGATTTTAGCTCGGACTTTGATATACTGCCGAGTCGAACAAACTTTGGGTGAACTCCTCAAGTGCTGATCAGAATTTAGAGCCTCATCCGATGTCGAGAAATTACTGCCGAGAGATTTGAGAACGATATTCGCCCAGGAAAAGTTGTTCAGTAAACAGATTATTTAAGGAATGATGATTTTTCGGTGAAAAAAAATTATACTGCCGATCAAAAAAAACTTGCAGTTCATGCGGAAGATGTTGGGCAATATTTCAAGCCCAACCACGTGTCTGAGAATCACTGCAATCAGCTCTGGATTGAGTCTGAGCAAAGAAAAAGCAATGAAAGGCGCGTATTAGTCGCGGATCATGTTTTATAAGTCGGAGACAGTCCTGCTGCCACCCCGAAAACCTGTTTCATAGATTATACTACAAATCCTCTGGATTTTGAGCCCAAGCACGACCCTGAGAACAGCCGTGGTTGAGTTTGACATCAATTCTGATCCGATTTCCCTGTCAGGAGCCTCTCTCCATCACCACATGAATCAGCGATAACCGATCCTAGCTCGGAAATCGATATGCTGCCGCTTCGAAAACACTTGAGGTAAATTTGTCGAGTATTTAGTTGAATTTTGACCTTAATCCATAGGCCAGGAATTGCCGCAAGGAAATTTGGGAACAATACTCGTCCAGGAAAGACTGTCGAGTGATGCAGATCATTTAAGGAATGGTGATTTCTAGGTGGAGAAAGATATACTGCCGATCCACGAATACTTGCACCACATGCGGGAGATAATAGGCAATATTCCAAGCCCAACCCGGTGTCTGAGAATCATTGCAATCAGCTCTGGATTGAGTCTGAGCGAAGAAAAAGCAATGAAAGGCGCGTATTAGTCGCGAATAATGTTTTATAAGTCGGAGACAGTCCTGCTGCCACCCCGAAAACCTGTTTCATAGATTATACTACAAATCCTCTGGATTTTGAGCCCAAGCACGACTCTCAGAACAGCCGTGGTTGAGTTTGACATCAATTCTGATCCGATTTTTCTGTCAGGAGCGTCTCTCCATCACCAACATGAATCAGAGATAAGCGATTCTAACTCGGAAATCGACATACTGCCGCTTCGAGAACACTTGAGGTGATTTGTCGAGTATTTACCTGAATTTTGACCTCAATCCATAGGCCAGGAATTTTCGCAAGGAAATTTGGGAACAATATTCGTCCAGAAGAAGCTGTCGAGTAATGCAGATTATTCAAGGAATGATGATTCCTAGGTGGAAAAAAAAATAAACTGCCGATCCACGAATACTTGCACTACATGCGAGAGATAATAGGCAATACTTCAAGCCTAACCGCGTGTCTAAGAATCACTGCAATCAGCTCTGGATTGAGTCTGAGAAAAGGAAAAACGGTAGATGGTGCGTATCAGTCTCGAATAATGGATTATAAGTGGGAGACAGTCCTACTGCCACCCCGAGAATCATTCGAATGAGCCAGGGCAAAGTGGTTCTTCCGCCACTCCAAAACAATTCAAGATACTTTCTCGGAGCACTCAACAAAATTCCAAGTCCAATTCGAAGTCTAGCCACTGTTCCACTCAGATCCAGGAGAGATCTTGTGGCCTCAATACTCGGATTGTCTTTGTGGTGAATTAAATCATCAAGTCATAATATAATCTTCAGAACCCTTTGGCTCTGCATACGTCTAGACAGTTTACTGTGTATCCATCGAAAAAGATTCTGGTTTCATACGTATGAAGGCTTGACGTTTACCCTTATTCATCCGTATTCTGGTTCAATAACACTCACGGGTCATAGTTCGACCCCAACATCGCCAAGATACAGCAGCAGATATGGAAATTCGCAACTGATCCACACGGTTTCGAGTAGAGTTTGGATATGATTAATATAGGCACACAATGAATACAAATTGAGGCATAGCTTCATGATCATCTCAGTCTTTGTCGATATTTTTTACGCTTGTACTACACGTATTGAGATCGAGAAAATCATTGGAACATATCTTATCATTTGACCAATACGCCCCTTCATGAGTTGAATTTTTTCGAAACCATATGGATCAGTTGCGAATGCCCATATCTGCCGCTGTATCTTGGCGATGTTGGGGTCGAACTATGACCCGTGAGTGTTATTGAACTAGAATACGGATGAATAAGGGTAAACGTCAAGCCTATATTTGTTTAAAACCAAAAACCTTTTCGATGGATACACAGTAAAATGTCTAGACGTATGCAGAAATCAGAGGGTTCTGAGGATTATATTGATGATTTAATTCACCACAAAGACAATCCGAGTATTGAGGCCACAAGATCTCTTCTGAGTCTGAGTGCAACAGTGACTAGACTTCAAATTGGACTGGGAATTTTGTTGAGTGCTCCAAGACCGTATTTCGAATTGTTTTGGAGTGGCAGAAGAACCACTTTGCCCTGGCCCATTCGAATGATTCCTGGGGTGGCAGTAGGACTGTCTCCTACTTATAATCCATAATTCGAGACTGATACGCACCATCCACCGTTTTTCCTTTGCTCAGACTCAACCCAGAGCTAATTGCAGTGATTCTCGGACACGGGGTTGGGCTTGAAATATTGCCTAACATCTTTCGCATGTAGTGCAAGTATTTGTGGATTGGCAGTACATTTTTTCCCCTTAGTTATTACTATTCCTTGAATAATCTGCATTACTCGACAGCTTTTCCTGGACAGATATTCCCGAAGTTTTTTGCGGAAATTCCTGGCCTACGGATTAAGGTCAAAATTCAGTCAAATACGCGACAAATTTACCTCAATTGTTTTCGAAGTGGCAGCATATCGATTTCCGAGCTAGAATCGGTTATCTCTGACTTATGTCAATGTTTGATATATGCGCCTGACGAGGGAATCGGATAAGAATCGATGTCAAACTCAAGCATGGCTGTTCTCAGAGTCGCATTTGGGTTCAAAATCCGGAGAATTTGTAGTACAACGCGTCAAATAGGTTCTTGGGGTGGCAGTAGGACTGTCTCCGACATATAAACCATTATTGGCGACTCATACGCGCCACTCATCGCTTTTTCTCCGCTCAGACTCAATCCAGAGCTTATTGCAATGATTCTCAGACACCGGGTTGGGCTTGGAATATTGCCTATTATCTCCCGCATGTAGTGCAAGTATTTGTGGATCGGCAGTATATCTTTTTCCACCTAGAAATCACCATTCCTTAAATGATCTGCATCACTCGACAGTCTTTCCTGGACGAGTATTGTTCCCAAATTTTCTTGCGGCAATTCCTGGCCTATGGATTAAGGTCAAAATTCAGCTAAATACTCGACAAATTTACCTCAAGTGTTTTCGAAGCGGCAGCATATCCGTTCCCGAGCTAGGATCGGTTATCGCTGATTCATGTTGGTGATGGAGAGACGCTCCTGACAGGGAAATCGGATCAGAATTGATGTCAAACTCAACCACGGCTGTTCTCAGAGTCGTGTCTGGGCTCAAAATCCGGAGGATTTGTAGTATAATCTATGAAACAGGTTCTCGGGGTGGCAGCAGGACTGTCTCCGACTTATGAAACATGATTCGTGACTAATACGCGCCTTTCATTGCTTTTTCTTTGCTCAGACTCAATCCAGAGCTGATTGCAGTGATTCTCAGACACGGGGTTGGGCTTGAAATATTGCCTAACATCTTCCGCATGTGCTGCAAGTTTTTTTTGATCGGCAGTATAATTTTTTTCCACCGGAAAATCATCATCCCTTAAATAATCTGCATTACTGAACAACTTTTCCTGGGCGAATATCGTTCTCAAATCTCTCGGCAGTAATTTCTCGACATCGGATAAGGCTCTAAATTCTGATCAGCACTTGAGGAGTTCACTCAAAGTTAGTTCGACTCGGCAGTATATCAAAGTCCGAGCTGAAATCGGTCATTCTTGATCGAAACCTGTGCTAATAAGACTTCCCCGACTCGGAAGAGATCGAATTCGATTTCAAACTCGTCCACGGAAATTTTCAGAGCCGTTCTTGGGCTCAAAATCCTAGTGAGCGATGGTAAAATGCACGAGGAAGCTTCATGTTGAAGCAGCATTGAAAATTCCGATCTAGGAACCACTATTTTCGACGAATACGCAGCGTTCATCACTTTTCTCCGGTCTGGAATCGGTCTCAGAGCCGATTGCGGTGACTCTCCGTCCCGAGCTTTTGCTCAGAATATTGTTTCGCATCCCTAGAATGTACCCCGAGTCATTGTAGATCGGCAGTATATTTATTCGTCACCTAGAACTCACCGTTCCTTGAATAATCTGCACTGTTCTGCAGCTTTTTCTTGACGAATATTGATCTGGAATTCTTCCACGGCAATTTCTAGGCTCAAGATTAGGCTCAAAATTCTATTCAATGTTCTACGATCCCACTGAAAATGTTCCTGACCTGGCAGCATATCGAAGATCATTCTCGGATGACTATCATATCTCAACAGACATTTTTGCCTCAAAATTGATCAGAATAGATCTCAAATCCTCCCCCAGCAATTTTCAGAGCTGTGTTTCGGCTCGAAATCCTGGGAATTCATGGGAAAACGTGTTGAAGCGGGTTCTGAATCGGCAGTAGGATTAGATTCGACCCAGAATTCACTCTCCCCGACTAATTATCAAGGCTCGTCACCTTTTCTCGGCTCAGAATCGACCTCAGAGCTGATTGCGTTGATTCCCATACACGAGGATGAACTCAAAATACTGCTTTCCACTCTCAAAAAGTACTCCAAGTTATTACAGATCGGCAGTACACTCTTCCTCCACCTAGAAATTACTATTTGTCTAATATTCTGCGTGGCCAGACAGCCTTTTCTTGATGAATATTGATCTCAAATCCCTCTGCGGCAATTCCCAGACTTGAGACCAGGCTAAAAATCATGTTCAATGCTCTAGAAATACACCCAAAGTCTTTTTCATCTGGTAGCATATCGCATTCTGAGCTAAAATCGATCATCTCGATTGTCTCTTCAGATCTGAATTGTCAATCCCGCCACAAATTAAATCTGAACCGATCTGAAAATTCCTCGCAGCAGTTCTCAGAGCTGTGCCCAGACTCAAAATTCTGAGAATCGATGAGGGAATGTTTCGAGAAGAGTTGAGAGTTGGCAGTAGAATCATTTTCGACTCAGAATCCAGTATAATCGACTCATTCACAGCATTTATCACCTCTTCTCAGCTCAAAATCGACCTCAGAGCTGATTGCGGTGATTCTCAGACTTGGGGTTGAGTTCAAAATACTGCCATCTACCTCTAGAAGGTACTCCAAGTAGTTGCGGATCGGCAGTATAACTACTGACTCGCCACGCGTGAGTTTCATCCCGGCGGAATATCGATCTTCAACCCCATTTCGCGTTCAACACCTCCCCACCCCTACCCCCTCTGTCTGAGACAAAATCAGATTAGCACATCTCCTAGCCCTGTCGATTACGAAAAGAATGCCGTTTGGCTCATCCTGATAGCTTGAAACCAATTTTGAAGCGATTTTTGGCCAGAGTTGGAATGTGACGACTATAGTGCGTCGTCCCTGCGCTAATCCTCTCAGACACAACTGTGGTCCATATGTACCTCATAATTATCGCCTCTCCACAAGGGTCTTGTGATTTGGGCATCATCTGGATATTTCAGCATAGACACTATTGTCGTTGTTCATAATATTTACTATTGAAGATGCAGGCTCCATACATCTCAGTACGCCTAATGAGTCCCGTGAAAATGAAAACTAGAGCAAAAACATAGTCGCAAGAACGCACTGCTGAGAAGTGCAGGTAGAACGGAGCACGAGTCGTGCAGGCAAATCGAGCTCGCGTCCTAACTGTACATATAGTACTGCGATCTGCCGCAGCTTCGGAGGCGGTACTGACGCAGAGCATATATCGATCCTGGCGGGACTCGCCCAGGTTTTCCAGTGTAGGTGGCCTGCTTCAACACGTCCGCTGCGACGCACAGTGGGGCTCGCGCATCTTTCTAGGGCTCAGCGCCACGCAAATTCTCAACTCATTGCCATGTCCGGGAACGAGGAATGTTGCTCTCAGTTATCAGAATACCGTCCGATCCCGGACACGGCGATAAGTTGAGAATCTGCGTGGCGCTGAGCCCTAGGAAGATGCCCTGGCCCCACTGTGCGACGGTGAAAACCGGCATTCCGTCCCAGAGTGCGAGAGAGTACAAACGCGTGATTTTCCACCTATAAAAGTCAAACCTTTTGATTTGTGATCAGTTTAGTATGTATATACAAGAAATTTAAGAACTTTTGTGGGTCCCACCGGTGGGACCCGCGAAAATTTCTATCGTGCAATGGGGGATGGAGTGAATGATCCAACTACCAGAATGAGTGATTCTAAGATGTAATCTTCAGCTTTTCGGGAGCATTCGTTGATTTCCCGGTACCATTCGGGTAATTCGCGAGCATGGCCTGAATTGGAAGCTTTTGCCTAGTAAGCACCACGTATCGCGATTGTGATCCACGCGAGTATGATTTTCTATCCTCGTGAATCCACAAGACGCAGCTGCTTATTCCAGATACTCTCCAATTCCTCTGAATACCAAAAGTTCCTCATACGCGGAGAGATAGAATAGATTGAGAAGAGAGAAAGTGCGATTGCCACGCCAACCATTTACTCGGTTTGCCTCATGGTTATTTTGTGTCTAAATTTCTGATAACTTGGCTTGATCTCGCTCAAATTACGCGCACTTAGGCTCATTTTGTAGCTTTTGGCGTAAGCTTTCGAATAAGCTTAGATACGTGGTAGGATATTCAAACGGACTTGATATATTCACAATTTACTTGCCATTTTTGTGTTATTCATCGCCGTTCCCACGAAAATTGAGTTTTTATGGCGTAGCTCGAAGCAATCAAGTCCGATCCCTAACTTGGCCTGTACGCATGTTCTTGGCATCGTATATAGCGAGTAAAAACCGTTACAGAAGCCATTGGGTGTGTCTACGTTGTTTGGAGCACGCTAGTGCCCGAACAAAAACGGATCCCACCCGTGGGACCCGTCGCACACAAAAGAGGACGCGCTGGTCCCACCCGCGGGACCCGTCGCAGCGAACGTGTTAACAACAAGTAGCCCACTCCAACAACAGGTGGCCCACTTTGACAGCAGGTGGTCCACTTTAATAGCAGGTGGCCCACTTCAACAACAAGTGGCCCGGTTTAACAGCAAGTGGCCCAATTTCACAGCAGATGGCCCACTTTAACAGCAAGTGGCCCAACTTAACAGCAGGTGGCCCACTTTAACAGCAGGTGGCCCACTTCAACAACACGTGGCCCAATTTAACAACATATGGCCCACTTTAACAACAAGTGGCCCCGTTCAACAGCAGGTGACCCACTTTAACCACAAGTGCCTGCTTTAACAGCAAGCGGCTTGCCTCAACCCGCCCGCATCAAACCTCACTTCCTGACAGGGGTGATGAGCGTCGTGCTTACCCTCCCCTCACGCCCCTCTTGTTCACCGCCCTGCAGATCAAGGGTGTCAAGCGTAGTAGAGTACCTCCCCTCAAGCCCCTCCAGTCAAGTGCAGAGAGCGTCGCGGCTCGCGGCGAAGGAGCCCCTTCCTTGCGACGCCGCGGCGCGCCAGGGCAGTCAAGCATGGTAGAGTCCTTCCCCTCAAGCCCCTCCAGTCATGTGTAGAGAGCGCGCCGCGGCGTCGCAGGGGAGGGGCTTCTTCGCCGCGAGCCGCGACGCTCTCCAGGGCAGTCAAGCGTGGTAGAGTCCTTCCCCTCAAGCCCCTCCAGTCATGTGTAGAGCGCGCCGCGGCGTCGTAGGGGAGGGGCTCCTTCGCCGCGAGCCGCGACGCTCTCTGCACTTGACTGGAGAGGCTTGAGGGGAGGGACTCTACTACGCTTGACACCCCTGACGCTCTCTGCACTTGACTGGAGGGGCTTGAGGGGAGGGACTCTACTACGCTTGACACCCCTGCTGCAGATGATAGTCGGATGGCGCGCTCTGCGCGTTGCGAAAGGGGCTTGAGGGGAGGGTAAGCACTATGCTTGTCACCCCTGCTTCCCGACCTCGGAGCATTTTTCTGACATGGAATGTATCAACAACAACACTGTCAAATTTTTTCCCGAAAAATCTGAACCATCTGGTTGAATTCTCTGATTCAACCCAATAAGTTTCTCAAAAACGTGATGATCACAAAAATGAAAATTTTTTGTCTTTTCCAAAATGGAAGCATGTACACGGTGCCCTTGAATGCAATTTAAATGAAATATTCCGTTACCAACGGGATTATTTTGGTTTCCGTTTCCGGATATCTTAAAGAATACATTCCTAAGAGAATTAAAATCTTTCGCCGAGCCGTTTTGAAGGAATGTCATTTGGAACATTTTTTGGAACTCTTATTTCCTCAATGATAATAAATGTTCTCCAAACCTAAGATTCCTTGGTCAAATGATGATCTAAATGAAAAATGATGATTCAGGAGGATGATTCGAGTAATTATGACAATGAGAATAGTTACGAGAGATTAAATCTCCAAAACTGCTGATTGTGGAGAGTCCTTTTGGGGGAAAAATTATGAAGCAGAGTCCGGATCTCAAATTGGGATTCCCATCCACATCTTGATCAAAATTACTCAAGTTACGATCAATATCAATCAACATAAATCAATATAGCATTGCTAATCATCGTTTCAACGTCATCAATCGACACAGATCGGTAAGTTGGAATACTGTTTTGCGGTCGTCTTACGACACCGTACCCCGTCTGCGGCAAATTCCTCGCGTGCTCAATCGGCGACATTTGTTGATATGGTCTACATACTCGCTCCAGACAATACTCTCAGTATACATGTATGCCAGCGAAATTCATAACAAGAGTGAATTCTGGAACTTTAGCTAATGGGTCACTCAACTAGTATCTCGCCAGCTTGTGAGCGCTTCGCATGTGTCTCTGAACCTTGTGGTGAAAAGTTTCAATTGTTATCCCAATCAATGCGTATTCATTGCTACGTTGACTGTATGCGGATTTCACAATCGTGATGACGAAGGACCATGCATTTTCTCACGAGGAGAATAGATCCAAAGTCTGTCTGTTATGTTTTCGAAAGAAGAAAATGATGGTTCCCATCAAAAATCAACTGAAAATAGATCTGGAGACAATTTTCAATCATTATCGAGAAAGCAAAAGTTCACCAAGTGCTTTGTGTGGTACGTGTAAGGTGCACGTGAGTCGAGTTAAATCTGGCAAAGAGACGATGAATATTTTGAATTCACCCAGAGTCGTGGATATGATAGTTTCCGAGTCAACCGAGAATTCGAGGTGTGATTGTGAAATCTGTGATGTTGCACGAAAAACTCTCAATTCACAGCAACAAACTACATCTAAATCAGCAGGTGAGTACTTGAAACCCTGTCAAATGGCATTGTTCCAAAATTCCATGGATTTTACGAATAGGTTTCTCATATCGACGTCCCAACATCGTGAACTTGTGGCTTCCGAAAATTTTTTTACGTACAGCCCGAGTCACGCACTAGTAATCAGCCTTTCCATCACGATGATTTTGACGTCTCGCAACTCTACCCTCGCTACCCTACATCAATATATCTCTTGATTATCGGGTTACCTATCAAAGTGGAAATACGCACAGATTGCGCTCGCGCTTCTTCAATATTTGGACGACAAATTGTACTAGGCTATTTTGCTTTGCGCGGAGTCACGCATGAAACTCAATGATCTTCTCTCGATTCATAAATGTTGCAGAAAACTGATATCAAAATGTCATAACTCTTCAGTGGGCTCAAATTCCCATTATTACAATAACCATCAACTATTTTTCCATTCATCATTGAAATTAAACCATAGTGTACTCGAATTTCCGTAGAACAACGTAAAATATTTATGTATCTCGTACCAAAAAAGCTTCTCTTTTCACTCTCGCACTGGGGAATCCTGATCCATTACGTGACGTTTTTCGTCGAGCGTAGGGGCCTTGTGAGAAGTTTTTATCGGAAATTCCACGTGCTTAACATCATTTCCAAAAAAATTGCATAAATTCGGAATGTGACGCGGTTTTGTATGAAATCTTCAAGTTTCATTGAATTTGACAAAGTTCCCGAGTGGAATTCATTCATGTCGTGAATTATATTACAGGAAATCCAGCTCCAAGCACATTGAAAAACCCCTGCCGCAAATGTCTCACTCCGGTATCCAAAGGAGTATCTCATATCTGCAATGTGCAGTCTCAAGTTGATAATCTTTCAACTTATTTGGAAAGTTGTCCCCAAAGAGTACAAGATCAAGTAGTGTCCAAATTCATAAAAAATAGGACTGCAGTAGAAGAATGTCCAGAGTCACAGGAGACACTCGTCATCCGACAATCACGAGGCAAGCCACTCCATTTCATCAGAAAATCCTGCAAAGGGTCCATAAGTAAAAAGACCGCGTGTAAACGCTCAGTATCTGCAGAGGATCTTTCAAAACTGCAGATAAGCATGAATCTAAGCTCTCGCCAGACGCATGGGATCGCCTCATTTTTACGGACAGCCACACAAGATAGAAAATTTATCGAATCAGGCTCGACGATTAAGCTTATGGAGAAATCTCACCTACTCGACGATTTTTTCAGCCACGGAGAGTTTGAGTTCTTGAAGATTAATGGAAAAGAGATCTCCGAAGTGCATAGAGTTGTGGTCCATTGTATTGGTATAAGTGATTTCATAGCGTTCATAAAAGAGAAAAGGCGCACTGGAGAGTATCTTATCAAGAAGGGCTTGGACGGTGGAGGAGGATTTTTCAAAATTTGCCTCTCAATTCAGTCGGAAACATCGACAGCAGAAATTACCGGCTCAGAACGTCGGAAATTTTCTGACGGTATTGCATTCAAACAGTTCAAAGATTCTGCAGTCAAAAAGATATTCCTGTTGGCAGTAGCTCCTAAGATTCAGGAAAATTATAACAATGTTTCTACATTAATGAATGCCCTGGATCTCGAAGAGCTTGAAGGAACTATAGCTACCGATCTGAAATTAGCTAGCATCATATCCGGTATTATGCCGCAGAGCTGCACCCACCCATGCATCTGGTGTTTTGTGAATAAAGATGATCTCAACACCTGCGGTGAACTCAGAACGGTCCAAAAGAATCTGACTTACTACGAGAAGTGGGTTGCAGCTGGATCAGTGAAGAATGATGCGAAAAATTTCATGAATTGCGTGAACAGACCACTATTCAAGAGCGATCCGGACGAGACATTCCTGCAACTAATACCACCACCTCAACTGCACTTCATGCTAGGAGTGGTAAATACCATATTCTTCCATATGTACCGAGAGTTTGAGAGTGAATCTACAGCTTGGATGAAAAAATGCAACGTTGAACGAGAGATGACACATGGTAGCCCAGCTTTCAAAGGGAACTCGTGTAAAAAACTTTTGGAGAATTCCGATTTACTATGTGTTCAACCAAATTCAAGACTGGAAAAATATCAAACATCCTTCTCTGACTTCCGGGATGTTGTAAACTCGTGTTTTAGAGAGGTTCTGGATCCCGATTACAAGCTTTTCATCGCCAAGTTTCGTCAAAGCTATATGAACTTAGGAATCAGTGTGACTCCAAAGGTACACGCAGTATTTTTTCACGTCGAACAGTTCTGCGAATCGAAAAAAAGAGGATTGGGCTTCTACAGTGAGCAAGCAGTTGAGTCTGTTCACTCCGACTTCAATTCCCTCTGGGAGAAGTATAAAGTTAACGATTCGAACGAGAAATATCCCGAGAAACTTCTACGTGCAGTGTGCTCATACAATGCCTCCCACATTTGAAGAATTCATAAGTCTTTGGAAAAAGATGGAATCATTCTGTATTACAGGCTCACAGTGACTTCTTATCATGTCTCCTCATTTATCTTGTACAATGTGCATCTATATTGGCCCCAACTTGAGTAGTTTTGAATAAAATGTGGATGGGAATCCCAATTTGAGATCTGGACTCTGCTTCATAATTTTTCCCCCAAAAGGACTCCCCACAATCAGCAGTTTTGGAGATTTAATCTCTCGTAACTATTCTCATTGTCATAATTACTCGAATCATCCTCCTAAATCATCATTTTTCATCTAGATCATCATTTGACCAAGGAATCTTAGGTTTGGAGAACATTTATTATCATTGAGGAAATAAGAGTTCCAAAAAATGTTCCAAATGACATTCCTTCAAAACGGCTCGGCGAAAGATTTTAATTCTTTTAGGAATGTATTCTTCAAGATATCCGGAAACGGAAACCAAAATAATCCCGTTGGTAACGGAATATTTCATTTAAATTGCATTCAAGGGCACCGTGTGTAGAGACTTTATTGTCGAGCGAATGTTTTCCTGGGATCGTCAGAGGTTTCTCAGAAATTTATTAATCAAAATTTATCACAATTGTCGGTTTTTTGACATGTCAAGTGTAGAGGAAAAAATTAGTAAAGGGATTAAAAGCAAGTGGCCCACTTTAAACCCGAGTGGCCCGCTGTAGAGACATTATTCGGGATTTGGAAGCGGGATGATAAAATCAATCCGACTGCAATAAACGAACTATGTTGTATGCTAGAGCCAAAACTTAATCACGAAACGCACAGAGCACGAAGAAAAACACCCCCGAACGGTGTATATCAATGCATATCACCCTCTGCAGAAGCTGATTCAATCAGTGAAAGTCCGTTTACGTTAGTTAATGAAATCAGCTATTACTAGGTGATTTTCAGCTGCCCTAGCTGATTCGCGCTGAGAGAGGTGATCCGATTTAACAGCAGATGGCCCACTTTAACAACAGGTGGACCACTTCAACAGCAGGTGGACCACTTTGACAACACATGACCCA
The DNA here is from genome assembly GCA_029851415.1 of Eretmocerus hayati. Taxonomy (NCBI): domain Eukaryota; kingdom Metazoa; phylum Arthropoda; class Insecta; order Hymenoptera; family Aphelinidae; genus Eretmocerus; species Eretmocerus hayati. The sequence continues at coordinate 54,254,674 of CM056742.1, read as the reverse complement.
CTTTGAGCATACGTGGCCCACTTCAACAGCAGGTGGCCGATTTCAACAAAAGGATGGCCCACTTCAACAGCAGGAGCCCCGGTTCAACAGCAGATGGCCCACTTTAACAGCAAGTAGCCCACTTTAGAGGCATTATTCGAGATTTGGGGATTGGATGATCAAATCAATCCGACTGCATCAACCGACTTACTATCTATACCGGAGCCAAAAATTCATCACGAGACGCACAGAACACGAAGAAAAACATCCCCGAACGGTGTATATCAATGCATCTCAGTAGATAGGCAATGCTGGTTCTGCGACAGGGACGCAGATTTCTGCGACATTTCTGCGACGCGGTTTTGGAGTATGGTGTGTTAGAGAGCCGAGAGACCTGGGTGAGCGACCACCCGAACTCTCAGTTCCCCTGACACCATTCTCTACCGCCACCCAATTCATCAGCGCAACGGGAAATTCATAGGCCCCTCGTCTCTGTCGAAACAAGTGAGAGCGGTGAGCTGGATAGAGGGCTAATCTGATTGATGCGCAACATTGGATGCTGCACGTTTCGGTCCCACGACTGATCTTTATGATGCATAACGGTGTTTTCTATGCAGCTATGTTTTCATGCGTGGAGAGAGTGGTTTTCCTCTGTTCATTTGTAAGATGAGACGTGTGAGTACCTGACGCTGCAACGCAAGATGATAATTCGATGTATGTCAATGAGACTCATCACTGCGCTCTCTAAAAATGTAGCTCAATGATGAAAGGGAGAGTCACATCAGATAGATGTCTACATCTTAAACATCTCAAAATTTTCTCGTTCCATAAGCATCGACATATGGGCTTACGGTACATCACCCGTTGTAAAGATATCTCTGAAAACTCTCTCTGTCTCAGTCTTGCTGCAATTGTTGACCAGTTCGCTGTGTTTCGAGAGTGTAGTGGGTTTAGTGTGAAATTTTTGGAGGAAAAATGTGTACGTGACGGAATCAAGCAAAGTTTGAACGCAACTCAGGTATCTTCCATTGTGATGAAATCGACAGTGTTTTTCCGATTCTCATTTGAATGGCTCGGAGGTCAACTCTGATTAATATTCCGGCGTGAATAATTGAATCGATCGCGCATCTGAGATTCAGAAACCCGGAAAACTTTCAGTCTCTCCTACTGTTTGCTCACTCCGTACGAGGTCACTGATACGAAATTCAACGCATCAATATGTGATTGCGCGTGCGGGCTCATCTCCTAATCAAAACCCGCGGCTTAATTATTGTAATTTTGAAACTCACATCTCAGAAATGCCATGGAAAATATCTATTGATAGATGACAATCCAAACTCAATGACGCGTCTCACGGGGGCATTAAGGAAAAGTTGATTTCACATTCAGGGTCATGATATTCAAGAGCTTCATAGTTTCCGTGATTATTTCTTAACTCACGGTAACACGAAAAAACCTCCATCAATCTGTCAAGGGAATTCTGAAGGAAAAATGCTAGTTGTTTTGTAATACCGAATTTCTAATTGGAATACTCTGCGTAATCGGATGATGGTGCGTAGAATTTCGTGACCATGATCTAACAGAGAGTGATCCAATCCCTTCTTTTTGCCTATATCATGGGTGGGTAAAAAGCATAAATACTGTGCGCTCTTTCGGTTGCCCTCACAGTCGATTTGGGGCAGCTCAGTCTTGCTTTCAGTGTGAACTGCTTTTTTCTCTGGGGCACGGTGTCCTTGAACCAACTTTAAATGAGTCGGAAGACCACCTTGCCAAATATTTTCTTAAATGGTTGTTCAGGGCTCAAATAACATCTTCCAACTGTTTTTAAAATCGCCCACGTTAGAATTTTCAAATAAATCAACTTTTATGATTTTTTTGAAAAAATTGTCAAAAAACGACTTTGACGCGCTTTGGTGATGATGAACGCTTAGTTATATGCTTCAAATTTCACAAAAATTTCGTCACAAAGTGCAGATGGTTCATGACACTCTATCCCAAACTATTCGCAATGTAATACGTGGAGGAAGGGATAGGCTTCGTGAACTGTGACTAATGCTTGGGTAGAGAGTCAGATATGGCGAATATAGAAAGGTCCACCTATCTATATTGGGAAATTTGTCGTCTGCTCACGGCTCTGTCTTCTTCTTACTCACATTGGTCCTAATAATATGTACACAATGCCTTGGACTCTCGGCAAGGTCCTCATCGCGCAACAAAAGCTCTCACTCCGGTTCTGGAGAGCTTGCAGGTTCGTCATACCTGCTCCACATCTCGCATTTGAGTGGAAGGAGTAGCTCTATCGTAGTTCTAAGATGCCATGTGCTTGCTCTCATGAAGAGAATCGACTTAAATTTTGAGTATTGTGCATGAAAAAGGAGGTGGGAGTGCAGAAGCTGAAAAGAGACATGGAAGACTGCTCAAAAAATGTTCAGCGATTGACGGTCAGAATGATAAAGTACCTTTATCCATATGTCAGTCATGGGTAAGTCAGATAAGTCAATCTATCATTCTGACCGTCAATCGCTGAACATTTTTGGAGAAGTCTTCCATGTCTCTTTTCAGCTTCTGCACTCTCGCCTCCTTTTTCATGCACAATATCCAAAATGTGAGTAGATTCTCTTCATGAAAGCGAGCACATGGCATCTTAGAACTACGATAGAGCTACCCCCTCCACTCAAATGCGAGATGTGGAGCAGGTATGACGAACGTGCAAGCTCTGCAGAACCGGAGTGAGAGCTTTTGTTGCACGATGAGGACCTTGCCGAGAGTCCAAGGCATTGTGTACATATTATTAGGACCAAAGTGAGTAAGAAGAAGACACAGCCGTGAGCAGACGACAAATTTCCCAATAAAGATAGGTGGACCTTTCTATATTCGCCATATCTGACTCTCTACCCAAGCATTAGTCACAGCTCACGGAGCCTATCCCTTCCTCTACGTATTACATTGCGAATCGTTTGGGATAGAGTGTCATGAACCATCTGCACTTTGTGACGAAATTTTTGTGAAATTTGGAGCATTTAACTAAGCGTTTATCATCACCAAAGCGCGTGAAAGTCGTTTTTTGACAATTCTTCCAAAAAAAATCATAAAAGTCGTTTTATTTGAAAATTCTAACGTAGGCGATTTCGAAAACAGTTGGAAGATGTCATTTGAGCCCTGAACAACCATTTAAGAAAATATTTGGCGAGGTGGTCTTCCGACTCATTTAAAGTTGGTTCAAAGACACCGTGGGGGTGATCGTGAATATCATTCTGTTGAAGGAGTTGTACTTCTCTGGTGTGATCAAAAGATATCGTTGGAGCCTTGGCTCTTCAGTGTGATCGAGGATATCATATTGCTGAAGGAGTTTTACCTCTCTGGTGTGAACGAGAGTATTATATTGGATTCATACCGACATTTTGAAAAATCGCCGAGTAGAACAAATTAAAGCTGCACAAGCTTATTGATCCAAGTGAGTGACCTACATGATGCTTCCATTATTTCTGATATATAATGATTTGATTCAATCATCCTAAAAATCCACACCGAATTCAAATAGCAGTAACGGAGACTTAGAAATATTATCAAGCACTTCTCTCAATAGACCACCCAGTTTTCGGATTTTTAATTTTTACCAAGTGATATTTGTACAGAAAAATTTTCCGGGATATATTATGAGGTAAAAAATGATTATCACATCATGCAATTGCGATTACCAAGACTCAGGAGTTTTCATCAATCGATGTTCCTTCATCAAAACCTCTGTTTTTTTTTTAAATTTGGGTACATTGGTAAGCTTTTTGTCTCTGATGTCCGATAGTAGGAATAATACTTTGTTTGAATCTGAAGCTATCCGTGGACTGCATGTTTCATCTACCACAACATCTCAAGCATGGTGTGTATTAATCGGAGAGATTCATCACTAGGGTTTGTTTGATACACCTCAAAAAGATATATGCGTCAAAGCATGGTGATACATCTGCACTGTTTCTGTGATAATAATTATTTGATGTGCCACCATACTTCCGATCGAGCTTTTAACGCATCATCTCTTCTGAGGTGTATCAGAGCACAACATGCTCGAGGTATCGAATAGTTGATTACATGCTCAAAAATCTCTGGTAGGTTAGAATGTCCGACTTGGGGGGGGGGGGGTATATGAGCACAGTGGAGCTGCTCGAAGGCTTCCCCATACTCTCGAGCGCACCCACCGCTGTGTCCAATTCAATTTACATGTTCGATGGTATATTTCGTAGCCCCAGTCTGAAGTATACTCGAAAATTTGTGGTAGGTTAGAATGCCCGACTTGGTGGGGGTTAATGAGAACAGCGGAGCTACTCGAAGGCTTCACCATACTTTTGAGCGCAGCCACCGCTGTGTCGAATCCAATTTACATGTTCGATGGTATATTTCGTAGCCCCAGTCCCGAGGAATGGTTTCTGCATAATAATTTGGGTACATTGTTTCAAGTAGCGATAGTATAGATATAGCTTTGGCTTGGAAACATTGATTGATGATATTAAGGCTAGTCCGTAGAGAATCTGAATATTTTGCCCGATAGATGGCGCTTTGATCGTACTCTTTGTGCGATGAGAGATTACGGACCACTTTTTTGCCTTATAGAATTTCAACCTCACATTTCCGACCCAAACGAGATATGCCAACTGAAACACCATGATATTTCCCATTGAATGAGCTGTTCCACACCCGGGGACTCATTCTATATCTCCAAAAAATCGTAGTTCTTCTTTTGCGAGCTAACTTCAAAATTTTCGGGTGTGGGAGGGGTCATTCAACAGGAAATTCCAATCCCCAGATGGCCTACTATCTAATTTTGGCCAAAACTGTTTTGTTATTGAGGAATAAATCGGAATAGTCGCGGACGCGCTCTGTCCCACCAAAAATTGCCTTCAAGCTTTTCTCGATTCCTAATGAATGAAATGCCATGAAACTTTGCATGGTATCGTGTTATAATATTCCACAGGAAGCCTAGTATCTGAGTAACATTAAGTACCAATAAAAGCGTATAAACAATAATACTGCTGTCATAATCATTGGATGCAGCTGCAACCTCATAGTACACCGGTGCGTGTCTGGTTGCGCTTTTGCGGGGACTCCGGACTAGCCTTAATTCTTGTAGAGGGTAATTTAGTGAACGGATATTTCAGTAATTCGCTTTTATATTGTATTTATATATTCATTTTTCCCGTTCCAAAATTGTTCATAACTAGAAGTTGATTAAATTCAGCAAGAAGTGCATGGGGATCTCCTCTTGTTGGGATGTGTTCAATTATTCACCAAAAATGGTTTGAAACCAGGATGAACATTTCTCCTGAATAGCTTGAGCGAACCCAATCCAAACGAACCATACTCAGTTTTCATCTTGGATATGGATTTCTATGATCAATAGAGTCCTTTGCGTAAGATCGTGCAGGAGCAACCTCATCTGAATAATTTCCCTAACGATGGCGCTCATCCAATCCGTACTCACTATATGTCTGGAATGAAACAGGTGTCAAGTTCTGTGATTGGAATAAAATCATAGAAACTGATCTCATAGTGGATGGGATAATGCATTGAGTCTTTTTATTGATTGATATCCAGGATGAATGGTGATGTTGACTGCTTTCCATGGTGTATGATGTGATGGGATGAAATTACAACAACCTATGATGAGATTTTAGAGAATTTTATTTATTGTCAGTGATTACATATCTTGTCTCAGTAAACTCGATACATATTTCTTACAATTCTATCATAGACATTTCATGCTTCGTATACATAGTTCTATGTATAAAATGCATGAAAAAGACAGTTCTCAATGCACATCTGTATACATATACATCATGATGGGGGCAAGTCTCCCACGGTGACAAGTATACCGTATCATCATAATCACTCGAATCTATATCATATTCATCGTAAAGATCAATTATCTCTATATTGGTACGGGTTGAGAAAAATTTCGGGGCTAAGGCTTTCAACCACTGTTTTTTCTCACTTCCCATCACAAGTATCTTCGTAGGTCGCTCAATCTCTGTTTCTCGAATAAGCGTGTGCTCGAAATGATCGGATACTCCAGCATATGGAATCGATCCATCATTCCAACTCAACCCATGGTGGTTGGACTGCAACCAGTTGACTGTTGTCCAGTCTGCGAAGTCCAGATTATCTTTAGAACATGGGGGGTCAAAAAGCCATTGGTACTTCTTGTCCAGCTCTTTACGAGCAAGAACTGCTTCTTTCACTATAAATTCATTGTTGTTCGCAAACTTGAAACCTTGCATAACAATGAATAGTAGTGTTGGAGATAGTTCCTGGAAACACCATTCAGACAATCTTATGAATGATATTTGTCATGGGGTTATATTGAATGAATCTATCGTGTAATATTAGACAATAGGCGCAAGTATCAGCGGCAATGTTATTTTTAGCTTCGAATTCTATGCGAACGTCTACAGTTGAACTCTTTATCGATCTGTTTTGATAAGAACAATCTATTACAAACATAGGACACTTTTCCAAGAAATCGTGAGTATTTCGAGATGCGATTTCTTCTCGATATTTTTCGTGATAGTAAGATTTCTGGAATGATTTAAACATCTGGTAGAGTAAAGATGTGTTCTTTCCAGATGTAAAATCAATGTTGAGATTCTCATAGGGATAAATATCCGAAATCAAATATACTCTAACATTGGAGATTCCACATTTATCAAACAGTGATGCATGTACTTTTTTGTTGTTTTTCCTATTGGTTTGGAAAGCGAGAATGATATACCTTGGTTTTTCCAATTGCGTCGTGGATTTTACTGACCAAACATGTCTATCTGTTTCTTGTAATAGGGGGTATTCAAGCAGTTCCCAATTTCTGAATGAAATCGGTAGGAAAATATTCTTCTGCATGATTCGTAGGAAATCTAATTTAACTCCATCATTTATGAGGACATGAGGCATCCACCATTGTATTTTATTAAGAGTGATCTTAGGATTTGTTGCATCTTGCGCCACTACGAAACAATTTGAATCAGATTTCGCTCTAATGAGAACCAATTCTTGTTTAGCATTCAAAATCACTTTTTTGTAGTCCTCGCAAAATCCTAATAACTTGTTCAAAGGTATGCAGAAATTGAAAACACCATTATTAGCTATGGGGAAGTGTTCAGTATGCCAACCAGCATTGACCATCCCCAGTTCTGTGGATGTTGCAGAGGAAAGATAATTTTTTAGTGTTGTGGTAATCCCAACATTCTTCGTCTGGTCGATTTCAACACCGTTCAATTCCAAACGTAATTCTTCGAACATGAAAGCACCACTGTTATTGGATAGATAAATGCGGTTTTCACCAGTGAAAGTTACCACTCCTTTAATGTATAACCAACTCTCGCAAGGGAGATGATAGAGGTCGTTGGGGTTGATAACAATACGAACTTCATCACTATTCGACAGATTGTTGAGATTGTAAGGAGAATAAGATCTTACATCTTTCTTGATGATCCTCTCGTCCCTTATAGGTTCACTTAAAACGGATAGAGGATCTTGAGCCATGGTTGCGCACTTTGGATCCAAGTGAGCGGAGGAACTGAATATTCCTCGCTGTTAACGGTTCTCTTAATGATCTTCTCTGGTTCGATGTTGACTTGATACTGTCTTGAGGACTAGTGCTACTCGAGATAGATTGTTCCCCACTGTATATGATCATTCCCTCTTCTTTCTTAGATTCAGACGGATTATAATAGTTTCTCCTCGGAAATCAACGAGCTCTCCGTTTTGATCACAAACTCTCAATGCTAAATGATTAATTGATCGAGGGCCCCGGTTATTCGCAGTCGTTCCGTGTATATGGGCAAATCTCACGAAGTATGCGGTTTGGCCGAACAGGCCTATTTTCACGTTGTCAGAACAACAGTCGCGTTATTTCCGCCGCTCGCATTAGATCATTTTGAAGATCTACTCATATTTAATAGTTCTGCATCATTCAGAAGTCTAAAAATTGCTATAGAAAGGTACTGGGAGACGCTTCTTCGTGACAAAATCACAATTTTCGACCGAACAGGGCCATAGTTCTCTCACGCCTTAGCTCGCCACAGGCGGGGCGGTTCACCGATCGGTCTGAAAATTGGATATGTGATGGATTATAATACATAGAAACATATAATTTTCGCCCGAGGCTGTGCCTATCAATGCGTCGGAGTGCCGATGATTCGTTGGAGCGAACTCCGATTCTACATTTTCTCCTGTATCGCTCTTCTAATGGATGCAGCACTCGGGGCGGTGAATATTTCGTATCTGTAGAAACGACATATTATTTTACATCCAAAAACCTACAAATCTAGCCCAAGAACGATAGTGTGCTCGATTCCGCACGACGATGCGGCTTGAAATGAGAAAAGTTATTTTCGCGTAAATGGGGTCAAAAAAATCGTTTTTCGTGTAGCACACGAAAATTTCGATTCCGTTGGGATGGAAACCACGTGTAAACTGATATTTGTACCTCAAGAAATGCCTATGAGAATCGCCCCTACTACAGCCTCATATCGGTCGCGATGCGAGGCTTGTGAGGATCGACAAATGACGAAAATGAGCGTTTCGACGGTTGAGGCACATCTACATTTTGTACCACAGACCTTCAGAAAACACTGTAAACCATTGAACTCATCTCTCTTCTTCTATTCCAACACCAAGGATGCCATGTATTCACATACACACGAGCCAATTAGAATTACGAAAATATGAGGGTCCCACGCAAATACATGGGAAAAACTTCTACACCCTCACAAATCCACGGCGGGGCTCCAAAATGATTTACGCAAGTATTTCATCATTGTTTGAGCATTACTTGGACCAAACAAAAGTTTATCGGAGATGTGCTGCCATTCTGGAAATTCTCGAAATTTCAAAGTCGAAACCGCATAGTTCCTGAGATTTGCCCATATCCGTGTAAAAAATGAGCCAAAATGGGGTAAAAAACCACGTGTTCCGTGCGTGTCCGTGAGGAGTTTTGAAGCAAATGCAGCTGTTTATCCGTGAACTTCCGTGTGCTTGCAAGCTCATCTACCCGTGCCGATCCGTTTCATGCCCTGCGCTGAAGGGCGCATCCGTGCAGGTCCGTGTATCCGTGCAAACCCGTCTACCCGTGTGTATCCGTTTTCAGCCGGCTCCCTCATCGGATCCGTGCGGACCCGTGCAACCGTGTGTATCCGTTTTCAGTATTCTCCCCGTCGCATCCGTGCACACCCGTCTACCCGTGTCTATCCGTTTTCAATATTCTTCCCGTCGCATCCGTGCACACCCGTCTACCCGTGTCTATCCGTTTCCAGTCGGCTCCGTCATCGGATCCGTGCGGACCCGTGCAACCGTGTCTATCCGTTTTCTACGGTGGCGCCTCTCCGCCAGCACGCACCACAGCTGTGTGCGCAGCTGCATTTAGCACCACAGTGTGGTGCAACGTGCAGGCTATTCAAATTTTGAAAAATTTTCATATTTTTTCCATCTTTCCTGCGATTTACGCACCACGTGGCTCTAGCTGACTTCTGATGATAATACATAGCATATGCCTCACGCTCGCCGAAGCGAAAATTGTCAACCATGGGAGCAGCCTAACCTGCATTCAAGAAAAACCCATACTTATGTGAAGCCAATTCAGCGATGAGCCGATACAAGCAGATAGCCATCCTGTATAACAATAATAAAAGTGATAGATGATTAGATTATAAGTGTAATGGTGAATCATTAATGGATGTCGTATGCAGTGGATTAAGTATTTGACAAAACGAAAGGTAAATCTAAATGTCTACTGCTTGTCTCATTTCACGTATATAATACCGCACATAACCACTCTTGATTTATATGCCTCATCCTCTATTCATAAATAGTATATTACGCAACAAGTGCGAGAAGGTCAATTTCCGCACAAGTTGCCCAACGACTGCGAGAAGTAACATTCACGCACACTTCGAAACTTCTCGCACACCCAGAAGAACACATTTACGCACGCTCGCGAAGCGAAGCGAGAGATGTATGTTCACAAACATACATCTCTCCAAACAGATGGAACGTGAGAGGATACTAGATTCCAACAACCCGCTCCACATTGATCTTTTACGTTTTTGCTTCGGCTCTCTAGTAAGGAAAGATTTGGAGTTGACTCGAAAAGAATGGAATGAGCACACAATCTGAAAACAAAATAATAGAAATGTCACCTCTGGCAAACCGAATGAGATGTACGATTACCCTCAAAAATTTGGAGCCAGAGACTACAAAATACCTATGCTAATCTCTGACAAGATTCCTGTGTTGTTAGACAAGTACACTGATGAGCCGAGATTATGGTCTGAAAATTTCGACCGATTGTTCCAAGAGATGCCAAACATCCAGATTCCAACGGATCCTGAAAGTGCGTTCGTGTTGTTCGTGGAACTCGTAGATCTTTTATCTGGATAGATCTATCTTAGAACGGTCATACGTCACTCTACAACCATAGGCAAGTTTATGCAAAGTGGAAGAGTAAATTATTGATGTTCAACATCACAGTGTAAATTATGAATTGTAAAACGTTGTATCTTGTAAATAAGCATAGAAATTAATTATTATCGATTCTTGAGCTGAGGGAATTGTGAAATCTGATCAATAAACACCACCAATGTACGAACATGAAAATTTATTATAATCAACTCTTCCATCCACAATCTGCATGCAACTTTCATGTTTAATCTGTTACAGATTGTGAACAAAGAAATTTTCCACAAAAATTACATATTTGAAGAAAATTTTGAGGGAAAAGAAACTGGGTGACTATCAAGTATCGTACTGAGGAACAATGAACCAGTCACAAACGTAGTCAGTTTTACGTTAACATACAACTTTGTAGGTGTCAATAGCATATCCAGCTGCATTTAATACAAGTCAAAACGCAATCCTAGTCATACAATGAATAATTCAGTAGCAGTTGCATCAGCTCTTGAGAGTATAAATGCGAGCACCTTTTCATTCATGGCAAATCTGGTGATCACATCGTTTTCGCTATATCTATCGTTTACATCGTGGAAAATTGCGAGAAACAGGAAAAACGCACACTAGCACTACGAGTAACGATCGACTTGTACTCAGGTATCAGTAATTCGTATAGTGAATTTGGCACACACGTTTCTTGAAAGTAACTTCGTGTAAAACGGAATAACTTCCTACGTAGGAGTAGTATCACTAGAACTATCCGTTCATAAAATAAAATCTATTTCCATCGTCCATTATAGAGTTAGATGGGAACAGGCTCACAGAGTTTTGCTGTGCACCAAACTTATTTCGTAGTGTTGAATTCGTTGGCCACGAATCTCACTCGTCAATTGCTGAGGATACACTTGAGGCAGTTGCGTAAATATCTGACGTACGACTCTTCTACGAATATCAATGCAACTTTTTCGTCTTCATGAGGACTTTTACAAGATGGGTTTCTTACCTCACTGTTTTTGAACAGTATTAGAAATTCACCCATTGATGGACAACGTGAAGATCACGCTGTCACCATGTGCACCGCATACGTTTGCAAAGCAAGTCCAACATGCTAAAAGTAACGCATATACAACATAATATCATTCTACCATCATATGCATGTAATCTAAAGTTTCGATAGTCATAAACCAAGTTTTTAGTTTCGACGGACATTCAGTTTCATCATGTAACACAAACTGCAGTACTTTAATAGGAACTGCCCATTCCTGGCTCTATGAGAATTCTCACAAGAGAAATATATCGCCAAGTTTCACGGTAGTAAAATGCATACCTATCATCGCACGGACGGATTCCGTATTCTAAAGTAAATAATGAAATAAACAAAAATAAAGATGGGTGATTCATGAGGAGGCGAGTCACTCGATGAATGAGATAAATGAACATGCTCTTCAACAATGATTTACAGATATTCCATTACATCAGTACAGTAAAATACCTTCACATTTAACGTCAATGAACGACTAGGAATGAGATAGTTTCTGATATCAAGTATCGAGTTAGGAGTAAGTCTAGTTCAGAAATGTAACATGTAACTTCATACGTGGTGCCTTTGGATAGTTACAACAGATCAGTAGGACTTCAAGACACTAGTCTGTTAACGTATCCCCGCAGTTGCTTCGACAAATTCTCGGTCTAGTCTTTGGTACAGGAATCATACCAACTCAGTACATAAACATTAAAATAGAATCTTACGACAAAACATGAAGAAACTCTGTTCCAAGCTTCATGCGGAACGTCATAAAATACCGTTAAGATCGGACATTTCTCTTAGTTTCCAACTATCGTTAGGAAAAATTCTAGTACGATATTGACACTCTTAGTGACAATTGAATCAAAAAATCATACTGAGTTGTCCAGAGTTACCGTGCAGTTAGTCCATACTTTTGAAAATGACAGCCTTCCATACACATCTTCCGAGACCACGAAACCCGCATTGTCAAAGATGGACTCACTCTACTGAAACTCTACCGAACTCATATGTACTACAATTAGTACTAAATCACTCACGTGACCTCAATGCTCTCACAGATTCAAACATCTCAGGTCTCAAATCTGGTTTGTGATCAAAGCTACCTTTCATCACCGCATGCAGTACAGCAGGAACACATTCATGATAAGGTGGTGTTGCTTTATTTGACAGGGCAACTTCAGTGGAATGGTGCGCATCTCCTCTAAGGACAGGCCAAACACAATCGAGGCTAAAGATCTCATAAATACTACAAGCGAACGCCCATACATCGCTCTTGGTTGAGTAATTTTTTTTTTCAGCTAAGAAAATTTCTGGAGACATGAAAAAATATGTCCCGCGCATTCTATCATCTCTTGTAGACTTCAAATCTTTCTCAATAAATTTTGAGCTGGCGAGCCCGAGGTCGCATATCTTGACGTGCAAACAGGTTTTATTTACAAGTATATTTCCCGGCTTTATATCCCTGTGCAATATGCTCTGAGAATGGATGTATGTCAGACCTGTGGCTGCCTGCTCAATAATAAACAACTTCTCTTCATCTGTGAGATCGAACTCTTCTCTTATAGTTGGGACAAAAGTTATATCGTGCAAGGATTTGGAATCGAAATACTCCATTACATTATGCAATTGAGTGGTTGCGATACAAACACCAAAGCAAATTATAATCTTAGGGTGCTTGAGATCATTCAGAAATACTAATTCTTTGAGAGCGTTTTTGTCATTTGTCCTGGCAATAGATTTTACTGCAACACAATTCCAGATATATTCGCCTTCCCGAACTTCTCCCTGAGAATCTGTTCCCACAACTACTTTTGAGATTTTCAGATCTTTCTTTTTTATGAATTTCATCGTAGGTTTTTTAACAGATTTTAGAAATGCCACATGCTCACGACATTCTATGTTCCAGCGCCCTCCAAGTTCTTCGTCAGAATCTTCGTCAGAGCTTTCGGAACTTTTCGAAGTTTCATCTGAATCCTCCATTTCAGGATGAGTGCTTGTAGTAGTTGCAGAAACTGCTTTAGTATGATTTTCTGAAAAAATAACAACTTTTTAGCTGGATTTATACCACAATTTGTTACATTTGACAAGTGATTCAAGATATAAACATGGGAATCACAAGTGCCACATTGAACGTGAGCAAGAAAAATTCATATTTGCGCGATTGTCTAAGGTTGCAAAGAAAAATTGCCCGCGAATGCCTCAAGCTTTCTTTGAAAGTACATTTTGCCAATTATCATCAAAAGAAGTACATTCTAGGATGTATCAAACGGAAGATTGATTGCTTGATAAACAAGCTGACTGTTATTATAATGAATATTCAATTTCAAAATCTCGAAAAGTGTGAAAAAGATATCTTCCACTTTCGGACAGAGAATTTTCTCGACCCAAACGACACATCTTGTTTGCTTATTTCTTAAATGATGAATTTTTTCGTTAGATTTTCTATTCATCAACATTCTATGTATATGATTCTTCAAACGAGCTATAAGCCTACGATTTTCTAACATTAAATATCCAATACTAAACATGCCCAAAATGAAATCAATTTTTTGGATATTTTGTATATGAACAACGAAACAGTAAGTGCTTCAACTAACTCATAGACATTCAATGTAAAACGTTTCTAAAAATCTTTAAAGAGAATAAAAAATCATAAATGGAGCATAACTGTGGAAAAAGTCATACTTGATAAGAAAGTGAATAAAAGTAATATGTAAAAAAAGTAAGTCGCTTGGACAACATAAAAAGATTTAAGTAGTAATCATGAGAATGGTTACGGTTCCAGAATTTTCAACCGATAGTTTCAGGTGAATTTTACTTTCGAGCTCTGGCCAAGTTGTTTTAAGACCGAGGAAAGATTGTCGTGGATAATTGATTCAAAACTTCAGTTGAATAATGTAGAGCTTGAGCATCCGTAACCCCAAGAATTAGACATTCAGGGAGGCATCCAAACTTTGCCAACCGATAACCCAGAAGATCGAATGATGATCTCAGACTGACATGAGGCTTTCAAAAGACATATTAGTAGATGAAGCAGATAATCACCTTCTGGTAGAGTATCAAAATCTAATTTTGATGAGGACAGTGGAGGGATGCTCTGCTTTTTGGCTCTGCATATATCGGAATTGTGTGCACTTCTCTTTCGAAGAAGAGCTGGTTGAGCGAACACTGATGTAGCATCTTTCGAAGGAGAATTCTGCAATTCAGACATAACTTTTCTGTCAGGCGAAATCGCAATGGATTGATGCAGCGATTGAAACTCTGATGCACCCTGATGTGTTTCCTGATTGGGTGGCAAAGCACATTGCGAATTCTCATCATCTTCTCGCTCCAACTGATCCAGTAACCCAGAACATGAGCTCCGACTTGGAGATGAGATTGAAATTTCGCGTGTGCCAAAAGTCTAATATGTACGTGGATCGGACTATAAATTTAACCAACGTTCTCACGCGGCTTCCCCCTCTCCAATATATATACAAGAACCTGCTCAAACCGTCATTGGTTCGGCGTAACTCATTCCAATATTCCCTTATATATTTGAGTTTCCACTAAAAAGAGCATAATGAGGATGAGGATGGATGAATGTGTATTTTCCAATTGTCACTTGTCTTGTTGAACCCTGTATATTGAAGTGTAATAAAGTATTCCCCTTAGAGTTAATGATCATTTTCCAAAGTTTGCGGATTTAATGGAAGCTCTGGCTCGTTTTTCATTTGTTTGCATTGGCGGATCCTACAAATGAGGATAGGGCTGACATCCGATCCACAAAGTATGCATTGACTCTGTGTGCACGAAATTACGAGATTCTGATCAAATGAAAATCGAAGAATTTTGTATCAACTTCAATGTCGTGTTGTGCTTCCAGAACTCGCTTGATATATTTGGCACGTATACAATTAGGATGTCTGGAATAATCCAAACGTCTGTATGGGCAGAAAGCTAGTCCCAAAAACCGATCTACACTGAAAACTTCCGGTATCACTTTGGAAACGGGAAAGGGAGAGGGAAGGAGGGGTTGGAGGATCAGAGATGAAATAGGTACGCAGGGGATGTATTCTATGAGCCATTTTATTCTTCTATCATCATTTTGTATGGTTATACAAAAAAAGTCTATGTGCATGTGCACGATTGGAAATCCAGAAATTCTTTCAACTATTATGCTCATTGGGAGACATTATGAACCTTGCTAAACTTGCTATATCAATAAATTATACAGGAACTTGTGGAGCGGTCCACTCGAGACTTTTGTTGGAATGTCTTGTCACTAAAAAGGAATTAAGTCATTGCAAACATATAAAATCATCAGAAGCTAAAACTCGATAAATATTGTGGCCACAATTCCGATGCGACGGGAAGAACATCCAAAACGGCTAGACACGGTTGCACGGGTCTGCACGGATACAATGACCGAAACGAACCAAAACGGATCCACGCGGCTAGACGGGTGTGCACGGATGCGACGGGAAGAATATTGGAAACGGATAGACACGGTTGCACGGGTCCGCAAGGAGCCGACTGAAAACGGATAGACACGGTTAGACGGGTGTGCACGGATGCACGGGTCTGCACGGATACAATGACCGAAACGAATCAAAACGGATCCACACGGGTACACGGGTGTGCACGGATGCGACGGGAAGAACATCCAAAATGGCTAGACACGGTTGTACGGTCTGCACGGATACAACGACCGAAACGAACCAAAACGGATCCACACGGGTAGACGGGTGTGCACGTTGCACGGGTCCGCACGGATGCCCGGGTCTGCACGGCCATACGGGTAGACGGGTGTGCACGGATGCGACAAGGTTGCACGGGTCCGCACGGATGCACGGTTCTGCACGGATACAACGACCGAAACGAACCAAAACGGATCCTTACGGGTAGACGGGTGTGCACGGATGCGACATGATACGGATACCCACGGGCAGAGCTTGGGCGAAGGTTCGCACGGATCCGATGACGGAGCCGACTGGAAAAGGATAGACACGGGTACACGGGTATGCACGGATGCGACGAGAAGAATATTGAAAACGGATAGACACGGTTGCACGTGTCCGCACGGATCCGATGAGGGAGCCGACTGGAAACGGATAGACACGGGTAGACGGGTGTGCGCAGATGCGACGAGAAGAATATTGAAAACGGATAGACACGGTTGTACGGGTCCGCACTGATCCGATGACGGAGCCGACTGAAAACGAATAGACACGGGTACACGGGTGTGCACGGATGCGACGAGAAGGAGATTGAAAATAGATGCACACGGTTGCACGGGTCCACACGGATCCGATGACGGAGCCGACTGGAAACGGATAGACACGAGTAGACGGGTGTGCACGGATATAAAGGGTGCACAGGCCCGCACGGATACGATGGCCGAGCTGCCTAAAAACGGATAGACACGGGTAGACGGATGTGCACGGATGCGACAAGGAGAATATCGGAAACGGATCCACACGGTTGCACGGTCCCGCACGGAGCCGACTGAAAACGGATAGACACGGATAGACGGGTGGGCACGGATGCACGGGTCTGCACGGATACAATGGCCGAAACGAACCAAAACGGATCCACACGGGTACACGGGTGTGCACGGATGCGACGGGAAGAACATCCAAAACGGCTAGACACGGTTGCACGGGTCTGCACGGATACAATGACCGAAACGAACCAAAATGGATCCACACGGGTAGACGGGTGTGCACGGATGCGATGAGAAGAACATCCAAAACGGCTAGACACGGTTGCACGGGTCCGCACGGATGCACGGGTCTGCACGGATGCAACGACCGAAACGAACCAAAACGGATCCACACGGGTAGACGGGTGTGCACGGATGCGACGAGAAGAACATCCAAAACGGCTAGACACGGTTGCACGGGTCCGCACGGATGCACGGGTCTGCACGGATGCAACGACTGAAACGAACCAAAACGGATCCACACGGGTGTGCACGTTGCACGGGACCGCACGGATGCACGGGTCTGCACGGCCACACACGGTTGCACGGGTCTGCACGGATGCACGGGTCTGCACGGATACAATGACCGAAACGAACCAAAACGGATCCACACGAGTAGACGGGTGTGCACAGATGCGACGAGAAGAACATCCAAAGCTGCTAGACACGGTTGCACGGGTCCGCACGGATGCACGGGTCTGCACGGATACAACGACCGAAACGAACCAAAACGGATCCACACGGGTGTGCACGTTGCACGGGTCCGCACGGATGCACGGGTCTGCACGGCCACACACGGTTGCACGGGTCCGCATGGATGCACGGGTCTGCACGGATACAACGACCGAAACGAACTAAAACGGATCCACACGGATAGACGGGTATGCACGGAACATCCGAAACGGCTAGACACGGTTGCACGAGTCCGCACGGATGCACGCGTCTGCACGGATACAACGACTGAAACGAACCAAAACGGATCCACACGGGTGTGCACGTTGCACGGGACCGCACGGATGCACGGGTCTGCACGGCCACACACGGTTGCACGGGTCTGCACGGATGCACGGGTCTGCACGGATACAATGACCGAAATGAACCAAAACGGATCCACACGAGTAGACGGGTGTGCACGGATGTGACGAGAAGAACATCCAAAGCGGCTAGACACGGTTGCACGGGTCCGCACGGATGCACGGGTCTGCACGGATGCAACGACTGAAACGAACCAAAACGGATCCACACGGGTGTGCACGTTGCACGGGACCGCACGGATGCACGGGTCTGCACGGCCACACACGGTTGCACTGGTCTGCACGGATGCACGGGTCTGCACGGCCACACACGGTTGCACGGGTCCGCATGGATGCACGGGTCTGCACGGATACAACGACCGAAACGAACTAAAACGGATCCACACGGGTAGACGGGTATGCACGGAACATCCGAAACGGCTAGACACGGTTGCACGAGTCCGCACGGATGCACGGATTTGCACGGATACAACCACCGAAACGAACCAAAACGGATCCACACGGGTAGACGGGTATGCACGGAACATCCGAAACGGCTAGACACGGTTGCACGAGTCCGCACGGATGCACGGGTCTGCACGGATACAACGACCGGAACGAACCAAAACGGATCCACACTGGGAGACGGGTGTGCACGGATGCGACAAGAACGGGTAGACGGGTACCCACGGACAGAGCTTGCAAGCTCACGGAAGTCAACGGATGTACTCCATCATCTTAGTTTAATGTTCTTACGGACGCGCACGGAGGGTATATTTCCTACACGGACATTAGGGTGTCCGTTATTTCCCAAGTTGGACGCAAGGCTTAGGTCGCCCCCTAGATCATCTTGTTATCACCAAAAAATGATATCCTAACCGCGACCGGTGCAAACATCGACCTTTAAACCGTGCCTCTAAAGTCAGGGGCTTCTGTATATGGATAGTCCAGCGTAGCTTTTTTGAGGTACTCGGACACTCGTAGCTATTGGCCACCAACATCTCAATACGAGTCTAAACGGCCTCTGAGGTACTGTTTCCCACGTAAAATTCCACGCTGAATTCGAATTCATTGTTAGTTTCACCCTAAATGAGTCACCGGACTAGTTATTTGATGCTTTTCGAGGAGAAAATGGACTTCTCTACGCAAAAACGCCCTCATTTTTGTTGTTTCCAACCTTCTGAGAGCTAGGGGTGTTTTGGATTGATCATGTCCCACGTGAAATTGTATGCAGGATTTGAATTGGTTGTTGCTTTTAACCTAGGGGAGTCACCAGACTAGCTGATTAATGTTTTTTGAGGAGTGAGAAGTGTTTTCCACGCAAGAAAGCTCCCATTATACCATCTGAGAGCTACTGATATCTTACAACAATCATCTCTCACGTGGAATTGTACGCTCAATCGATATTCATCATCATTCTTCTCCTAGAAGAGTCGCCAGACTAGCTTATTCATGATTTTCGAGGAAAGAATGGATTTTGCCGAGTGTAAAACCCCACCTTAATGGTATTTGATGGATTCCGTTCAAAAACGACCCATGAAAAATAGTGATGTCTTGGATCGGTATCTCGTGGTTTAAAATCGATTCTGTGGTCCAAAATATGGAGTTACTACCCACCGGGTGGTCCCAAAAAATTTCGGAGACGCCTGCGGAGCTATTTCTGTTTCGCTTTTTGATTCCACCGAAGCATAAAAATCATGATTTTTCTTCACTAAATTGAACATATCTCGAGTTTGGGTCAAGATAATGCAACGCGGTTTCCATCATTCAAAAGCTCTTGAAGAAACCTATCGAAAATTACCTCAAAAATTTTCGTTCAGCTTTTTCAGGCCCTGATCAGGCAAAATCCGGAGAAATCAGGCAAACCTGATTATCTCAAACAGCATTTTTCTCAATTTCTCAAAAATATGATTTTTCATGCAAAATCGCACGATCTTTAAGATGGAACTAGTCCATAGTTGATGTTTCACGGTGATATGAGTCTTTTAGTCAATTTTCTGATTTTCCATCCTCCAACCAATCAGAAAACAGATATTTCTGCGCATGCGCGTGGTTTGCCGAATTCGTGAGTCACCAGACTAGCTGATTAATGTTTTTTGAGGAGTGAGAAGTGTTTTCCACGCAAGAAAGCTCCCATTATATCATCTGAGAGCTACTGATATCTTACAACAATCATCTCTCACGTGGATTTGTACGCTCAATTGATATTCATTGTTATTTCGCTCTTAGAAGAGTCTCCAGACTAGCTAATTGATGATTTTCGAGGAAAGAACGGATTTTCCCACGCGTGAAACCCCATCTCACTGGTATTTCTGACCTCTTGAAAGCTACCGACATCTCATGAAGACCATCTCTCCAGTAATGATTATATGCTGAATTCAATGCTTCTAAGCCCTTTCATCTGCACAATGGAAGGGCGTAAGTGCAATGATAGGATGTGAAAAGGGCGTAACTGCTGTGATAAAATTTCAAAAGCAGAGCTTAATTTTTTGCTTAACCTAACAGGATTTAGAAAAAGTGCTTAAGTACCTGACTGAAAAGATTCAAAAAGGCGTCATTACTCCGTAACAGGGCGTAAGTGAGGGCGGATCTGGAAAAAGGGCCTAATTACCGAAGAAAAATTTTATAAAAATTCTCCAGAGCCTGGGAACGCTTTTTCACCTAATGTAACGATGAAAACATGTTGTTTCACCACCCAATTGAGTGTTTTCACCTTTCCCCAGTGAAGAGAATTTATCGTCATTTTCACACGACTGGAGGGAGCTTTTTGTGGCCATAGAACCGTGGGGCATGAATCGAACCACCCCCTAGTTATCAGATACAGGCAGCCCCCGCTATTCGCGGTCCCTGTATTCGCGGAATTCGCTTATTTGCGGTTTCTGATTAGCGGCATTCCCCGGTATTTGCGGTGCCCTGACTCGCTTATTCGCGGTTTGGATCTGGATCTTCGAGATAAGTTAGCTCATGAAACATGAATTTTCGATGGATTTCATCCGAATGTGTTCTTCCAAACCAATTTTGTGATTGAGTGTTCATCATTTCGAGGGTGTTGATATCGTTATTGTTCCCCAAAACTGATTAATTTGTTATACGACACAGTTATCAGTGTACCTGTGTACTATCTGAATTCTACTCATGGCATCGTGCGTAGAAAGAACGCATATTCGTCAGTTAAAAAACGTGACAATGAACTTTGAGGCTTTCGGAAGAATTGTCGAATTTGCTTGCCACTAGGAAGATGGCTGAAGTTCTTAGAACTTCCCATGGCCACTCTCCAGAGATTGTATGTTTGTCAATCTCGCTAGTCAAAAGTGTCTGAGCTCTTCATCCGTACGCTCGTGAATAGATTTTTCCAACTGATTCCCGAGTGAATTCCAGTAGTTCTTCAATCGTATCATACTGTTACTCCGTATCTTCCATTTATGAGTCAACTCGCTAGACTTCTTACATGAATTTGTTGATTGAAGATGATGTTTGGATTTTTTGCTCACTCACAGATCCACATACGAATTCGTAACCTCACTTTTCCCGTAAGGCCAAAGTCCCGGTATTTGCGACATTCTCTTTATACGCATCAACCGCGGATAGCGGGGACTGCCTATATCTTTCAAAACATGCCCAGGAACACTCTCAAACCATTTGGAGACGATTGGACTTGATCGCGAGATTCAATTCCACCTTTTGTGGGGAAAGAAGGCCGAAATTTGACCCTGTATTGGGAGAAAGGGCGTAATTGCATTTTTGAAATTGCTGAAAAGACCTCAAAATCAAATTTAAACCCCGGCTCGGGTTAGGCTATTTTAGAAATGCTATTTTCTTCGAAATGAGTCAGGTCAACTCGTCCAATTATGTCGGTAGCGGTTTTTATTAAGTTTTTATTGATTTTCTCAAAATGACAGTTTTGGAATTGAGCCCTTTTTCCACCCACCCCCTCAATTATATAGGTTCTGGGCGACCACATCTGTATTGGTTCCTCACTGTGGAGAGTATTCCGATGCCGAGAATGAGTGGAAAACGGTTCGGCATAGAATTTTACTCTTCGGAAAATGATTTGATCAAGTCACGTTCGTGATGAATGATGGGCAAGTATTCGGATCAACTCGAATATCTTCAACCTCAAGTGGTCGCCTCAAGCCACTCGTTGCTGTCAGTTGTCTACGGACAGTGACAATTCTGTAGTTTCAATACGGGAAGTTCCATTTTTGCGTGAGATGACTTTGATGAGCTATTCTGTTGGCCTCTTTGAGGGTAAACTGATAATAGATTCGCACCTAGAGTACAATTTCATGTTGAAAAGGAGATTGTTGAGACGGCTCTAGCACTTAGGAGGTCGAGAATGGAGGTATCATGGGGATTTCCAGGCGGAAAAATGCATCTTCTCCTCGAAACTCATGAACGAGCTGCTCTGGTGATTTTTCTGGTGATTAACAAAGAATTTGAATCCAGCACACAATTATTAAGTTAGAGATGATCCTTGTGAGATGTCGGTCGCTCTCAGGAGGTCAGAAATTATGGATTCCATTTAAAAACGACAGATGAAAAATAGTGATGTCTAGGATCGGTTTCTCGAGGTTTTAGTTCGATTCTGTGGACCAAAATATGAAGTTTCCACTCACCAAGAGGTGGGTGGAAACTTCATATTTCCCGAAAAAATTTCGGAGACGCCTGCAGAGCTATTCCTGTTTCGCTTTTTGATTCCACCAAAGCATCAAAGTCATGATCTTTTTCTACTAAATTGAATATATTTCGAGTTTGGCTCAAGATCATGCAACGCGGTTCACACCATTCAAAAGATCTTAAAAAATCTTATCGAAAATAACCTTGCAAATTCTTGTTCAGGTTTTCCAGGCCCCGATCAGGCAAAATACGGAAAAATTAGGCAAACCTAATTTCTTATGCAAAATTGCACGGTCTTTGCGATGGAAATAGCCCGAAGTTGATATTTCATGGTGTTATGCATTTTTTGTTCAATTTTCTGATTTTTCATTCTCCGATCAATCAGAAAACAGAGATTTCTGCGCATGCGCGTGGTTTGCCGGATTTCTAAGTAGTGTCAATCAAAAGCTGAAGGCATTCCCTTCAAAATGACCTAGTGTAGAACTACATTTGCTCGACTGGAACCGAAGATACACGATTCTTTAGACATCGAGATCATTAACACAACTGACAGCATGGATGCAAGAGAAGGTCTCAAGACTCTGGTTCACGATAGGTAGGTCATCTCGCTCTGGCTATCCTTCTTTTCCAATCAAGTTGCCATAGTTCCTGACTGGGAACATGGAATTGACTTTTGCAAGGGGTCATTTTCAAGAAAATCCCCTCAGCTTTCGATTGAAACTACTCACGAATTCGGCAAACCACGCGCATGCGCAGAAATATCTGTTCTCTGATTGGTTGGAGGATGGAAAATCAGAAAATTGACTGAAAGACTCATATCACCAGTTCCATCTCAAAGATCGTGCGATTTTGCATGAAAAATCATATTTTTGAGAAATTGAGAAAAATGCTGTTTGAGATAATCAGGTTTGCCTGATTTTTCCGGATTTTGCCTGATCAGGGCCTGAAAAAGCTGAACGAAAATTTTTGAGGTAATTTTCGATAGGTTTCTTCAAGAGCTCTTGAATGATGGAAACCGCGTTGCATTATCTTGACCCAAACTCGAGATATGTTCAATTTAGTAAAAAAAAATCATGATTTTTATGCTTCGGTGGAATCAAAAAGCGAAACAGAAATAGCTCCGCAGGCGTCTCCGAAATTTTTTGGGACCACCCGGTGGGTAGTAACTCCATATTTTGGACCACAGAATCGATTTAAAACCACGAGATACCGATCCAAGACATCACTATTTTTCATGGGTCGTTTTTGAACGGAATCCATCAAATACCATTAAGGTGGGGTTTTACACTCGGCAAAATCCATTCTTTCCTCGAAAATCATGAATAAGCTAGTCTGGCGACTCTTCTAGGAGAAGAATGATGATGAATATCGATTGAGCGTACAATTCCACGTGAGAGATGATTGTTTTGAGATATCCGTAGCTTTCAGGAGGTCGGAAACAGCTATAATGAGAGCTCTTCTGCGTAAAGAACACCGCTTACTTATCGAAAAACATGAATCAGCTAGTCTGGTGACTCCCCTAGGTTAGAACCAACAACCAATTCAAATCCTGCATACAATTTCACGTGGGACATGATCAATCCAAAACACCCCTAGCTTTTAGGAGGTCGGAAACAACGAAAATGAGGGCGTTTTTGCGTAGAGAAGTCCATTTTCTCCTCGAAAAGCATCAAATAACTAGTCTGGTGACTCATTTAGGGTAGAACTAACAATGAATTCGAATTCAGCATGAAATTTTACGTCGGAAACAGTACCTTAGAGGCCGTTTAGACTCGTATTGAGGTGCCGGTGGCCAATAGCTACGAGTGTCCGAGCACCTCAAAAAAGCTACGCTGGACTATCCATATGGAAAAGCCCCTGACTCTAGAGGCACAGTTTAGAGGTCGATCTTCGCACCGGTCGCGGTTGGGATATCATTTTTTGTTGATAACAAGATGATCTAGGGGGCGACCTAAGCCTTGCGTCCAACTTGGGAAATAACGGACACCCTAACGGACATACACGGAATACGACTGCGAATAACCACTTCCGAGACAAAATGAGGAGAATTCTAGAAAAACTAACACTCTAAAATCAGTAAAAGTGCAATAACTCCTATGCGACTTTGAATCTTCAGCTGAATCTTGTTGGATATAGTTACTAGATAGATGTTGCATGCAAATTCACCCTTATTAGGTTGGAATTACCATTCGGTTCCGGCAAAACTCCTTTTTAAGAAAGAGCAAAAAAAATTCATTACTCAAAAATACCATCGTGAGTTTCTTTGGTAAATTTTTTTGGGTACTTGGTACCCTCAGAGTCGGCTCTAAAAGCTCCAGATGACCAAAAAAAATATTTCCGAAATCATGTGTGTAAAGCGAGTGCGTAAGGAACATTTTATCGTGCGTAAAGAAATTTTTGCGCTCGCAATGCGTGAAGACCTGTGCGTAAAGTTACCAACAGTGCGTGGGGTATGTCTTTACACACCGGTACGTATCTTTACGCACTGCCATATTTTCTTTCTAGCCTAATATTCTGCGACATCTCTCGAACTCCCTGCGTTGACCGGCAAAATGATTTCTGTCTTAGTTCTGTAGGATCGGAGTGCCTCAATCGTTGATTCAAAGCTGTCCAAAGCAGGCGTAATGACTTCTTTCACTCGATAAAATGAATACTTATGAGCTCTCTGAATTGTTATACTCACTTTTTCTTTCTCGGTAAGTCCATACGATTGGACATCCTGGTTGGTCATCAAATTGAACATGGAAATCGGTCGCTTCGGTAGGATATGGGTCTAATTCAATTCAGTAGAACATGTATATACGACTGAGACCTTTCTGAAGTGCTTCCACCGTGGTTTGCGTGGTTCGAAATCTACCTTAGACTGTACGTCAAAGGAAATGGCAAATTTACTCTTCGGGCGCTCCGCCTCAATAAAGAGTGCCGTTGATGGATCCCCGTAATTTTCATAAGAAAGAGGTTTTCCTCTGTCAAAGGTGCTTTCTATTCCGTGTATTCAGAGCATTATTATCATCATTATAATCCACAAGTTCTTTCTATTGAATCGAAAAAATAGTACATTATTCCACCAATCCGTTGACCCAGTTTTGTCCGTCCTTGGCGATATTCATATAACTTTGTAATAATTTTCCTCAAAATTCAAATTCATACTATCTTATGAAATTACGTATCTCTGATCTTGTCCACTACCAGAATTTTTGAGAATTGGGATCGATATTTTTAATCTATGCGGTAACATATGATATATCGGACAAAAGATATTTTTCTGATACATTCTCAGAATTTTTTTTCAGTCGGGGGGCCCCGCTCCCTGCACCCCACCAGGGGCTACCGCCCCTGGACCCCGCTCTGCGCCCTCTTTCCCCACCTATCCCGATCGCGATTTGGTTACTAGCGTATGAGGTGACCGACAGAATACTAACTTTCCGCACAGAATTCCGAAAAATATCGTACGCAACTGTGTCGAAAGATTTCCGCACTCGGGAAACCTTCACACACGAGATGTAAATCTTTACGCACTGTTGGGATACAATCTCACCAGTGCGTAAAGACTTACACTCGTGTGTACAGATTTTCATTCGTGCGTAAATCCAACTTCTCGACATCGTTGCGTAATATACTATTTTTGGAAAAAAAAATTTTTATTGTCTCAAATAGGTTTTGGCATGTTTCAAATAATAATTATTGGCTGAAAAATAGTATCTGCAGAGTACAGCACCTGCTAATATCTACAGTGACTCATTTTCTCCAACTCATCTTGCACAGGAAGTAAGCACAGTGCCCAATCCTGTTAAAAGTGCTATATGAGCAAAAATGTTTTCAGTCTCATATCACTGCCAGTAGTGAATAGCACTCACTGGAAAATCGTAGACGTAGAGAAAATATGTATAGGCCATAGTAATGTGAACGAGACGAACATTCTATGGACGAACATGAACAAAAGCAACGTGTATTGTCTGGCGTGACGTTCGAAGTGTATTTACCGAAGATTCGTACATATAATGATTACATATTTCTGGACATCATTTAAAATGCAGCATCCTCCCATGCATGTTCAGCAGTTCTCGACATCCTCACCTTCTTTTGACCATCAGTTAAAACCTCAAGCGATATTAAGCACGGTAACTTCTATTTTCGTGAATCAAAAAATCTTGGATCTTTTCGGCCGCGGATCACGGCAAAGGCGCATGCGATGGGATGAATGGTCTAGGAAAACATTATGCTTCAACTCATAATCTGAGAAGTATTTCTCTAGAATCTATCGATAGCGCACAGGACATTCGTTGAGGAAGTTAAGAGTGCTCTCTACTTCTGGAAAAGCGATGGTGGCTCCTCTAGCGGTCAAATTGGTATATTGCCAATAACAATTTTTAAAAACAAAGAGGAAGAAAACCAATAGTACCGCTCGCTGCGGATTATTTTTCTTCAAATAATAGAAAAAGTTTCATCGAGATCAGTGTAAAATTCAGCTCAAAAATTTGCAGATACAATTCAGCAACACTGAACAAATGTATCTGCAAATTTTTGAGCTCAATTTTGCACCGATCTCGATGAAACTTCTTTGAAATTTGAAGAAAAATAGTCCGCAGGGAGCGGTACTATTGGTCTACTCCCTCTTTGTTTCTAAAAATTGTTACTGACACTATACCAATTTGACCACTAGAGGCGCCACCATCGCTTTTCAAAAGGTATAGAGCACTCTTAAGAACTACACAGATGCTATTACATTGCTCCATATAAATGCCTCAGATCTGATTGAACTCCGATTGAATAAAAACTGGGAGAGTGTACCGCCGTTCCATGGAGACCGAGACTCTCATAACTGGCGAGTTGAGGTTTTAGCTGATGGTCAAAAGAAGCTCAGGATGTCAAGAACTGTTGAACATGCATGGGAGGATGCTGCATCTTGAATGATGTCCAGAAATATGTAATCATCATATGTATGAATCTTTGGCAAATACACTTCGAACGCCGCACTAGATGATACACGTCGTTTTTGTATATGTCCGTCCATACAACGTTCGTCTTGTTCACATTACTATGGCCTACACACATTTTCTCTACGTCTACGATTTTCCAGTAAGTCTTATCCACTACTGGCAGTGATATGAGACTTAAAACATTTTTGCTCATATAGCATTTTTAACAAGCTGGGGCACTGTGCTCACTTTCTGTGCAAGATAAGTTGGAGAAAATGAGTCTCCGTAGATATTTGCAGGTGCTGTACTCTGTAGGTACTACTCTTCAGCCAATATTTATTATTTGAAACATGCCAGAACCTATTTGAGCCAATAAAAATTTTTTTTCCAAGAAATTTTTTTTTTGGTCATCCGGAGCTTTTAGAGCCGACTCTGAGGGTATTCTCTGAAACGTCATGTCATCAAATACCCCCAAAAGATTCACCAAAGAAATTCACAATGGTGTTTTTTAGTAATAAAATTTTCTCAATTTTTCCTTAAAAAACGAGTTTTTTCGGAGCCGAATGGCAATTCCAACCCAATTAGTGTAAATTTGCACGCAACATCTACCTAGTAACTATATCCAACAAGATACAGCTGAATGTTTGAAGTCGCATAGGAATTATTGCATCTTTAATGATTTTAGAGTGTCAGTTTTTCTAAAATTGATTTTGCAGCTCCCGATCGCCAAATTCGCGTAGCTCTGACAGGGAATCGATTTAGGACAATCGAAAAAATACGTGTTTCCTCGTTTTGTCACAGAAATGATATACTCCATCGGCAGAAAGATCCGTGATCTCAACTTTTTTCGCTGCCTGATCTTACACGTATTCAGACTATTATTTATTCACAGCGCGATAATTGCTGCTTGCGATGCAACTCAATAATTCCATTGTTCAGCGCTACAATCGATACCCATCAAAAGCTTGTGCAATGTTTTTACATACATTTTCACCCAAGCACGTGATTTGAAATAGTTTCATTGCGGAACTCGACTTCTTTGCAGATTTGTAATCATGATTGTAGAAGTGAGAAAATTAACAAAAAATCAGTCCATGTGATACTCAAGCAGCTCTGAAGAAAAGATCATTTGTTATCTCATCAAATGCTTGGAAATATGGCACTGTGAAATTCATGAGATGAGTAGTTTCAACAGCCCCAATTCTTAACAAGATGAGAGTAAAAGGAAAACTCGGCATCGAAAAGAGGGAAAGGGCGTTGCTAAACGAGATCAGCAGAACGATTTATCATAATGGAATGTTCCCATTTGTGTACCTGGATAACTCAAATTCAGACATCATTTCTCCACTTTAATCAATGATTCATTCCAAGAATCTTCACTCATGTACAGGAAGAATATATTGGGATCATCGATGTAATGGGAGGATGATACCTCATTTTTTTCTCTCGGAGCTATTCTTCATTCTAAAAGCCTTGACTCACAGAGATTCAGCTTTAACCAATTTGGTCCTCTGGCCCAGATCTTTCTCTCTGATTTCTTCACTCGAATCCATTTTTCGTTCTGAAAATCTTCCCAGTTTCTTCACTCAAATCCATTCTTCATTATAGAAATCTTGACGCACAAGGATTCAGCTTCAACTAATTTTCCCTCTCTTACCCGGATCTTTCGATCGTAGGTCGCATTTTCCTTCCACAATCATCATTGGAGAACAAGAAGGAGGATTTCTAGGAGATCTGGAATGATTCACAGCTGGCTCTGTCAAACATTCTTCGATGTATGAGTCTGAAGATAAAAGTGTCGAATTTTCGAAGAATTAGTTCGGTTTTTCGATAATATCTCCAGGGTTTTTGAAGAAATATTCGTTTTGTTTCTCAAATAAACGAAACGAAACAGAATAATTTCGTTTATGTTGAAGATAAACAAAACTAAACAAAACATTATTAAAATTCAATATCAATGAACAAAACTGAACAAAATTCTGGCATTTCGAATACGTTGAATTTTGTTTGAGGAAATAAGACGTGAACAGAATTACTTTCAATTAGGTTGAAGCGAAACTAAACTGAACGTAATCAGAAGGGTTCAACGTAATGTTACACAGAACAAAACTCGCATGATTTCGTCGAGTTTCGTTCATGCAGTTCTCCCATTCTTATCGTTTCGTTTAGTTTTGTTTACCGGCAACGTAAACGAAATTCCATTATTTTGTTTTGCTTCTCCCTCAAAAAAACTAAACGAAACAAATAAAAATATTCTTTCTTTCGTTTCATCATTTTTCGAGTGCATCTCATTTGCACACCTCTTTCATTGTTCGAAGGTGGGAAGTAAGTGTGCTCGATCGTCTCAACGTCACGACTCATTGGATACGTATCATTATTCCTAGAATCTCTAGCTCTTTGGGTGAGGGTCATATGGGCGAATCTCAGAATTATGGCGATTTTGGTTGGAAATGAAGAAATGGAGAAATATTTCAATTTGATGGGATATTCCCGGGTATTTTTTTTGGATAGGATAGTACTCAAACAACGATACGATGCTCGCGTAATCCAATTCTCAGCTTCGCCACGCCTACGTGGCCGAATAACGGATGTTCTCATGGATTTAAAGAGGACCTTGTGTTTTAATTATTCAGTGGTCTCTGATACAAGATGGAAGTACTCCTCACCTACCAAAATGTACGTTTTCGTGAATTCTCAATACTTGTAAGCTTTGCATTACTCCTGGAATGGATCTATGACAGGGGCAATTTTCATATACATACCTTTTGGAGTGAAGATAAGATCACACGTGGTTTCAGCCGCAATAAAGTTCAGATTTCCGTGTCTCATGCAAAAAAGACAGTTTTGTGATTCAATTATGCAATAGTATGTTTTGCACCGAGTTCACGAGGTTGTAGCTCGCTTCTGAACGATTGGTTTTCGCGATTGGAAATAGTCGCTTGGAAGCGGGGAACCCCAAGAACGAGGTGCAAATACTATTTTACGCAATTTTACGAGCACCCAAACATCGGAGAATTGCATAAAAATAATTCTTCATTTCGCTGTGACCCCGACCACCAGAATTTGACGACATCAATGAGACTTGACTAGATTTGTCGACTTTCCATTTCTGAATCGGGTGCCATTTCCACCGTTTGATTCATTTTACCGCCACGATCTCAGGGTCGTAGGCAAGAACAATTTTTTGAAATGACAAGAATTTTGTGACATACTAACAGCTTCTATCAGCTCTGATATCTCGATGAGGATGACCTTATTGAGAATATTAGATCCCCGTTCTCCAAAAAAATGTTCAATCATCTATCCAATCTCCGGGGTAGTTGACCAATCGCCCTCGAACATACAAACTAAGGCGTGGACTTGAAAATCGTTGGGACAGCCAAAGAATTGAGTTTTTTTGCATAGCATGTCTCGTATCATTGGTCTCTAGCAGGGGATGGAAGTGTTCAGAACAAGTGAATCCTCGAAATTCCTCCGTGAAAATCCCCAGTTGCCCCAAACCACGGCTCCTGCGAGGTGAAATATGTCGTAATCACAATACCGCCCAAATTCTGAGATTCGGCCATATAATCCTTGACTTGAAAATTTTCGGGGCCAAAGCTTTTTATTCATACGTATTTGTTCTGTGACGTGGTGAGTCTCGAGCCTCTGGCTCGCGCCTCTCCCCGTCACCTGACGATGCACCAGGTGCACCGTCAACGTTTCTGACGGAGCTTCGCCCGTTTCCCCAACTAGTGCGATGTCGCGTCGGGGACCCATCGTCGCGGACGACGGGCCTCGCCGCGGCAGACCGCTCTGACCAATCTACCCATCCACACACTCTCTCTCACTTCTTAATTATCTCTTATATTAAAGTCACGCATTTACTGAAACTCGTGTTCTATCTGGAGACTTGAACCCCTCACCACGTTACATCCCTCTTTTGGTGCTAGGTGTGGGGTTCCGCATCACTATTCGCGACTCGGTGCATTTGTAAATAAATGAAATAAATTGAGAATTAATTAATGAGAAAAATGAGTAGTTGTCGGGTGTCGCAATAGATGGCAGACCAGCTCCGTGAGAGACTGAGTGACCATGCGAAGTGATGTATGGTAATGACGCGCCCTGTTTGTGGGACTTATCCGCGCATACTGACCACTCCTTCATAATGATAAGGAAGACACCGACACGAGTGGGGACACTCGTATATCCCCACCCCCCTTCGGGTGTGACGTATGTCACTACGCGCCGAGCCTCGAATAAGTGCAACGCGGGCATCTTCGGATTCTATCTCTGGAGGTGTAAGTCGATGAGACGACGGAGGAATAGGCGGTCGTGGTCCAGTGGTTCGGACGCTTGGTTTCCGGGACACATGGATATCGTGAAGTCGAAGGTCCTGGGTTCGAATCTCCGCGGTTTCCATGTAAAATCGATCGCTTACTTTTTCACGAGTTTATCGACTTTTCACAAATTCCCACGTGACAGTTCCATCCAAGACCAACATTGTAATTAGTTTCTCGGGAGAAAATTTGATATTACATCGGTCTCTGGCCCGTGCGCTCTTTAACGGATCGCTAATCCATACAACATTTTGTTCAAAATCATAAAGCTATTCCCAAAGAAATTTCAGACCGATTCATCAAGCTCTGTAGGGCTAGTTCCATTTATTCGGGTGAAAATCCTTAGCTTGTGGAATACATCGAAACAGAGGAGGAAAAGTGTCACAAGTTATGAGAGATGTCCTCGAGAGAATTATGTAGTTAGGAATATAATTTCTTAGAAGAGAGAAGCCACCCTTGACATGTTTTCTCCACTTTGTTGATGTATTTATTTTGATCTGAACAAGAGAATCTTCTCACGATTTTTCGAAGAATCGGCACTCCTGGAGATCTGGGGGTATTTGAGCGGGAAAATTTAGAATTTCAGACAGGAGAATTGAACACCATACATAACTTGACGAATGGGCCTGACAAATTTGTTGGGGTGTTCTTGTAAATTTGAAAATAATGTTGCGTAGATTCGGTGATTCATTGAAGGGTGCATGACCTCAAAGATACGAATGTTTGAAATAATCTGTTTTCGAAAAACTCTCGACAGCAGGGCATTTTTAGATCAGAAAAATACGTGTGAATAACTATCTTCAGCCCCCCCCCCTCACAATTTCTTAGACCGGACTTCAGAATTAGGGTTGCCCCTTCCTATCACACGTCCTCTGCGAAGGTAGTTCCTCGTAAATTTCAGTTGGTCATCGTCACGGCCCTCACCCTGACTGGTGCGAATCCATGGGGTGAAACTCTGTTCTGACTCAGTATTCATGATTTTGAGCAATAGAAACGCCAAGGAGAACGCTCATTGATGATATTTCTTGAGCGAATACGAATCAGCGAAGATTCAATAATCGAAAATCGTGGGCTCCACCAAAATGCGGGTGACATTATAACACACTTAAAAGAGCATTTCGGCCGGGGAGCTAGTGTTGGTAGCATTCACAGATTGAAAGTCCATCAACCGACTGCCGATGTTTGTGGACCTTGGCATTTTCGCAAAAGACACGGATGAGAAGCAGGTGTTGAACGCACGTCTTACGAGCGTATCGACTTTTTTGACAAGAAGTGACAGGATAGTCCACTGTACTGATCGGCCACGCGGATAAAGAGAAAAATGAAGGAAGCTGAATTTCGACTATTTTCGATGAATTGATGAGATTTAGAGGTTGATGGAAAATTTGAAGAAAATTTCTGGATACAACGGATGACACACACGTTATACGTGTGATTCTCGTGCTCATTATCGCGAGGCTATGGTAGTCAAGCAAAGCATTACAAATTATAATTTACCATTCCCCAGTTATTATCATCGTGAGAATGATTCCTGGCCTCGTAGAAATCCATCGTTTGAATTCATAGATGCAGTAGGAACTCTCTGAGACGAAACCCCCTGAGTCGGACTAAGAGTCCGGGCTCTTAAAGAGAACTCTCTAGCTCAAAAAATACATGGTTAACTAAAAACCCCCTAGCTCGAAAAAAATTTCAGCAGCGAAGATTTCTCAGCTGCAAGATTACATCAATTACCACCTGTATTTCGAACCAAAATCTCTAACTCGAATTTCAAATGAGCAGCGTTTGGGTGATGTGACAGGAGCTTTCGGTGTTGGTAGTCTGTCTTCTGAAGGAGTAAATCTATTGATTCCGACACGATTATTACGACGTTAGGCTAATCAAGTGATGAAGATATCTCAAATTAGTATGACTTCCTTGGATCCGATTCATTAGTTTGACGAGGAACAAAAGATCATTCATCGAGAATCTAGAATCCATAAGATTATAAATTCTCATGGTGTACAACAAGCTCTCAGTGCACTCAAATCACATTTTGGGGGAACTGGAGAGTTTGAGAACGAGATAATTGAAGTTCTGTCTTGATTAGAAAATGGCGACAGCCATGTGAGTTCATATTCATCGCATCAAGCATAAATAATAGACGGTTTTCTTGAAAACAGTGATTGAGAATTCTCATGATATTTCTTTCGATACATTTAATCAAGTATGTAATGATCTTGTGATGTTATCTGATTAGACTGATTTTACAGCATATTATTTTATTTTTGCTCATAACATGCTCAAAGAAGTTCCAAAAAACTCCCCAAATCGAAGAACTCCCTGATTCGAATTTCTGTCGGGTCTCTTCAGGTCCGAGTTCGAGAGTTTCTACTGTATCAGTCTAAGCAATCAGGTACGCGAAAATGGTTTTCCTAGTTTGTCGCTGCTATCGGCCTCGACTTTGACTAGGAAGTCACTGCCGAAAATCCGTATGAGGATCTCGACTATCGATATCAATTTCTCAAATATTCCTGTGAATATTTGAAATATCGTGAATCCAGCATGTGACGCCCATCATCAAAGGAAAGGAGAATACGCGTTACTTCCTTGATTTACGATATCTCAAAAATTCATCGGATGATTCAAGAACTCAGCAATGTCGGTAAGTGTGCAATAACAATAGTATTCCGACATTCTCCTGAGGAATGTGAATCTCGTCACCTCCTGAAGACAAGTTCTCTCATTTACGGCTATCTTCTTTCGCAAGTGACTTGAGAAACTTTCGATCGCTTGTACAATCACTCTTTGACTAATTAATATAGAAGTTTCTTGTGCTATAAATGATTGAATGATGGTCTTCTTTTGAATTGGTCGAGCAGAGACTTTATTTTAAAACGCAAACGTTTCACCCGTCAAAACTACACGGGCCTCTTCAGGGCTACATCAAGCGATCACAATTTCAGCATCTTGTTGATGCGGGTCTAATAATGCACATTACACAACATTTTTGATTAGCGTGAAGATAAATGGCGGTGTTAGAGCCTTGTCAAACATTTGTCTTGTGAGCAGACGATTGGCGTTTTAAAATAAAGCCTCTGCTCGGCCAATTCAGAAGAAGAACATCATGCAATCACTCTTGGACTAGTTTTCATTTTTGTGTGATTTCACCATCTGCATCATTATTTGTACATAGTTAACATGGAAGTGTTCCGCAGTACACCTCTATTCATGTCGGCGAAATTCCGTATCAAGCATGACAAAATACATTATCATCCGAACGGGACTAGAGTGTGCACTTTTACCCCTCATTTTGCTTTCTCAAAGAGAAAGCCGTGTAATGGTGCGGAGTTTTTCGCTAAAAATTCGTCCGTTTTCTTCAATTTTCACCGTTCCATATTTCTTTCCGGCAAATGAGAGTCATTTTATCCTATCCTACTCGACGAGATCTATCGATCATTACCCTCACACATTACCCCAAACACATTCAATATCTGCTATACATTATTTTAAACTGCCATGTACATATGTCCGTATGTGTGTTAGTGTGTTCGTTATCTTTTATTACCATACAACCACTCCTGCCCCCTTTTTTCGATCTTCATAAAATTCTGAGGGTTCATTTCAAATCAGCTCATAATTATCTCCACTGAATTTAAGCCTTATTGGTTGATTAGTTGGACTTCTACATAAATTATTCCTCCAAAAATTCAACATGGTTTCTTTTCAACGTTTGTCTATACATTATATCATCAGCCTCGATCCTCTTAGAAAATCTAGCGTCTCTTTCCGTATCATTCAATGCCCTTTTGAAGTTATTGGTTGATACGGAATTTCAATTTACCCCCCTATAATCCAAATGTCGAATTTTCTATCTACTTCTTCTATGGCATTCGAAAACTATTCCGCGTTTGCACCGATCGACTTGAAATTTTAAGGGACTATTAAACATTAGTGAGCGGTGAGCCCAGGCTATGTTGAGCTCATTCCATCGATTATGTAATGTATGTGCACCAGTAGGTGCTGCCACCACGCATGAGCGTTTCAGAGTTAATCGGGTAGCGAGCTGACACACGCGAAGGCGCGAGCAGTGTAAGCTCACGAGTAATATGTGAACCAATAATTGATCCTCAACTTACAATATACTGATCTAGTTATAGTAATGAGCAACTCCAATTATTCGTACATCACCCAAACATTACATGGCGCAGTCGTCGAGTGAAAACTAAAATGTTTGGAGGTGAGATACACAATATACAGTGAGAATAAGAAAAACGTGCGACCATGGGAGGTTATAACAGCACGTGCTAGAAGGCACATACAGCATCACGGACGAGAACGAGATCCCCGAGGCCTCGACAAACGGAGAGGACGAGATATTTTACGAAATAATAGAGCAACCAGAAATTGAAATGGCACCATCACAAGCAATGAATTTGAAGCCACCAGAGCGCCTATCATTTAGTGGTAATATCTCAGAGAACTGGAATAAATGGAAGAATAGTTTTGATATATTCATGATCGCTTCAAAGAGTAATAAAGAAGCAGAAGAAGTAAAAATTGCAATTCTACTGAACTTGTTGGGAGAAGAAGCCCAAGAAAGATACAGAACGTTCGAACTATCAGATGATGATAAGAAGAAATTTGATGAAGTAGTGGAAGCATTTGCTGAGTACTGTGCCCCAAGAAAGAATGAAACCATGTGTAGACATAAATTTTTCACAAGAGCGCAAAGTACAGATGAACCGTTTAATGAATTTCTCACAGATTTGAAAAAGCTAAGCCTAAATTGTGAGTTTGGTGAATTGAAGGATGGGTTGATAAGAGATAGAATTATTATTGGAATAGCAGATGACGAGCTAGGGCCGAAACTACTTGCAATAGAAAAGCTTGATCTCAAGCGATGTATAAATGAGTGTCGCATAACAGAAATGGTGCGGCAGCAAGAGGAATCCCTCAAAAAGAACACGATCCAACAGGTGGATATCATTAGAGGAAATAGAGGTTATGGCATGCAAACCAGCAGAGGCATCAACAGAAGGATAAACGCGCCTGTGCCAAACCAGCAGCAGCAGTGGCAGGGTGGTGATGACTCATCGCAGCAGTTGCGTGCACAACGGACCGAGGAGCAGACAGCTTCTTCACAGCAGCAGCAGCGCAGGCCATGCGGCCGATGCGGATGGCTCCACAAATACGGGCAGTGTCCAGCGTACAACATAGAGTGTAATTTGTGCCATAAAATGGGCCATTTTCAAAGAGTGTGTGGTTCAAAGCAAGTGAATGTGATAGTGGATCAGAGTCATGATCAAAGTGAAGAATCTGAAGAAGCCACGTGGCTTGGCCATGTAGGAGTAATTAGAGACGATAGAAAATTAAGAATATTAGGTATCACTGATAATTGGTATGAAACTATCACAATAATGAAGACGGGCAAAAATGTGAATGTTAAGTTGGATAGTGGAGTAGATGTGAATATCATATGTGAGCGAGATTTTTCGAAACTAGTACCCAATTGTAAACTCGAACCGGTTAACACGTTCCCAACGTCGTACACAAACGATCCAATTCCAATCGTAGGAAAAGTTTACCTAGATTGTCTTGTAAAAAACAAGCAGTGGAATATTGAATTCTATATAGCAGAAAATCCGGGAGTACCCGTTTTCGGAAGACCCACCTTAGAGAGGTTAAATTTGGTACAAAGAATACACGAAGTAAAAGAAAACAGTGATGGAACAGCCTTGTTGACAAAGAGTTATTATGATGTTTTTGAGGGTATAGGAAAAATTGACGATGAATATGAATTTCGCTTGAAGCCAAATTATAAAGGTAAAATATGTAGTGGAAGTAGAATACCATTCAAATTACTAAGCAAGCTCAAAGATCAATTAGACTTTATGGAACAAAGTGAAATAATGGTGAAAGAAACCGAATCCACAGAGTTTGTGCACCGAATTTTAATAGTAGGAAAACCGGATGGATCAATTCGTGTTGTGCTTGACCCCGTAGATTTACATGAAAATTTACTCAGACACCCCACCCAATCACCAACGTTTGAAGAACTGGCTATAGAAATGAAGGGTGCAAAAGTTTTTAGTAGGATCGATGCTTCAAATGCATTTTTACAAATTCCTTCAACAGAAAAAAGTTCAAAGTTGACAACGTGTCAAACGCCCTACGGTAAACATAGATAGCTGAGACTACCTCCAGGTACATCAGTTGCATCTGACGCATTTGATGAAAAATATCAGAAAATTTTCGGACATATTGAGAAAGTCAAGATCTTTAGAGATGATATGATGATTTTTGCTGATAACGAAGAAGAACATGATCGTACTTTAGAGGAACTATTCAAGGCAGCAAGAAAGGCCAATGTGAAGTTCAATCTAAGGAAGTGTGAGTTTAAGAAACCATCGATCAAATTTTTTGGTCATATTTTTACAGCAGAAGGATTGAAAATTGATAATCAAAAGGTAGAAGCAATTCAAAACATGGAGAAACCAAAAAATGCAAATGATGTAGAGAGATTGCTTGGCATGCTCACATATATATCTAAATTTGTACCAAATGAGTCGGTTTTGACGGCTCCGCTAAGAGAGCTAGTGAAGAAAGACGTACAGTTTGAATGGACAAAGGTCCATGATAAAGTTTTCACAGAAATCAAAGAGTTTCTATCAATAGCACCTGTGTTGCAATATTATGATGCAAATTTAGAGTGTAAATTGAGCGTAGATGCAAGCAGCACAGGAGTAGGTGCGGTGCTATTGCAACGTAACTTACCGGTAGCATATGCGTCGAAAGCATTCACTAAAAGTCAAAGGAACTGGGCGCAGATTGAAAAAGAAATGTACGCAATTGTCTTTGCTTGTGAAAGATTTCACCAGTACATAGTAGGAGGTAAATCGATAGTAGAAAGCACGGTCGTATACACAGGTCTAACTACTCCCGTGGTGGGGGTGGGTCCGCTAATGTTGCCAGCTGATAGTTCGCGAGTTGGCCACCTACGGTGCGTCGATCTGAGCAAACATAGCTCGCGGCTGCGCGGCTCGTCGGTTCGGTCGGCTGCTCTCGCCATGAGGTCCCGCGCGCACACCAACGAGTTGCATGCATGCATTACGGATAGGCCTAATTACGGAAATCTACTTGCTTCAACTATTCTCAATGATCTCGGGAAGGATAATCAACAATTTCTGTCGCTCAACTGGAGTATTATATGTTACGATGCATTTCTAGAGTAAGCCCATGTGGGGGCAAGCGACTTATATATAAATATTTGTATCGGTCTGGAAAGATGCCGCGATAGCCGTGTGGTCAAGGTGCCTGGCTCTTGTTTTGCTGGCCCCAGTTCAAATCCCCGATATTCCAATTTTTTTTTTCAACAGCAATCTTCAAATGTTTTTATTCTAATCGGCCAATTAGAGAGCGATATATTCATATGGGAATTTTGTGATATGGATATCCGAGAGAGAGTATTTCGAATTTTGCTCATACCTTACATGCCGAGCATCAATCTTTCCGTCATTATTTCCAATGAGCATTCTTCAACTCTCTTTTTCATCATCACTTAACACGATGTACACAGTAAATCCGAAATTTTCCAAATGTTTTGAAAGTAATTGCACCACTTTTGGATATTCCTGCTCTCTCGGATACCCATATAACAAAATTCCCATATGAATAAATCACTCTCTAATTGACCGATTAGAATGAAAACATTTGAAGATTGCTATTAAAAAAAAAAAAAAAAAAAAAAAAAAAAATGGAATATCGGGGATTTGAACTGAGGCCAGCAAACAAGAGACAGGCACCTTGACCACACGGCTATCGTGGCATCTGTCCAGACCGATACAAATACTTATATATAAGTCGCTTACCCCGACATGGGCTTACTCTAGTTGGGTTGAGAATCTGTCACCCAATATCAAATGCATCGTAACATATAATACTCCAGTTGAGCGACAGAAATTGTTGATTATCCTTCCCGAGATGATTGATGATAGATAAAGCAAGTAGAAGTCCGTAATGCATGCATGATGCAACTCGTTGGAGTGCGCGCGGGACCTAGCATGGCGAAAGCAGACGACCGGACCGACGAGCCGCGCAGCCGCGAGCTGTTTGCTCAGATCAACGCTCCGCCGGGTGGCCAACTTAGAAACTCCAACTGGTCACAGTAGCGGACCTACCCCCACCACGGGAGTTGTTAGACCTGTGTATACGACCGTGGTAAAAAGCGATCATAAACCATTAATTCCAATATCCAGTAAAAGCTTATGTGACTTACCAATTCGATTGCAAAAAATGCGCATGCGTCTTCAAAGATATGATCTGAAAGTACAGTATACACCGGGTAAGGAACTTTTCATAGCAGATACGTTATCAAGAGCACACTTAAGAGAAGCAAGCGAGTGTGAGGATATAAATATTCAGATTCTAAATGTTGTTTCAGCAGGACACATGGACGATGAGATGAAACAAAAATACATAGCAGAAACGAGAGCCGATACACAATTGCAAAAAGTCTTAGAATTGATTCGAGCAAAATGGCCTTCTGAAATAAAATATGTGCCTGAAACTTGCAAAGCATTTCATACGTATCAAAGTTATATTTTTGAGCATGAAGGACTTTTATTGCGAATAACTTGAGGAGAGAAGTTTTAGAAAAACTACACTAAAATCATATGGGCATAGAAAAAACAAAAATGAGAGCTAGGGAAATCGTATTCTGGCCGGGTATTACACGAGACATTGAAAACATGATCGCCAAATGCGACCCGTGTGCCAAATTTCAAAGGCAAAACACCAAAGAAAGCTTGATTCCAAGTGAGATACCAAATGCAAGCTGGGAAAAAGTAGGAGTGGACCTATTCTACGTAGATGGAAAAGCACATATCGTTGTTATAGACTACTACTCGAAATATACTGAAGTTGGATGTCTCAAAGATGAAACCTCTATGTCAGTGATACTAGCACTGAAGTCGTATTTCTCCAGACTAGGAGTACCAAATGTTGTACAATCGGACAACGGTCCTTGCTTCGATTCTCAAGAATTTAGAGATTTCAGTAAAAGTTGGAATTTTGAACATGTCACGTCGAGTCCAAGATACCCAAGAAGTAATGGTATGGTAGAAAGATGTGTACAAACGGTGAAAAAAGTAATGAAGAAAGCCTATTATGATAACAAAGACCCTTATCTAGCCTTGCTTGAATTAAGAAACATGCCTGTATCAAATGAGATCCAATCCCGTAACAAGACCATGTTTGGTAGAAATGTTAGAGGTGTGCTACCACAATTTTTCGAAACTAGTAAAAGCTGCCCAGAGTTCAAAAAAAACTAGAAGAGAGACAAATGAAACAGAAAAAGTACCATGACGTGATCAGCAAAGACTTGCCGCAGTTGAGCGAGGGTGATTGGGTGAGATTCCGAAATGATAAAACATGGGAACCGGCAATAATAATGGGAAAAGGAAAAAACCCAAGATCGTATAAAATAAAAAATGAACATGAAAATGTAATAACGAGAAATAGAGTTCAGTTGAATACAGACAAGGGGCAGCATTTTAGAATAAAACCAAAATTTACTAGTTATTAAAATGTAGAACCAAATGAACATCAGAACAACCAAAACGACATCGCACGCGATGATCTAGATCAACCTTCCATTTATCCGTCAAACCAAAGTGCCACTAACCAAACCCAAGTCGATAGACCTGTTAGTAGATAGTAGTAGTTGTGAAAAACCCGACGTACTTGAATGATTTTGTTACTTAATAAAAAAGGGACATGTAATGTATGTGCACCAGTAGGTGCTGCCACCACGCATGAGCGTATAGAGTTAATCGGGTAGCGAGCTGACACACGCGAAGGCGCGAGCAGTGTAAGCTCACGAGTAATATGTGAACCAATAATTGATCCTCAACTTATAATAAACCAATCTAGTTATAGTAATGAGTAACTCCAATTATTGGTACATCGCCCAAACATTACAGATTAGTTTGTCACCTTCTATACTTTTTATGAGGAAAAATCCTATTCGTCCTTTCAATTTCATTACATTTCTTACCATAAATCCTCAACCATCCACTCAATAACCTCGAAATTTCAACCACTTCTTCTCACTTCATCGAACATCCTCGTGCATTTCGAGCTCCATACTCACTCCAATGCTCATCCCACTCATCCTATAATTAACATCTCATTTTTCATATTACTCTCGAAACACGATATTATCAAAAATTTTCTCAAATATAGATCTAGCAAATGTACCTCTATCATTCATCATCACTTTTCAAACGATTGGTTGATACCGAATTTCAATTAACCCCCCTAATTTCCAAATATCGATTCTTCTAGTTACCTCTCCTATGGCATTCGAAAACTCTCAGGCGTTTCCACCGATCGTCTTGAAATTTTGAGGGACTATGAAGAATTAGTGAGCGGTGAGCCCAGTCTATTTTGAGCTCATTCCATCGATTATTTCGTCACCTCCACTAATTTATAGTAGGAAAAATCCTATTTCTCCTTTCAATGTTATTACATCTCATACCATGAATCCTCAACCATCCAGTTCTAAAGAAAATTTTTGAGCAACAATGAAATAATAATTTTACTAAGAAAAACTGTAGTATGTCGATGAATATTTAGGATTTTTGAGGGGAAGATAGATTCAATTAGAAGAAATATAACAGAAATATGAGACAAGGAGTAATTGATGATGATTTTCTCTCCGTGAGGGTGACAAACTAATGGGCGAAATAAACAACACTCAACACAGGAGAACGTTGAGGAACTATTCAAAATGCCATATAATCGTCGGAAACGTTGAGAAGTTTCCGAATGACATGAGGCAGAAGAATTTTTCTCCATCATAATTGAAAATAATTTCGTTTCGTTTTGTTTTTGCTAGAATAAACGAAACAAAATTGAAAATTGCGTTATGTTTCGTTTCGTCGAAAACCCTGAATATCTCATAGAGAAACTTGATGAAAGAACAAAGAGTAATGTAATAAAATGTTCATTTGGCCATGATTGATCCATTGGTTGATTGGAAATATGATTAAAATGAATAGAAAAGGAATTCTACGTAAACTTGCTTTGGAAAGTGGAAGATTTCTGAGTCAAAAGGTAGAATGTTGATGCGAAATCGCGAATAATGGTTGTTCGGGTGACCCAAAACTGGATTAGAGAGCTGCGGAAAGAAATATTTGTGGATATCATGATTGATCCCGCGGAAATTTTGGCTTTTTAAATTGTTGAGACTCAGAAATCGGAAATTCTTCGATTAAGCCAGCTGTAAATTGTTTTAGCACATCTCTAAGTAGACATTTACCATACATATGAATTTCAAGAAAATTGATCAAAGAGCTGCGTAGGAACCGTTGACGAAGAGAATAACAACGCTCAGGCACACATGCTAACGGACACGGACAATGACCCCCAAAGATACAGGAAATTGCTTAAGTCTTTGGGAATCATAATTTCACAAGAATCGCTTCGAAATCTGCTGGTATATTTTGCAGTAGTAAAACAAAAAGTATCCGGATACCTC
This sequence comes from Eretmocerus hayati, assembly GCA_029851415.1. Taxonomy (NCBI): domain Eukaryota; kingdom Metazoa; phylum Arthropoda; class Insecta; order Hymenoptera; family Aphelinidae; genus Eretmocerus; species Eretmocerus hayati. Next base: position 54,211,387 of record CM056742.1, on the reverse strand, counting down.
ATTCCGTATATTTTTCCTAATTTCGATCTGAGTGATGATTTTTCATGGAAAGAAATGCCTTGTGTGCAAAGTAGGTCCTGTACTGGAAAATTCGAAGCGAGGTGCACTCAAATCCTCAAGCCTGATGGCTTGGAGAATCGTTGGGATGAGGACCCTACACATGATTTGTATTTAGATTCATATAGGCGTTTTTTTATGCAAAAGAATAGTCGTCTTTATCGATTCCACGGAGATTGATCATTCCTATTCTTCATCTTCAGAGGAGAACGCTTTTCCATTTCCCGACTTGATCTCGCAATCTGCTCAACACATCACTCAATCCACAAGGCACTTGGTTCAAAATCGCAAAAAGTGCTTTGCAGGGATTTTGCAGAGTCATTCGTTGAATTGCAGTACTGGTACCATTTTTTCAGCCTGAAATCCCCAATTTACACAATAAATCGCTTCAAAACTCGGGGAAAAGGGGCTTTTTTGAAAAATAACAAGGATATATAATATATTTGTGTTAACTTCGAAAAGATATAATTGAATAAGGTCAGTGTACCCAACTTGCCCCCATTAAGCCATTTTCTCAATAATTCTGGCTAATCTCAATATTTTCCAACGTACTTTAACTCATTTCGAAGCTTGTCTCAAGACCTTCAAAATGAGCTAAGATACGTCTGATTTAGATGAAGTGAAGCCGAACTGTTTGAATTCTCCCAAAAGGTGATTTCTGAGAGTTTACAAGAGTGTGTACCCAACTTGCCCCCATCATTTAAAACAATGAAAATCGGCGATGAAGTGAATAAAATCGCTTTGATCCGTTTTGATCACCGTGCAGCGACATTTGTAGCTTTGAGCTGGCCCAAGACATCGTTTCCGACCTATTTTGACGTGATAAACACGTTCTGAGTGGTAAAAAAAGTCATACTGCACGCCTTCCTGAGATAACCATATGGGGGCATGTTGGGTACACTCCGATGTCGGCCTTCTTGATTCTCAAACCATCTTCGTATTTTGTACATAAAATCGCTCCAAATCAGAGTTCTGCAACCCTGAAAAGCGGATTTTGAAGATCTTGAGACAAGAAATCGAATGCGTTAAGGTACGTCAAGATTGGTCGAATAAAAATGAATTGGCACCGGTTTTAGTGAACGTGATTTCCTCGGTGATTTCTTAGCCGTGCAAACACGAAAAATGGAAAACTCACTTTATATTTTCTGCAGAACGCAGAAATGATCCGGGGTCGTTGAAAACTACGTATTTTTCTATATTTTAACATAACAAACGTAAAAAAAATTGCGGGAAGGTCAACGAGCGCCCATTGCTGAGATCGGCATATGGGGGCAAGTTGGGTACAGAGGCAAGTTGGGTACACTTACCTCAGTATATAAACCCCTACTAAAAAAGCGTTTATCCCGAGTTGATCAGAACAGAGGAATGAATTATCCAGTCACGTCATATAATTCCTGTACCTAATTTGCATCCATTCCCTAAGTCGCCTTCACTCAAGTTCTAGGATGTACGCAACCGCAGACCTCACGGCGAGTTTTTATTATGTTTTCCACGCGATAATATGAAAGAATAAACCTTCTGCACCGACCCTGAATGACTTGCGCATGTCTTAGAACGAATAAGTGGCTTTCCGGAAATTCGACATCTTTTTTGCTATCCATTGAAAGGAAATCGGTCGGATCAATCTCCACCAACTTCAACTCATTTTCTCTGTCTTTGTCTGAACTCAACCCGTTCACTGCGAAGGCAGTTTTTCGTAACTTCTGGTTGATCTTCTTTCCATCCCTTATTCACCGTTTAACGCTAGTGTACAGGGAAAAACTCTGACCCGCTTCATCATTTACACCCTTGACAACTAAAACAACAAAGAAACTGGCCATTGAGAATGTTTTTTCTGCAAATATGAATCAACAAAGATTGAAAATTTGAGAACTGTGGGCCCCAGTGGTGGGGCTTATTGCGGTGAGCGTGTTAAAATTACTTTTTTCGGAATTGCAGAATTCGACTATACTCACTTAGAATGCGACTATACTTCATTTTTTTGACTGTATAATCTATTGGCGATTCTTCTAAACTGCTTCAAAATTACTCTCATGAATCCATTATCAAGTGTTTTCCATCTCGACTTTTAGTTTCGAGTTCCTCATCATCGAATGCAGAGGACAGTATAAGTGAAAGTGAGTACTAGACTGATCAACCTTCAAATAAGACGTACCTTTATTAATTTTCAAGCGTTCCTTACCCCTTTTTGAATACTTGGAGTTGAACTGATAGATTTCGACGGAATAATAAACGAGCTTGACAAAAGACTATAGGGGCCAGTCAAGGACACTGCTTTTTTTTGTAATATGAGCATATAATTCGTGAATATCGAATTTTGCAATCCTATGGCTCTACCGGTGGGGCTCACAATTTTTCAATTTCTATTCTTTGTTGATTCCTTTTTGCAAGAAAAATATTCCCAATGGCCGTTTTAATTGGCGTTTTACTTGGTCAAGGGTAAAATTCATGTAAAAATATTGCACAAGCTTTTGATGGGTATCGGTCGTAGCGCTGAACATTAAAATTATTGAGTTGCATGGCAAGCAACAATTATCGCGCTGTAAATGAATAATAACAACAACTCAACATAATATTATGAGAATCATATCAATTAGATACATATATTGACTCTATCGCTCAATTTGCTGGATTACATTCAACGAATAAATTTATCGTTCCTTCGGCGAATTTTCCAATAATAAATTAAGAAATCCAGAATGAAAAATTAAAAATTCTTCCGTGATGCAGCCGCTCATATGAAAGAAGAGTCACGAAAGACGTCTGCGCGGCGATCATATATGTGGCTCGAAAGAACGATAAATTCAGCCATCTGCATAGTAATTCCAATATTACACGCGGAGGTACAGCAGAGATTTACTAATTTCCCAATCGCACGTATGAATAACCTGCATTTGGCGGACGTGTACGTAAGCACATAAATTGATCGTTGCGATCAATGGATGAACACAGTTCGGCTTCCATCGATTACTGAAATCAATCAAATATAGACTAATCATTGCGAAAGCAACAGTTGGCTGCAATCTGACTCATTTGACCTCCGAGCCGAGCGACGCGAAGTTGACTGTTGGATGCAGTCGGAGAGCAAAGTAAACCTGAACATAGCTGTTAGGTAGGTTTTTCCACTCTCGCCGCCAACATTGATCGAGAAGGATCGGAATCATTGCACTGAATCTTCACTGGTCATCAAAGGAATGCAGAACGACTCAACTCCATCGTCGGTAGATCTCCAAAACGCCCTCGATGGAGCAATGTAAGGACGCGAGTGTTCATTCTTGTAACGTAAAGAATTTTCCTGATGGACAAACTCCCGAATTGCGTAATTATCTTATGTACATCATAAAACAGCCCGCTGAAATCTTTGTACACATCCGTAATCCAATATGCTTCCGTGTGTACGACCCACTATCGGCTCTCCTAGTAGAGGCATGAAGGAGCTGCTATCCTCCATTTGATTCGATGCACCTTCGGGGATTAAAGGATCTTCCCATCTTGTAGGAATTTGGATATCAATTTCCCATCCCCGGACCGTGAATGTGCTGTATGATTGAACTTCCAAATGCTTTGAGCTTGCATACACATCGAGATCAAATGATTTGGAGAGTTGAATCATATCCATACCATGACTGACATCCCCACTCTAATGAACGATAACTCCATCTGATAGAAATGCTTATCGATGAAATAAATTCTTGGTCAGTTGAATATTCGCACGAAGACTTTGATCAAATCGACGCCTCTTACGAAGATTAACACCTCTTTTTTTGTGTCTGAGGAAGATTACGGTTTATTCGTTGTGAACACGAAGATTAACGGATTCTCCTTGGGTCCACGAAAACTAACACTCACTCTTTAGGGGCACGATTAATGCATTCTCGTTAAGTCCACGAAGACTAACTTTTACTCCTTAGTGACACGAAGACTAACACTTACTGCTCAACGGCCGATGAAACTAGCACTTACTCCTGAATGGTATGAAGACTATAACACACTTGCACACCTTCTCGTTTAAAGGGACGGAGACATAGTATTTCGTCTTAGAACCACAAAAAAACACATTCTCTTTAGCGGCACGAAAATTAACGCATCCGTAGACTTCATTCATGGAGGGACGGAGACTGTAAGTATTTCGTTTAAAACGAAGCACTTATAATCTCCATCCGTTCAAGAATGAAGTCTACGAATGTGTTAATTTTCGTGCCGCTAAGGAGAATGTGTTACTTTTCGTGGCTTCAAGACGGAATACTTATAATCTTTGACCCTTCAAGAGAAAAATGCGCGAATGTGTCGATCTTCGTGCAGTTTGAGGAGTAAGTGTTGATCTTCGTGGCGTACACTGGAAGTGTTAATATCCGGGGCCGTAACAAAGCAAACGCTAATTTTTCGGCCCCCGTGTTAGTCTTCGTGGGCGTTAGCGGATGTGTTAATCTTCGTAAGAGGCGTCGAAAAGATTAGTCCGCGGGGAGAGCGAGCATGTAACTCCATATCCTTCAAGTGAATGGTTATTCAACATCTATATGACTTTATGCCTATTTTCAGGTCGAAAGATTCCGATCCTCTTCTTGGCCAATAAAATGGATCTGCAAAATTCTCTGACTACTTCGAGTATCGTAACAGATTTAGATTTGAGTAAAATTCAAAATAAACCATGGTACATACGAGCGACCAATGCATGCAGTGGCGAAGGACTTCAGACAGGCTTGGAGTGGCTCATAATTCAGATGAAGCGGGACATTATACCAACTGATTGATATATCCAACATAAATATTGTGTCACCTACGCACCATCAAGAAGAGCACGTGGTGGTATGATACTGCAAATGTTCACGATCTAGCGATTTCATGCATTTCACGCTACGTTCTATGCTGAATTGCTCGTGGACACTAATATCATTGATGGGCTGCAATTGGGATAAATCCCCGAAAAGTGAGATGGACAGAGTATTTCCTCTTTTAAATTCTTTCTTCTGGAATGGGTCACTATATTTGGACTTCTCGAGTTTCATAAATTCATTATCTGTTTCTGATCAATATACTGTCATACAGTCTGGAATGATGAACAAATTGACGTTCTGAATTAAAATACTGAGCAGTATCAGGAGTTTTGTGGACCACGATAATTATTCACTGGATCCGAGGCAGTAAAAATTGTCTGTTGAACATTCAAGCGGGGAGTCAATTGATGAGAATCATCCATACAGGAGTGTCATACATCTATTGTTGTTGTTCTCTGTACATGATCCCCCCGAAGAGCTCTGAAAATGGACAAGGTTCCACCTGCAATTGTTCAGTTTACTTGTATCTCATTTTGAGGAACTAACAGACTCATGCCCATGAGATTCGATCCATAAATTAAATCTATATTCATCAATTCAACCTTACTGACCAACTTTCCTAGATCATAAGCATCCTCAATCATCACAAACATTTGTCCTGTGGGATGAGAAACTTCAGAATATATTGCGAACAAAAATATTCGAGGGCGACATGAATAAAAACTAGCGCGACACGAGAGAGAGAGAGAGAGAGAGAGAGAGCGAGATTAGATTAGATTAGATTAGATTAGTTTAGTTTATTAATGGTACCTTGGGGTATTACCCTATGTGGTACAGGTAGAAATTTAATGTACATAATAGTATATATAATTTAAATGTGGTATGACATGAAGATAACATGATTAATATATCAAAAGGAGAAGTATCAATTATTGCGCAACTATTAATTCTATAACAATATTGAAACGTTGAAAAAGAAGAGATATTAAGGCATTTCAAAACTTCAAAAGAATTATGTTCATTCAACTCACAGACACGTTTTGTTGGAGAGATTCGCTTAGATCTAGATTTATATGGATGTACTAGGAGCACAGCTTAGATCAAATGATAATACGATGATCTGATGAGGTTGAGAGTTCAATTTATCCAAAACAAAGAAACATCCGTGAAATAAAATTGAAAATGAAAATGAAATGGAAATAAAATGAATTGGAAAGTGAGGAAACTTAAACGTATCAGATAGTTATGTTCTCACGCGTCATTCGATCATGCCAGTCTTTCTCATCTCGTTTCAGGAGGATGTTGAATAAGTCAACCTTAAAAGAATCAATTGCATCAGGGTTATATGAAAACGAGGGAATCGAGTTTAGGAGAGCTGATGCATGGTGTATGAAGGAATTTTGGTAGCAAGATGTGCGGGGGATTGGCACCAGAAGGTGTCCTGGTACATTTCTAGCAGACCTTCTTACATTGGGGTTGTCAGCAAGTAGGGTGAAGTTCTTGGCTAAATTGAGAGGTGAGCGATTAGCGATGATTTTGTAGGCCAATGCCCCAATGAAATACTCTCTTCTGCGTTTCACCGTGAGCCATCTTAGTGACAGTCTATATGGTGTAACATGACCGCGAGTTAGAATATTCTTGAAGACAAAGCGGACGCAGGCATTCAGTGTCCTCTGAAACCTTGTGTCTCTTGTGGGGTCAATGTCGTGGTAGAGTACACAGGCATAATCTAGGGTTGGGAAGATGAGGGACTCCACAAGGGATTTGCGTACGCTAAATGACAGTGAGTGGCGATGGAATTCAAGTGAGTGGAGTGATCTGTGGATTTTTGAAGTGAGCATGTCCAAGTGTGAGCCCCAGTTGAGAGTATTAGAAAGAATGAGTCCTAAGTTTTGCGCTTCATTGACATAGGGTATTGCGACTCCGTCAATCTGGATTCTTGGGATAGTAGAGAAGTCTATGAGTGAAATGTATTTATTACTGCCTAGTATCATTGCCTTTGTTTTGTCTCGATTGAGTTTAAGTCCGTTAGAGATAGCATACTGACTGACAGAGTTAGCATCTATGCTAGCGAATGAAATGCCGTTTGAGAGTTCACTAGGGAAGCAGTGAAGGTGTATCTGTGTATCATCCGCATATATAATGTGTTTACTAAACTGAAGGCACCAATGCAGGTCATTGATGAATAGAATGAAAAGCAGGGGTCCTAATACACTGCCCTGAGGAACACCGGCGAGTGTGTCAAGCCAGAGGGACGCCAACTTGTTTTCGTCCACTACAGCTTGTTTCCTATTTTTCAAATAAGGACTAAGCAATTGCAGAGCATTATCATCTAGTCGAAAGAGTATTTTTAATTTTTCTAGCAGTAATTCATGTGGAACCATGTCAAAGGCCTTCGAAAAGTCGAAGAGGATCAGTATTGTTAGTTTCCTATCATCTATTACTTTTCTCTAATCTTCAGTTAAGCTTAGGAAAGCTGTAGTAGTGTTGTTGGACCTACGAAAGCCCGATTGCATGGGATCTAGAAGGTTGTGAGATTCTACATGAGAACTGAGTTGATTAAACAACAGGCGCTCGAATATTTTCGAAACTTCACATAATGTTGCTATGGGGCGAGTATCTGAGGGCGATTGTGGGTTAGTCTTTTTCAGTAAGGGCATGAGAAGTGTCTTTTTCCAGAGTTCGGGAAAATGTGATGACTCGATTGAGAAGTTGAAAAGTTGAGTGAGACTTTCGGCAATACTGAAAGCTGACATCTTCAACATATCTACAGAGATGCCATCATGGCCTATGGCCTAACTGAAACTTTGGAAAAACTGAATAATGGAATTGAAGGATCAGGTGGTCGTATGTGTGATACCGATAATGAGGAAATGTGTCTTGGATGGGAAAGATTAGCATAATGATTGTTGAGTAGTTCAAGTGAGAAATATTGGAACGGGGACTTGGGTCGAGCAGGAGTTAGGCCAAGTTTGCGAAACTCTGTCCATTCTCCTCTAATATCTGTTGTGCTGTTTATTTTGTTTGCTATGTAGGCATTCTTTGCTGAGCAGATTTTGTTTGAGACCTCATTTCTCAACTTACGAAAGGATTCATGATCTGCTAGTGAATTGGAGCGTTTCGCACGCTCATACATTTTGCCTCTGAGAGAGAGAACTTGCCTCCGAGAGAGAGAGAGAGAGAGAGAGAGAGAGAGAGAGAGAAAGAGAAAGAGAACCCGTAGGGGGCCCTAAGTGTGACCTTCGGGCTGCTCTTGGAGTTTGGGAGGGGGGGGCGACGCCCCTCCGGACCCGAGTCCTACACTTTAATCTACTCACACTACACCCTACATGCATCATACCTACGTCTGCACAAGCACTACACAGACACAACAACATAATACAGAACACGCACTCCACAAAATACCGCACCCTTACTGGAACCCGGGGTCGGCCAGTTTACGGTAATCAGACCCCCACTCGGATTGAGGTGCCAGGGGCCGCCTCAGCCGGGCACACATACTTGCACAACTCTATAGCCGGACATGTACACTCACATTTTAACACACGAACTCTTCCACACTCATTCCCACAGACACGCCCACCCAGTACAACTCAGCATGACGCACTTTAACACAGTCACACAACCCCCTGTGCTGGTCTGGTCCGGGGTCGGCCAGCATGCGATTCCAGGCCCTGGAAAAAGAAGAAAGAGGTTGATGTCCAGCATTGACGGCAAGATTTCCCCAAGTAGAGTGGGGCCCCATTTGGATCTTGGAGAGAGGGGGGAACGATGCGAAGCGTGCTACCAGTGGCAGATTTCGCTGGTGGAGTTACGCGTCAAGCTACAAGTGATGGGAATTAGCTTCAGAAGAAGGTAATGGGAGGACTTAACTTATCCAAGGGAGGAGAAGATCTTACCCCGAGCAGGAAGAGGAAGGGTCTGGGTGAGGAAGCAGAGAAGCGAGTGTTGAAGCAAACCAAGCTTGCTTTCAAGAGCCAACGGGAGATGATTCCGAAGGCTGCAGCAGCAGCAAACGCGGTGGCCGAGAAACTCCTGCAGATCAACCCCACACTAACGATTCAGCTCACGCAACCCAGTAACGAGGTTGAAGATCGGCCACGCTCTCGAAGGCCTACTTGCGGCAGACAAAGCGAAGCGGGCTGCTTTCGAGACAACGCCCCTTGAAACGGAAAAGACCCTGATAGCGCAGAGGAATGTGCAGCCTCCGACCACAGAAGAAACGGCCGCGTCGGATAGTGACTTTCAGGGAAGGGGGCAGGAAAACCGGAATCGCGACCGAGGCAACAGAGCGGTTCGAAGGGGACGTAATACGGACCTCCACCGGGAGTTCTCGGAACACCGCGCTCGACATCAACGCCTAATCGGCCCGAGCAGGATGAGCCTCGGGAAAATGTGGTGGCGAAGAAACGAGCAAGGAGGGAAAAGAACGCGGCAGATCGAACGATGTGGCCGGAAGGAAAGCAAAAATGGAGCCGAGAGGAACCAAGCCGAAAGCTATCCTCGTCACGGCCAATTAGGGCGGGCTTACCTATGCAGACATGCTGCGTAGAATAAAGACGGATGTCGCCAATGAGGAAGTAGGCACAAAAGTCACGGGCTTCCGGAGGACCCAAGGGGGCTAAGTCCTCATCGAATTGAAGAAGGGTACCGACGCTACAGCTGTGAAGGCTGCACTGGCACTAGTAGTCGGCAAAGGAGGGGTTGTCCATTGTCTCCTAAACACTTCCACTCTTGAGGTGCTCGGAGTTGACTACGGCGTAGGCAAGGATAAAGTACTCGAGGACCTCGCTAAGGCACTGCCAGGAAGCGAAAGAGGGACTATCGTAGTCGAGTCTCTCCGAAACGGCTATCGGGTCACCCAACCCGCGGTTGTCTCGATCTCAAAGAGACTGGCACATACCCTGCTAGATTGCAAGGAGCTCAAGGTAGGGTCGGGCAGGGTGAGAATCCGCAAGTAGGGTGGCATCCCAAGATGCTACAACTGTCTTGAGTACGGCCACAAGGCCTCGGACTGCAAGACGGAGAAGACGGATAAGCAGAGACCAAAACTCTGCTTCCAGTGCGGCGAACCAGGACACCTCTCCGCAACCTGCAGAGGGAAGCCGAAGTGCCTAAGCTGTGCAGCGATAGGGTCTAAATCTGATCACAGATCTGGGTCGAGCAACTAAACTGCCTACCAGAAGGCAAAGAGCACATACAAACGGAGAAGAGGTCGAAATGGCTAATTTCATCCGAGCCAACCTTAGGAAGAGCGGGGACGCAAACGATCTCCTACACGCTGTTGCCAAGGAAGAGAGGATCGATGTTCTAATTATCTTCGAACCGCCTCGGAAGCGAGAATTCTCCTGATCTACAACCAATCTCTGGAGGACCGTGGTCGTTGAAATCATGAACCCTACTACAGTGAAACTTGTCTAAGTTGGGCACTCTCAATTCCGGAAAAACTGCCCGACTTAGACAGGTGCCCAACATACAGAAATTAGGACTAAGAACCGTTTTTCTGATTCAAGGAGGTCAATTTTCCATCAAATTCTGATTACCTTGGATGAAACACGTTATCCCCTAATGATCATGTCAATATATTAGTTTGGAATAGTCATGATGATCCTTTTTTATCGAAAACAGACGCACTATACAGTGATGAAGGAATTGGAAGACAGGAACATTAATTTCCGAATCGGAAACTTGGTACACGTCGATCTCAACATGCAGCTCATGTAAAGTACTGATTTTTGACTACTTCATAATCATTTGGATGGAGTTTACCATGATTGGTAGTTCCTCATGTGAGGGCGAATACGCTACCAACTATGCTACAATTTGATCATGGTTGATATACCCTGATATTACAATAAAACTCTGGTTCATTCAGATGATTGACTCGGTTGACAATTGTTGATGCTGGTAATCGATCAATAACAACGGCCTCTTGTTCATCAAACACTGTTGCTCATCCGTAAACGCATGATCAAGCCGACCAGGACGAGGGTTCGGTATCATACCTCGAGCGTCAAACCAGGTGTCCAACATATAGAGTGCCCAATATATAGAACAAAATCCCCATAAGAGCTGATGTAATTTTGCGCGTTCCGCGAGAAAGTGCCAACTTAGGCAAATGCCCAACTTACAGAGGTGCCCAACTCAACAAGTTCCACTGTATTCGTGAGACTGGACAAACTGCTAGTGACTCCGGCTTGACCCGAGAGACCATCGGAGAGACAGCAGTCTATAGCTGCTACTATTCGCCATCGCTCAAGACGCACGAATTTGAAGACGAATTCCACGACATAGAAGAGGATGTGAGGCAATGCGGAGGCCCAGTTATAATCGCGTAGAATTTGAACACCAAGGAACCGAGTTGGAGCGGGGGGCCGCGCTATTGACGGCGGGTAGTACTCGCTGATGCCATGGTGGCATTACGATCAGTGCTCGCGAACGAGACGGGGGTTATCGTCTATCACCGGCACGACACTCGGTCCCGGGAGGGAGGTTCGTCTTTGGTCCTCGACCTGAGGTTCATGAGCCCGTCGCTCATGGGACGTATAATATTGTGAGAGGTTCTGGATTCGGAAACACTGTGTGACCATTGACATATTCGGTTTCGGCTTAGGATTGCCAGGCAGAGACAGACGACACGTACACCACGACCGACGGGGTGGCAGGTACGCAAGCTGGACGAGGGCAAATTTCGGGAATCGATAGAAACTACCGAAGATCTCCCGATGAACTCCACCGCGGACGAGGCTGAGGATATGGTAACGACAACCATCACAAGAGCCTGTGACGTATCCATACCTCGCAAGACATTACCTTGCTTCTGGAGAAAACCAGAGTACTGAATCACCGATGAAATAAAGGATCTACGAAGAACGAGCAACAAGAAAAGGAGGACCACGTGGCGATTAAAGAGGCTGGAACGACAACCGGTGGCGGAAGATGACAGAGCGTACAGAGAAGCGAAGAAGGCTTTCATCCTAGCCATCCGGAGGAGCAAGAAGGCGCGCTGGGGTGAACTGAACGACATGGTTGACGAAGACCCCTGAGGCACGCCAATCCGCGTAGTCATGTCAAAGGTCCGACCCGGAAGGGGCAACCCAGCATCGACCGATGCAGCAACCTTGCGCAGCATCGAGGAGAACCTCTTTCCAGCTGGAGAACCCAGAGTTACATCCCCTCTGGAGAGCGAAGACCCCATCCAGCTCTTCACTATGCAAGAGCTACTCATAGCGGCAAAGAGGATGCCGAACGGCAAAGCCCCTGGCCTGGACGGCATTCCAAACAAGGCTCTAAAACTGGTCTTTAAATACAAGCTAGACTCACTCCTCGACTTCTTCGACATGTGTCTGAGGGCGGGAAGCTTCCTGGACGAGTGGAAACGCCACAATCTGGTCCTAATACCTAAAGGTCAAGGAGGTCAATGCCCACTCAGCATGCTCGACTATTCCGGGGAGATGTACGAGAGGATGGTGCTCAACAGGGTGGAGAAAGCCTACGAGGAGAGCGGAGGGATATCGCCGATGCAGTTTAGGTTCCGGAAAGGTCGTGGCACAGTACATGCAATCGAAACGGTGCAAGAGCGGGTACAATCGGCGGTAGGAAACCCATACCAAGGAAGAGGAGGCTTTTGCGCTATCAGTGCGTTGGACATCAAGAACGCATTCAACTGTGCGAGCTGGGAACAAGTCTACGAATCCCAGGCAGGCGGAGTGCCACCCTACCTATTGGCCGTGACGAGCGATTACCTACGGAACAGAACTCTCGTCTACAATACTGACGAGGGACAAGAGGTTCGAGAGCTGTCCGCCGGAATCGGGCAGGGACCAGCCTCCGGTCCGTTTAATTGGAATTCGCAGTTTGATGGTCTGCTAACCATTGAACTGCCAGAACCAGTGGTAAAAGAGGCTTTCGCGGACAACGCGGAACTCATAGTATGGGCCGACAACAAGGAACTTCTGGTTAGACGCGCGAACAAGGCGCTGGCCCGAGTCTACGAGTGGATGAAGAGCAGGCTCCTAGAGCTTGCTGTTAAAAGATGCGAAGCCATAGTGGTCACGAGACGGGGAAATTCCGACTTGCCCCGATTCTTCATCGATGGACAGGAGATCCCCGCTGAACGGAGCTAAAATACCTCGGTGTCTGGCTTGACGACAAGTGGTCGTTCGAAAAGCATATTATGGAAGCCGCCCAAAAAGCGAGCAGGGTCAGTGCGGCGCTCCAGCGACTGATGCCGAAACTCGAAGGACCCAAAAGGTACGCTTTTCTCTACACCGTCAGCACGCCCATTATGCTCTACGGGGCACCCGTGTGTAGGAAGAAAGCAGAGAAGGCCGTCATCGAGGAGAGGATGGAGCCTGTCCACCGGAGAGCGGCCGTGAGGAGCATCCATGCCTACCGTACCGTGTCAGGAGACACAGCTCGCGTGTGGGCGGGGACGCCACCCATCCACTTGCTTGTCGCGAATGAGCATCTGGGATCAGCAAAAAGCGATCGGATCCGAACGAGTGCTCACCCCAACGATGGAAGAGATCATCCGCGACAACGAGAAGGAAACCATCCTTGAGCAGTGGCAAACTGAGTGGGATTCACCATTTGCAGATGGCAGATAGACGCACCGGCTGATCCGTGACGTATCCAAGTTGGCGGAATGCACCCACGGAGAGAAAGATTACTTTCTCTCCGTGGGTGCATTCCGGAATTACGGAGAAACACGATGGACTGAAGAGGGAGAGAAGAAGGAAAAAGAGAGAAGAGAGGAGGAAGAAGGAAGAAGAGATAGTCGAAAAACTCACTGATTCATTCAAATTTTTCGCTAAACCTTATTTAATATGATCAAGTACACTATAGTACATGAAAAAATACAAGAATGACCTGAGAATATTTTGTGGCCTTCTCAAATTTTAATATTCCGTGGAAAACGCTTAAAACCCGTTTCCTCAAAAACATCATCTTTGAAGTCGATGAAAATCCTTTCGGTAGTACTTTGGAACAAGACAAGTATGGAAAAGTTGGTCTGGTTGGTCTTATTTTGTTCAGAGTAGACGTATGGAGCAAATTCGAGGGTAAATGAATCGAGAGCCTCTCGTTTGTGAAGATCATGCTGATGGTACCTAGAATATACTCCAATTCTCTAGAAGAACATCCAAATATCCAAATATTACAGGTTCTTACTAAAACCGATATGAATCGAATCAATTTGACCTTCTGCCTTTGTCTAGGTACTCCAGATGGTTCTTTTACGAGAGGCTGCATTCGGATTCTGCGTGAGCTACACCAAGCCAATAACTGAAATAAACATGATTGTTAGGTTTCAAAGACATTCAACCCTCTCACCTGATTCATCCGCGATGAAAGCACATACCCCGAGTCCCATTCTTTGACACTGGATCCCGGTTTGGTTCGCATGACAGTACACGATTAGTACATGACATCCTCCCATGGATGCTTAGCAGTTCGGGTGATTTGGAGCCTGGGTTCGTTGTCTTCTGGAAGATGAACTCTTGAAGCGTGGGAACTGCGAATGCCGTTGACCACAGGAACGTTCTTCCACTTTCTGTTGTTTTGAGCTCGGAACTTGGCCAAGTCCGTTGCATTGAGTTCAAGGAGGACTATGGTTGTCGTGTAATTTGCTACTTTTTTCACGGAAGATCTTGCTTTCGTGGAGAAAGGAGCAAATTACATCCTTTTATCTGTCTGGAGGGAGTAAAAATTCAAGCTTTTGACTTTCAGTTCTATCATGAATACTTATACATACAGCACCACTCAAAAATGATGATATTGTCATGTTTTCCCCCATGATGCTCCATATGTCTACTTTGAACGAAGTAAGACCAACCAGACCAACTTTCCTATATTTGTCTTGTTTCAGAAAACTACCAAAAAAATTTTCATCGACTTCGCAGATGATGTTTTTGAGAAAACGGGTTTTAAGCGTTTTTCACGAGATATTAAAATTTGAGAAGGCCACAAAATATTCTCAGGTCATTCTTGTGTTATTTCATGTACTATAGTGTACTTGATCATACTCAATGAGATTTAGCGCAAGATTTGAAGAACTCGGGGAGTTTTTCAACCTCGAGCGTTATTCTTAATGAAAATTGATTTTTTGGCTTAAAACGAAAATATAGCGGCCTTTGAGAAGAAAACGGTTTGGATCAAAACAAAAAAATATATGTCCTCTCATTTTGTCTCTAGAATCATATATGTCAGAGCAAGGAAAATATATTTTTTCCATTTTGACCGGGTGACCTTATCTGGAATCAGTCTCTAACTTTTTCCCTCATGGGGATTCGCTTAAATTTCTCCCTCTCCGAGTTAAAGTAGCTTCTCGAGCGTTCGCAAGCATTTTTCTGTCTTTCACCATATTTCACTGTAGTACGGACCTCTGTGTACAGCCAGAAAGAATTCTCTCAACACATATTTCGACGCGAAATTCTTCGCTCTTTTAAATGCCGAGGTCGGAATTTCGGAAACTTGCCGAGAAAGCTATGAAAGTGGCTAAGAACCCCCAAAAATGTCTTTTTCGGCAAAATCAGGTATACCACCGAATTTGTATTGGAAAATGTAACAACTTTGTTCTCAATGAAAATTTGCACAAATTGCTCCCCCCCCCCTGAGTTAAACTCTCAATACTGGCGTTCTCACAGTACTTTCGCGGTTTTGTGCTAGCCGCCAGCAAATGAGTTGAGGAGGCCTTTCGAGGGGGAAGGATTGAGATTCTACATCTTAAAACCTACAATTTCCTCCTCTAAAACATCCCGATATCGCACGTTCTCAGGGTAAGAGTGATTGTTTTCGTTCTCGTATAATGTTTACGAGTGTGCGACGCTTGAGGCGGTATAACGGCTGGTTGACGTTCAGCATTCTGTGGCACTTCTAACTCCGGCGTGGGTTGCTCATCTTCGACTTCCTCTATAATTACTTGATTTTGATGCTGCTCTGGCGCGTAAAAATTGAAATCCATTTGCCCCGTAGCAGACACGACGGCAATGATTATCATGCGTGGGATGGGGTAGCTCACGCTGTTGGTATTTCGCGCGTAACCTCTCCTCGCGCAATCTTCTTTCCCGATTCCGGCACTCTGCAAACCAACGACCAGCTGATCGCTGCAATACTCTTCCACGCGCGTGGACTGCTGCCTCACGCTGCATGACTGCTTCCTCTCTTGATGTCATCATGTCTTCGCAACATCACAGTAATACATGAATTTGCTCTGCGTTTTGTATAACGCGGGGCAGATCCACTGAAAATCTCTGTGATATCCCCTGCCTTTCTCTCTCTATTCGCGCCTCATATTCTTGATTTTCGAGTTACAGGAAATGATCGCGCTGGCGTGCTTGGAGGACGCGGCTGCACTAAAGTCCTAATCTAAGCCTTGCATTACTCACTTGCCTGTTGAGCTGTGCTATATTTGATGCAGCATGAGCCAAGGCGCATGTTACTCGAACTTTCTTCTGCTCTTCCTGGAATTCAGGCAACGGCGTTGTTGTTGTCGCTATCGCGCGCGTTTTCAATTCACGCTGGCGACGATGTTGTTCCCCACGGCTGTGCTATGACCTTCAAACTCTTCATTAGCGCGGATTCCTGACGCACACGTTGACGAGCGTGAAATTCTGCAATATCGTTGGCACTAATTTCCACATTCACTACACGCACGGATGGGATAATCACGGGCACAAAGAGGTTATTTTGTACTCGCACCCTGACCTCATCGCTAACGAGATTCTGAGCGTCCATAGGCACTACTCCCGCACTGTTTTCACCGTCTCTATTCTGTCTCTCGATGTTACCCTCACGCGTTATAGAGTCATTATCTTCACTTCGTTCTTGACTATTGTTGTCCTTACTTAGCCACTCAAGCATTGCCTCTTTCATAGGTCCCATTTTAATCAGTTAACAGTCAATCTTCTACTCACTAATTTCCAGTCTTAGAATCATAAACTCAGTTTTAATCTTCACTGTGGTGACTTTGTTTTCATGTACACTTCGGTCACTTCATTTTTATAAACACTCTAGTCACTTCGTTTTTATATACACTTTAGTCACTTTCAGCTTTGGATTTCGATCTTATTATCGATCTTTTCGTGCGCGTGGATTGCGGATTAATCTCGCGTGTGGTCTGCTCACCTGCAGGTCCTCGCTGCTTCTGCCGGCTATTCTTCCGGGCGCGTGGCACTGCCTCGGGGTGGAGAGACTCGCCGGCATTTGACGACACCGAATCCTTTGTCTGATGCTGAGGTGGTGATTCCTCGAACGTATTATTTTCGGGCTTCTGATTGGATGCAACGCTTGCATATTTCAGGTCTTTAGCGTGAACAGATGATTGTAATTTTGCTCCATTCTTCGATAATACGTAGACATTCTCTCCGATTTCCCTCCTAATTTCAAATGGTCCTGAGAATTTCTCTACCAACTTCGCTGTAGAATTGTTCTCCGCTGATGACAGTGGTCGATTCTTCTTCAGCACCTCATCATCTATAGTTCATCTAACATCACGCTTTGACTTGTTATAATTCGCTTTTTGTTTTTCGCTCGCTCTCTCAATCTTACTTATGGTAGAGTCGTGTATCTCGGGTAACTTATTCATACGATCTGACCAATTTTTCACTGAATCCTGAGGAAAAATAAAATCTGAATAGAGCTTTTCGTGCTAATTAATGGATTTCTCTGGTTCATCGACCCGCGAGCGCTCATTGCCTTGATTTTGACTTTAAAAATCTGACTCGACTTCTAAATTACTCCCTGAATTTGATTCTGAATTGATTTCTGCTCCGTCCAAATCTTTTAATGACTCTATTGATCCGGTTTGACTACCGTTTTTCATGAAATTTTTTTAACTTTTCTCGAAAATTTCCATGCGCCTTCCATGATTTGGGCGTTCCAATCTCGCGTCCATGAATCATGAGCGCTGGTGACTTTCTGGTCGAACTTGAAGAATTTGAATTGTGACAAAATTGAAATTGTTGAATATATTCATTCCATTTTTTGTGATTATCGGCAAAAATTGCTATCATAGTCTTAACATCTCGGTTGACTCGTTCAACCGGATTTGATTGGGGATGGAAACTAGGGATGAATTCATGCTCTATGCCGTTTTCGTTGCAAAATCTACTCATGAGTTCGTTTTTGAATTCTAACCCGTTATCGCCTACGCGTCCCACCGGATTTTTCTCGTTGAGCAGCCATTGTAGCGCGCTATGTGCTGTTAGAACTGTAAAATTTTCTCCTTCAATATATGGCCTAAATTCTTCAATACTCCATCTCATAGACAGACATTCTCGTTCTGTCACAGACTAGACTCTTTCTGATTTCGAAAGTGATCGACTCACATAACAAATTACGCGTTCTTTGCCATCTACTTTCTGTGCATAGATCCTATCCCAGTATCTGATGCATCAGTATGCAAGAACCCTTCAGCATACTGAACACGGGTGCAGATACTAATGCTTCTTTTAGCGAGCAAAACGCCTTTTCTTGTTCCTCATTCCAATCGAATTTCGCGTCTTTTTTCAATAAACGATTCATCGGCTCAACAATCGTCGCATAATTGCTGATGAATTTACTGTGCCATGATATCATACCTGTGAATCGTTTCACTTGCTTGACCTTTTTAGACCTCGGATAGTTTTTGATTGCTTCTGTTTTCGCGGGATCGACTCTCAAGGAGATTCGATGGTCTTGACGAAGATGTAGAGATCGTGACGAAACCTTTTACATAATTATCTTTGAGACAAAAAAATACTCTGTGAATTTTTTCAGTATTTTTCACCGGGGGTTTTTTCGAGACCTAAGCTCTTACATTTTTCGGAATAATACGGGCTCTTATGCACGGCGGCACCAAAACAAGCCTAGCACCTCTTGAGATGTAGAGGAAAATCTCATAAAATATTTAGACTATAGAGAATTTCTTAACGAACAATAATACTTTTCGGTGATCACAACTTACCATGCGTTTTGTGGAAATATGATCGAATTGTTGTCGAAAATCATTAACATATAGGTATACTCGCCGTGTATCTTCGTGCATCCGAGTGGCAGTTTAGGTTAGTTTCCGTCTTCCCCCTCACCAATCCCTCATGATACCATCGAACCTCCTTAAACCGTGCTCGTCTACTATATAACCTAAAAATTAAACTTCTTGACAACAAAATTTGCTTCTTTCTCTGTTAATCGTTAGACCTGCCCCCACGATTCTCTTTAAGGGGATGTCGGAGTCCTATCAATATTGTACAGTTACCGACATGATCGAGTTTTCGTATTTCTCGATGAATTTTTGAGATATCAAAAGTCTAACAAGTAACGCCGATTCTGTGAGCCATACAGAATCGGCGTTACTTAGTGGAATCCCGATATCTTGAAAATTCATCGAGAAATCCGAAAACTCGACAATGTCGGTATCCGACATCCTCTTAATGATTTGTTTAGTAGCTCTCAATGCTGCTTAAACGTCTCTGTTACCAAGACAATATCGTCTAAATACCCGTACACGTAAGGTTCTAGGTTACCGATAATCGAATCGATCAATCTTTGAGAGCAGGCTCCAGTAGTAGCTTGACCCATATGTAGCCTTTCAAATTGGCAGTGCTCTCTGCCGGGAATTGTGAACGCGCAAATATTCTTAGAAATCTTTGTAAGCTTTACTTGATGGTAAACCATGCTTGAGTCCAGAGTAGTCATATATTTCGCGTTTTTTAATTTTCTCAAAATAGTATCCATATACGGGGTCGGATACGCATCTTTGTCAGCTAATTACTACCCGTGAATCTACTACGAATCTACACCCTCCGTTCGCTTTTCTAACTGAAGATGCTGGGTTATTCCACGGATTATTTGATTTCTCAACGACATCAACATCGTATAATTCTTAGAATTCTGCATGCATTGTTTTCTCCATCGTATCTGACAATGTAAAATATATTTTTTTACTGGACGTGCCTTCTTTAAGAGTCGAATCTTGTATTCGATTGAAACAGTTGCTCTCAAAAATTTCTTCTTCTTTTTGAGGTAAACATTCATTTAAAACTCTTTTCAGCCTGTAAGCTTCATAATCACTCAATTTTTTCAACCCTTTACCTCTCGATTGTGACTCTTGCGCGCTATTTGACGCTTCAGATTTCAACTCGATTCTTCCTTCCGATGTTGCTGAAATTTAGACTCTAAATTCATCTGCTTTGGTGATTCGATCAAAAATAATTCAGATTCAAATTTTTTCTTGTCCTTAATGTCTGCGAATGTATATTCGTCACTATCACACAAGATGTGCATCCCAAAGAAATGGATGAATTCAAGTCCCAAAATGAGGTCTAGAGACAATGATGGCACGCTGAGAATTGGCATAGTTTTGCTCATCCCAGCTATCTCCAGGGCAGTGATCAATTCCCCAGCTACCTCTTCCAATTCTCAGTTCGCCATTTGTGCGTACAAAAAATGAGAGGGTTGGAGCGTAACACCAATCCACCTTGCAATATCTCAATACCTTCTGCCTATCACGGACCGTGCGGCTCCCGAATCTATTATTATTAGTTTATTGAACCTTACGATTATAAATATATGATTACTTATACAAGTAGTGACGTATATCTAGAATTGAAAAACAGTACATAATCTCTTTATGAAAATAAAATAAAAGTTCTTTCTTTGATTGTTCTTTTGCAGTTTCCTTGTGCTTTGTACGGATAACTAAACTTTAACTTAGAACTGCTTCTTTCTTTTCCTTGTCTCCTCACCTTCTTTCCTCAGCTCCTGAACCTTCTTTCCTCTGTGTCCTCTCCTTCTTTCCTGTCGTGTGCCCACCTCAGCTTACATCATCCTGGCCACCCCTATGGGTGTGCCAATGTACCTTCTTTCCTCCTCGTTCCATACCATTCTGTAAAGCTGTTCATCCCTTTCGGCGTAAACTAGTTCTCCCACTCTTTCTACTTCAAAGCCGTTGGTCACCATTCTCTCTATTGCTTCCTGCTTTCTTCTTTCTATCCAACTTTCCTCTGCTCCTTTGAAGTCTTCTATTATGTACTCTTTCTCTCCTGGTGTTTTTATTGTCGCCTTCGTCTTCTCTATAATAGATATAATATCTATCTTGTGTCTTCAGGACCCATGAATTGTTTCTTTGCACTCTATCTTTCTTTCCCAAGCTCTCTATCCACCATTCTTCTCTACTTGTTCCTCCATCGAGTTTTTCTATGATCCATTGTTCCACCCTCTTTCCTCTATCTGCTACACCTTTCCTGATCACCAAAGCTCTTATTTCTTGCCTGTTTTGTGTTTCTATTTCAAACTCTTCTGAGCTCACCTCACTTTCATTTTCACTCGTTGCATTTTCTAACTTCACACCTTCCATTTCTTCTAGCCTGCGCTGCAGCTCTCTGTTTGCTTCCTGCAATCTATTGATGTTTTCTTCTGCCCTCTGTCTTCTTCTTCTTTTCTCTTCTAGTATTTCTCTGTAATTCTCCATCTTTAATCAGATTTTCCTTGCTGCTTAGGCGTGGATTCTGGACTTGTTTTTGCTTTATCACGTGTGCCGGTAGCCGGCTGCTGCGTCTGCACGCGCCTTCCCTGTTCCTGTTCCTGCGTTCCAGTTTCTGTTCTCATTCCTCCCTCTCTCTGTTCTGTCTTCTGCTATGTGTTTACAACTTGTCATCGGCTCTTTTTCTTTTCCATTCTATTTCTTTCAGGCAACCTACTTTCCTCCAGTTACCTTTCAGAATTCCCATCCAGTTTCTTCCCTTCTTTGTTGCTTCACATTCATCAAAGAGGTGTCTCATAGTTTCTTTCTCTTTCTTGCATATTCTGCAAATTTTTTGCTCTTCCTCTTCCCAGTATTTATCCCCTCTTGCCTCATTTCCTAGTCTGAATCTTGCAATGGTGCTAAGGATTTTCTTAATTGGGTCTTCGGTGGAGTGGACGTATCCCGTGGAGCTGCTGTCTATCAGCCATTCCTTTAATTCTTCACAATATTTGGAGTTTCTCACCTTATATATTGCATTTTGTTTGTCCTGGTCCTTTTTCCTTTGTTCCAGTTTGCTGTATCTCTCTTATCTATCTTCTATTCTTGTCTCCAGCTCACTCTCTGACCATCCCTTGTCATTAAACCACATCCTCTTGACCTCTTTTAGTTTTTTGTTAGCCTTCCCTTCTCTGAGCTCCCTCCACAATCCTTTCCTCATGCTTCCTTCTATGTCCTCTTCTGAATTTTCTTCATATTTCAGACACCTTTTTCCTGTCTTTACTGCTATCTTGTTTCTGCCTACCTCATTCAGTATGAGGTAGTTTGGTGTGTGTCTCTGCAGCTTCAGTACCCACTTAATATATTTTATCTGTACATTTTCAATCTCCTTCCATTCTTTCCAGCCCCAAATTTCCACACCATATGTTAGTATGCTCGGCATTTTGTGTATCAAGCAGCTTCATTATCTTACCCCTTTCATTTATGAAGAGTCTCTCTCCCATACTGCATACTTTTCCTAGTGCTGCGTTTGCCTTCCTTGTAATGTATCTGATATAATTTTCATTTTCGTTGTTCCCCTTTAGCAGATATCCCAGGTATCTGAATTCTTTGACTTGTTCTATTTCGTTGCCTTCTAGTAGAAAGCTGTACTTCTTCTGCCTGCCTTTCCCTTTTCTGCAGATCATGATCTTCGTTTTCTTCACATGTATTTCCAGTCCTTTCTCTTTGACGTATCTACCTGCTTTTCTTAGTAGTTCTTTTAAGCCTTCTTCGTTGTTCGCTATCAGGCAGATGTCATCCGCGTAGCTTATGCCCCAGATTTTCAAGCTTCTTCCTATTCTGCTGCCTCCCTCTTGTACTCTCTCCATTCTTTCAAATAGGTCTACCAATCCTATGTTAAATAGGATTGGGCTTAGTGGGCATCCCTGTCTGACTCCTTCTGTAGTGTAGAACTCTCCAATTACTTCCCCTTCTATTTCTATTTCACATTTGGTTTCTTCGTAAATTTCTTCTATTCTTACCCTTAGTTGTTCGCTCACCTCTAGTTTTTGCATATTTTGCCATATGCACTCTCTTTTTATCTAGTCTAACGCACCTTTTAGGTCTATGAGAAGCAAGAATGCCTTTCCCTTCTCTTTTTCGATTTCTTTCCCAGTTATCCTCTTGAGGGCATATATTGCATTTATGGTTCCTCTCCCTTTCCTGAAGCCCATCTGTTCATCTCTCAGCTTGCCTCCACCTTCCAACTCCCTTTCCAGCCTGTTTCTAATTATTTCCGCATAGATTTCGTATGCTGTGTCCATCATGGTTAGCCTTCTGTGATTTCCTGTCTCTTGGGTAATGAGCGCTATGCTGCTGAGGAGGTTGGTAGGAAGACAGTGAAGATAAATACTGGAGTCATCTGCAAAGATGGCAGACATTGAGTGGTTCAAAAGCTCACGAAGATCATTCATGAAGATTAAAAAGAGCAAGGGGCCTAGCACACTCCCTTGAGGAACATCTGTGATGAGTGGCAGCCAGGCCTCCTGAGTACCGTCGTCAAGGCGGACAGCTTGTGATCGATCACTGAGGTAACTGGCGAACCAGCGAATTACACGATCCCTACGGCCAAGTTTTCGCAGTTTCATTAAAAGTTTCACATGTGGCAGCGTATCGAAAGCTTTTGAGAAATCAAATGAAATCATAATCGTGAGCATTCTCCGGACAATGGCATTTGTGTTATCTTTCAGAACTCCCAATAAGGCAGTTTGCGTTGAGTGGTGAGCTCTGAAGCCTGATTGCCGCTCTTGGAGCAGATCATGTGTGGAGAGGTGGTGGAGCAGCTGGCGATGGACCACACGCTCGAGTGTCTTTGGAAGTTCACATAGCTAGGTGACTGGCCGAGTATCGGACGGGGTTTTTGGAGCAGTTGATTTGGGCAAAGGCACGATCGAAGCGCGTTTACAGGCGTCGGGGGAATACCCGGACGGCAGCGAGTCGTTGATTAGACGTGTGAGGTGATGTCGGAGGGCAGGAAAAGCGAGGTTAGTCATCGACGACGATATCTCATCTGCACCAACACCTTTCGATTTACCAGCAGCAAATACCCGCGAGACATAAACTTCAGTAACAGGGACAAAATCGAATGTAGGTACGGTTCCTGGAAGGGGTATGGAACGAACACGTTCGATGTCAGTGTCGGTGAGTGGATCGCCCACTCCTGCTACCTTTGCATAATGGTTATTCAGGATCTTGGCATTGAACAAATGCAGAGGTGAAGTTTGAGGCCGGGAAACTATACCCAGTTTTCGAAGTTGAGACCATCGAGACTTGGCATCTGGAGCTGAAGTTATTTAGCTTCTTATGTAATCATTCTTGGCCGTGTCTAGTTTTGATTTGACCTCAGCGCGTAGAGCACGGTATTGAGTGAGATCCGATTCAGACTGTTTCCGAGATGCGCAACGGTACACTGTTTCACGGCCATTCATGAGGCGTCGAAGATCAGCTGTAACCCAGGGTTTTTTTGAAGAGGTGACTTTGAATTTTCTAACGGGTGAAAGCTGATCGAACGCATCAAGCGTTACTCGAGTTATTGTTTGAACAGCGTCATCGATATCGCCCTTGGTAAGACTTTTATATATCGGTGCGCTCAAGTCCCATTATCTTGGAGGGGATTTCAGGGAGGAGTCAACAATAGACATGTTGCTTGGATCTGCCACGACTGGGTTAAGGAGGCAAGGGGACAGGGATGAGTTCGAAATGTTCAAGAGCTGCTCGGGATGAATTTTAGTGAGGTTGCTTACAGAGACAGTTTTTGGTGGGATGGGCGGGGATTTCAAGCCGTATGTGATCTCGATAAAGTCATGCCCAGCAGCAAAGGGTGAATCAGACTTTTTGTGATCCACGGCAACTGATAAATTTCGTACAAAAGATAAATCTCTGCATGTATAATGCAATATCTTATCATTGCCAATAGCGTGATGAGTTGGAGCTGAGCTGACCAGGTGTAGTAAATTCGGGTCACATAATCTCTTCAAAGATTTTGAAGGAGATTTATCAACGGGCATATCAATATTGAAATCACCAGTTACAATGGTATGCTCATGTAGAGGGAGGAGGGTGGACAAAGTGTCCATGAAGTCATGGGGATAGGCGGCCGGAGGTCTGCGATAAACAGTGGCATGAAGTACCTTAACATCCATGAAATTAATTTCGGCAATCAGATATTCAGGCTTGTTGACAAAAGTAGTTTCAGAATAATGCAATATTCTAACTATAAAATGAGACCTAGCATGGAAGCCCACTCCTCCGCCATCCATACAATTTCGATCGTGTCGATAAAAGGTGCAACCTTTGATCATGTACGGATCGAAAGAGTCATTAGGTGTGAGAAAAGTCTCCGATATGGCTACGATATCGTAAAAATTATCAGCCATTTTATCCTCGAGCAGGTTGAAATTTGCGGAAAACGATTCAAATTGATGTGCCCAATAGAAATAATAGGTCTTTGCAAGTGAGCGATGGTGGATGGATTTCGTGGCAGATCGGCGGGATCTCATGATGAATATTCCATCTCAGCCTGAGATGGAGCAGTATTAGCTTTGAGAGGCAGTAAGTTTTTTACCGTAAGGATGGGTATAAGTTCAGCTTTGGGGGCTGGGTGCCTCATGAACGTCAAATTTTGGACAACTGGGCGTAAATATTTTAGCTCAACAGATTTTGCGAGTGCAGCACGCTATATTTGAAGACTGGGGCTGGTAAAACAGGGTTCAAGCATATTTTGGCATCACCACCCGAGCCGAATATGTCTTGAGCCTTCTTGTCTCTCAAAAGATAGCCACGTGACATGAAAAAATCACGAACGGTAGACGAGCAAAATTTGGCCACGACTGCAATTTTGTCGGCATTATCTATCTGAGGTTGCCCACCAACAGGTGCGGAACTAGTATGAGGGGCCTGAGGTTGAGATCGCGGACGAGCCAGCTGTGTTGGCCATCGCCACGTCGACAAAATCGTCCCCACTCGATCAGCGCAATCAACGGCACGCAAAATGGCATTCATGACATCAGGATCTGACAGGTTAACCGACGAAGGAATGCCTGAAAAACGCGCTTCACATGAGTCAACCTGAGAACGGGTTGCAATGATATCAGCACGCAAATTGCCAAGTGCACGAGCATTTTCTGCCTCATTCACCGTCATACGGTTGTCAATGGTATTAAACTGCGATTGGAGTGACGAGTGAGGCGACTGGAATAGGCTGCCAAGCTTCTTGAGGTGCTCGGGTACTGTCGGATCATTTTGAAATTATCAGCCTCGGCATCGAAGGATTGTGACATATTTAGTTCAACAAGTGAATAGGAACTTGTATTTATAGAAACCGAACGGATTTTCATACGTGAGCTAGATAACTCAGGTGGCGAAGAAGCCGATCGCTTGCGCTGTCTCGTACTAGTAGCAGACGACGGGTTCGATTGATGTGCAAGGGGGGCTTGCTCGGATAATGCACAGACCCTACACTGAAAATCGGTGAGCTGAATGTTATCGATATCAGGACAGCAAGAGTGAGTCAAACCGGCGCGTTTACCGCATTGATACGAGAGCTCTCCATGTTTCACTACAGCATTACACACAGAGCATGAATTTTTCGCATTACTAGTGTTTGTGATCATCACTCACGCACATTTGATATCCCAACTGTGAGAGCGCGATGCTGACGCTGGCTCAAATGGCACGTATAATGATGGAACACGCGCTCTAACATCTGATCACTCACACAACGTTGTCACTCAGCGCATAAGTACATCGCAAGGTTGGTAATCCATAACACGACACCTTTTGCGATGTGTCACACATCGTGCGATGTAGTTTTGACGCGGTGCGCGTGCGCGAGCATCTGACTTCAAGATGAACGATGCGTGCCGAAACAGAAGCAGATGTGATGAACAACGAAAGGCGAAGGCATCGCCGGCTCGGCAATCGGGTGAATATTTGCATTTGTATTCGAGTAAAATTTTTAATGAGTCATGGAGGGATGTTCTCTGAGAACATGGGAATCGGTTCATGCATTGAATTAGAATTGGATCACGCCATTCGATTTTCGGTGCGGAGTACAAGGAGATTAAGTGAAATTCTTCCGATAACCCGACTTGGTTTTCGACGCGGATTTTTCAATCTGACTCGACTATAGATTTGTTTATAATCACAAAGTGATAGATATATCTTCTTCATCGTCATGAGAAGCTATTCATGCATTTAATCCGGTGGAGATTTCGCGCGTAAAATGGGGAAGACCATACTAAATTCAAAATGGAATGATGTGTGAGAGAAATTTAATGCACGATTCAGAATATTTTCGGTTATGTATAATTAATTCTAGGTTTTTTTGTTTCATGAAGAAAGTTCTATGAATCTCATACCAAAAAGAATACCACCAGTCGAAAGTGGCTTCGAATCACTACAAATATGTATAGCAGTCTCCACGAACAGAGGATGCATTTTCTGGTGCAAATCTGCAAATGGCCTATATTCGTGTTTCTGGTGGATGTGCCAAGAATCAGATTAATTCAATAATCATCAAAACTATTATTTCAGCGGATTACTCGAAGTCCTGTCTTAGGTTTACACATAATAAGGATCATGTTGAGCAAATGAAAATCAACCAAAGTGATGAAATCCAAGGACTCTGACACGGTCCTGATAGCAATAAGGTTAACGCACAAACCCAGGTGACGCCATATTGTTCTTGTATACTAGTACGCAAGAGACTACAGGGTGACTACAATACTGTTGCATTCTTATTCAAAGTAGCACAAAAGCATTCTGCCAATGGTCTTGTAGCCAAGTGCACCTCATCATCATTGTGATAATACCTGCAGGAGATCAAGTTTCTATATCCAAAGAGTTGCCATTTTTATGTAATGTTATACATGAATACGGCAACTTGGATAATTGAATAATTATTCACAAATATAGCAACTTAGTGGATACAGATACTAGATCTCCTCCAGGTATGATCGGCAAACTGCATCTCATCACATTGTTGATGGTGCAATCTACTGGACGACCATTGCCAGTAAACCTCTGTGCTTCTTTGAATGAGAATGCAGAGGTATTGTAGCCACCCTGGTTCTCTTGCGTGCTGAATGCACGAGAACAATATGGCGTAACATGGGTTTGTGCTTCCACCATTTGCTATGGAATCGGGGCAGAATTCTTGGGTTTTCACTAGTCTGCCTAATTTTCATCAGCCGAGCATGATCTTCATTGTATGTTGTCTCCAGACTCTCATTAGTTATAGATATATTACATAGAAAGAGTAAACAACTTTCATAATGGCAGCGTGATTAAAATGACAGTGAGATTCTTTTGAGTCTTGGTTACTGCGTTGGGATCCATCCATCATTGGGCTTATCCTAATTGGTCATGTTAGTGGTGCCGAATGCCACACGCCTACAGATAGCACTTCTAGTATCATACTACTGGTGATTTTGAGAACTATCAAGTTGATCTGACTTCTAGCACATTCATCGGGAACATTAATGCAATTCTTCGTATGCAGATTTGCACTAGATAATGCATCCTTGGCTTGTGAAGAGTCATGCTATACATGATTCTGATAATTTGAGGCCACTTCCAAAAGTTGATACACTGCTTGAAGAACTATCTTGATGAAACAAACATAACCTCTATAAGTATGAATCATACATAACCAAACTGTTGGACTGTCCTCAATCATTCAGAGGATTTTTCTCACTCTGCATTGTGTGTTCTGGATGTAATAAGTATGATCTTTTCAATTATACGCGCAAGATCTCTACAACCTAACGATTAACCCAACTCCGTACGGGATGGGGCAGAATGGGACGGAACGCTGGAAACGCAGAACTGCCGCAAGCAGTGATTAGAAAAACACAGAACTGCCGTAAGCACTTGTGGGGAACTTACGCGTCCAGGACGCAGGTGATTTGGGCCCCACTGCCCAGATTGATGGGTGATGCGATCGCCAGAGCGAATATTCAGCCGCCCGATTTAAGTATAAAAAGATAGACTGATTTATTGACAAGCTTTACAGAGATCTTTACATCTCGAGCGAGCGATCGCTACTGATCGTTCTGCTGCCGAGCGCAGGCAGCGAGGCAAGTTTCTTGCGCGTCTCTGCTCCTGCGCAGAGGAGTTTGGACACTAACATATATATATATGTGTGGCAAGCATAGTGCCTACAATACTCCCCTCTGGGGAAACGGAGTCATACGATTTTAAGAAACTAATCAAAATTTGCTTTGCAAGATGATAAAATTATGGAAACTGAATATTTGATTCCAGAGAGAATACACAGTAATGAGCGATTTCTAACGCAAATTAAAGTTTTCAAACGCAAAGATTTGCGTTGCTGATGCTACAAAGTAGAACTAATCGGAAATTTGAGTTTTCAAACGATGAGATTCCTACTGGAAAGGCTAATTATATTTGATATGATAAGAAAGCATACATTTGATGAAAAGTAACACTCTCAAAGATTCAACAACCAATGTCATCCTCTGCTCGCACATGTATGAATGATAAACTACAAGTTAACTTAAGAGCTGAATTACAGAAATGGCACTTTTTTGAGAGTCACTGTCGCACTTCCTCATTTGTCTTCTTAAGCTAAGAGCTAGGGCACAAGTTCTATTTACATGAGCTCAGAAATAAGTGCACTTGCAGAGCGCTATTCAAGTGACAATTCGCACGGTCTTCTTCGCACGGTTCATGAGCGGTGGCGCGGAGCTTCCCGGTGCCGGTGCGGCGGAAGACGGAGCGGACGAAGGATATGGCCCGTAAGCCGCGTAAGGATGATCTACGGCGACTTGGCGCGCGGTCCTTGGCGTAGGATCTTCGTCGGGCGAGGGTATGGACGCAGGGTCGTCGCTCGGCGCAGTCGAGTCTGCGGGGTGGGTGCTCGCGAGTGGAGTGGCGGGTGGGAGAGGCGGTTGTGCATCCGATGCTTCAATGAAGAACGCTGGTTTCAGACGCTCGATTGAAATTGCTTCCACCGTGCCGTTCACGTCGATTCGAAACAACCTGCCAGAATCGCGACTGATGACCTTGTGAGGGTCCGTGTACGGTTGATCGAGTGGCCTACGCTGTGCATCGACGCGCAAAAAGACGTGGGTACAGGTGTACTGGTCGTTGAAGTAAAATGACTTACGCTTGAACTTCTGCGCGACTGGAACGGGACGAACTTGACGCATGTACTCGCGAAATTGCTCGAGAAATACATGCGGGTCAGGAGTGAAAACGCCCTCGGACACGAACTCACCAGGGATGCGAAGGGTAGTGCCAAAAAGGTACTCCGCAGGCGAGGCGTTGGTGTCGAGGCGAAGCCGAGAACGCAGACCAAGGAGAACTGTCGCGAGCTTGCGTGACCACTCCGGATCGTTCTCGTGGCACATGAGCGCGACCTTGAAGTCTCTGTGCCAGCGTTCAACGAGACCGTTCGCACATGGGTGGGAAGCCGTCGTGTGGATGAGTTAGCGCCGATGAGAGAGACGAGTGCGTTCAGGAGAGCTGACTCAAACTGTCTGCTTTGATCGGTCGTGATGGTGTCCGGAGCACCGTAGCGTGCGACCCATTCGTTCATGAAAACGCGGGTAACTATTTCCGCGGTGATGTCGCGCAGAGGAATCGCCTCTGGCCAGCGCGAGAAGCGGTTGACGATGGTCAACACGTACCGATAACCATCAGAAATGCGCCACGGACCTACAATGTCCACATGGACATGTTTGAAACGAGTGTCCGGCTCAACAAACGGTTCGGGGAGCATTTTGACGTGCCGAGAGACTTTTGAGCGCTGGCACTGCAGGCAGTTTTTAGTGTAACGCTGGACGCCTTTGGAGATCGTGGGCCAAAAATAGCTCCTACGAACAAGGCGGTCAGTTACACGATTATTTGCGTGTGACGGTTCGTCACACGCAACTCTGTCACGAAGAGAGACGGGTATAAACGGGCGAATTGCTTCAGCTTTCAGGTCGAAATGAAGAGGAACATTTCTCCACGTGAGACGCTTGTACCGATAAGTGAAATTCGGTGCCTGTCGGATGATTGCAAACTGTGGATCGGCGAGCTGTTGATGCGCGAGCTCGTCCAGGTCCAAATCGTACGGATAAGAAATTGCTTCGACACGCCAGAGAGCATCGGCGACGACGTTGCTGGAACCAGGAATGTATTCAATGTCCGTCGTGAACTGGCTGATGTAACTCAGCTGACGCAGACGTCGCGGATCGTCTTTGTCATGCTTTTGCATAAAAACATACAAGAGTGGCTTGTGATCGGTGACTATCTTGAAGGAGCGTCCTTCTAAGAAGTATTTGGAATAACGCACGGACTCAAAGACGGCGGTTAGCTCACGATCGTGAGTCGAGTAGTTTGTCTGTGCTGCGTTGAACTTAGTCGAGAAAAACGCGAGGGGTTTCCAGCACCCGTCGAGGAGTTGTTCAGGAACGCCCCCCATAGCCACGTTTGATGCATCTGTGACCACGCAGGTCTCAGCGTCACCAGAAGGATGAGCTAAGAGAGCAGCGTTCGCGAGATCCGACTTTACTCGTTTTCTCGAAAGCTTCTTCAGCTTCTCGGGTCCAACAGAGTGGTCGCTGGTCATTCTTCTCAGATTCTGGCAGAATCGCGAAGAGGAGAGCTTGAATTTCAGCGGCGTGAGGCAAACAGCGACGGTAAAAATTTACCATGCCCAAGAAATGGCGCAAGTCGCAGACGATGGTAGGCTTTGGCATTTCAAGAATCGCTTGCACCTCATCTGGTACAGGCCGGACGCCTTCAGCGTTAACAAAATAACCTAAGAAGACCACCTCATCTGCACCGAAGACGCACTTATCCAGGTTGATGTGAAGGTTGAATTTTTGCAAGTGCTCAAACACCTCGCGAAGATGTTTCTCGTGCTCTTCTGGCGTAGCCGAGAATATGAGAATATCATCCGCGTAGATGAAAACATAATCCAAGTCGTGGAAGATGTGATTGAGCGCTGCAGAATTGCAGAAGCATTTTTCAGCCCGAAGGGCATAAAAACGTATTCAAACAGACCGAACGGAATAATTACAACCGTCTTATGACTATTTTCTTCCGCAACTGGGATTTGATAGGACGCTTTTCGCAGGTCCACAGTCGTAAAAATTTCTGCACCACGTAAATTGGTAGCAAAATCGAGCACGTGCGTGGGAGGATAGCGATCGGGGACGGTTACTTCGTTGACGCCACGATAATCGCCGCAAACCCGATAAGTGCCATCCTTTTCATCTCCGAGATGCTAGAAGGCCTAAGAACGCCTGCTTTGAGTTGACTGTTGAAGTCTTTTTTCGCGGCCGCAAGTTTTTCCGGAGGGAGCCGACGAGCTCTGGCAGCAGAAGGGACGCCTACAGTGACGATGTGATGAAACACTTGACCCTTCACTACCGGATTTTCTTGCGGTGGATTGACGATTTCGGGAAACTGTGACAAGAGGCCTGTGTATTTGCACGAGGTGCTGACGGCTTTGATTTGAATGTAATCAATTCGCTTGACAGTACCGATCGTGACGTGGTGTGTGAGATTGTCCGCGAGAAGTTTATTTTTCACATCGACAGTAAGACCATAATGCGCGAGTAGATCTGCACCGATGATTGCGTACGGCACATCTGCAACGACGAAATTCCACGTAAAATCGCGACGGATGCCAAGATCTAAAACAAGCTTCTCTTCGCCGTATGTTTTGATGATTGTGTCATTAGCCGCGTAAAGTACACGATCAGAAGCTGCACGGTGCTTAGAACCACGAGGAATTACAGAAATTTCTGCGCCGGTGTCGATAAGAAAGGTCTGCTTCGAATTCCGATCGTAAAGATGGAGACGCTTCGAAGAATGACGTTCTGCCCCCGCCTCCGATGGAGCAGAGACTCTCAGTTTTCCGTTTTCTTAAAATTGCATGCAGCTCCATCACTGCACTTGCGAGATTTGACGCCGTGCTTGCGGTGATACCAGCATACCCATGTTGCCGGGTCACGCACTGAAGCAGGCGTGGGATCACGAGAAGCGGTGCCACGATTATTCGAGCAAGCACGAGAACGCGAGCAATCAGGCTGCGGGTTCCCGAGGGTGTTTGCGAATTTCTCGAATTTTTCTGAGAGTGCAGCAATAGATGCAGCCATAGCTTTCATCCCCGATGAGTCATGAGCACAAAAATTTCTCATCAGTGTCCGCAGGAGCTGAGCTACGAAGGCGGTCTAAAATCTGTGAGGGTTTACCCTCCGACTTGACTCGACCTTGTAAGAAATGCCGCAAGCGCGCCTCTTCTGAAAGT
Source organism: Eretmocerus hayati (assembly GCA_029851415.1). NCBI lineage: Eukaryota > Metazoa > Arthropoda > Insecta > Hymenoptera > Aphelinidae > Eretmocerus > Eretmocerus hayati. The sequence goes on along the minus strand of CM056742.1, from coordinate 54,178,305 downwards.
GACATAGTCTTGAGGACGCGATTTTTTAACTCCCCGTAATATCCGATCGCGGGTGGCGCATCGATGAGATCTTGAATTGCGCTAAGCGCATCGTTATCGAGGTCCATTACGATATGATTCGCCTTCATGTCGGAATCGGTCACATTGTAGGCCTTGAACGTAGCCTTCACTTGAGAAAACCAAGCGCTCTGGCCTCTTCGGGCTTAAATTTATTCAATTTTGGAATTGAACATGGTCTGTATTGCTGCGCGTACGCTGGTCGGAACGAGGGAGCTAAGGGATCGAAAGAATGCACGGAATTCTGGTCCATAGCGGGGATGCGCACATTTTGCACCGCGGAAGATGAATAAATTGCTACATCATCGATACCGGTGATCAGGTCATGGTCCGATTCGTTGGGCGCATCGGATTGCTTCGATTCCGCTTTCAAAACAGATTGGACCTGGTCCTGGAGTTTAGCCATAATCGAAGCTTCCACCGCTGCCGCGATGGCTTGGATGGATTCCATAGAAAGGGACACGGAAGGGACAGCTTCCGCTTTGGAAGTTGGATCTCCGACTCCGTCTTCATTTCCGTCCGGCATAGTGTTGTCGATTGGACGAAACGGCTTATTATTACGTAAAAACGATGCTGGTGGGGAACGGGGCAATGATTTTGAAGGCGCAAACATTCGCAAACATGCACAAGGGCGTACACGTGATATGGACTGTGTACTCGTAGGTACTTCACAAATCGCAAAGCCACATGTTCGCTCATGAGGAGCTAATGGATGCGATAAGATGGAGGAATAAACACACACAAATACAGAGGGTTATGCTGGACAGTACTCCAATTATTTAAATAAAAACTGGGCTCATTGCGCGAGCCCTACAAAAGCGCGTATGTGTGCTGCGACGGTAAAACGAAGAACAAAGAAGTGCGTGCGAGGCTCCGAATTCTTGCAGCGGAACACTCGAAACGCGACGCGCCACTCAGGGCCGTGTCAACTGAATTTACACAGATCATGAATGATTATATTTAAGCAAACATTCGCCGAGCGCACACTTAGAATTATCATAATTTTCAATAATCAGAACCATAGATATATATAAATATAATGATAGAATTATGAATCGGAACATTTCGCCCACCTTTTTTTTGCGAAGCAGAAAAACGACAATTGATTGAGATTCATAATGAACAAAAAACCAACAAAAAGCTCGTTTTGTTAATCAAACTCAGATTAAAGATCATAGGCTGAAACAAATGAAAAAATCTGTCCTCATTGGAATCAGATAAATCACAAAGAATTGGGCGATCAAAGATCAATAATCTAGAATCCAAACTGATTTGGATGGAACTACTTGAGTCATATAAAGCTCAGAAGGTGCTGCCTTAGAGTCTCATTTTGATTCACTGCACTGCATCACTTTCACTGAACAGCTTCACAAGCTTGTGAATCGGTCTCTGGAGCTGGTTGGTGGCGGTGCGAAGAGTGACAACGCAAATGCGTCCATCCTTGCCAGGGTGCATTTGGAGTATGCGGGCTAGTGGCCAGCGAGCTGGGGGCGTACGCTCGTCTTTGATGGGTACAATATCGCCCAAGTGCAGATCTGGAGCGCCAGCCACCCACTTGTGTCGTTTCAGGAGCGTTTGCAAGTATTCCCTGGACCATCGCAACCAGAAATTCTGCTGCATCTGCTGGACTAGTCGCCAACGTTGGAGTAGAGGGATTTTCTTATCTGTCAGGTCAGGTTCGGGAAATTAAGAATGAACCAGTCTGGATGAGGAAATGCGCAGGTGTAAGGGGCCTGGCATCCTCAGGATCATCGGTGAGAGGCGTGAGGGAGCGTGAGTTTAGAATAGCCTCAATTTGACATAGAAGGGTACTGAGCTCTTCAAATGTCAACTTGTTTTCCCCGATCACTCGATATAAGTGATACTTCATAGATTTCACGGCTGCTCCCCAAATCCCACCAAAATGCCGAGCAGATGGAGGATTGAAGTGCCAGTTAGTCGATAGTTCAGACAATGAGCCAGCAATCTCATTGACCTTTTCCGATGTTTTCGAAAACAGTTCTTTCAATTCATTTGCTGCACCTTTCAAATTGGACCCCTGGTCACAATAAACGTCAGAGCAATGTCCACGTCGAGAAGTTATTCGGCAGAATGCAGCCATAAATGCTTCTGAAGTGTAATCTGACACGCCTTCGAGATGCATAGCCCGGGTGACCATACATATAAATATCACAATATAGCCCTTATAGGATTTGTGCCCTCGACCAGGTGAGGTGCGGAGCAACAGAGGACCAGCATAATCCACACCGACCTTGGAAAATGGGCGAGAAATTTGCACTCTACTCACTGGGAGTTGACCCATGAGCTGATAAGAAGCAGTTCCGCGATATCGAATGCAAACATTGCACTGGTGTATCACGTTTCTGACAGTCTGGCGACCCTTGATAATCCAGAAATCTTGCCGAAGGGTGGCAAGAGTGACTTGGGTACCGCCGTGCAATGTCAAGGCATGATAACGCCTTATGATCAGTTCGGTGAGAGGGTGTTTGTAAGGGAGTATTATGGGGTGCTTTTGATTGTAAGAGAAGGCTGAATTTTGGAGCCTTCCCCCAACCCTTAGTATTCCCTCAATAATGACAGGGGTGAGCTTGTGCAACTCGTGATTTTTGGGAAGAAAGCCGCCACCAGCAATGAGTCGCTGTTCAGGTGTGTAAAGGGCACTCTGAACATGACCAACCCAAGCTAGTTTAGCGCGCTCTTTCTCCTCATAGAGTGGGTGCTTATCACCTACAGGCACTTGAGCCCAAGGCTGATTTTGTATCAACTGGGAATTTCCAGAAAGTTTGAATAAATTGGGATTCAGCACGGAAAGGAATCTGAATACAAAAGCCGTTGTATTTATGAGTTTTGAGAATGAAGACATCTCTTCCAATAGATGTGACACTGGGTACAGCATACTAGAGTCAAGAAATGGAATATTTACAGTATTTACAACAGGAATTGTAGACATTTTGACGTCATCAGGCATTGCAGCTTTCAATGGGATGGTTTTGAATTCAGGCCACTGAGCCTGAGGCATGATAAGCCATTGAGGTCCATCCCACCATAACTTCAGATCAGACATTTGTTCTGGGAATCGACCTCTACTGCCAATGTCGGCAGGGTTATCATGAGTTCGAACATGTTCCCAGCGAATGTCTGGTAAGAGTTCCTTGATTTTTGCGCATCGGTTGGCTACAAATGTAGGCCAACGAGATGGTTGAGCGTTCAGCCAATGTAATACATCCATAGCATCTGTCCAATCGTGGATTTGCAGATTTGGATATTTCACAGAAGATTGAATCTTGTTGAGTAGCTCAGCAAGCAGAACAGCTGCACAGAGCTCTACCTTGGGAATTGTAACAGTTTTAATAGGTGCTACGCGCGTTTTCGCTTGAAGCAAGTGTACATTAATAGTGGAGTCTGAGACTACTTTTAGATAAACAACAGCACAGATAGCGGATTTTGAAGCGTCAGCAAAACCCTGCAACTCATACGTACAATGGTCGCCTGTATAGTCAATCCATCGAGGAATTTTCAGATTTGATACTTCAGCTAGATGAGTATACCAACGTGACCACTCGGCAGCATCATCTTCAGATAATTCTTGATCCCAATCGTACCCAGTGATCGAGAGTTTTCGCATAAAAATCTTTGAGGTTATGATCATAGGCGAAAGCCAGCCTAGAGGATCAAAAACGCTAGCTATTTTTGACAAAACAGACCTCTTTGTCCAGGTTTCAGATTCGTCTACAGAGATTGGCTTGAATTTGAAGACATCCTCATGTGGAAGCCAATACAATCCCAAAATTGAGAAGACGGATTCGTCACTTGACGAGAAAAGATTGCTACTCGATGCAGAGGGAGGTTCAGCAAGAAGGTCATCAGGCAAGCAAGATAACAAGCGGTCATCGCTTGCCACCCACTTGCGAAGGTTGAAACCAACCACTCTGCAAATGCTGATCAATTCTTGTTGCTTGATCAACGCAGCTTCCAAGGTGTGATCGCCAGGAACGACGTCGTCCATGTATGTTTCAGATTTTGAGGCTTCAGCGCCCAGAGGAAATTGCTCGTGCTCGTCCTCGGCGAGCTGGATTCGGACTCGATTGGCATGGTAAGGGCTGCTCACGATACCATATGTGACGGTGTTCAACAGGTTGACAGATATAGGTAACGTAGGATCTTTGTGCCAGAGGATGGACTGCAATTTCCTATCCTCTTCGTGAACCCAGATCTGGCGAAAAATTTTCTCAATATCCGCAGTAAATGCGTATTTGTAATTTCGCCAGTTGAGAATCAAGCTGGGCGAGTCAGGTAAGAGATTTGCGCCCACGAATAAAAGAAAATTTATTGACTTGCCAGATTTAGGTTTGAAAGAACCATTGAATACCGTTCTCAATTTAGTCGTGGTGCTACTCTCTTTCAGTATACCATGGTGAGGTAAGAAGAAATGGCCAGACAAATCAATAGAACGGGAAATATCAGAGTAGCATGACATATGCCCCAGCAATTCATACTCGTTGAGGAATTCATAGTATGCATCAGAAAGCTTTTGATCGGCAGCAAGTCTTTTTTCAAGTTTGAAAAGTAGTTTCTTAGCTGGGTAGAAAGACTCACCAAGATTCAGAGATTCAACATTATAACGTAAAGGCAGTCTCACGGTATAACGGCCATCTGCGCCCCTCGTGTGAGTAGCAACAAAATGTTCCTCACATAACTGTTCTTCCGAACGCTGTTCATCAAGAGGGAGTTTAGACGAAGGACAGCCAACCTCTTCTTGTCTCCAAAAACGTTGCAGAAGTTCACCAATTTCGACATCAGCAGCGCAGTGGAGAACCGTTGGCTGCATGATCAGCTGATCGCAATTGGCAGTGGGCCCAGATAATATCCAACCAAGTTTAGTCTTGGTAGCGATCGGTTGATCACGATCGCCTTTGCGGAGTTCATCCTCGGCTATGAGGGCGTGCACTGCGGCACTAAGAAAGAGTTCGACTGGCCTCGAGTCTGTGAAACTCGGATCGGCCAACTGTAGTCCATTGATATGGTTCCACGTGTCAACACAACCAATCACTCTTGGACGGTAACCCGAAACTTCTTTGATGACGAGTGCTTGAAGCTTGGCTACGAACGAGGACTCGAATGCAGCTTGGATAGTCACTTCAGTAATGCCCTTGGCGTAAGACTGCCGACCACCAAGTCCTTGAACTGGGACTGATACATGCCTTTTGAGTAAGTTGATCCGTTGACACAATGATTCAGATACGAATGGGGTTTGTGCGCACTGGTCGATTAGAGCTCGAGCCAACACGACTTCTCCTTTTGAGTTTGACACTCTCACCCCCGCAGTTGCCAACAGAATCGCAATTGGCTTGCAAACTTGGGTATTGAGAGCTACAACATGGTTCTGGGAGGGAGGATTAGGCTGGAAAGGAGGAAAACTAGCCGAAAGCTTCGCGTTGGACGCTTGAGTGTCTTCAGTGGCCATTGCCTAAGACTTCTCTACATGGAGCAGCGAGTGGTGCTTGCCACCACAAGTGCTGCATTTAAAAGGGGACTTACAATTTTTATACAAGTGAGAACCAAGGCAGTTGAAACATAATCGCTTGTTGCCAGCAAATTCTCTTCTGCCATTTATTGTCATGGACTTGAAGGAACTGCAATTGGATATGTAGTGGTCTTGGTCACATAACGAACACTTTTTAGGTTTTTCGTTTTGAGTTGTGTGAAGAACTTTAGCTCCAGCCTTTGGAGCATTCGAACTATTCTTCTGAGCGTTCAATTGAGGTTTACTTGGTTTGGCATCCGAGCAAGCAGATGGAATGCTAAGCAATTTACTATGTTCTAGAGATTCGAGTGTACTCAGCCTTGTTTTCAGAAATGACTCTAATCTCTCAAAAGTAGGGGGTTCGGTGGTGTCTCCAATGGCGGTCTCCCAAAGCGTGCGAGACTTTTCATCGAGACGACTGGCGGTTATGAAAACGATTAGATCGTCCCAAGACTCAGTCTTGCGCTTTTCAGTTTTGAGCGCAAGGAGAGGGTTGACTGTTCCATTGATCAGAGCTCTCAGCTCAGCTGCTGACCCGGAAACGAGAGGTTTGACAGAAAAGAATTGTTTGAGGTAATGGTTCACCATACGCCTCTTATTTTCATAATGTTCTTGAAGCTTGTTCTAAGCCTGTTCGAAATTATCCGCATCGAGAGGTATCCCTTGGAGAAGTTGTTCTGCATCACCTGAGAGATGCGTTTTAAGATGGTAGTATTTGACCACGTCTGAAAAATGAGAGTCTACAACAGTGGCATTGGAGAGATCTCGGAATGTATGCCAATTAGACCAAGTCCCATCAAAAACATCAATAGTGATTGGGCTGAGCTGAGCGGATTGAATTTCAGGCATGACAATATTTGTAGTATTGCCACGAGCACCTACAGTTCTAACATCGACATGCTGTGCGTTGAGAAGAAATTCTTTAAAATCACCTAGAGCTATTATATGAGCTTCCTCCGCTTTTTCAATATTATCTTCAGCAAAATACCGATGTCCTCGATCAAGATCAGGAATTTGGAGAATTTTCTCGTGATTTCCCTTCATTTCCAACCAATACTCCTCTATTTTGGTTATACGAACCTCAGCGCCACCTACTTTCATTTTCTTTTTACCCTCCTTTCCAAAATTAGTCCAGGAGTTTGTAATTTTCCTCAGGATAGCTTCCTGATTTTAAGTTTATCCATTTTTTGGATATTTGAACAAAATACTATGAATGTGAGAGATGAGAATGGGTACAGCCCGTTAGACAGTGCGTGGGTATTGCAATTAAAGAGAGATTGCACCCTTCAGTATGCACAGTAACTCTCGAAAAGAATTCTCAACTCACCACGTGATTGTATTGAAGAGCAACAATGAAGTTACTGGATCAACCAGCGATAGAGGGAAATGCTCTCCAATGTATGAGAGTGTGACGTAAATGTCACCACAATGAGTGCTTGCACTGGCGCAAAGCGTCTATATATACAGAGTATTTACAATATGTGCAGTAGTGTAAAATCGGAATGATCTTACTTGTTTATGTTGAGCGTGCATCGTCGCGTGCAACTTGCGATGAACAGCAAACAAACGCATCGACTGTATGTTGACAGACAGCTGCACACCAAGACACCAGCTGTTGCATGCGCCGACTGCAGCGCGATCGAAACGGAGCGGCTACCCGAGGAACTGCGTAACAGCAATCACCGCGGCCGTCGGTATGGCAGGCATCAATGTTGCCTTCCCACCTCTGTCCTCGTGACCGTTCCCCAGGTTGATGAGATCTCACGCTGCCCAGATCCACACGTCCCACAAGACCGGGACGTTTGCGGGGAAGCTGCTGCAAGATGCAGATTAGATGCACTGTCTTTTTTACAGCACACACACACACTTCGAAATGTCACTCACTGATGCGAAAATGAGCATACCCGGTGTTCTCGGCTCCTCAGCCAAAATAGCTGAATCAACACACAGCGAAACACCATCGGGGGCTTTCACAATTGTCATTCGCGTTTTACAACTTCTCCGATTTGGTCACACACTATTAAGCACACGCTATAGTAGCGTCAAGCCTCGTGCGAGCATCAAAATGGCGACGTTGGCGTCGCATTTCGGGGCACCGCGAGATTCTCAAGTTTTTGAGCACTGTGCACTGTCTCACACCCATCGCAATCCAACTCGAAGGACCAAATGTTCGCTCATGAGGAGCTAATGGATGCGATGGGGTGGAGAAATAAACACTCACAAATACAGAGGGTTATGCTCGACAGTACTTTGATTATTCAAATTAAAACTGGGCTCATTGCACGAGCCCTTCAAGAGCGCGTGTGTGTGCTGCGACGGTAAAACGAAGAACAAGGAAGTGCGTGCGAGGCTCCGAATTCTTGCAGCGGAACACTCGAAATGCGACGCGCCACTCAGGGCCGTATCAACTGAATTTACACAGATCATGAATGATTATATTTAAGCAAACATTCGCCGAGCGCACACTTAGAATTATCATAATTTTCAATAATCAGAACCATAGATATATATGAATATAATGATAGAATTATGAATCGGAACACCACATGTGCAAAAATGATTTTACTGCCACCAGCAAAGCAATCGCAATAATGATAAACACGGCTAAAATGACGCGACGCGGATGAAATCTGTTGAAGGAGATTACTATTTTCGGAACTTTTTTACCGAATCCTCTAAGCCCTGGTTTCATTATTCTCATTTAAAGCGTGGTCGAATAGTTCTGATTAATCGGATGCGCAGCAACCACTACAACTTAGCTTATAGCCTATTCAGGAAAAATCTTTGTGACCTCCCGTATTGCGTCTGCGAAGAAGACGTAGAGGATCTCAACCATATTTTCTGGCCCTGCTCGCGTTCCGACGAGCAGAGAGCCACTCTCTTCAAGAAGCTCATGAAGGAAAAAATATTTCCACCGTACACCATCACCACTTTCCTCCTGAACCCTACCCATAAAACTCCGGAAATACTTTGTAATTACCTCAAAGAATGCAACCTTAATATTTAGTAAACCATATAATTCATAACTCCCGCCCGCGGCGCAGCCGCGTATGCAAAGCCTGTTGATGGCCGTATAAGAAGGGAGAATAGTCTCCCACCTTGGTGCCAATACTGCAAACAGGGGTGTCAAGCGTAGTAGAGTCCCTCCCCTCAAGCCCCTCCAGTCAAGTGCAGAGAGCGTCGCGGCTCGCGGCGAAGGAGCCCCCCCCCCCTGCGCCGCCGCGGCGCGCTCTACACATGACTGGAGGGGCTTGAGGGGAAGGACTCTACCACGCTTGACTGCCCTGACTGCAAAGAAGAAGAAGAAGAAGGAGAAGGATGAAATCTGCAACAACTATCTGCCACGCATGACCCTAAAAATATGAAGCGAAAATGATATAGAATTTTCAGAACGCAAGGCGCATCAATTTCGAGCGAGATTATGTCTACTTCGAAACGCAGCGAGTTTGAGTAGATTTCCGATAATACGAGTAATTTCTCGCCGAGCGATACGATTCCCGCAGATCGAGTCGAGGGATAGCCGGTTCCGCGTACGATTCATTAAAATTTGGAGCAGAACGAGTATAATACTATCAAACACTATATTACGAAAATGCGTGGAATGAGAGAGCGCGCGATAGAAAAAATTTCCGAAAAAAAAATTTCGAAGCGAGCGTGGCAGATTTCGCGGTGCGCACTGAATACCTGGTTGCTGTCGACGATGATGGTGATGATGCTTGAAGTTCAGCTGGTGCACGAAGACGCCGCTGCGATGCTCGTCGATTAGACTGACCAGCCCAGATGCAGGCCTGGTGGACGAGTAAGTCGGCGCCGATGACGTGCCTGTCAGCTGACAGACCAGGGCTCGCTGGAATGCGCTCCAGATGACGAGGCTGCTCAAAGACGACGTGCAAAGATGCACGGTGCAGGGTGGCCTCGCTAGGCGTGGGCGCGCAGAAATGCACGCTGTAGAGTGGCTTCGCTAGGCGTAGGCGTGCAGAGAAACACGCTCAGGGTGGCGGACCCGTTGAAGAAAGCGCATAGATAAGCGCAAAGCTGGGTGGCCTCGCTAGGCGTGGGCGTACAGAAATGCACGCTGGAGAGGCTGCTTGACGTCGTCGGCGAGCACAGCAAAATCGGAGCACTTTGTAAACTGCAGCAACACAAAAAAATCCAATGACAGCTGTTGCATGCTGCTAGCGCTGCTCCGCTACAGGTTGGCTGCCGGTGGTGAAGCTCCGTTGGCTGGCTGCTAACATCGCCAGGTCGACGTCGATGCTCAGGCTCCGGGCGTTCAGGAACCGCTGTCGGGGTCACCAGTTGTGGGGAACTTATGCGTCCAGGACGCAGGTGATTTGGCCCCACTGCCCAGGTGATGCGATCGCCGGAGCGAATAATCAGCCGCCCGATTTAAGTATAGAAAAGATAGACTGATTTATTGACAAGCTTCACAGAGATCTTTACATCTCGAGAGAGCAATCACTACTGATCGTTCTGCTGCCGAGCGCAGGGAGCGAGGCGAGTTTCTTGCGCGTCTCTGCTCCTGCGCAGAGGAGTTTGGACACTAACATATATATGTGTGGCAAGCATAGTGCCTACACACTAGTCACAAGTGCGCGCGTTTGCATGTGCCGCATTTTTAAAATAACCCTCCTGTTTGTCCGTGGCGTCGAAGTACACGATCGTGCAATAGTCTAGGTGCGGTTGAACCAATGACTCATTTAGGCGAATACGGAGAGGTCTGGTCATACCAACGAATATTGACGCTTATAGAAGATTATTCCTTATGGGCGACCCGATGCCCGAAATCGTTAGTTGATGAAGTGACTGTAGTATGGCGGCACTATCTAATCCACACAGAATCTGATGCAACTTATCCTTCGACCAAATCAATCTTTTCAGAGATTATTGGATTTTGGATAATTCAGACTTTGGCTGAATCATCCTTGATTTCATGTCGATGCAACGTTTATCTAACCGTATTCTTGTGGCAGCTCAGAGTAGTACGTTTCAAAGTTCGCTGCCCGTGCAATTTTGTCCAATTGTTAACGCCTGAATGTTTTGAAAGAGAATTGAGAGGCGCCAGTCACGGTGAGTCATTCAAGCGAAAAAGGTTGAGTTGCATGCACGTGGGTTTTGCCTATGGGGTATGTTCCGGCGTCATGCGTAGAACATTTTCCAACAAGAATCAGAATAATCGGTAGAGGGTTTTCGCATTGAAGTCGATTTTTCAGCCATTTTCTCAGAATAGTGGATTACTTTCATTGCTCACTCTCGTCTCTCGCTTTAAAATCGACTATCCAAAATGATCGAAGTACGCATATGAGGAAATCTACCAAACCTTTAACTTTTGGGTCATCCGAGAAGAAAAAATTTTTTCCTGCTTCTCGCTCTTGAAACCAATTCCATACTGTTTTGGAACCTCTAAAATTCGGGAAAAAAGTTGTGCCAACCATTTTTGAAAGATGTTAATCCTCTGGGAACAATGAGGTAGAATTGGTCTATTACGTTTTTGTCACTTTTAGAGGCTTCCCACATGGATGGATCGTGATTAGTGCAATATAATGGTTGATACAGGTGTTGTTCTACCCGTTTAATCGAATTCCATTCCCAGAATTGAGCTTGTTTCCGTTATATTCATCAAGTTTCACTTTGCCTATGTGCACAGAGTTGTCGGAGGTATATGCAACTTTTGCTTTTCCAAAGCTTCCCTACTTAAATTATGATGAGCTGTTAGTGTGAAAATGATCTAGAACTCCATACAAAGTTAATAACTATATATCAGACCTGTTACGTGCATCATTTCCGACCAAAAAAATCAGCTTGCAGGGGCTGAACAAGTTTCACGAGCTCCTCCCTCAAATAACAATCGTTATAGCCACCTCATTGAAGTGCATGATAATTCATCATACGTCAAAGTAAGATGGGCAATAGGGTTTGGGAGCGACACCTGCTTATTATTCGAGTAACAAAGGTTTATGTCCTTTTTTGAAGCGGTGGGTGCGACAAATTTTGCAAGTTTAACGTCACAGATCTTTGGCCATAATAATGCGTCGCTGACAAAAAAAAGAAGCATTTTGATCGTCCATTCTCACTCTTGAATTCTCAACCACCCGATTTATCCTAGCTCGAATGTTATTGTTTTACATACGAAAAAGTGGAGGAGGTGAGTATTTTCCAAAAAGTGAGTTACATTCTTTATGGACACCCTGTGCTGACCAGGGACCTGAGTCGCTGTTAGAACAAATCTTTTATGATTATATCAGGTTTGAAGAGTCAGTTGGGAATTTTTTCAGATTTTTTGGGACAGTGTTATTTTCTCCAGAAGCCGAAGAGTTTCGAAATACGCGCCAGTTACACTGAAAAAGTATGAAATTTGACGATTCTTCAATTTGTATCAAGAGCACTACGCATGTGTCATAAAAAATCGATAGAGTCCCCTCCTGGAAACTATAGAACTATCTTAAAAACATTTTCTCAGGGCTTGAAAGTCCCGATCTCATTGGAATACTGTATGGTACACTAAAAGTCAAAAGTTCTGTAAATTTCCTCATATCCGACGTAAAAAGACCCAATCTTTCGAAATCCGAGGTCCAAATTGGGCCCAAATGCGATCTAATTAATTTGGAACGACTATAGTGCAGGAAACTCTTTTTTAATAAATGAAATTCATGGTGGATCCGAGAGTATCCTTCGTCAACGGTGGACGTTGTTAGATTGAATACTGACTGATTGGTTATATTTTTGATCGTCTGTGCGCAAATAAGTCATTTGCACACTGTTTCGCTTTTCATTTGCTCACAGATGATCAAAAAACGTAGTATGATAGTCGGGCGCAACGGTTTTCACCCTCTCGCCTGCGGCTCGGGCCTAAAATAGTCGCTCGAAGTGCAAAAGCCATCGTTTGCGCCATTGCATCATAATATACTATTATAGCACCCTATTCCAATGATATATGTTGTGCCCAAGACCATCCCATCATTTGATTGAAATCCTGAAAATAAGCGAGGAGTTATTCTGAGAGGTTCGATAACAAACGAGCATTCGATTTTGTTCGAATTGTTGTTTTAATACAAATAAAATTCCCTCTGAAGATAATACTGTCCAAGCACAGAACACCCTCGTACCATCAGTTTCCAACAACATAAATCTTGCTCGAGCAAAGCTGTAACAAGTATCACAGAGCGCCTTTGCTGAAGAGTTACTTCTTCTTATTCCATATCCTTAAATGTTTACCGTGTGATCTTTATCAGAGCGGAAAGGGATTTTACATCCTTGTACCAATTGCGGGAACAATAACTCATACATGTAATCCGTTGAATTTGCATACGGTACGGAAGAGACGATCTGAGTTAGCAGAATGTGCAGTATGTACTGTATATTTCCTCCAAACTTCACTGGAATCGTGATGAACTAACTCAAATGCGTGTTCGCTGTACTTTCCAAGACCAGTTCCATTCCTATTACAAAATTCTTGAGTGTGATACATAATTGCATGTACTTTCGGTGTAACAGGAATACCCGATTTCAAATAGCAAGTGCGAAAATTTGCTATTTTACTGGCATATTGAAGGTCAAGATTTGTGCCAAGACGACTTTTTCGAAACTTCCCAGAATATCCACATATTTCTCCACAGGAGGTTCATCTCTGCTATTTATGAGGTTTATGTTATTTGGTAACTTCCTGCAATCATTACCTTTGAATCCTTCACCACCGTGGAGGATTTGTCGATTCACACTGCACGACTTAACCCGATCTAGAGCAATTTCTTGCAACTCTTGTACTACACGGTCATGAATATGACTTATAAACCCCAACAGTAGATGGAGCTCGGGCGGAATAATAAAGTCATGTGAGTCATATCAAACCAGAGCCATCAACTCGACGGAGTCCTACATTTTCCGTGAATTTTATTCATAAAAAAGGGTTTCCTGCACTATAGTCATTTTAGACTACCCAGATCGTATCTAGGCCTAATTTGGACCTCGGATTTCGAAAGATTGGGTCTTTTTACGTCGAATATGGCTACTTCGATCATTTTGGATTTTCGATTTTAAAGCGAGAGGCGGGAGTGAGCAATGGAGGTATTTCACTGTTTTGAAAAAATGGTTTCTCTGCCGATTTTTTTGATACTTTTTGGAAAATGTTCTAGTAATGACCCCGAAACATACCTCACAGGCAAAACCCACGTGCACGCAACTCGACCTTCTTAGCGTAAATGACTCACCGTGCAGTGGAGTTGTATTCCCATTAGTTTTCGTTTTTTAAGCTCATCGCGATTGCGAGTAATCCGATCACCCAAGGAACAGACAGCGCCTCCCGCTTGGGCCAGCTATATTAGATATTTTCGCCCCTAATTTCCTCAGCCGAGGTACAGGTGTGCGGCTTGGAACCGGAGTTATGACCTTCTTCTCCTTTTTTGAAACGTTGGCTATATCTCTCTGCTATAGTGTGCAGAGATGATTTAAGCCATAACACAAGTAAGTATAGAGCTATTTTTGGGGGACTTTCTCACTCTTCAAACCAGAGATCGTGCCCGAATCTGATCAAGACCGTGCTTGGATGCAATTGAGAGAAACCAACAATTTGAACAACCTCGGTGGTCAAATCCCTATTGGGAAGAATCATGTAATGCACATGACATAAAATCGAAAGTCAGACCTCCTCCCCCTTGAAGAAATTCGAAAGAGGCTCCAAGAATTGAAGAATCCAAAACGCGTATCTCCTAAAATCGATGGAGAAGCTCAGAAATTGGCTCAGATTTGGCCTTGAACGTGACATTGGTGGCTTTTTGTATCGAATTTTCATACGGGGCCTCTTATTTTTTCCTCACAATCAGTCTGAAAGAGCATAGAATTTATCATCCAAATATGACCTTTTGAATCGGAACAGTGGTTTAACGTACCGAAGTTGGGAGAGACGATTTAGATTCGAGAGGTGCCTCTCAGAAAAGTTTCCTGGACTTATTTCGACCCTTGACTTGTGAAATTGACCATAACCTCGACTCTCAAAACTCGAAAACGGCTCCGGGTACCAAAAAACTCCGAAACTGGTAATAATTAAGGTCGCGAGTCTCGTGATAGTAGTCTGATGTGCCAGAGCTGAGGAGATAGGAGTAACTGTACTGAATTCCAACTTAACGTCTAATGAGGGTCAAGGTTCTGCTCAAGTTCACAGGTTAGAGGTCGTACGAAGTCTGGGATTCCTTCTCAAAATAGCTCTCTGACCCAGATTATTACCTTGATTTTGGTACGTTGAACCAGTACTGAGAGACTTGAGACCACCAAATGACCTTGAAGGGTCACCTACGAAATTAGCGAGAAGTAATAGTTGGATGTGAAGCTCTGTGCTTTTTCAGAATCCGGAGTCAAAAGTAGGGGCACCTATCTGAAAGAATCGATTCGCCCTCCCTAAAAATCATCAAAGTCACATTTAAGGTCAAATCTGAGTTCATTTTTGAGCTCTCCCTTCAATTTTAGTATATACGCGTTTCCAAGTTTTTTGATATCCGTAGCCGGTCTGAATTGTTTTCTTTGTAGTTGCTATTGGTGCAGTTGATTTACAAATTTTCCAGTTCCCCACTGACAGCATCAGTTTGCCTCTATTATTTCTTCAAGGTAGTATTAGTGGTCTTCGAATCACCGTACAGAAAATTCCGAAATTCGGCACAGTGATAGATTGATATCTCAAAACGACTCAGTTGAAGTCTCGAGAGCCTTCAGAGTCTCAGATAAAAGTTCTGAGTAATTATGTACAACGCTGTTGACGCGGCGGCTTATGGGAAATGATGAGTTCCTAACGTACAGATTTTGACGAGAATGAGCACACCGTAGTAAAAAAGCTCGAA
This sequence comes from Eretmocerus hayati, assembly GCA_029851415.1. NCBI lineage: Eukaryota > Metazoa > Arthropoda > Insecta > Hymenoptera > Aphelinidae > Eretmocerus > Eretmocerus hayati. The sequence continues at coordinate 54,162,897 of CM056742.1, read as the reverse complement.
AAACACATAGGAACGATCAGATCAACGATTCAGAGCCTACGAAAGATAATCTAAGTACATGTATCAATCGTTCCTGCGAATTCAAGGTTAGGTTGTCGTCTGCTGCGTGCATTCACTATGCCTATATCGCGGGCGGAAGGAAGTCAAGCGTAGGTATATTCCGCACTTAACACATTCAGTACCGCTAATACTACCTTAACTAGGTTCCAGTGCCCTTGAAAGTTCGAAATTTGGTCTTTGTATCTCTCCAGCAAGTCGGATGTGTCAATCTTTCATTACTCGTGCGACGTAGTTTACATACTGGGGATGTTCACTGAACTATTCCGAACCATCTGAATTTTTCCAGAAAACGAAGATTGCCTTTGCACTTCATGCAAAAGGAAAGCCGCTAAGATGAACATCTTCAACTAAAAGAATGACGTGAAAGATCTTCGATTGATCATCCATTTGATCTATGAGTGATTTCAGTCAGCTCATCATATATGATCCAAAGCCCAATTTTTGGTTTTTTCCACAGAGGATTTGAGCTCTAGGATTTTCTCTGCAACTCAAACCAAGACATGTCAATGTCTTGAATCACAAAGTACTGGACACGAGAATCTGATGACATTCTGTGATTGAATTGGGACTTGTTAATTTGTATAATCCATAACTTATGGATTATACAATCATACGATTATATCTCATCCATAATCTATGGACTCATCATTTCATCCCTGTATTACCCTTATATTCATAATAAATTGGTATATAAATTCGAATTCCCATAATATGTACAGTGTATTGAACTTCTTTAGTCACACGATTTACGTTCCATTTTTTCCCAAGATTCTATACAATCCATTCCATAATAGTTTTTCGCGTTAGATTACACAATACAGTTCTCTCCCTTTCAAATATTGATCAAGTTCCAGTATTCGAATATGATCTTATTTCATAGCTACGACTCTTGTTTCATCACCTCTCTGATCACCATTTCTTCAGTTGAATGGATGCTAGTAAATTTGATACGCTACGGCATATTTCTGATTTTGTAAATGCATAGAAGCAGCGATGCCGAAAATCATCAAATATAATTGCAGAGCTACTTCGAATCGTTGGTTTCTCTGTAGCATTTCGATGTTCTATAGTGTAATATTGGACTTGAAGCTCTGCTTCACGCGGAATCGAATCGACAACTTTGCTATACCTAGGAGCGGGTCTCCAGTAGGCTATTATGTGTAAGTGACCAACAAGCATAATTACTTCACTAGTGACGGCACTTGAATCTTTACTATTCTGTCGTCATATTCTAGGTCTGAACTACCACTTTTGTCTTTGACTTGTCATTCGTCATCTCTTGGGGCAAACTTCACAGATGAGATGCACGGAAGTAGCAATAACGGAAAACATTAGATATACTCGCGGAGCTAGTTCGAATCGTTGGTTCCTCTGTAGCATTTCGACATTTCTAGTAAATCATGTACTCCTAGTTGAGTGATCATGGATAGTCCATGACGAGGGCTGGAACGCAGTTTTTCGCGTTTATAGCATTTCAACATTATAGTGCACTTGGTGATATGTTTCGAGCAAAATCGGATCAACAGCCTCGCTATGCCTGGCAGCGGCTCTCCAGTAGGTTATCATGTGTAAGTGATCAACGAACATAACAATTCCTCTAGTGACGGCATTTTGATCCTTCACTGATCTGTTCTGATATTCTGGGTTTGAAGTAGTATTTACGTCTTTTACTCGTCAGTTATGATCTCTTGAGGTGAATTTCATAGATGAGGTGCATGGAAGCAGCAAAAACGGAAAGCCTCGGATAGGATCGCGGAGTTTGTTCGAATTGTTGGTTCCTCTGTGGCGCACACTGGGAACATATACAAATTTTTTCCGGACCATCTCTCACAACCGAACCGGGCAAGCTTTGACCAAGTGAGTTAGCTCGATAACTTCGTCAACTCTTCCTCTTCAAAGGAAAAGTTCTCAAATTAGTGACGGATCAATATTTTTCCCGTGATAGTAGCGAACCTAAAGAAAAATCTGCACCCGTCAGGCTCACGTCAACTTTGGGTCGATATAGAGACCTGAATTTTCACTCGGTCGAGGGGAAATTTTGAACACCCTCCCAGTTCAATAGGGAAAAGGGGATAATGCGGTCAAAAATGGGATTATGATGATAGTCTTATCATTATAACGTTTTTCCGTTTTTTGGCCAAAATTAATCAAATTTTATATGGATCAATAGAGAAAAATTTTTCCAATGCAGAAATGTAATAGGCTAGACTTTCTGAATATTGCATGATATTACAAAAGGATTTTTAATCCTCTGAGAAAAGCCGACACAGAAGTAGTGAACCTTGCGGTTTGACTTTTAGAGGCATATCGAACCGATACCATCGGTAGATCCCGCCGGAAAATATGAGTCTGCAGCCAGGCTCGGGTCATAAGCAACCCTCATAAAGCCATTATGAACTAACTTCAGCCAATATCTGAGTAATCGAAATAATCAAATTACCGCGTTTCTGATTGCGGAATCTGCTTGCTGATACTAGGCTGATGACTTACAAACTTGAATGGGAGAAATCGGATAAGATTAACTATGAAAAATGATAATCGGCGATATCACTACAATCGATATCACCTTATCAGATATTGGCCGATTTCGACCATTCAAGTTTCTAAATGATCGGCTTGATATCAGTAAGCATATTCCATTATCAGAGTGTGGTTAATCCAATGGTTTTGATTAGTCAAGAATTGGATAGGAGATCCCGTAATGACTTTATAAGAGACGTTCATTACTCAAGCCGGGACCGCCTGCTAACTCACTTGGTCAAAACTTGCCCGGTTCGGTTGTGAATGATGGTCCGGAAAAAATTTGTATATGTTCCCAGTGTGTGGCGTTTCGACAGCTCTGATAGATCATGCACTCCGAGTCGCGTGAACAGGGCTGGGAACGTAGTTTTTTGCGTTAGTGGCATTTCGACATATTATAGTGTAGTAGTGCACCTGGAGTTCTGATTCACGCGAAATCGGACCAACTACCGTGCTAAACCTAAGAGTGGCTCTCCAACAGCTTATTATGTGTGAGTGACCAACAAGCATAACAACTCTGCTAATAACGGTATTTTGATCTTTCACTGTTCTGTCGTGGTATTCTAGGTTGAACTAGCAGTTCTGACTTTTACTGTCCTGTTGTTATCGCTTGGGGCTAGTTTCGCAGGTGAATTGCTAAAAAGCCGCGATTCCAAAGAGTATTAGGTATCATCGCGGATTTTGTCTCAATTGTTGGTTCCTCTGTGGCCTTTCGACAGGATTAGTAAATAACGCGAAGAGATGCATATGTTGTTAGATATTCACAGAGTTATGATAAACCATATTGGGGTCGTCTGACCGTCCGCCGAGTACGCGTAGACGATGGCCTATTTCATGACTCTCTGGCTAACGATAGTGTAGTGATACACTTGGGGCTATGCTCCACGTGGGACCAAATCAACCATCTTGCTTGACCTGTGAGCGGGTCTGCAGTAGGTTATCATGTGTGAATGATTAAGTAGTATGATAAGTCCACTGATAACGGGATTTTGATCTTTTACTGTTCTGTTGTGATATTCTAGGTCTAAACTAGCATTTTCGTCTTCTGCGCGTCTGTCGTTATCTCTCGTGGCTAGTTTCCTAGATGAGTTGCATGGAAGCAGCGACACCAGAGAGCCTTAGACATGATCGCGAAGTTTATTCGGATCATCAGTTCTTCTATAGCTCCTCGAAATTCCATAAGGTGGTAGCAGACTTGGAGCTCTGCTTCACTCGGAATCGGATCAACAACGTCACTAGACACATCAACTCTCCGATAGTTTATCATGTGTGAATGATCAACGAGCATAACTAGTCCGCTACTAGCGGCATTTTGATCTTTCACTGTTCTGTTGTGATGTTCGAGGTCTAAACTAGAATTTCTGTGTTTCACTTTTCTGTCGTTATCTTTTGAGGTTAGTTTCGCAGATGAATTGCCAAGAAGCAGCGATCCCGAAGAGTGTTAGATACGACGATGGATTTTGTTCAAATCATTGGATCCTCTGAGGCCCCTCGACATAACTAATAAATTACGCAACAAGGTGCATATGTTGTTCAATATTCACTCACTTATGTAAAACAATATGGCGGATGTCTCCGCGTCCGTCGAGTTCGCGTAGACATCTGCAAGAGCCTATTTCATGACTGTCTGACGGAAATAGTGTAGTGATGCACTTGAGCTCTGCTCATCGTGGAATCAAATCAACCATCTTGCTAGACAATAGAGTTGCTTGCCAGTAGGTCATCATAATGAAGCGATCAACAAACATAACAACTGCGCTGGTAACGGCATTATCATCTTTTGTTGTGATAATCTAGGTCTAAACTAGCAATTCTATCTTTGACTCGTCTGTCGTTATCTCGTGAGGTTAGTTTCGCAGATAATCTCTCAGAAATTTTGATGGATCGAAACAATAACAAAGATAGGCTCACTACGTGCAGTATGTACCTATCATCAACTTTGCTGACTCCTTTGTTATTGTTCTGGTCTGAATCGCAAAGTCAGAGCAATATATCCTAGATGAGGAGATCTGAGTACACCCGATGACATTCTTACGCGCTATTAGGAAAAAGTTGTTAGACGGGAAATTATTTGAAAAACTAGCTTGAAAGGAGGCATTTCATCGAAGAAATGGATTCTAGTCCAGGGGTTTCATTGGATGAATAGATTGTAGAAGAACTTACTTTACAAAAACTTACTCTCGAAAATCTTTTTCTAAAAAAACCGGATTGGAAAGAACGTAATCCAACCGATCGCGGAGCTGGTTCAAATCGTCGGTTCCTCTGTAGCGTTCCGAATTTCTCTAAATCGTGCATTTCGAGTTGCGTGATCATGGATCATTATCCATGACGGGGGCTGAGAAGGCACTTTCTCGCTTTCATAGCATTTTTACATGTGATAGTGCGTTTGGACCAATGCTTCGTGTGAAATCGGATCAACAGTCTCACTACACCTGAGAGCGACTCTTCAGATGGATATCATGTGCAAGCGATCAACAACCATAACAACTCTTGTACTCGCGGCATTTTGATCTTTGACTGTTCTGTTGTGTTAATCTAGGTCTAAACTAGCATTCTCCTCTTTCACTGGCCTGTTCTTATCTATTGGGGCTAGTTCTGCAGACGAATTGCCAGAAAGCAACGATCCCGAAGAGTATTATGTATGACCCTGGATTCTGTTCGAATCGCTGGTTCCTCCGAGGCCTCCCGACATGATTAGTAAATCACGCAACGAGATAATATGTTGTTCGATCTCCACTAAGGTGGGTCAACTCAATGCTTGAAAATCGTCGCAGGGATATGTCACATGTCGGTAAGGCGCCCTCTCCTCCTCGATCCTTTCGTCCCTCTCTTTCGCGCCGCTCGTGCTTTAGCCACGCCCGCCTCAACCGTGGCTCTGCGTTTACATACTTATATTATGTATACGAATAGCTTATCGGAATCCTGAATACAACGCGATTCCTAAATGATTTGAAATGATTAATTTCTGGCCTGTAATTATTTACTACCATCAATACTTAAGTAGAAAGTTTGGCAATTCCCGAATATGTAACTCAAATCAGAGAACGCTAAGGGGAGTTTGATGAACATATGGAACATCTAAGCCGTTCAAGATATGGTGGCTCAGTGGCCAAGTAGTGGAACTCTCGCCTCTGACGCAAAATGTTTTGGGTTCGTACTCCGCAACGAAAATTTTCTTTCCTCCGCGTTCTTATCAGTGATAATGATCATGTGATGTTCATTTTTCTTATTCATTTCCCAAAATCCATATAATTCCGATGGAGAATATCTTTGTGCCCAGATTGAACAATTGTGAAGCAACACGTGAATAACATCCCGTTACATTCATTCAACCTAGCTGTTATCCTGTCATTGGTTCCATCAAAACCTCGACAGTATGTACAGTACATCTCAACCTTGAACTTCAATCATAGAATCCCTATGAGGGCCGATAAACATATGCAACATCTGAGCTGTTTCAAGGAGATTGGATAAACGGTCGAGTGGATATACTTCTGCCTCTGACGCGAAAAGTCGTGAGATCGTATCCCACTCTGGGATTTTTTTTCCTTGTTTTGCGTCTAATATTCATAATTTTAGTTCATATTGTGTTCACTTTTTCATTTCGTCCTCAAATATCCGAAATCCTTCGATTTCGAATATTTCCCTGTTTTTTTTCTATAGACTGAGAGGGAAGGTCGAATAATCTTTGATTGTATATGGTGATACTGTAAGTTATTTGGCGCAGACCGTGAATACTTTCACTTTTGACCCGGGAAGACTAATCAAAAATCCAAGAATTAAATGCTCAAAATCCACATATTCCCGAATTCTCGACCTGCTAAGGTCCAAACAATGGGGAAAAAATCAATCGCAAAACAATGGATTCTTCGAGGATTCTAAATATACTGCTGATCCTATTATTGGGTAAAATGCTTGAATGCCATTCTAGGATTACATCACTTTTATCAAAGCGATGAAAAAGCTATAATAGAGTATTCAATTCGTGCAAGTGCAATACATCTGAAAATTTACGGTTCACGATCCAATAATGGCTTTAAGATGAATATATCGAGAATGATAGAAGATATATCGATGTATATACCTTAGCTTGTTCGAAAGCTCAAACCCTCTCTAGTACTAGGTTGTATGACCGGCCTGTGAGAAAAATAGCTTTCAACAATGCATGAATGAATTATTTATCAATTTTCCGGTTGCAGGATTCCGCAAAGTTGAATGCAGAATTTCTCAACAGTTGGTGTTCTATAACATATTTTCTATTGCAGATAAACAAAACTCTACCCCACAATTGTGGTTTGGTGCCCGAAAAGCTCGTTCTGTGATTAAATGAAGAAATTCCTCGAAATTATGAAGTTTATTCTTATCATCGACTGAGGCCACTGAGCCACCATATCTTGAGCGGATCATATGTTTCATACGTTCATCAGCCCCCCCCCCCGTTGGGGTTCTATGATTCAAGTCACAAAATTGGGATCAATTGCCAATTCTATCGAGGTGTTGATGGAAGTAATTGCCAAATTGAAGGTACTACATGTCATACACGGATTGTATTACACTTGTTAAGTTGTTCATCCCGGCTTTGGAGCCGGCTACACAGTAATACGTAACATGTTGAAGTGGGTGGGGCCAGGGATAGAGCTCCGGACAGCTCATTGGCTGACGCGGCGAGTAAGGAGAAGAGTGGGTACAGGAGAAAGGGTGTAGAACTAGCAGCAGTGTGACGAGTGAGTATGACAAGAACTAAACACCGATGACCAAATCTTCCATGAGAGTTGACTCACCATGATATCCACTGAACACGCGTAGACGGCTGCAATGGCCTATTCTATGACTGCCCGGCTAACTATAGTGTAGTGATGCACTTGGAGCTCTGCTCCACGCGGGATCGAAACAATCACCTCGCTTGATTAGAGAGTGGCTCTGCAGTAGGTTATATAGGTCATCATGTTTGAATAACCAACGAGTATAACAACTCCGCTAGTAACGGTATTTTGATCTTTGGCTGTTCTGTTGTGATGCTTCAGATCTGAACTAGCAATTTTGTATTTTACTGGCCTATTGTTATCTTTTGGGGCTAATTCCGCAGAAGAATTACATGAAAGGAATGATATCGAAGAGCATCATGTATAACTGCCGAGGTTTTTCGAATTATGGGATCCTATGGAACATTTCGACATTCCATAGGGTAGTAGGGCACTCGGAGCTCTTTGTATTGTGGAATAGGTCAACCACCTTGCTAGACACGAGAGTGGCCCTCGAGGATGTTATCTTTTGTGAGTGATCAACGAGCAAAAGAACTCGGCTATTGGCGTCATTTTAATCTTCTGTCTGAACTAGCATATTCGTTTTTCACTCGCCTGTCGTCATCGCTTGGGGCTGTTCTTGCAGGAGAATCCCATAGAACGTCGAATACCACAGAACGTGATGTATGACCGACTACATCGTTCGAATTGTTGGATCCTTTATAAGGTTCCGATATTTCATAGGGGAGAAATGCACGCGGGGCTCTGCTCACGGTGGGATCGGATCACCCGCCTTGCTAGCCATGACCGCCGCTCTCGGATCTCAGCGAGTGATTCAACTCGACTATTGGCGGCATTTTGGTCTCCTACTATTCTAAAGCGTTACGCTAGGTCTCAACTCGAATTTTGTCTTTCACTGGCCTGTTGTTATCTCTTGGGGCTAGTTCTACAGGAGAGTCGCATCGGGAAAACGATACGAAAGGACATCATTTATGACCGCCGAGGTCCTTCGTTTTTATGGATCCTCTATATCTTCTCGGCATTCCATAGAAGAGTAGTAGACACGTGGCTCTGCGCATTGTGGGGTCGTATCAGCCGCCTCGATGCTCATGATAGTGGCTCTCGATCATGTTACCCTTCGTGAGTGACCAACGAGGAATAAAACTCGGCTTCTCTCGGCATTTTGATCTTTCACTGTTCTGTTGTGTTGTTCCTCGTCTCAACTAGCATTTCTGTATTTCGATGGCCTGTCGTCATCGCTTCGGGTCGTTCTCCCAGAAGAATCCCATAGAATGACCGATGCCAGAGAGCATTATGTATGACCGCCTACATCGTTCGAGTTGTTGCATCCTCTATGACGTCCTGACATTCTATGGAGTGAATGCACTCGGAGCTCTGCTCATTGTGGATTCGGATCAGCCACCTCGCTAGGGATGAGGGTGGCGCTCGTATCAGAGCAAGTGATGCAACTCGACTATTGACGGCATTTTGATCTTTTACTGTTCTGTTGCGTTACGCTAGGCCTCAAATAGCATTCTTGTCTTTCACTATCCTGTTGTTATCCCTTGAGGCTAGTTTCGCGAAAGAATTGCATCGAAGGAACCATATAAAAGAACATCATGTATGACCGCCGAGGTCCTCCGAATTGTTGGGTCCTCTATAGCATTTTGACATTCCATAGAGGAGTAGTGCACATGGGGCTCTGCTCATTGTGAGGTCGGATATGACGCCTCGACAGCCATTAGAGCTGCTCTCGAAGATATTATCGTTTTCGAGTCATCAACTTGATGTATGCCCGCCGAGGTCCATTAAATGGTTGGGTCCTCCACAGCTTCTTGACACTTCACACAGGAAAAGTAGACACGAGGATCTGCTCATTGTGGAATAGGAGCAGCCACCTCGCTGCACATGAGAGTGGCTCTCGATCATGTTATCCTCCGTGAGTGACAAACAAGCAATGAAACCTGGCTTCTCTCGGCATTTTGATGTTATCCTGTTCTGTTATGTTGTTCCTGGTCCCTACTAGCATTGTCATCTTTCACTGGCCTGTCGTCATCACTTGGGGCCGTTCTTGCAGAAGAATCCCATAGAATGAAAGATACCAGAGAGCATGATGAATGACCGCCTACATCTTTCGAATGAATGGATCCTCTATAACGTTCCGACATTCCATAGAGTAGTAGTGCACTCGGAGCTCTGCACATTGCGTGATTGGATCAGCCGCCTCGCTAGCCATGAGCGCCGCTTTCGAATCTGAGCGAGTGATACAACTCGGCTCTTGGCGGCATTTTGATCTTCTACATTTCTCAAGCGTTACGCCAGGTCTTATTTCGTATTTCGTCTTTCACTGGCCTGTTGTCATCCCTTGGGGCTAGTTTCGCGAAAGAATCGCATCGAAGAAACGATACAAAAGATTATCATGCATGACCGCCAAGGTCCTTCGAATTATTGGATCCTCTGAACCATTCCGACATTCCATACAGTAGTAGCGCACACGGGGCTCCGCTCATTGAGGGATCGGATCAGCCGCCTCTGCAGCCATTAGAGTCGCTCTCGAGAATGTCATGCTTTGTGAGTCATCAACGAGCAATACACCTTGGCTGATGACGGCATTTCGATCTTCTACCGTTCTGCTGTGTCCTGCCAGGTCTAAACAAGCATTCTTGTTTTTCACTGCCCTGTTGTCATTTCTTGGGACTAGTTCCGCAGGAGAGTTGCATCAAAGAAACGATACAAAAGGACATCATGTATGACCGCTGAGGTCCTTCGCATTGTTGGGTCCTCTATAGCATCTCTACAGAAGTTATCGTTATTACCGTGTCTCCCCTATCATAAGGCATGATTTAGTGCGGTTGAAGTCGACCATGCATGAGTGAGGAGGGGGGCACTTGTGTGGGACATCGCGGCGCCCGCTCCCTTATGGATGGTGGACTCTGATCGAACTCAATCTCACGGGACACAGTGTCACGTTGATCGAATCCGGAACGAGCCCTCAGGGCTCGGGCTCAGGCTGCTTCGCCCTGGGTCTGCTACAATGCATGTTCCGACGTTTTGTGACCTGTGCAGATGTGCAAAATTTTGTCAGAAATCATGTCGGAATCCATAGATTTTCGATGGAACACACTGATAAGCACTATACGCACGTCGGAACGAAATTAACCCATTGCTGCCACGGTTATCGAAAAAATCTGGAGATTCACCATTTCAAAACCCACCCACGGATTTTCTTGATTCTTGTTGGAAAATCACCGCAGAGACACCCAGAATTAGACCCCACAAGAATCTTCCATTTTCATTCACATTCCACTTATCTGCCTCTCCGACTGTCCACGTGCTATGGTGGTAATGCACGTATCTGTTGCGGTCGTCATAATTATCTAAAGTACACTGCAGACACCACGGTGCTCTTGAAATACGTTTACATTCCACTGACGACCACCAACGGGATTGTTGTGAGATATGTTTCTGGGGCCCTTGGAGCTCATTTTCTGATAAGAATCAAAATCGGCCCTTGGGCCGTTTTCTTATAAAAGTCCAAAAAACGTGTTTCCTATCCTCTTTTCAATTTTTCTCCTCGGATAACTCAAAGAGATCACACTTCAACCGAAAATGTGTGAACACATCTTCTGTAGATCTTGAAAAATTGCATAAAAAAGGTTTCCATATCCGTAAAACGCACTCCGTTCGAGATATTCTGGGGTTTTCATTTCGTAATCATAAATTTTCCAGAAAATCTCAACTCTGTGGCTCTAAAGAATCTCGTTTCATCGAAAATTGTGTAAAATATGAATTTTAGTGCTTGAGAATGGCGAGTTATCCAGGATTCTCTGATATTCTTCCAATCTAGTAATAAGTGAGCATCAGAGCATCTAGTATCAAGTGAGTTAATAAGTGAGCATCAGAAACGATTTTTCGGAGAATTTATGATTACGAAATGAAAATCCCAAAATATCTCGAACGGAGTGCGTTTCACGGATTCAAGTGTGGAAACCTTTTTTATACAATTTTTCAAGATCTACAGAAGATATCTTGACACATATTCGGTTAGAATGTGATCTCCTCGACTTATCCGAGGAGAAAGATTGAAAAGAGGATAAAAAACACGGTTTTTGGACTTTGCTGAAAATGGTCCAAGGGCCGATTCTGATTCTTATCAAAACATGAGCTCCAAGGGCCCCAAAAACATATCCCACAACAATCCCGTTGGTGGTCGTCAGCGGAATGTAAACGTATTTCAAGAACATCGTGACACATATATATTGGATGCCATGGAGCACATCAGCTTGTAGATCTATAACAGGATCCACAAAGAACAATTCTAGCTACTTATCGAAGAAACCCGCCCTTCTGGGTTTTTATAAGCAACCTAGAATGCTTAAGAGATACGAGCTTCGACTTACCATCTATCATGAGAGAATCAAAAAATTGACCATTCCAAGAATCACCGAAATTTTTTTGATTCGTGTTCAAAAGTGGTCGTAGAGACGCGTGGAATCAGATCTCACATAGATTCTCGATTTCCATTCACTTTGGACTTCCCAGCCGTTCCGACTAACTGCGTGCTATAGGGTCAAGCAAGTATTCACTACGGCCGTCGTGATTATCTGAAGTGTACTGCAGACACATATATACTGGTTGTCATGAAAGCATCAGCTCGTAAATCTTCAAATGGAACAACGAAGAACTACTCTATTGGGCTATTTTTCGATGAAACCCTTTCTTCCGGTTTCGTACTAGAAACCACGAATGCGTGAGAGAGACCAGCTCCTACATACCACTCATGAAGGAGAAGACCATTTCAAAATCTACCGACGAATTTTTCCGATTCTTCTTGGAAAATAATCTTAGAGACAACCGAAATCCAACCTCACAAGAATTCTCCATTCCCATTCTCTCTCGACTTTTCTGCCTTCCCGACTAACCGCGTGCTATGGGGTTGAGCAAACATCTGTCACGGTCGTCATAATTATCTAAATTGCACTGGAGACACATATATACCGGTCGTCATAATTATCTAAAATAGACAGGGAGAAGTATTTAGCGATACCGCGCGATACAAGGAGAATGGCGCGAAAATACGAGAGAATATATCATATTTTGGTGGTATAAGGCTTACATTCTCGATCAAATCCTTATCTGCTTCAGTCGTCATAAGTGCTTATATTCCTGAATTTTGGTCGTCATAAATGCGTATTTTCATCGATGATCGGCATGAGTCCCTATAAATTTAGGAATCAGTAGATTACCTGACATGGGCAATCCAGTGAGAATTTACCGGAGTAGAATGTTATGTTATGGCTCGGTACGCATGATAAATCCAAATTCCTCACAAAAAACGTATCTGCTCTCGGTCGTCATGAGTGCCGATAAATATATATATATATATATATATATATATATTATACATATATAAATCAATGCGCGGATATATATATATATATCCACGCATCGATAAAAGAATGTACAAATAGTATGTTTGTGCCGTTGACTTCACAGAATAACTTCAACTGTAGACATCGATCAAACTCGACTCCAAGCTGGTAAGGTGTTGCAAAACGGCTCTTTTGAAGACGATCGGCGAGGTGGTGGTTTTCGGTAAGGTAGTGATGGTGCAGGGCGATTTGTTCCAGAAAGAGGGAGCAAAAACATAAAATGAGTTTCGTAGCGAAGAGGTGTGACAACTTGGGATTAAAAGATCGCCAGTCTGGAGTCTTGCCGATCTATGTACACTCGTGTTACAAACCTCAACAATGTTCTTCGCTAGATATGAAGGCTTGTTCGTCTTCAAAATTTGGAACATAGAACTGGCTTAAAAGTACTCTCTGCACGACTTTACCGAGAGCCATCCTAACCGTAGGCGATAGGGAGTTACATGCTCGCGCCAAGGAATGTTACCGAATACAAAACAAGTGCATGCGTTTCGAGCACGCTGAAGTCTGGTGTTTTGCTCGTCAGTGAGGTCGGGGTAAACAAGGCAGGTATAATCGAAGTAAGGAAGGATGAGAGTTTGGATGAGGGATTCACGTAAGGAAAAAGAGAGTGCATGCTGATGAGGGCGAAGTTGATGCAAAGTTCCGAAAACTTTTTGGCAGATATGAGAAACGTGTTTCTTCCAGGACAGGTCTGCTGTCATCCAGATACCGAGATTTTTTACCTCAGACACAAACTCTATAGGCGTACCGTCAATAGTGATTGGAGAGAGAGCACTCATATTCACGAGTCACAGTCTTTCGGCACTGCCCAGGATTATAACTCTAGTTCTCTTGAGATTCAAGTTCAAGCCGTTGGTGATAGCCCACGAGTGAATAGCGTGGGTGGAAACCTCAATGAGTCTTAGTGTCTCCTCAATCTCGTAACGGTAGCAGCTTCTATAAATTTGAGTGTCATCGGCGTACATCATGTGCTTAGTGTATCGTAAGACTCGGGGCAAGTCATTGATGAGGATGGAGAACAAGAGTGGGCCCAGAACTGATCCTTGTGGACTACCGGCAGTTGTATTAATCCAGTCGGGAATCGTTCCACCGTCGTCAATAACCACCTGACACCGATCGGCAAGGTATGATAGAAACCAGCGCACTGAATGATCGTCAACATGGAAAGCACGTAATTTTTGAATGAGAATTCCATGGGGTATTTTATAAAAAGCTTTGGAGAAGTCAAAGAGGACCGAAATGGTAAACATCGATTTATCTATACCCTTCCGCATATCATCTAACACCCCAAGCAAGGCCGTCCTGGTGCTGTGGCCTTCTCGAAACCCAGCCTGACAGGAGTCTAGGAGCTCGTAATCTTCAATAAATTGTTTGAGTTGGTTTGATACAACTCTTTCAAGAATCTTAGAGCACTCAGGAAGCCTTGCTATGGGTCTCAGATCTGAGAGATCTGCCACGTTGTTTGTTTTAGGAATGGGCGTGATAAGAGTGCGCTTCCATAAATCGGGAAAAGAGGCATTTATCATACTCAAGTTCAAAACATCGGCAAGCGGGTCAACAATGGTGGGACATGACGTGCACAAGGATTTCAGGGAGATGAAGTCAATCCCAAATGTCTTTGATTTCATGGATGAGCTATGCGTGTTACTTCGTCCCTGCTGGTAGCCGATAGTGAGAAAACTGGGATACTAAAAAGGTGCAATTGGAAGATTGTGTGGAGAGGAGGAAGGGACATATGACTTGACGGAGGATAGGAAATGGAGGCAAAGTGGGTGTTAGTGTCGGCATGGGAAAATGTTCCAAGCGGTGAGGGAGGGCGCGACGAGACTATGCCTAGATTGTTGGGGGAGTTCCATATTCGATTGGAATTCTGAGCAGCCTCGATTTGACTAGCGTAGTCCTGGTTTTTGGAAACGCGTAATAATTTTTGAACATTAGATCTTGCAGACCGATATTCCTGCATCAGCTCAGTAGAACAAGTAACTCGCGCTTTTTTAGAAAGATTATCACGTTCTACCAACAAGTCACGAATTTCCTTAGTCGCCCAAGGTTTATTCCGAGCTCAAATCTGGTAGACTCTTAGAGGTGTTGATTGGTTGAGAGCTTCGGTAGTTGAACGATTGAGCACAGTTACTTCATCGTGAATGTTTTCCAAGCAGGAAAGTGGTGCGAGTCTGTCCGAGAGATCACTGTGGTACTGTTCTGGGTCGAAATTTCTGAGATCGCGCTTAGTGATAGTGACTGGTTGTCTGGTGACTATTTCAAATTTGAATACGATCTCAGTTCTGTCGTGTCCTATGGTAAGAGGAGCGTCGGTTTTTGTATATTGTAAGACGTGGTCAAGCAAGTTCACAATAAACAAATCAACCAACGTGTGTGCAACCTGGCTCTCGGCATTGAGCGTATGTTGAGTTGATTCTGATGGTACAAGTTCCAATGGGTAATTTTTCAAATGTTTGTGGATGAATTTGGATTTGGAGCTAGAGATTGCCATGTTATAATTAAAATCGCCAGTGATGACAACGGATGTGTATTTCGGTATTAGAAGGGATGAATGGTTGAAAAATTCCGTTGGAAGACATGCGATAGGAAATCTGTAGACAACTGCAAATAGCAGACAATGATCACCACTTTCGATTTCACATATCAGGTACTCCGGTTGGTTGACGCGTGAGGAGTCGGATTTAATAAGAATTTTGAGATTCAATGAACTGGTGGAATGAACAGCTATACCTCCTGCAACACGACCAATCCTGTTATTACGTATTAAGGCGTAATTTTCCATGTCCACACTAGCATCAGTGTCAATTTCCTCCAAACAAGTCTCTGTGACAGCAAAAATATCTTGAGGATGATCATGGAGGGAAACTCCTTCATTTGTATGATACTTTGTCAGACTGTATAAATTAACATGTGAGATTCTAAGGCATGATTCAGATACTTGCTTTCGTGCATGTCATCAAACTATTTTCGAGATAATCCCATCGCGCGCGATCAGTATTCTTTCGGATTGAGCGTTCTTTCGTACATAGATTGAGCCACTTCTGACGCGTACTCTTTCAAAACCTCTTGACTTAGCTACAGCCCGAACTTTACCAAGCAGCTTGTAAATAACAGAAGGCAAGAATTCGTTCAAAAACAATCATTTCTGGAGTCGATCGATGAACTCCGGGAATACTTCTGATGCGGGCAAGTCTCCATGAGTTATTTTACGGCGCATTATCTCATCTCTGATTTGCACGGATTTACATCAGAGAGATTGATTGATTGATTCCCTTTATTTGCTTGGTGGCAAAAGTAAAAATACAATTAAATGAGATACATATAACGGTCATAATCAACATATAAGTATTATACAATTTGTCACTTTGGTCAAGGAAATTTCATTTATCACAGGAAGTGACTACTCACTGAAAAGGCATCGAGAGATGCAAACGAGTCAAAATAAATTAGGTAATTAATCGAGGTACATCAGTAAATGTAAAAAGACAGACATGGGCCCTGAGACTATCACAGATTTAAGGATTATGTGACAGATAAGCCACGTAAAACTCGACTAAAACTAGAAAAAGACTAATTGAAAGGAGCCCAAGCCTATCAGGGATTGAAGTACTGTTTCTGGTCCACATCAATCCTCCGGAAGGGTTGCAACAAGAAAAATTCTTTTAGAGCGTCTTTAAAAAGTGAAATTTTTCGAATTTGCCGAAAGCCCAAAGGGAGAAAGTTCCACAAGTGAGCACATCGAACCTGGAAAGATCTTCTACCATATTCAAGTCTCATATTGGGAACTTTGAGTGTCCGTTCTTCTGCATCACCACGTCCGGGGCGTTCAGATTGGTACCTGGTAAACATCGCAGCTAGGTAGCCAGGTTCTCCTAAGTGCATGATCTTATGCATCAAGAGAGCTGCGAAGTACATTCGCCGCGAATCAGTACGTAACCAGCCCAAACGCTCCCTAAACGGGTTGATATGCTCGTCTCTCCTAAGATCAGAAATATATCTCACACATGAATTGCTTAGTCGTTGTATCCGTTGCCGCTGTTCGTCCGTAGCGTCGAGGTACACGACCGTACAGTAATCCAAATGCGGTTGAACCAGGGACTCGACTAGGCGAATTCGGAGAGGTCTGGTGATACACGCCCTAAAATTCGCAAACCATATAGGGCTCTGTTGACTTTTTTGGTAACTTGATCGATGTGCGGTTTCCACGTTAGTTCGCTGTCAAATGTAACACCAAGACTCACGACAGTATCACTGAATGGGACAAACACTCCATCCTGTATCTCAACCCCTGGCAAGTTCATTCGTTGCAAGTCTCTAACGTTCCGGTCGGAACTGAAAAAGATTGCATTGGTCTTGCCAGCGTTGAGGCGCAGGTCGGAGTTCCTAGCCCATTCAGCAACAAGTCGCCCTATGTCTCCCAGTCGAGCAATCCCCTCCTTGATGTTCTTCTTATCAACTTGAAGATAGATCTGAAGATCATCTGCGTAGAATATATGGTTCACTGACTTTCCATTCAATAGCCCGGGCAAATCATTCACATACAAGCTGAAGAGGAGAGGCCCAAGAATGGACCCCTGCGGAATACCCAGATTGGTTTCGAGCCAATCAGATTTACCTACTTTAGAAGTGATTTGTTGGGTGCGACCCTGTAAATATGATTTTATCCACAGGTGTGCCGATCTCGAGAAGCCAAGGTGTCGTAGCTTCCTCAGCAGCTTGCATGGTAAGATTGTATCGAATGCTTTGCTAAAGTCAAACAGTAGGAGCAGAGTGATCTTCTTTCTGTCAATTCCTACTCTGATGTCGTCCGTCAACTTGAGCAGTGCCGTCTGGGTACTGTGATGTTGCTTGAAACCAGCTTGGAAGGGATCAGGTAGCTTCTGAATTTTTAAATACTCCATGATTTGGTCATGTGCGATTTTTTCCAAAACCTTGGAGAGGAAGCACAGCAGCGCTATGGGCCGGAAATCCGAGACCGTTGATGGAGTGGCAGTTTTCTTTAATGCGATCAGCTGCGCTTGCTTCCAAGCCTCGGGAAAAATGCCATGAGCGAAAGAGGAGTTAAAAATATGTACAATAAGATCACCAATAGCCGGGAGAGCTTTCGCGATCGTATTTTGAGGTATCCCATCCGCTCCACGGGCCTGCGAGGAGAAATGTTTGATGGCAAGGACCTAATCAGTGAAATTTGTGGGCTTCAATTTAAATCCCTTCTCTGGCGCCGAGTCGATATCGTCCATTGCTTCTTCAATATTTTCGTGGGGCGAAACGGAAACCCCCGCAAAGTGTGCGTTTAACTCATCGGGTGTGAAACCATGAAGTTCCTCCTCTTTGCTCTTAGGCAAGAGGCCGAGGTTGCGCATTTCCTTCCAGATGTTCTTCTGTTGGTCAAGAGCGTCAGAAAGATGACTTTGAAGGGAGGAGTTACGCTCTCGTTCAATGCGCAAGTCAACCTCTTCACTGAGCCGAGAGTACTCATTTTGAAGCTCAGGACACTTGCACTGGTTACGTTGATTCCGCTCCCAGCGCCTGCGCGTCGCGTCTCGCTCCTTTATGAGTACTCGCAGCTCAGGACCAATCCAGGGAGCGTCATTCCTTCGCAGATTAATAGTTTTCTCAGGAGCTAATTCATCTATAACGGTCTTTAAATTTTCATTCAAGCAGTGAATTGCTTCTTCCAAACTGGTTTCGGCATTCTCAAGAGCTGTCCAGTCACAGCGAAGCAACCGGTCATTCAATATCTCCGGAGTGATGTTACGAAAATCCCTGTAGGTGAAGGAATTTTTCGGCGGAGTGGGACTGAAGACGTTGATGGTGACGTCAATGACCGAGTGCCTGCCGGAACTGGGCAGGAGTCTGTTTTTGAAGTCAGTAACGATGTCATTGTCATCTACGTAAATGTGGTCAATCCATGTATGAGATGTATTGGGGGTGTGTTGGTGAGTCGGGCCATGCTGCACTATCTGCAAGGCAAGTTCTTCCGTCAGTGCAGTCAGTGTCTCGGTGTCAGGGTGAGCAGTGTCTAACAAATCCGCGTTCAGATCTCCCATTATAATTTTGTGACTATAATCCCCACACAGTCGGAGTAACGAGCCAAACAGACCGTTATCCTTCTGCATGGCGATTTTCGGGGTCTGTAAATTACCACGACTAAAATTGGAGGAGAGTTACCCTGCTATACGCTACAGAAAAGAAATTCAGGAACTCCAGGTTTCCCTGGGCCAAAAGTTTTAGACGAAATTAGCTTCTCTACCTTGAAATCATTGCGCACATACAAGGCAACCCCACCACCCTCCCTGTTGCGATCCTGTCTCAACAGCGAAAAACCCGGTATCTGAACGAGACTGTCATCCACATACTCATCTAGCTCCGACTTAGCCACCCCAAAAAGATGGTAAGAGGGATCGTTAGCAACAAGCAGGCGCAGATGCTCAATCTTATCTGTTAAGGGATTAAGATTGATAAACCCCGCCTTTAAGGAACTACCTCTCCCTTCTGACTCCCCGGCAGCCGTGTTTAGTCAGGGTGTCCCCACCGATGCTGCTGTCGAATTTTTACTCTGATTTGGAAAGGTAGAGCCATTCCTGGCACTATCCAATGACTCAGGAATTGGTCTTGAGACTATTCGACACGCCGTTTGAATGACCTGTAGCTCAGTGAGAGACTCGAACGCATACGCTCTCTCGCCATTTTTACGCCTGACCCAGAAGCGTCCACCGCTGTGCCAAACATATTTGGAGCCTAAACCCCGTGCAAGTGGCCTCAAATGAATATATTCCTCATATTTTTCACGGGGTAACATCTCATTGATGTAAATCTTTCGGTCTGGCCCATGGGCTTTTGCTTCAGGGTCAAGCAATGTGGGCTCAATCTTATGAGTTGTGAAGTAATTGTTGGCGATCGAGCGCTTGGCTCTCATCACCTCCCTGGCTAGACGGCTGCACGAGAGTTGGACTAGGCAAGATGGAGTAGAACGTGAACGGGTATCCGGGGCTTGAGGCGATGAATTGGTCGGTCTATTGTCATGCATTGGATTTTCCCTCCCAGACACGCGCCCGGGCTGCAAAATACGAACATCAGTGATGTTTTCCCTCTTCAGCGAGGGAAGGATGGACTTGAGTACTGCATAGGAAATATTACATACCTCTTCCTCCAAGGCAGTAGAGTCTTTCTTCAAAGCACCGGTTATGATTAATTGGCTGCACTCAAGACCTTCACCCCTGAGTTCAGTACTCTGCCGCCCAGCTAGTGAATGGTTAGAAAAATCCATTCGAACTTGCGGATCTGGCCCGGAGGATTGGAAGCTCAGAAATGGAAGACTTAATTTCATTACTAACATTAGATTCTCGCAGAGTGCCCTGGTTATCTTTCAGAAGATTAGTCAGATGTGAGATCTGGCTTTTCATCAAAGTATTCTCCTCAAGAAGCAGCTCACGATCTAGGCGAAACTCCTCCAGCTTGGAGTTTTGCTTCTCTATGAGTGCCTCCAGAGATGACATGCGCGCTAACAGTTGATCACTCGCCGCACTCACTGCTGGTGTGGGTGGCGAGGAGGAGATGGCGGCGTCATGTCGCTTCAGGAGGGACATTATTTCGTCGAGCCGCTTCTGAGTTGAATCGTTTTGTTGAAAAAAGAGATCCAGAGTACTCTGCGAAATTAAAACCCACTTATCTCTAAGAAATTCCGGTGTTGGCGTCGTTGCTGGACTCGTTGGCTGTACTGATCTTCTGTCTCTCCCGTCTTGGGATATTCCACAGCCATTTCCTGGGGATGTTGGGAGAAACGGTTGGGATGTGCCAATGTCCTGCGTCTGTGCTGTTTGAATTTTCGCGCCACTGGTGGCAAGTGTTGAGGTGCTGCCACCGCTGCAAGTTGGTAGCGCAGCAGACGCCCACCATAGCTCGTCATTCCTCGCGGCATGGAGAGAGCCTCTGGTGGTAGGGGGCTTCTCGTTGCGGCCGGTGACAGTGGTCCGCGGGGCAAGGGGAGATATCCCCGTCTAGCCGCGAGAGCTGAGACGCGCCTGCGTGATGGTAGACAGACCACTCACACCAGCACGCACACCGGTGTCCTCTTTCTCTTTCTCTCTCTCTCTCTCTGACATTCTTCGTGCTGCGTCGAGCATTCGAAACCTTCTGCTTGACTGCACCCGGCGACGTTTTAGTGGATGAATTTTTGCTCACCTCATGACACGCCACGCAAAACCACGTGTTGTTCGATATTTTTGAACATTTTGCGTGGGTGAACCGTTTGCAGATGCTGCATTGTTTGCTGCCATGACGCAGGATGGTGTTGCATATGTGGCAGGTGTTGTCGCCCATTGTGTGACAGCAGACAGCAGCAGTATAGTAGTGAGCAGCAGATGACAGCCGGGCATGCGCAGGATGGTTGGTTTCGGCGCCAATATCTGCCGACTGGTTGTTATTGTCAGATTGCAGAATTTGGAATAATTCCTCTCAGGCTCGGGTTGGAGCCATGCAGTGATGCTCCGAAAGTATGAGCCTGCGAGAGGAAATCCAATCTGCAAAAAATTGCCACTCGGGACAAAGTTTTGTTGGTGAGAAACGACATTCAACACGGAGCGATGAAGAGAGCGTGTGGTTGTACTCACCGGCAGAGAGAGAGAGAGAGAACTTGATTGATTGATTGATTCCCTTTATTCGCCCGCAGACAAAAGTAAAAATACAGTTACATGAAATACATATAACGGTCATAATCAGCATATGAATATTATACAATTTGTCATTTTGGTCAAGGGGATTTCATCCATCACAGGAAGTGACTAGTCATTAAAAAGGCATCGAGAGATGCACACGAGTCAGAATTAATGATGAAATCAATCAAGGTACATTAGTACATATGAAAAAACATGGGACCGGAAACAATCAGAGAGAGAGGGAGAGAGAGGGAGGAAGAGAGGGGAGTGAGGCGCCTCGAAGCAGGTGAATCACAGTGAACCACCCGGTTCCAACACAAGTGTTCCGAAGGTTCCCATCATATTTCTCCTGCAGGAGAAACATGATGGACTGAAGAGGGAAGAGAGGAGAGAAAGGAGAGAGGAGGAGGAAGAAAGAAGAGTAGGGAGAAGATCGAAGAAAGAGAAACAACACCTGCGAAACGTGAGAAGAGAGACGCTCGATCCTAAGCGCGAGACGCCACCGGTCCTGAAGTAATGCTCACGCGGTTCCGGGGTTGGAATGGTGAGTTGGTGGATCTCTCCCTTGTCCAATGGCCGATGCCATTGGAAAAGGGGGAGAGGGTTTTCATCGGTAGGGGATCGCAGCACCGATGTGGATTCCATCCAGCTCGGTACTGTTAGGGGTGCCACGGACAAGCCGTATTGATCGAGACCTCACCAACCCGGAGAAGCAGAAGGGTCACTTTTCCGGAAGTGCGTCGCAACCTAGTTCGCTTTACAACCACCCGAAAAAAAGAGAGAGAGAAAGGGAGAGATTAATTGATAACAAATTCATCATGCCCTGGCCTTGGTAGACCGTATGGCAACGAGATTACAACAGAGCGTACAAGGGTAAATTCATCCAGTAGTAATGGCATGTTCCAATTGCATCTAGATATTTCTCACACTTGAAAGAACAAGAAGACAAATGAAACGAGGATTAGAAGTAGAAGCTACATTGATATATTGCAGTTCAAAAACAGCATACACCACTTCCCGTTATCAGCTGGCAGATTTTCCATGCTACAGTAATATTCGAACAGGGCAAATTCGGAAGCTTCTAGAGGTCTGAGCAAGCGTATGCTAATTGGCACTGATTCCCACTCTCCCATTGTTTGCATGCAAAACGCACTATTGTACGCTGATGTGCGAGTGGTGGGTGGAAAGACACGCATTGATTGATTCCTCTTAGAACGCCTTATTCTTTCGTCCAATGTTTCGAAAAGTTCATGAAGAAACTCTGGTTTAGATGTGGTAGAGAGAACGCAAAGAAAGTAATTCCGGGGCAGAGTCAGAGATAACCAATTCAGACATGGGTAATGAGGCTTGAGAGCAGCGTCACGTCACAGATTAAAAATAAATCTCACGCACATATTTAACAGTCTCTGCGACTTTGCTTCTAAGTAACCAGACATATCGTTATATGGGCATGAATAATTAATTGAAGCGAGGTAGACCCAGGGCATGAACAAGTATACCTATGTCTTCTGGAGACAGAAAATCACCACGATTACGGATAGTATGTAAGACTCCATCCACTTTCGAGCAGATGCTTGCAATATGAGAATTCTACGAGAGGTCATGTGAAAAAATAATTCCCAGATTTTTCACAGAGGTTTGGAAAGGAACTGTGACACTATCTACGAGTATTGGTGTCAGGAGGCTTAGATCCAGTCTCATATGGTACTGGACTGATGCGTAAGGTATCGCTTTGGTTACAGATAAACTCAATTTGAGTCCATTCTGCTCTGCTCATGCAACTATCCGAGCTGTATCTCCATTTAACTCTTCGGAGCTGCACGGTTCCCCCACTCGCAACAGCGAGTTGGGAGTAGGGGAAGCCTGTCCCACCTGAACTTGATACTGCACGCACATACCTTCACTTCCACCGCACGGCTCACACGGAGATTCTACGAGACTCTGCAGCTCGGAAGAATTAACTTATGAATCGTCCCAGCGAGATCAGATATTCTACATTGTTCGATAATTTCCAAATGATCTGCAGAGAGTGAAGCTCTCCGATGCCTCAGAAACGACAATATGGATTTTATAAATATCAGGAATACAATTGGCCCTGGGTTTGACCCTTGGGGGTATGATGTGGGATCTGTGTTTCCAGAAAGAACGCGAAACATACACTGTTTAAAAAGTTTTCGAAAAACTTCAACCAACTGGTTGAATCAATAATACAACCAGATGGTAGAATGGAAAATTCAACCATTTGGTTGGAAATCCAACCAAATGGTTGTAGAAACTAGTTGAATTTTCAACCAAATGGTTGAAGTTTTTCAAAAAATTTTTCTACAGTGTATTTAGTTGGAATGTGAACTTTGATGATATCGAGGTGAGAGAGAGTGTCCTAATCGTTAGGTTGATCAGAGCGGTCTGTCGTGGCGCGGTCCATCGTCCGCGACGCAACATCGCGCTGAGGTCGGGAAGCGGCCGAGATTCCGTCAAAAGCGCTCACGGTGCATCAGCTGCGGCCGGGGTACCGTCATGTAGCGAGGCGAGGCGAGAGATCCCGAGTCTCCCCACGCGACATCAGTGCCTGAGCCGGGGCTCGCATCGTCCCGGGAGCGGTGACCTATAGGTATACATCAACTGTGGCCTCTTGTATGGCCTTTGAATTATACGTGACAATTGCGCAAGCGAGCCTGTGCTAGTTTGCGTATGTATCATAATCTTGGGAGAGCGAGAGTGTCGTTGGTTGTGTGTGTCGCGGGTACAATCTTTCTTTCGCGATCTCTCTCTCTGATCATAATCGTTTTGACACTTAAATAATTCTATTCCCTCAATTTTCACATCAAATATTCTCCCAATATGGGTATCTGTTCGGGTATAAGAGCATGTGAACGTTATTAACAGATCATTGTTGTTAAACTTCAGACTTGATTGTTATGGGTATAAAAAGTGCTTTCACTGTAACTGGGTTTGATAAAAGCATAATGAGTGGTCTTTGTACCATAATATAAATATTCCTCAACAAGGTTCACTTTCCCATATATGAACAATTCCCTGAATACTTATTGCTAACGTTAACAACAATGGATATACATTTTTTGCAACTGTGTGTGCGAAGTTGTAAAAAAATGAGACTTCTCTTTATTATTCACAGTGCAAGAAGTAATGCGTGAATGACTCCTCGCACAGTTTTACATTTACGCACTGGTAAAAAGTGCGTGAATGTAAATTCTCGCTCTAATGCATTTTCATTCACGCACAGTTCCAAAATATGAGGTCACTTCATCCCTCTGGATTTGGCCTCTCTTGAAAACTTCGTTTTCGAGATGATCTTGCTCGGACAGTGGTACATTTAATTACAACTTCGCGCACAGTTGCAAAAAATAGTATACGCATTACGTGCGAGAAGTTTCCGCACACGTTGCCAACTCGAGCGAAAAGTAACATTCACGCACACTTGGAAACTTCTCTTACAGCCAGAAGTAACAAAGTGTGCGTGAATATTAACTTCTCGCACTCGTTTGGCAACTTGTGCGGAAATTGACCTTCTCGCACTTGTTGCGTAATATACTATTTCGATGACATTCATCCTTCATTGGATCACTCATTCACACGAATGCCTCTCTCTTGAGTAGAATGAAATGGCTTCAACTCGGATTGGGACCGATTATTTCTATCGGCCATTCTCGCCTCTTCCCGTCCGTATATAGATATACAATAGACCTCCATTACCCGGGTGGGGTCACACATTTTTACTGCTTCCTCTCGCCACTGTGGGATCATCTTCCCTCTGATTCGAAGTACCTTTTCTTTACGTAGCTGATATCAAATTTTGACTTTAATTTGAATGCGATAATTTTGATAAGATCTCACATGAAAGTTCCATGTGATTTGCATGTCATTTGGCCCTTTCGACCTTAAATAGGTTGACTCCTGATTTCGAAAATTTCGATTTTAACGATTTCACTAACATGTTTCCATATGTTTACGAATAACCCTTGGAATTACCTTCAGAATGAGCTTTGAAACGTCCGAATTGGATAAGAATTGGCTGCGTAATGACGATGTTTTGTACTGTGATTTTCTTCGTAGAAAGTTGTGATTTTACTCAATTTCCCTTCCGTTTTGAGAATTCCCGTACTTCTTCCACGTCGGTCGCCTTTGATTCTATAAGAATACATTCTCAAGGTACTGTGTACAGAATTTGATCAAGATATCACTTGAATTCATGCATTTGTGAGTGACAGCGCACTGATTTTGTAGTGCCGACGGGTAATTTTCGTATCGAGGGCCTACGATTTCCATCTTTTGCGTCATTTTCGTTTCTAGGGCTTCTGAAGGTACTGGAAGTTCTTGATAAACTCAATGATATAAATTTGACACAATAATATTGCTTCACAGTGATTGTTTGGTCGAAATTTACATCGCACCAGTGATTTTGAAAGTCAGAATACGCATTTTTTTCCATTCTCGGACGAAGAATTTGAACATTCAGAAATGAGATGATTGCTCAAGGGAACGGTTTCTGGCATTGGAGTCTATTCAAGCATTGAGTTTTGAGTGTGATCTGGAGAATCTAATCGCTATCTTCTTGATTTCACTCGACTTTGGCATCCTTTTTGGGGATCTCTAGGGTAGCTTTTTCGCACGACTTTATTCGAAAATCTAACCTTTTTCTCAGCACTGCACTGATTGTGGGGTAAGAAGAGTGTGTTCATGTATCTCAATAGGTACTTGTATGTGTGGTGAAGGGTGTATATGTGGTTGATTGGTGTTCTTCGCTGGTTTAGGGAGTGGAGAGCGCGATAATGTGTGTAAAATGGTCCGGGCGGGTGTGAATTCGGTGACTCGCGGTGCATTTGATAGCTTCGGATCAAAACGTTCGATCGGGCTGAAATTTTGAGAGGGTCGTTCTCGAGTGGTATCATGGCTATACCAGGAGGAATTTTCGGAAGAATTCCGAAATTCGGGGAAAAATTCGTTGATCCTTCGAGGACTGATTGTAACCTGATCCTGGTCACTCGATGTTCTTTTTCTGAACAGATACCGCTCAGTGAGTTTCTCTTTGGTATAGAGAGTTGGTGATTGTTGAAGGCGGCATCTCGGGGAGTATTATATACTCTCTTGATTAGCTACCAGGTGGAATGTGATGGTGTTGCCTTTTTTCGGTTCTGCTCATGCCCAATAAGGAGGCAAGTATTTATTCTTCTGAAATTACGAATGGTGGAGGTACAATTGTGGTTTCTCGATCTTTGCTCGATATGTGCTCTGGATGTCGAGTATCGTCGTAGATGGTGCTCACCAGTGCCTCTCTGGCTTCCACTTTGAGCAGGTCCTCGTCACCTTGCTCGGTGGCACCCGTTTCCTCGAGACATTTCTGCACTGGAAAACTTGTGGTACTAAATCGCACCACGAACTCGCATCGGCGCGCAAAGCACGCTGTGGTGCAACGGTGCTTCACAGTGTGCTGCAAATCTGCACCACAGTGCTGCTGAAGGCCGGCACACTAGCCCCTCGTCTACCGAATTTCTATGGACAGGTGTGCTGGATTATCACAGCAACACTGTGGTGCCGGCCTGCAGCACTGTAATAAGGCATACAGGCACCGTGCCTACGCTAATGAGAAATATTGAATGCGCTCAGATAAATTGATTCTTAGTAAGGTAACATAATGTCCACGAAACTGACCAATTTAGAATTTTAGTTATGGATGTATACTTGTCATCAACAGATACTTTCCAAGTGTGCAGGGGATCCTTCCCTGCGATCATCCAAATATAACCTCACTTTATGTAGTGGAGACATTAGAAGCTCGCTCGCAGGAAAGGATCCCCTGCACATTTGTAAAGTAAGGTGAACATGCCTAATTCGCCCCCATTTCTCAATTCTTTGTCTTCGTCCGAACTTCAAAATGATCCTTGCAAAATTACAAAATTCGATTTCTAGCCAATCCTGCACCCCTATGACTTGGAAAAACGCAGCATAAATAACCTTCAAAAATCTTTGGATTCTCATAATCCCATCAAAGGTATTATTTCGTGCAAAAATTGATGGTTCTTGTGGTGAAATCCGAATGTGACTGTGATTTCATGAAGTATCTGGCAATTCGAAATATACGAGCTATGTTCATCTATTCTGTTAGTAATATCAGATGTCTAAACCATTCTGATGGATTGATGCGAAAAATAAAATCGGTGTTGGTGTCTGGCAGAATATCATTTTCGTCTTACGGCAAGACGCATTTTCGTACGATCAAATTTTTTCTCCCAGTGTCGATTGATGTATTTTAATGGGGTAAAGAACGAGTTTGGGAAAAGACTATGGGGGACAATAAGGAACACGGCACTCCTCTTAGTGACATGGGCGTAGGATCGGCTAGAGATCGAATTTCGCGATTCTGCAAGGAGCATTTTGAAGTTCGAACGAAGACAAAGAATTGAGGAATGGGGGCAAATGAGGCATGTTTACTTTACTTTACAAATGTGCAAGGGATCCTTTCCTGCGAGCGTGCTTCTGATGTCTTCACTACATAAAATGAGGTAATATTTGGTTGATCGCAGGGAAGGATCCCCTGCACACTTTAAAAGTATCTGTTGATGCCAAGTATACATCCATAACTAAAATTCTAAATTGGTCAGTTTCGTGGACACTATGGCACCTTACTAAGGATCAATTTATCTGAACGCATTCAATATTTTTCATTAGCGTAGGCACGGTGCCTGTTTGCCTCATTGTGCTGCACAGTGCTGCACGCCGGCACCACAGTGTTGCTGCGAAAATCCAGCACACCTGTCTATGGAAATTCGGTAGAGAAGGGGCTGGTGTACCGGCCTTCAGCAGCACTGTGATGCAGATTCGCAGCACACTGTGGAGCGCCGCGGCACCACACCGTGCTGAGCGCGCCGATGCGATTTCGTCGTGCGATTGAGTACCACAAGTTTTCCAGTGAGTGAGAACCTGGCATCGCTAGAATCGAAGCTGTCGATGAGTCTGACTTATATCCAGGATGGCATTCGTGTATCATCTCGATGGCGTTTGGCTCTGCGGTTCAGGCCCGCGATTCAGACCGCTTGTATTGAACTGCGGATGGATCGTGGTCACGAAGCGTGACCTCGTCTTCGCATCATACTTGGCGCAGCGCTGAGGGACTATTTTCCCCGACGGGTGCCGTATCTGCCATGCTGTTGGTCTTGTTTGCCTATATTTTGGATATGCCGAACGTGAGTATTCATAATACGTATACATTGACTCGTAATGCTAGGTTCTGTGGTTACGATGGGTTTTCCAAGGCCCGGGCGATAAGTAGTCTTAGTAATTATGTTGTAGTGAGTGCAGTGTAACAAGAAACTGAGTGCCTCTGTGACCTACGAGTGACTGTATGGTTTTTTCTTTGCCATGATCCTAAAGAGAAGGGTTTTCTCAGTCAATGATTCTACTCCACAAGTGATTCCTGAACGAAGATTTTTCCCTTGTACTACCAGTGCTCACCTTCTTTTGGGCTGTTCTCAAGGCTAAATGAATTTTGTATAAAGTTACTGTGCCTCTAATATCGAGTCATGACAATGGGCTCTTCCTTTGACAAAAGAGTGTGAAAAAGTTCGATGATTTGTTGATGTCCATTCCTTCAAATCGGTTATTTTGCCTTTTCTTTTTATCTAAGCTTGCCGCGTGACAAATGTTGATGATGGCAGAGTGTCCCAAATATCTTCAGTGATGTTGAGAGTGATGGTCGTCGAAGTGGCCACCAGTTATGGCTGAAGGGTTCAGGTCCCACCTAAGGGTTCGGGCACTGATGGAGGTGCCCCGACTACCCTATACTGCCTAATGGTGGTATTGGTGAGTGTGCGTTCGTGGCCCTTTGTAATCCGAAGGCGAGTGGTGCTATTGTTGGTGACGGGTGGACAGGCCATCGCGCCCGTGCGACGGTGAGTGACGTGTGGCATGCACCCGAGCGTCAGGTGTGTCACGACGTTGTGGGTGGTGCGCTGTCTCATCCCGCTCATTTGTGTGAGGGTTTGGGTGGTCCATGAAATGAGTAACCTGGCGTAGCGCACGCATTGGTATCCCCTCATCTGCGCACTCTTCCCGCTCGTTTCAAGTGACTTCTCCTGGACAGAATATGGTGCGGGCAGTATCGATCATTGTTGCATATGGGTTGAAAATTTTTGCAAAAATCTTGGTAGCTCCAAACATCAGCAATGTTACCATTATTGTGATTAGTAAGTATAGAGGTAAATTGTTCTCCAGAGTGGGGAATTTTTTGATACTTACCTATACTTGCTTATTCCTCTGGCGCTTGCAATAATATCTCGCAAGCTCAGTGCGATTTCCAGGGCCTCAATGTGAGTTGGTACAAGTGCTGCTTATTCTTGATCCAGCATCACGTTCCGTGCTTCGTGTAGTATTCTTCCCATCAAATTTTCCTTGTCTCCTGCTCAAAAGTTGCGTTAGATTCAAGTCCATTTTCTGGAAAATATGTGCGTTTGTGGACATGAGGATTTCTTTTGCTGCGGTTAAGCGGGCGTTGGCTGTTATAGCCATACAACCAGGCAATAATTTCCAAGATTCCAGATCCGTTAATCGGAGTCGACAAATGCTCGCTGCCGTGGCATTGGATGGGAAGTCTTTCTTCACCTAGTGTCGAAAAGGCCTAAGAGTTTGACTCATGGAGTTTCATCCAATAGGCCTCGTGCATCTGCATGACCCTGACATCACAATTGGTGATATCAGATACAGATCGGTTCAAGGCCATCTCGATTTCACAAGAGGCTTCTACAATGAGCTCCCTGACAGGTGGTGGGTTCTTACAAACCCTTCTATCACGGAGCTTGTTGCAATCTGCCAGATTACTACGGTGCAATGTCAAGTATGTATTCGATTGTATGTCTCTGACGAAATAGTGGCGTTTTGGCCAGATGTAAGCAAAAGTACCAAAAAACCTGGAATTAATTTCTCGCAGAATCGGAAGGGCCGACGCTCTATACAAGATGTATTCTGCCCTATACAGAAGTGGGATTGCCATTGAGTAGACCAAGGTTTGCTTCATTAATATGATTGAAACTTTTGATATTTCAACTATTTCTGCTAGTGATTCATCATTTAGAGTTCTCGGAAATTTCACTTCTGGAAGGGCATTCTGAATAATCTGTATCGATTTCTCAACTGTTTCTGGATGCATGAAATGAGGACGAATAGTGCCATGTGATGCAAATGACACCGCTTCGAGCAATGTGTGCACATAAACAACGTATTTATTCGAGAGTACTTGAATTACTTGGATTGAGTCAGAACAAATTGAATCGAAATCAGCTGCGTTTATGTTCTCAGTAACCTTTGCGATGCTTCTTGTGATTGAAGTAACTTTCCAGAATTTTTACCGATTTCAGCTTCTATTAACTCTGTTTGATTTGCAAGAAGTTCAGCTCCTCGGCGTGTGTCATTTGCTCTAGTTCCTATAATTCCTCTCAGCTCGCTCTCCGAACGCTCATCGAGCGTACCAAAGATCACTTTCATCCCTCTTCCCACAAAGGGTCACCACGAGCGGCTCCTCCGGGTATATTTGTAACTCAGCATGTTGATGGTACGTTCTTCGTCCTTGCTGGTCTCGCTGATCTGTCTAAGGATCGAGTTCAGCTGTGTCTGATGTAGTTTATCCTTGCAGGAGGTGCTGAATCAAGACCATGCCATCTCAGTGTCCCTGACATGGATGACAGCTAATCCACCTCGATTTGTTGGACGATTTTCCACGTGGTCGTGGTCGTGGACAGCGGCGCCATGCGTTCGACGAGGAGCCCTGGCATGTGCTTGAGTGGTGTCACATACTTGCTCTGCTCAGGCCACCGCTTGCACTGCAAATTTTTGGTATTCAGTATTCTTCGCTCTAACTTTTCTGTGACAATTTGAAGAGAGGTAGAGTTGCGACCACCGGGAAGAAAACGTTTTCTCTGTTTGGAACGGGCCCTATGCCTGAGTCGGGGTGATTTTTACAACGGCTGAGGCCAAGGTCGCTCTGTGGTCCACGGCCAATTGCGGAAGACGAATCCACGAAAGGATTTAATCAGTCGCTGTTCCCAGTCTGTAATAAGATAAACCAGCCAAGATTTCAAGATGACCGGCCGAGGCAAGGGAGGGAAGGGACTGGGAAAGGGAGGCGCCAAGCGGCACAGGAAGGTGTTGCGTGACAACATCCAGGGCATCACCAAGCCCGCTGATTCGTCGTCTGGCCCGTCGTGGCGGAGTCAAGCGTATCTACGGATTGATCTACGAGGAGACCCGAGGTGTGCTGAAGGTGTTCCTCGAGAACGTCATCTGTGACGCCGTGACCTACACCGAGTACACCAAGAGGAAGACCGTCACCACCATGCACGTCGTCTACGCCCAGAAACGCCAGGAACGTACCCTCTACGGATTCGGAGGTTGAGCTCCAATCAACATCACCATCGCCGTCAGCTAAAGAAACAAGCGAAGATCGAGAGAAATCCACGTGAGCCAGCTCTCCTTGGAACACTCGATTCCTGCTGTGAATGGAGCGCTTTCACGTATAGGCGCCTGAGCCGGGGGAATTTCTGACCCCGAGCGAATGAGTTGAAGCGACTCATTTCCTTTCTGAGAGATTAAAAGGAGTATCTCGGTTCTTTGGATTTTGAAGTTGGTTTCGCACATTTCTCCTCTGACTACTGCACATCTTCTGATTTGATCAATCCGGACCACTTTCGTGATTGCGTTGTTGACGAGCGTAACATTTTTCGTTTCATAATTAATATTCATGATCTCGTATGGCCCTGTTTACTGGGGGGCTAACTTATTTTTGACTGGTAGTTTCAACTCTTAAACTAATTGGCCCTCGCAAAAGTGGCATGTGTTTATGGCTTCCATGTTATAGTTATTTTTATATCGATGATTGTCATAATTTGCGTGGAGGGCAGCGAGCGTTTGGATCTGTTGTAGTTCATCCCTTCTATCCTCGATGGAGTCATCATGAGTGGGTGCGTCGTCTGATGGCCTATGTGTCCTCGGTGTCCTGACGTTATGGCCCAGCAGCAATGTAAATGGTGGATAGCCCGTCGACGCGCTCTCCATGGCGTTGATCGAGAACTGGGCCATGGGTAGTACCTTGTCCCAGTCGGAGCGGTCCTTTGCAAAAGCCTTCAAAAATTCCATCAAGGTTGCATGTATCCTCTCGATCATGCCATTACTCATGGGCGAGTAAGGTGATGTGGTGTATTTCTTTATCCCGAAGGCCTCTGCAAAATCTTCCAAAACTTGATTGATAAAATGTCTGCCTTAGTCACTCCGACCTCGGCGGACCAAAATAAGCAATGACTTCATTGAAGAGGCCCTTCGCCACTTCGTGCGCTGTCGCCCGTCGTGTCGGGATTAGGATGACGTATCTCTTATATCCGCTTTTCGATGGGCATGGTGGTGAATGGAAGTCGATGCCGATTCTATCGAATGGGCGTGCCGGTGTGTCACCTAATCTCAGGCGTAGTCATACCTCTTGGCGCACCAACTTGTCTATTGCGCAACCATCACAGCGGTCGACTGCACTTTTAACATCTTCGCGCATCGTCTTCCAATAATAGTTTTGGGCGAGTTGGTTGTACGTTTTGTTAATACCACGGTGGCCGCCATGCGCAGACCTATGAAACTCTTGGATTATTTT
Organism: Eretmocerus hayati; assembly: GCA_029851415.1. Classification (NCBI taxonomy): domain Eukaryota; kingdom Metazoa; phylum Arthropoda; class Insecta; order Hymenoptera; family Aphelinidae; genus Eretmocerus; species Eretmocerus hayati. The sequence continues at coordinate 54,129,839 of CM056742.1, read as the reverse complement.
ATATCTGTCACTTGAGAGGGGTACTATGAGATTATGCCTGAAAAGTACTGCTCTTATTGGTAAGCCTTCGAAAATTTTTTCAAATAAAGAGATTATTTTTGGCCATGTTGCTGGCAGAAACATCTGATTATCTTGAATGAGTTCAATACTTTTCAGTTTTTTCTTTTGTACCAGGTTTTTCAGGGTTCACAAGACTTTTTTGATATCCTTTTGCAGCGGTTTTTCACCAATGAAATTTTTCGCAAAAGCTGAATAAATGTCTAAATTGCTTGCCTGAAAATTGTGTACGTCACCAACTGGGATATTGTTAGAACTCAAAGTTTTTGCCTCGACGTAGTCCCTCTCAAGTAATGACGATATAGTTTCTGTTGCTGTGTGCCCGTCGCACGAGGCGAAGAGAGCCAAGATCTTTCGATATCAAAAAGCGTGTCCGTCGACGGCGCGTAATTTTTGCAACGGTTGCGCCTGCTCGTCATCGCTAAGCGCCCACGGAGATTTCTCGCGCGGTAGCCGAGCTTTTGCAACTTGATATTTATCGAGAGCCGCTGAGTAAGCTTCTGCTCTCGACTCGTGGTTCTCTGGTTGCGTTCGGGCTTGGCTTAACGCTTGGATGTCGCTTTCTGCGCTAGGATTTCTCTCGGGTTCGGATCCGCATCCGGTTCGAGTCTGTTGAGTCTGCGATATTCCTCGTGTATTTCGTGAGAATTCTCATCTGCGCGGTTATGAATCGGCAGTAGGGGCGTGAAATGTCTGCTCGGCATGTCTGAGTGCAGATGACTAAATTCTCCCGTATCGTTCGCAGTCATCTCAGATATGACATTTCGCTGAACTCGTTCGCCGTGTGAATGCATACGTTCTCATTATATGAACGCGAATATAAAAATATACAGTCATCGTCCCCATATTCTTCTCTACTCGTGAGAATTTTTATTGTGCTCTCAGCGTCTATGCACTCGTGTGAGAAGGGACTACCTCGTGTCAAAAGGTCGGTTCGTAATTCATTCGCGTTTATGTTCAATTGCTCAATGCGAATCAATGACCGAAATAAACAGCTGTCTCTTGGCCAATTTGGAATATCTATCACCAGTTCGAACGTCATATTGCATTCCATGCACGCATCGCACGGTTGAAAATGTTTGAATCTATTGTCCAAAATTGGTTCGATTTTTGCCCGTGACTGTGATGAATCCTTATCACCATGTGAGCTCATCTGGCTTCTGCCGCTGATTCTTGCGCGACGGTTATTTCACGCTGATCGCTCTTCTCTCGGCTTATCTCGCAAAGCATTCTTTCTCGTGACGCTGAAAAGACCGGGGGAGTTGAGGGCTCGCCACGTGCTTGCTCATCCGACGGTTCGCGGTGGGATCTTTCGCTTTCTTTCTCTTCGCGCATCACCTCATCACTCGGCGTATCGCAGAGCGGTATCAGTTGGCAGTTGAGCTCTGCGTCCCGATGCATGATTTCATCCGACGGATTGCGAACTTGAGTTTGCTCTGTGGCTGCGCTCAAAACTAACGGGCCCCTGTTGCCCTGCGCAATCAGACTGCCGCTCGCGTCATGCACACGAAAATTGACAGTACTCGCTGATAGGTCTACTTGAAGTGGTTGCCACTCCCCCTGTAGTTTTGGATGCATAATTTTGGGGAGTCAAATTGGAGTTTTGAATAAATTCGACGTTAGTTATTTTTGGGGATGAATTCACACTTTCATTTTCTATATTTATTCTTGATGAGTCATGTTTTTGATTTTGCTCGGATTGACTTACTTGTGGCTCCAAATGAGGAATTTCTGGAATAACTATTGTTTCAAGTGGGGAATCAGGCAAAATTCCTACTCTCCTCTCAGCCACTCTCGCGGCTTGAGCTAGATCAAATTGACTCACACTTTGATCCATCCCTCCGTGTATGGGGGTGGGTACGTCGTGTCAGCTGTTGCGTGCGCTTGCATGTGATTTTTCACGTCGAGAGATGGGTAGCGGTTCCCCAAGCGTTGAGATGATCGTGTTTTTGGGAAAAATTCTCTCGGTCTTTTGCGCTTTTCCGTCTTTGACCCGGCTCGATTCCTGATTCCCTTCTGCATAGGCTTCCTGCGGGCTCCTTTCGTGCTGGTTGAACTTCGGCGTCGGTCGATTCTCACTCGGAAATTTTTTATTCCTCTGCGCCTGCTACACGGTGTGCGCGCGTTTCGAATATGCGACCCGGGGGCAGTCAGCGTTACACGACGAGTTCTCTTTCTCTTGCTGCTTAGCCAAAACATAAAGTTCATTCCGCAGTAATTCTGGATCTGTCTCATCCTCTTCAATCACCGGATTTCGTAATAAAGCATCGGCCGCATCGTTCAATTTTCCGGACCTGACTTTTCATTCGAAGGAATACCCTCGCACCTTCGCTTTTTGCGATTGTAGCGTGTATCGTTCCGAGTGTTATGAAAGTGGCGGAGCGGTTCATGGTCCGTTATCACTGTGAATTTCTGCCCGTACAGGTACGATCTATACGATTCACACTCGTGTATGATGCTTCCGAATTCCTCACCCAAAACGGGCCATGCTAACTCGGTTTTTTTCAGAACTCTTGAGGCGTACGTGACCGGTCGGTTTTTGTTCATATCGCCAATAGCCAGCACGGATACCACGGTGAAGTCGCATGCGTTACAGGAAACGATGTTTGGGCTGAACCAGCAATTTCTGGGCTAACAAGTACGCTCTCGAAGCAAAAAGCGTCGCGCAAATTTTTGGATGCGCGTTGTTGGTCTGGGGCCCATTCAAATCGTACGTATTTCTTCAGTAGATCGGTCAGAGGTCTCGCAATTTTCGCGTAGTTTTCAATCAAACGTCTGTAGTAACCCGTTAGTTCGAGAAACCGCCTGAGTTCTCGTACGTTTCAGGATGCAGGATATTGACGTACTGCTTCTACTTTTTTGGGTCGGGTTTGATGTGACCGTTGCCAACAATGTGGCACAAAATCTTATCTTCGCGCTTGGAAAACTGGCATTTCTTTGGAGAAATTGTGAAATTTGCTGCAACGATGTAGGTCATAAATTTTCTAAACTTCTGTTCATGCTCTTCTAATGTGTCAGTCCAGATGTATATGTCATCGCAGTAGGTAGCCGAATCATCCGGTGATAGCGAGGAAAACGCGAGAAACATGGCCTCGTTCAGAGTATCCGGACTCCCCTCCATTCCCTGTGCCCTACGCGGATGCTTCATGTGACCTAACGGTGCGCTCATCGCACTGTATTGAGCCGAGGTCTCATCCATCTTGATTTAAAAGAAGCCATTCAAGAGATTGATAACCGTTATATAACGCGCGCTGGATAGTTGATCGATTATGTCCGCCGTGAAGGAAAGAAGTTGACATGTACCTACCGTGTCTTCGTTGAGAGCGCGGAAATCGGCCACGAAACGGTATCTTTTTGTCACGTCTTTGTCTGGTGATCTCGGTACTGAAAAGCAATTTGATCGCCATGGCGATTTGGATGAGCGAAGGACACACGCAGTCTTTTCACTTCCTCAATCATTGGTGCTTTCAAAGTGGGAGGTGATCTGTACCGTTTGGCTTTGATCAGTTTTCCCGATTTCAATGTGATTTTATGTTTGATCAATTTCGTGGCTGCAAGTGGCTCACCTTCTAGCCCAAATCGCCAGGGGTCAATGTTGATCATTCTGCGAACAAATTCAATTTCCTCTTCGTTACAACCCTCGACGTCAACCAGCTCCATTATTTTTTCTCTACGCTCAGCTGTCGCCTTATCGCGCACGTTCTTATTGCTACTCGGCGCATTCTCAGAGAGTTGTTCGCTGTGAATTCACCACTTCCGCAATTCTATACCCGTTGAAATTTTCCGCTACGAGTTTTCCAAATAAAATTCCGTTTGCAACGTGCGTACGAGGGATCCAACCCGCTTCAACATCATTCAATATTTGAAATTTGATAATCCTTCTCACTCTCGGCAGCTTTTTTGTTTTCTCGGAATGTAGAAAGGGGATTGAAAATTCTCCAAATTCTTAGCAGCGGGCTCTAGGGTTCAATTTACCTCCAAATTCAGTCAAAACTCCCACGCAATCAAACCATCGTAATCTAATAAAATGGAGTCGGGGACTACATGAAAATGCCACTGCACGCTATCTATTTGCATTAAAATCATTCCCTTCGACGTGAGTTCGCCTCTTGCTACGCCGTTTATTTTGAGTATTTCAGATTTATCTATTTTTTCAACATCTTCGATTTTACTCGCTTTCACAATACACACGTCTGCACCGGAATCTATGTACATCTTGCATTTTCCGTCTGTTAATCCTTGGCTTTCAAAAATTACAGTTGGAGGGATTCTTCCTGTTTTCAAAAATTTTATCGTTGTCTTCCTGACATTTACTTGAGGCAGTGAGGGTGAATCTCCAATGTTGTTGAATTCACTTTTCGACTCTGACGACGACTCATCCCCACGTTGTGCGCTCTTCATCGGTGACGAGTCATGAGTCAATTCTCGACCGCTATCGCAGTGATCCGACGACGGCGTGACTTTTACCGCGTCGCTGATGCACCCGTCGCTCGGGGATCGTGGCGGACGTTGAACAAGTTTAAATGCTCAGACATGTTTTGAGTTCCGGATGCCCGAGTCTTCTGTTGTGGCGCTTGTGCCTGGGCCAGGGGTACTTGGTCAGCTTGCGATTAGATATGCGTATAATTTATTGATTCTGCCCCGGATTCGCGAAATTTGGGTGAATGTTTGGGCCATCCTGCCTTGTATTCTCAAAATTTTGGAAATCATTGCCCGGTGCGTTCCCGTCGTGACCCTGCCGTGGCTGAAAATTATTGCGCTGGTTCCTATTGTCTCTCCCCTTGCCTCTAGAACCATTTCAATCTCTGCGGCGCGTGCTCAGTCTATCGATATATGGGCGGCTCCGGATCAGAACGGTATAAGTCCATTTTGGTGAAAATTGAGTTTTTGACGGGAAACGATAGAAAATACATGTGAAAACATGTATGCACAACTCCGGAAGTAGAAATGCTTCTTGAGGCATCACAAGCGACACGACCGTTTTTGTCCCGAAAAAAGTTTCGACTTTTTTTCCGGATCAGAACGGTATTAGTCCATGTTCTCGCTCAATAATATCGCTCTTGGGTCTTCCACGTTCATTTTTCGTGCTTTTATGCATAGTTAGAAGTCATAGCTACTCTCAGAAACTACAAGTAGGGTTTGTTATGTTGTCCAAATGATTGCATCCCGTGGTTTCGAAAAAGGTGGGCCGAAAACCGCTCACTTCTCTTTCACGCGTTTGGACACAGGGGAGTCCTATGAAGATGAACAACCACCGGTCAGTAATCCCATGGGTCTGGGATCTTTCTCTAGAAGCCCTGAAGTCTCATTTTCTTATCTCTTATCGTCATTGAAAGGGCCGAATTTCTTAGTGATGGTTCCAAAAGCGTAGTAATGAGAGCGATCGGTACTGAGCTTCCAAAGAAATTTGATTTTGCATCATGTTTTCAGGCATCTTCTCTGAAGAAAAATCAACTGCGTCCGTGATACGACAAACTCAACTAAGCTATGCACTTCCTCCTTAGGAACAATGCCAATGGTAGAGAAAGACTATAGCTTCATTACAGAATTTCGGTTACAATTTTACTATGAATGGTTGTGATCTATCAACTGGGGCTCTTTTCATTAACAGTCACCCGGCCTTCGGTTCGATCTCCCCGCCACTCGGTACAAGTGAACCTCATTTGGGCAAATCTCGTGGATTAAGATAGCCTTTCTGAATTGAGATATCTGCAACTAATCTTAACCTCATTCTATCGGTTGATCAACAGTTCTGTTTGTTGAGTGGGGATCAGTCCCAATTCATCGTTTGGATCCCCTGGTCGATTAAAGTCTCTGCATTGCGATTTTTCCTATACAACCTTAAATTGCCTCTGAATACATGACGTAAAGCTGCGTGCTATGTGATCCCCAAAAATTATACCCCGCACCGGGCCGCTTGAGTAAACTCTCCTTGACTGGATTTCCAAATAGACGCTCGTTGACCTCAATGTTGGAAATATATCCTTAGTCACGATATCCTGAATGAGATCTCTTTGCGAAGAACAGTCTCGGCTGTCAATGAGATTTTATAAAAGTCATCCTAAATTAGAGAGGAATTTTGTTTACTGCGAGAAAAAATTGAGGACAGTCATTAAAAATCCAAAGAATTCTCAATTTATACCGTTCTGATCTGGAAAATTTTTTCCACCTTTTTTCTCGCTCAAATCGGCATAAGTCCGTGGTTTTTTTAACGTTTCTTGATCTCAAGGGTGGAAACTCATAGTTTCTCAACATTTTCCTACTTCAAACGGTGAAAATTCATCATATTAACTACTTCTCCCGATCTAAAATATTAAATGTGAATTTTTCTCAGAAATGGTGGACTTATACCGTTCTGATCCGGAACAAAAGTTGAGACATTTTCCGGATCAGAACGGTATAAGCCCATTTTTTATTGCAAAATGAGATGTAAAAAGTGTAAAAAATTGAAAATCAATACGCCCCACGCGAAAGATGAGATGAAAACACACTCACTACACGGTAGAATAATAATATTTACTTCAGATGATAACTCGAAATTTCCATATCACAAAAACTTTGAGGCGCATTTTCCAGAAATGAAAAAAATGGACTTATACCGTTCTGATCCGGAGCCGCCCATATATATCTCGCGCTTCTTAAAATCTTCCTCCAGTTTCCAACAAACCTTAGCATCATGTTCACGCAATTCACACCATTAGCAAACCTTCTGATCCGTTTCTTCCTGATAGCACGTATTTTCAGAATGCCCTACTAGCAGGCAGTAAGTGCATACTACTTGAGAATCTAAGACTTGGACGTTCGCTTGGCTCAGCCCCGGTGTATTCGTACGCGTTTGGGTTTGTTGTGAGCCTCCGGAAAGAGGATAATTTCTACGTTGTAGCACCGCCTGTTGAGCGAATCTTATCGCTTCGCGTATGTTGTAGGGGTGATTGTTTCGCACAAGGTTCTCGAGTTCGGGACCTATACCGATAATGAAAGGTGTCATTGCTGCTTCATCAGCATCTCTCTTCCGTCTTTCTACCTCGACCGGAGTGGATTGAGATTTTGCATCTGCTATATTCTTGAACCTAGTTAAGATTCCCTGGATCCTTGGCCCATATGCTTCTATTGTTACATCATTTAATTTTGCACAACCTTTTAATTCCGACATTATGTCGTGTAAAGAATCTACAATTCTGAATTGTCCTTCTCATTCTTGTAAGAATGCTTCTACTGATGGGGCTTTTAATTCCAATGATACGAACCGAGATTCTTCTGTGCCTCGCAATTTGTTGTGGATGTGCATTAGGGTCCTACGTTCTGACCCAGGACCTCCCACTTCTACCGCGTAACTCAGTCATACAGAATGATTCGAGAGAGTCGGGATCCTTGTTGAATTCTCCGATTTCCTTGAGAATTTTATACACTTCCGAATCTCTTGCCGGTATGCTCTCATTTTGTTGGGTATGTAGCGCCCCATTTTCCGGGCGTTGTTTGGGTTCATTTGCCGTGGCAGTTAGATCTGGAAGGACATGTTGTTGCTTCAAAATATGGGGTGCGTTAGGGTTGCTTTTATTTGCTCGGTACAGACTGGGATTTTGCGGCGTTGATGAATAATACATGTATGTGCGTTGGTGGAAATTGTTCACGTTCTGGCCATTCTCTGAAAAATAGGTTGGTCCAGGGAACCCGTTGTCCTGCACGTAATTGAGTTGATAATTCGCATCGTTCCATTCGTAATAACCGGTTCGCGAGAACTCCGTTTTCTTCACAGTCCGACGAGATTTTGGAAGCTACTCACTCGCTGCATATTTCCACGCTGGGATTCCAGTTGTCTCGGTGTTCCGTTCGATACAGGTTGAGCAATCCCATGAACATAAACGTTATTCGGAATGGTTGAATTTGTCAAGTTTGGTGGTACGTTCTGTCTTATAATTTTTTGAACAGGGTTTTGTAAATTTCGTGCAGCCACAGGCGGGCAGTCCCATGGTGTTCGTTGATAAACTTGCCGCGGTGCTGCTTGAAAACCATTAGCATGGCCATTGTTTTGTGGTATCGGGATCGGAGAATCATTTTTACTCCTTTGAACCTGAGCTTTACTCACAATGATTTGTGTATGATTTTTGTGAATCCCACATGTATAAAATTTCGATCTGAGCAGAAAGTTTCTCCGATCCTAACACTCCGCTCTTGAGGTTGCTGTTCCGTGCATAAAAATGTCCGACCGTCTGAACTTGTGTGATGATAGGTTTTTTGATGAGGTACGGTTGGAGTCTGGTTTTGAGTGGGTCGTCCGAACGGGTTCGCTTTTAAGGGCAATTATTCGGAAATGGGCTGAGGCGACCGCCATTGATTGTGACCAGGTCCCGAATATTGATTCGCATTTTGCGGTGTTGAAGACTGACTCTTTTCCATCTCAACACTTCCGTGATTGCCATTTACCGCGCTCGCACTTATTCCCCATGCCCCATCTTGGTCATGTTCTTCAAATAGGGTACCTCGTCCCATGATATAGATACTCGCTCTATCGTTAAACCCGTCCGTTTGACGGTTTTGTTCACACATCCCCGATCTTATGTGAGTATCCTTAGGTATGGTACCTGTGCGAGCCAGTGACTCTTTGCTCTTAGATTCTCCGAACAGACCTGACATACGACTAATTTTTGCTTGGCTATTCCTGAATTAACTTTTGTTTTCGGGAATAAATGCGAGTGCGTAGGCAAATCAGTCGTACGAGAAAATGAATATGAAAAGCTGTTTGAATTTACGCTAGTACGTAGCTGCAGCAGGCCGATGATACACAATGCGTTGAGCTGCATGTAGGCCGGCAATTGATCCTTTGCTTCTCCTGGCCCCTCAATCACGGCTCGCAAGGAGATAAGCGCTGCGATGATCCTCTGTTGACGCTTGCCTGGGTGGGTGGGCTGAAGGACGATCTCCTGGGTAAGATCGGGCTCGTCTTGGTTCAGCTTGGTTCAGCTTGGCTCAGTTGGTTCGGCTTGGCTTACCCGTTTCTCACTTTCGTCACTTACCGTCTTTCAGCCACTCTCGCAGATCAAGCCAAATTTGAACAAGTTTTCCAGAATAAGGAAAATAACTTTTCACTTATGGGAAAAAGATCCAAAAGCTCGCGGGGAACCACCCCACACCTGGCACCAAAAATGGGATGTCACGTGCGATCTGTGTTTCCAGAAAAAACGCGAGATATATTTAATTGGATTGTGACCTTCAATGATATCGAGGTGAGAGAGAGAGTGTCCTAATCGTTAGGATGATGACAGACAACCCGATACGACATGAATTTCACGACACGACACCGCCTGGCACAACACAAAATTCATTCCTGCGATTCCAACCAGTGGTGGATTTGATTCATTTTCATTATCCATGATTGGTACTGTGGGAATGAGCCCAATCAATCAATGGTTGGATTCGCAGGAATGAATTTTGTCTCGTGTCGGGCATGTTGTGTCGTGAAATTCGTGTCGTATCCGGTTGTCCGTCATCACCCTTAGGTTGGTTAGAGCGGTCTGTCGTGGCGCGGCCCGTCGTCCGTGACGATGGGTCACGACGCGATATCGCGCTTAGATGGGGAAGCGGGCGAGATTCCATCAAAAGCGCTGACGGTGCATCGGCTGCGGCCGGGGCACCATCATGTCGCGAGGCGAGGCGAGGGGGTCCCGAGTCTCCCCACGCGACAGGAGAAACCAGATTTATCCGAGAGGTAATCAGTGGACTTTTTATATTGAGCAGCGATAGCCTGAGATCGTCCACTCAAGTATGAATGGAACCATATCAAAGCCTCTTGAGAAAAATTCAGATCCTCCATCTTTTTGGGCAGTTCAAAGTGTTTGACGCCATCAGATGCAGACTTGAAGTCAAATAAAATTTGAAGCGTTAAAAGTTTTCGTTCAGTGCCACGTCTCATATCCTCAGATACTTCAGTAAAACGATCTGAGTGCTGGAATTTGTGTGGAAACCTGATTGTAACGGTGATATCATTCGATTTATCTCAAGGTGCTCAACGAGCTGATGTGTAATGATAATGTCGAGAGCTTTAGCGAAATGTGGAAGGTTTGCAATAGGTCTAGTCTCTGCAAGTGGAGATGGTGTCGAAACTTTACTGAACGGTATTACAATAGATTTCTCTCATCAATCAGGATGAAGATGGGAAGGTATAGATGAGTTGAACAGATTTGTGAAATACGGGACCAGGTAGCTCAGAACTGATTTAAGATATTTCAGGCAGAGCCCATCACCGCTATTTCCTTCAGTTTTTACCAGACACGCGAGCATAGCTTGGTATACTTCAACTCCACAACAGTTATCAACGAAAATGGAGGAAATTCAGATGAAATAGGAGTGTTGATCATGTCTTGCAGCTCAAAAGGAGAGCAATTCTCATGGCAACTAGATGCTTTTGAATAATGTTCCATGAGTTCACTCGCAGGGAAAATATTCATTGGTGATTGGTACCCTTCATTTGTGATCCCTATCTTACGCACAATTGACCAATACTTGGATTTATTCGAGGCCTCATTGAAAGATCTTAAACAATACTCATTTCTAGCTCTTGCTATATTCCTCTTTGAATTAGCGCGTACGACCCTAAACTATCCTTTCTACTGACTGTTACCACCACGTCTCGCTTTTTTGCCTAACCGATCTCGCTCTTCACATTCCTCTCGAAGTTCATTGATCAACGATGGAGATTTTCGCATATCAGAATAGACTCTCCATGCACAGGAGCGAATTGATCAAGTGAGTGCATTGCAATATCTCTGAATTTCTCTAGTAACTCATTCACGTCTAAGAGGGCTGAAAGTTGAGAGTTACCAATCATAGACTGAAGTTCATGGCCGAATGATTCAGCATGAAATTTAACGAAATCTCGAGAAGTAATTTGTGTGAGTTCACTGACAATATTTGGCAATTCATGATGGATGATAACAAAATCATGTCCGTTGATGGAAGGCAATGGCGACTTTGTGAAGTTGATAACCTTGTCTCGAGAGTCAGGCAAAATGACATCACTCCATGAATCAAGGTTTTGAAGATGGTGTGTTGCACCAAATGGGACGGTAAACAATGAGTTCTCATATATCAAGTCGCGCAAAAGGGGCTATAGTATGAGTCAGACAGTAAATCTGAGTTTAGGTCACCAGCTGAGACAACATTCTGGTAGAGTGAAGATATATTTTGAAATTTGTCAAAAAAATTAGTGAGTACATTCTCAGTTAGACATCAAGGGACATCGGTATAGGGAGCCGAATAAGATATTCTTGTCGTTCATAGCTTTGATTTCTAATGATAAATATTCAGTTCCATTCATGCTGCTAGTTTTAGAGAGATCAATAACTCTGTAAGTTGAACCCTTACGAATATAATATGCCACGCCACCACCTTGGATATACTCTCGATTGCCTGTCTGGGATACAAAGCCGCGGTCATTATGTACCAGAGAGAAGATTCCCATAGGAACAATGTGATCTGGATAGTTTGGGGTTAACCAACTTTCACTCATAGCCAATATGTCAATATCATGTTTTTCTACAGAAAGACTGACCTCATCAATATTTTTACGCATTGACGAAACATTCTATTGAGCAATTTCCATAGAGTTACAACAGTCCTGAGTATTAATTTGTTCGTTTTGAATTGAGGACGGAAGTAACAACATTCCATTAAGATCAGATTGAGTAACAATAGCTATACGCTCACTTCAATCATCTTCCTCCACGAATAAATTCCCTTCACGGACCCACACAAACTTATGATTACATTGTTTCGCACGATCTCTGGCCAGGAGTCGTAGATAATGCGTGATTTGAGGCACCACCTCTTGCAGGCTCACTTTCGATGTGCTTGAAAAATCAGAATGACATCACAAACTTTAAGATCACCATGATCACGCTTGACTTTCAATACGTGATCTCGCTCAAAAAAATTTTCCCGAAACAAAACATACACGTGACGAGTACTTCGTTCTACTGTTAACTTGAATATACTTGGAGTACATTTTAAGACCCTATAGATGAATTTTGGGCCTACCCTCGAACCTGTGAATCACTGCTATGAATTTTCAGAGCGATTTTTATCCAGGAACATGTTATAGACACTGTATATTTGACCAAAAACGTTGATTCTGAGTCGGTGATCGTTCTGCTGCCTCCTGGAAAGCAATAGCGATGAATTCTGGGATAAATTGACGAGATTTTCAGCTAACTCTCGAGTTTAGGAATCGCTGTTGAGATTGTTGCGACAAGTTTTGAGCTAGAAACGGTTGGAAATGCCCTTCCGCCTGATCAAAGTCGTGGATTTTAGCTCGGATTTTCCACTACTGCCAGCTCAAGAACACTTGGAGTGCACTCTAAAACAACTGAACATCATTTTGACATCAATCCCGAGTCTCAGAACTACTGCAGGATGATTTATGGCCAATATTAGGCCAGAAAAGCTAGAAAAAAATGTGATGTTTGGGGAAAGAATATGAATTTTAGATGGAGGAGAACTCTACTGCCAACAAGTTAAGGTTGACGTACATTCCAGTCCTTCCTCACAAAATTTCAAGCTCAAGCCCGAATCTGGGAATTGCTGCTGAGAACTCTGAGATCGATTCTGAGCCAAAAGCGTGAGATGAATCGAGCAAATTCATGCGTAATTATGAATCATAGATTGGAAACCGCTCTACTGCCACATGAAGAATGGTCACATTACGATCCAGGGGTATTCAACAAAATTTTAAGCATAATCTGAGATCTGGGGATAGCTTCTGAGAGTACTGGGATCGATTCTAATACAGCTTGTGCCAGGAGTATATCACTAGCATTGCAAATCATCCCGATTGGCCGATTTTAGCACGGTATTCCTATTGCTGCCAGCTAGGAAATACTTGGAGTGTACTCTGTGATCACTCGGCAAGATTTGACACTGATACTGACAAGGGCGGACCACGGGCGGACCAATCTGAAACCATCGACCTGTTGATATGTAGAAGAGCTCTCAAAATGATGTCATTCAAGGAACATCTCTGTTTAGATACAATCAGAGACCCTTGAGAAAAAACTGTCTCTGATGGAACCGATGTCGGCGTGATGCATAAAATATCTCGATCCATTTGTGCCAGATTTGGATAAACAGCCGCAGAGGTTCTCTATCAAGCTAACACATCAGTATCCGCGAGAGCTTTGTGCGCTCAAATGAGCATCATTAGTTTTACTATTCCAAGCTCAACGTTTCCTCTGCTGAAACATAACTGTGGAAACATTCATACGTTGATTTTCGGAATCCACATACCAACGTCTTGGGACTCATGACTTTGATTTTGATTGAATCCATCGACGTATTCCTCGTTTTTGTAAATTTCTCCAAATTTCTTGATAGATTTTTCCTTCAACTCAGAACCTTAATAGCTGACATCAAATGACTCAACCTTGTGGCTTGGATCCAAAATGAGCGTAACGAAATGAACCTAGTTACTTCTTCGAGAATGTTTCAGTACTTCCTTCACCTATCTTCAAAAGCGAGGAGAAGCTGCATCTCAACACTGTTCTCATGAAGTTTTCTATCAAATCGACAGATCGTAAATTCTATTCTATCAAAAACCATGTTGAATGCAACTTAATATGCTTCTTGATCAAATTAATTGCTTTTATCGACTATACTTATACGCAGGTTATACGTGGAACCGATCGCTATAGCTCAGTCCAAAACTTTGTCGAGAAGTCTCGCCGATGGCCGAGAAATTTCATGGCGAGACGAGATCAGACATTTTCGTTCTCGAGTCCCAGAAACCGAGGAGGAGAACGCAGTTAATTATTTCTCGTCGAGACGAGAACATCAAAATTTCTCGGGTTTCTCGCTCGACGGCAGCCCTAATTGCTGCAGAGAAATTTCAGATGCATATTGAGCTCAGTATTGTCGTGAATTACAGTCGATCCGATGAGGAATAGTGGAATTTTTTCCTTCAATCGTACTACTGCCAAGGTAAGTACCAGTCCTCCTCGGTACGAGTCCAACAGTGAGGATTTTGAGCCCCGTGTCATGCCCCCGAATCACTGCAGTGTGATCTGCAGTCAAGATTGGGCCGAAATTATCGGGAATCCGTGCGGATCCCACGGAGAATGACGAGTTTCAGGAGGGAAATCATACTACTGTCAACTCGAGAACGATTTTATCAAGTTCCAAATTTACCAGTGAAATTTTTGGGCACATTCTCGTGTCTGAGAACCACTGCAGTGCAATTGGAGACCACTATTTGGGCCAGAGTACCCGCAAATCAACGCGGGTCCTAAAGAAGATGATGGATTCTAGGGCGTGAACCCTACCCTTGCCAAGCTAAGGATGGATTCAGGACATTCTGAGTTCCGCTAGAAGTATTTTCGGCCCGGGCCCGTGTCTGACGATAACTGCAATCCGATCTGCGATCGGTATTGGGCCCAGAATTGTGGGGAACTTCTGCGGTTTCTACAGAAAATGATTTCTAGGGGTTAAATCGTACCACTGCCAATTTTATGAGGAATCCAATACATTTTTGAATCGACTAGGAACATTCTGAGCCCAGCCTTGTTGCTCAGAATCACTTCAGTTCGATTTAAATCGGTATTGGGCCCGGAAACGTCAGAAATCCGTGCGGATTCCGGGGGAAATGATGGGGTTCAGAACGGAAATCGTACTACTGCCAAATTGCGAGCGATCCCATCGGATCCCATGTTTGTCAGTCAATATTCTGGGCCCGGTCCCAGGTCTGAGAGTCACTGCAGTACGATCTGAGATCGGTGTTGGGCCCAGGATCATCGGAACTAACTGCAAACCGTATCCAGAATCATGAATTCTAGGGGGTAAATCCTAACCCTGCCAACTTGGTGAGAGATCCAGTCCACTTTGAGAAGGACTACAAATGTTTTGAGGCCAGTCCCGTCACTCAGATCCACTGCAGTGCATTGTAAAACCAGTATTGGGCCCCGGATCGTCGGAAATCCGTGCGGATCCCACGGAAAATGATACATCTAAGGATAGAAATCGTACTCCTGCGACCCTCCGAACCAACCCAGCCAATTTTGGATCAGAAGAGAGATATTAAGCAACCAGTCCTGTGTCTCAAAATCACTGTAGTGAGGACTGCGATCGGTATTGGGCCCAGTATCGTCGGGAACTTCTGCGGATCCTACAGAAAATGATGGTTTCTAGGGGGTAAGTCGTACCACTGGTAACCTTATGAGGAATCCAATACATTTTCGAATCGACTAGAGACATTTTAAGCCCAGCCCCGTCACTCAGAATCTTTGCAGTGCGATTTAGATCCAGTATTGGGCCTCGAAACGTCGGAAATCCCGCAGATTCCCCGGGAAATGATGGGGCCTCAGATCGGAAATCGTAATACTGCCAAATCGCGAGTGGTTTCATCGGAATCCATGTTTGTCAGTTAATATTTTGGCCCCGGTCCCATGTTTCAGAGTCACTGCAGTGCGATCTGAGATCGGTATTGGACCCAGAATCATCGGAAATAATTGCAAGTCGTATTCAGAATCATGAATTCTGGGGGGTGAATCCTATCCCTGCCAACTGGATGAGGGATCCAGTTGATTTTGGGATCGACTGAAAGAATTTTGAGCCCAGTCTCTTCACTCAGATCCACTGCAGTGCGATGTAAAACCAGTATTAGGCCCCGGATCGTCGGAAATCCGTGCGGATCCCACGGAAAATGATACATCTTAGGATGGAAATCGTACTACTGCGACCCTTAAAACCGAACCAGCACATTTTGAATCAGAAGAGAAATATTCTGTGGCCAGGCCCATGTCTCAAAATCACTGCAGTGCGATCTGCGATCGGTATTGGGTCTAGGATCGTTGGAAACTTCTGCGGATCCTACAGAAGATGGCGATTTCTAGGGGGTGAATCGAACTACTGCCAATTGAAGGGGTGCATGGAAGAAGGGCCTAATTACAAAATGGCCATTTCGAGAAGAACGATAAGAACTGATTGTATCTTGCCCTTGGCATAATTCGATGCGCGGACGTGGCTTATTTCAAAGATTATGACATCCTCAAAATAACTGACCAGGAATTGGGAGGTTGCTGCCAATTTTGAGAGGTATACAGCCATTCAAAAAAATGTAATTAGGCCTTTTTTCCCAATACTGGCTCGATTTCTGGGACAATCACTCCACTAACAGTTAAAAAACGAAGCGAAATCGAGTTCGATGACCTCCAAATTCCATCAGCATATCTATGGGTATGTCACATGAGATATCCGATTGCGATTCAATGTCTCAATGCATTTTCATCAATTCTGCACGTGAAAGATGGTTCTGCGGAGTGTGTGAAACTGAGGTCACTCAATATTCACTTAGCAAGCATGAAAATACATTTTTTGAAGGCCGAAGAACATGATTTGATAGCCAGAATTGGTAGAAAAGAGATACCTCCAGTCATGAGAATTTTTTTAGAAATTTTTCGTAAAAAATTAGGCCCTTTTCACCAATACTCCACCACTTAGGCCCTTTATCCCGATATCGATAGTGGAGTTAGGCCCTTTTAAACGAGTTTTTCCGGTGACTTGGGCCCTTTTTACCAATATTGTTGCACTCAGGCCTTTTTTACAAATATTGTTGTACTTAAGCCCTTTTTACCAATATTGTTGTACTTAGGCCCTTTTTACCAATTAGCTCTGAATTGGTAGATCAACTTTGAGTATGAATGTTTCCATGGCCTCCGAATCTTTATAATGTAATTTTGATAATGTGATCAATAGCAGTCTCTCACGTTTTTGAGAAATCTTATCCCAATATGAGTAGTTCCGCGCGAAACAGACCTACGAAGAAGGGTCATGTCTTAAATTTCTTTCTCGACTTTTTCATTCGATTCTTTGGTACAAAATATGAACTTTTCACTACCAATGGGGCCCCAAAAAAATTTTCCAGGTACCTTTAACGTACATGACTTTGTTCTTTTGAGTTATTTTCAACAAGAAAGTTAGGGTATTTTTCTCAACAAAATGAATTTTCCTCGAATTTGTTCAAAAATACAGAGATGCGGTTTGCGGCATTCGGAAGGTCTTTGAAAAACCTATCAATTCGGTCTTGTTAAGTTAATTTTGATGTTTTGGGTGATTTTATCGGGCAGAAGACTGAAATACATAGAAGATTGAATTTCTCGAAAATCCAATTTTGAAAATTCTGAAAATTTGATATTTCATGTAAAATTTTGTGTACTTCCAAAAAAAATAGTCCCAGATTCCTTTTTTGCGTTCTAATGCCAGGTTTTGCCAATTCTCCTAAATCCATCTCCCAGGCCTTTGGAAATCGTTTGTTCTCCGCACATGCGCAGAAATTTGAATCCTTGAAACCAATTTCTTTGGAGAGCCGAGAAAATTTCCTTAAAAATGACCAGCTGTCGAAGTCAATTCTATGCATTTGAGCCAGAGTTGGAACGTTCAAAAGACCACTGAATCTTGATAGTTCCTCAGAGGTGGGTCGGAGGTACTGGAGACAGCAGTAAGGGAAATCCACGCCTGCCCCCGTTCGATGGCGTCCATCGACGTATCGCACTCGAGCTGGAGGCTCATCTTTCATCCGTTGTAGATTCGGTTCAAATGCATGAAATTGACTTCGGCAAGTGGTCATTTCGAAGGAAATTTTCTTGGCTTTCCAATGAGATTTGGTTTTAAGGATCCAGATTCCCGCGCATGCGCAGGAAACAGACGATTTCCAAAAGCCTGGAGAATGGATTCGGGATAATTGGCAAAAATAGGTGTTGGAACGCAAAAAAGGAATTCGGGACTATTTTTTTCTGGGAGAACACAAAATTCTACATGAAATATCAAATTCTCAGAGTTTTAAAATATTGGGTTTTCGAGAAATTCAATATTCGATGTTTTTCACTCTTTTGCCCGATAAAACCCCAAGACATCAAAATCAACTTTACAATACCGATTTTGATAGGTTTTTTGAAGACCTTTCGAGTGCCGCAAACCACATCTCCGTATTTCTGGACAAACTCGAGAAAAATTCATTTTATTGAAAAAAATACCCCAACTTTTTTGTTGAAAATAATTCAAAAGGATAAAGTAATGTACGTTGAAGGTACCTGGAAAAATTTTTCGGGGCCCCATAGGTAGTGGAAAGTTCATATTTTGTACCATAGCATCGGATAAGAAAGTCAAGAAAAAAATTTAAGGCATGACCCTTTCCCGTAAATCTGTTTCGCGCGGAACTACTCATATATCCTTGTTTGGATCTCGAATGATGAGAGTGATCATTTCTCTATACTCGGGAAGTTCCAACATTTTGAAATGTCATACTTGCTTTCATCTGAGGTCCGTTGTTGAATAACGCTAACTGAATTTTGCTTATAACTATATTTGGATATGACTTTGCAGTTGGATCTCTTTGGATGTGGTGTCAAAAATTCACAAGGATGTTCTATTTCGCAAACTTGGATTGGGATATATTACCATCATACACGGTGCTCGAGGTACGATGAGGGTTTCAACAAAAATGTCAAAGAAATCTGAACTTGTGATTTATCGCTCTTTTAAGGATAAAGATCCCATTGGATTTGAAATGACGCAATCCCCTTTTTGGGAATGTGAACTTGATCCGTGTTTTACGTGTTCATCGGAAGAAGTTTTCCCAACACTTTCGTTTTTTGAGACACCAACGGCTCTCAAAGCTGATAAAAGTCCAAAGTCTGGTCGAGCTTGAAGTACGGTGGGGAATCGAATTCGATACCCCACCATCCTTCAAGATCGACGAGACTTTAAATTTTTATCATATTGAAGCTTAAGGACGACAAAATTCACCAATATTCTGTCGGCTCTCAAAGCTCGTAATTCAAAAGCATCTCAATATTTCTTAACCCATCTCGGCTCATTTTAAGGCTCATTTTACGAACTTTGGAATGAACTAAAGTGAATAACTAGAGCCGAGAAATCTCATTCTGAATCAATACCCGAAATTTTCTCTCTTAACGATTCGAGACTTCAAAAACTTCTAATTCCGGAGATAGCTCGGCTCTACCTCGCCAAAATCAAACTCACAAGAGTTCATTTTCAAGATCTTAAAATAAGCTTAAAAAGAGATGGGTCGAAAAATATTTAGATGCGTTCATGTTATGAGTTTCGAGAGCCATTACTATCTCCATTAACAAAAGTACTAAGAAGCCCCATTTGGTCGACATGAAGAAATACGAATCAAGCTCGCATTTCTTGAAAGGGGATTGCGCCATTTCAATTCCAACGGGATGTTCGTCCTTGGGGTTAGTACGGAATTACCATGTGTTCGGATTTTGTTGACATCTTTGTTTAGCCTATCTTGCTTTCCCCAGCACTGTGCATAATTCATACGTCACTGTTAGTATCTGCAAGTATATGATGCACCCTCCTTCATCACGACCCAGTAATCGGAGGTATCGAGATAGTATCGCAGGAGTACCATCAAACAGTATACCGCATCAGGGGTGAAGGTAAACACTGGAGTGACTTCGTAACACTTTCATTCTTGCGTTTACTCTCGATCGGGTCCATTTAGAGTATCCTGCAAGAATTAAATTGAAGGCTCTCGGAGAACCCAACAAGATGAGTGCCCACAGTGAGCTGCTCCAGAGTCAGCCGATCAAGAGCAAACGCAAAAACAGGAGTGTTACAAAGTCATCCCGGTGTTCACCTTCACCCTGGTTTACGGTACTCATTTTGAACTCAGTTATACTCTAGAAAAGATTATTGAACTCAAGAAATTTTTCATGGGAACGGACACTATTGATGGATCAACCGTGGTCAAGTGCTCACCGCTTTCGGGAATCGCTCAATAGTTTCATCATTGATTTGGTTCACATCTCATATCAGACATATACCAATAGATTTCATGTCATGTCGCGACAGAACTGTGATTCGATTTATATAGGTATGTCTAATCCTGATATTGGTAAATAATGTCACCCGATTATTTTTATTATACTTCCTGACTCACACACAAAAATCGACGTAAGTTAGGGATGGGACCTAATGATCAATAATAAACGAACATGATTTAAATCGGCATCCGAATCCTATCTGCATATCTGCTGGATAGAGGATGAAACAAATTTCGGATCACGCATTTCTTGAATTAAATGGGAAAGACAAATAGATCAGAGAAGTGCACTACTTGTCCAAAATGAAGAAAGAGTGCAGTATCTGAGCAAAGAGTTGAACTCCCATCATATAATATAGAAAGAGGCCTACTTCCCATCGTATAATCGACAAAAGGGCCTTACTTCCATCATATAATCGACAAAAGGGCCTAACTCCCATCGGATAATCGACAAAAGGGCCTAATGGATGTTAGGCCTTTTTATCGAATACGTGGAAGGGCCTAAGGGCCATGAGATCCTTTTATCGGATACGTAAAAAGGCCTGATGACTCTTAGGCCCTTTTTCCGAACTATGAGGTTTTCAAAGTGAATGAAAAAACGAGTTTCATGGGGTGATAGATCATGGGTCAGAGGGTAAAAAAAGCGAGTGTCCGGAAAAAGGGCCTAAGCGCCATTAGGCCCTTTTTCCATGCACCCCCTCAATTGGATGATGAATCCAGTACATTTGGGATTGACGAGGAATATTCTGGCCCCAGTCCCATGTCCCAGAGTCACTACAGTGCGATCTGAGATTGGTATTGGGCCCAGAATCATCGGAAATAATTGAGGGGGTGGGTGGAAAAAGGGCCTAATTACAAAACGGCCATTTCGAGAAAAACGATAAAAACTAACTATATCATGCCCGTGGCATGATTCGATGCGCATACCTGGCTTATTTCAAAGGTTTTGGCATCCCCAAAACAACCGCACAGGAATTGGAATGTAGCTGTCGATTTTGAGAGGTATACAGCCATTCAAAAAAATGTAATTAGGCCCTTTTTCCCAATACTGGGTGAATTTTTGGGATAGTTGGTCCACTAAAAGTTGGATAACGTTGCGGAATCGAGTTCAATGGCCTCCAAATTTCATCAGCATATCTATGGGTATGTAACACAAGATATCCAATTGCGATTCAACATCTCAATGCATTTTCATCGATTCTGCACGTGAAAGATGGTTCCATTGAGTGTGTAAAACCGAGGTCACTCAATATTCACTTAGCAAGCATGAAGATACATTCTTTGAAGGCCAAAGAACATGATTTGATAGCAAGAATTGGTAGAAAAGAGATATGGAGGTCATAAGAATTTTTTTAAAATTTTTTCGTAAAAAATTAGGCCCTTTTTACCAATACCTCACCACTTAGGCCCTTTATCCCGATATCGATAGTGGAGTTAGGCCCTTTTGAACGAGTTTTTCCGGTGACTTAGGCCCTTTTTACCAATATTGTTGCACTTAGGCCCTTTTTACCAATAATGTTGCACTTAGGCCCTTTTCACCAATACTGTTGCACTTAGGCCCTTTCTACCAATACTGTTGCACTTAGGCCCTTTTTACCAGTACTTCTACGTTGAGGCTCTTTTAAATGATACCCTTGCACTTGGGCCCTTTTTTCGAACAAAATTTTCCTGTTGTTTGGGCTCTTTTGGAAAATCTTCGAGGTCTTGGTGACTTTGTGGGTACCTCTCTCTGCAGTGATAAGACCCTTTTACGTAGTCACATTCGTGCTGAGATTCGATTCCTAAACAAAACTCTCTTCCGGACTCTCATTGTTATAATCTTTTGAGGGGAATTCGGAGGTGTCTAGTTCCCACAGTCAAACAACGATAAGATGAGAAATCCAATCTGTCGGAGTTATGATTTTCCGAAAAATAGCTATGTATGAAGAAATCGTGCCCGTGAAATACACTTACGCTGACAAGGGGAGTCGGGAGGGTCCGGGTCACCAAATCTCACCAAACTTTTTCCACAGGCTCGTACCACCTAGAACATGGAGAGTCCAGAGTAACTCCATCAAATGGGCTTTCATTTCAGATCTACAAGCAAAAACGCTAGCATTGCCAGTATACCCATATATATATATATATATATATATATATATATATCCTTTTTGACATGGGCCTATATGGGCAATTCTTACGTTTTTGCTTGTAGCTCTGGACAGACGGCCCACTTGAGGGAGTCACTCTGGATTCTCCATTTTTTAGCTGGTACGAGTCTGTGAAAAAAGTTGAGTGAGGTATGATGACCCGGACCCTCCGAACTCCCGTTGCGAGTCCGATTTTCGAGCGCCACAGTGAATGGGGCCCAATCAATTTCTCACTTGATCTCGTTTCTTGAACCTACTTTAGCCTATCTTACTCCATTTGAGCCTACCAGATAATCCTGAAGGTTGGGGACGAAACTGACCACGAATTCGATTTCTACATAAAAAAAAATACGAGAAAAACACATGTTCACGTCTTGGGAACGATCCGACTCAAAATTCGCATTCTTGGCGTCCATTGGAGGAGCCGCGGTTTCACGGACTCGATACCTTGGAGTTTTTCATTTTTTGGACCAGCTAGATCTCGTGATCTAACGCGTCAAACCGACTTCCTCCAGTGACCATTCTGAAGTGAGTTACACCAGGCGACTATCAATTGAAATTACTTTTAGAGACATCAGAGGACGCGCATGCACAAGAGATGCAAATACTGGATTGAAATTTGTTTCAAAGATAATCTTTGCATTTTTGACCACTTTCCACCGCCAAGACTGATAGTTTTCGAAACCGTTTTCGCTGTAACATGACCCGGCAAACACGATGAAGTGGTTAACTAACGTCTTGATTACAGGTAACATGGTTAGAAATCAATTCTTATGTTTTATCCATTTTCTTAGAGGCCTCAATCACAGGTTGTCGATATAAGAATACTGCTCTTCTATTTGTCCGAGTTCCGAAGATATGTTGAAAAAAATCAGGTTGTTTCATTGAAATCCATCGGAACACGATTTTACTAATGGAACGCCGATTTTCAACTTTTTCGGAGAATTACTCAAAATGCCGTACGACACAGAGATGACCTTGGGACGTTAGAAAGCTCTTTCCCCACTCAAAGCTTATGAAATAGTGAGGTCATGCTTTTCTCTTCAAAATGATTGGCGAACCAATCGTGTCCAATGGTGCAGCATCGTAGTTAGGCGATTCGTTCTTACCCATCAAAACTGTACAACTAGCTGTCCAAGGAGTCTAGCCGGGTCTAACTGCCTTCAGATAATAGACAGAGGATCTAACTCTCATCATACAATCGATAAAAGGGCGTAACTCCCATCATATAATCGACAGAAGGGCCTACATGCACTTAGGCCGTTTTATCGAATATGTAAAAGGGCCTAAGTGCACTTAGGCCGTTTTATCGAATATGTAAAAGGGCCTAAGTGCACTTAGGCCCTTTTTCTGATCTATGGGGTTTTCGAAGTTTATGGAAAAACAACTTTCATGGGGTGATAGATCATGGTTCAAGGGTTCAAAAAAGCGGTAGGCCGGAAAAAGGGCCTAAGTGCACTTAGGCCCTTCCTAAGTGCACTTAGGCCCTTCTTCCACCCACCCCCTCAATTGCAAATCGTATTCAGCATCATGAATTCTAGGTGGTGAATCCTATTCCTGCCAACTGGATGAGGGATCCAGTTCATTTTGGGATCGACTAGGAATATCATGAGCCCATTCTCGTCACTCAGATCCACTGCAGTGCGATGTAAAACCATCATTGGGCCACGGATCGTCGGAAATCTGTGCGGATCCCACGGAAAATGATACACCTTAGGATAGGAATCGTACTACTGCCAACTTGGTAATACATCAAGTCCACCCGAGTTGCGTTCGAAATATTTTGAGACCAGTCTCGTGTCTTGGAGTCACTGCAGAGCGATTTGCGATTGGTATTGGGCCTGGAACGGTCGGAAGTTGCTGCTGATGGGATAAGGAAAGGTCAATTTCACGGAATGAATCCTTCCATTGCCAATCTGGAAACAATCACGATACATCTTGAGTTCTCCTGGGTATGTTTTGGGCCCTGTCCAATAATTCAGAACCATTTCTGATCGGTCCTAGGTCAATTTGAATCTGTATCATTCTATTGGATACAGCATTCCAACCAATAGGGATACAGAGGAATAATGGATGGTACAGATGTTGAAAGTGATATTACGTGCGATTCATCCCTCTACGTAGAGGTACTCTTGATCCATCATATGACACGGTGCACTAGCAATGACTCATAAATTGTTATGATTATCGACGACCGATATGAAATGTACTGAAAGACGTGTAGCTCTCCCCCCTGTCTCGTACTTGATTGGAACGGACCTACGATATTCTAAAGATACCGCCCTCTATCTTCACATGACGTCTTTCTGTCATCGCGGAGATATTAGTGGAATGATACCAAAATGCTGAGTCCTATGCGATACCCATCAATTAATCAAGGAAATCGCAGGCAGAACAGCCTGGAGTACATACCGAGTAAGTACTAGACAAAACCATAGGGAATGCTGAGTGATTTCTTCAGTCAATGAACTCAGGGTCACTCTCTTCATCTTCTTCGTCATTTGAGCTGTCATCCCTGTCACCATCGTCAGAGTGGCTATTATCATAGTCATCATTATCGTGTTCAATATCATCATCGCATTCAGTATCATCATAATTTCTCGATTCATTGGACCCGCCATCAGCAAATCGTGAGCCATGAATGGGATACTGATCAGCATCTCTCACGATGTCTATTGTTTCATCGGCTCGTGGCTGAATCAGCGACAACATTTCATCCGTCAATGGACATTTCTTCTGTTTCTTCACCTTTCTCATCATCGATATCCGCGGATCTGAGTTGAGGAGTAGGCGTTGAAACACGTCTTTATTAGTTGAAACCCTGTGAGTAATTCGTGATAGATCAGTACGACAATCACATTGCCAAAAAGCGCATACCCCATTTCTACGAAGAATCATTCCTCAATTGTGTAACAAAATCCCAAATTTTGTCAATTCATGATAATTTATGGAAGTCACGGCTTTGTACTTGATGTAGAAAGCTTTGATTTGATAGTAATGAGGGAAGACTTAATGTTCCCTACCAAGAGAGCCAATGCTCCCAGGGGAATCTCTCGTCATTTCCCGTGAGAAAAGTGTATACGCCCGTAAAACGTGTATTAGAGATCCAATTTCCAAATGAGTTGTTTTCGAAAAAATCCCGTTAACCCATAATTTTCGTAACGGTAGACGAGTCATATAAAATTAATAAGCCCTAGCTCTCAGGGCAAAGAAGTCAAATGTCACCGAATTACTTCCACCGTGACGGTTGATAATGCTGTCATCGCTGTATAAGGTCTTTCACCTGTCGCGTCTTCTCGCCCTGTGATTTCTGTAGGATTTGAGAACTTTGTGGCTGCTTTTGAGGGCTCTTCTGAGTACAAGCCCATCGCTGGATCCAGTTTCCTCAGAAATTGGTATCCGTGAATCAATATGAGATGCAAGGTTGTAGGAATGTGATACCAGTCGTGAAACTCGACGAATCGTCTCGCGGTGTCAATACAATATTCTCGGGAGGCCCCGATGTTCACAACTTCTCCACAAGAAATCACACCCAGAATTATTGCAATTCTGACCAGGAGGCGCACGTGGAAACCTGTGGGATGTACGACTCATTACATTCTTCTTCCGTATTGCTCGTATTTCTTCCAACGATAATATGTAGTCGTATCTATGACCCTCGGATTATGGGAAAAACTAAACAGATCTTCCATTCAATAACAAAATCCATGAAGAAGAAGTTATGGGGTAACCACTGTTTACATCTGATGTAACCAATCCATGGAGATATTTGCATTCGGTCATATATATGTAAGAATATTTCTCCTCTTTGCGCGCATCGAGCGATATCAAACCGATACATAAGATCATTATTGTTATGAGCAACCTCGTGGTTACAGTTCTGATATCCACGTGATTCCCCGGACATCTTAGGCTCGAATTTATAGTCGTAATCTGGAGTCCGGATAAACGAATCCGAGGCGCCACAATCGGTGCAGCGAGTTTGCTTATCTATCAGGACTCGCAACTGTGGCGCCTTGGTTAAGCTTATCCGAACTCCGGATTAAGACTATAAATTCGAACCTAAGACTTTCCGTAGAATCTAGATGTGAAAATTACATGGATAAACTCTCTCGTGATTTTTTATATGCTCTTTGGGTTGATTGTATTGCTACTCGTCAACAATAGTGGCTCACGCACAGGCCCACTAAGATTCAGTTTACATTGGAAGTCATGGATATGCCCGGAGAAAGTATTTGGTCTATCAAAAAACAGAAAAAATAATTTCAACACTGTTACATACGATAAGTGACGTTGTCAATAGTTAATCAAGGTGAGGGCGGAATGAGGTATTATTCCACCACTTCAATTCTTACGAGGACAAGGTCCCGGAATTCGTGTTCCAAGTACAGGTCACAATAAGATTAATCTTTTTGAAGCACTGGGAGACCATTTTTCAAGTGTGTATGAAATGGAGAATTTTTTTCAAGATTTTTGTTAGTGGAACTACTAAGCACTGACTCGGCCAAGGAGAACGTCACCAGGATTCGATCTGAACGTCTTGCTACGTACTCCGTGATGGCATTATTCATTTTCCTCAGTACAACTGTGGATCTCCCAAATTTGAACTTGAGAACGTGCAAATTTCGATGATATTCAGAAGAACTCGTCATTTTCTGTAGGATCCGCAGGAGTTTCCGACGATTTTGGGCCCAATACCGATCGCAGATCGCACTGTGGTGATTTTGAGACACGGGCCTGGGCACAGAATATTTCTCTTTTAATTCGGAATGTACTGGGTTGGTTTCAAGGGTCGCAGTACTACGATTACCATCCTAAGATGTATCATTATACGTGGGATCCGCACGGATTTACGACGAACCGGGGCCAGAAACTGGTTTTACATCACACTGCAGTGGATCTGAGTGACGGGACTGGGCTCAAAATACTCTTGGTTGATCCCAAAACCAAGTGGATTCCTCATCGAGATGTCAGGAGTAGAATTTTTCCCCTAGAATTCATGATTCTGAATACAATTTGCAATTTTGCCCGGTGATTTTGGGCCCGATACCGATCGCAGATCGCAATGCGGTGATTGTGAGACACGGGTCGAGCACAGGATATTTCTCTCTCAATTCAAAATGTATTGGGTCGGTTTCAAGGGTCACAGGAGCACGATTGAGATCCCAAGAAAGATCATTTCCCGTGGGATCCGCACGGATTTCCGACGAACCGGGGCCCAATACTGGTTCCACATCGCACTGCAGTGGATCTAAGTGACGGCTCTGGGCTCAAAATATCCCTAGTCAATCCCAGAACCAACTGGAATCCTCATCAAGTCGGCAGGAATAGGATTCACCCCCTAGAATTCATGATTCTGAATACGATTTGCAATCATGTCCGATGATTCTGGGCCCAATACCGATCGCAGATCGCACTGCAGTGACTCTGAAACATGGGACCTGGGCCGAAAAATTACCTATCAATCTCAAAATGTACTCGATTCATCATCTGGAACCGTCATTTTCTGTAACATCCGCAGAAGTTTCCGACGAATTTCGGCCAAATACCGATCGCAGATCGCAATGCGATGATTTTGAGACATGGGCCTGGGCACAAAATATTTCTCTTTTGATCCAAAATAAGCTGGGTCAGTTTCAAGGGTCGCGTTCGTACGATTTCGATCTCAAGATGGATCATTTCCCGTGGGATCCGCACGGATCACCGACGATCCGGGGCCCGATACTGGTTTCACATCGCAATGCAGTGGATCCGAGTGACGCGACCGGGCTCAGAATATTTCTAGTCGATCTCAAAACCAACTGGATTCCTCATCCAGTTGGCAGGAACGGGATTCAACCCCTAGAGTTCATGATTCTGAATACGATTTCCAAGTTCTTCTGATGATTCTGGGCTCAATACCCATCTTAGATCGCACTGCAGCAACGCTGAGACATGGAACCGGGGCAAAAATATTGCTGTCGATCCCAAATTGTACTGGATTTATCATCCAGTTGGCAGGAGTACGATTCACTCCATAGAAATCGTCATTTCCTGTAGGATCCGCAGAATTTTCCGACGATTCTAGTCGCAATACCGATCGCAGATCGCACTGCGGTGACTTCGAGACATGGGCCTGAGCACAGGATATTCCTCTTTTGATTCAGAATGTACTGGGTCGGTTTCAAGGGTCGCAGGAGCACGATTGAGATCCCAAAATGGATCATTTCCCGTGAGATCCGCACGGATTTCCGACGAACTGGGGCCCAATACTGGTTCCACAACGCACTGCAGTGGATCTGAGTGACGGGACTGGGCTCAGAATATTCCCAGTCAATCCCAAAATGAACTACATTCCTCATCGAGAGGGCAGGAATAGGATTTATCCTCTAGAATTCATGATTCTGAATATGATTTGCAATTATGTCCTTTGATTCTGGACCCAATACCGATCGCAGATCACACTGCAGTGACTCTGAGACATGTGACCTGGGCTCAAAAATTACCTATCAATCCCAAAATGGACTCGATTTATCATCTAGTTGGGAGTTGTACAATTCACCCCCTAGAAACCATCATTTCCTGTTACATCCGCAGAAGTTTCCGACCATTTTGGGCCCAATACCGATCGCAGATCGCACTGCAGTGATTTTGAGACTTGGACCTGGGCACAGGATATTCCTCTTTTGATTCGAAATGTAATGGTTTGGTTCCAAGGGTCGCAGTACCACGATTTCCATCCTCACATGGATCATTTTCCGTGGGATCCGCAAAGATTTCCAACGAACCGGGGCTCAATACTTGTCTTACACCGCACTGCAGTGGTTCTGAGTGACGGCTCTGTGCTCAAAATATTACATCGCATGGCATTACCGATCGCAGATCGCACTGCAGTGATTTTCAGACACGGGCCTGGGCACAAAATATCTCTTCTTTAATCCAGATTGTGCTGTGTCGGTTTCGAGGGTCGCGGTAGTACCTTTTCGATCTCAAGATGGATCATTCCCCGTGGGATCCGCACGTTCTACCGACGATCCGGGGTCCCATACTGGTTTTACATCGCAATGCAGTGGATCTGAGTGACGCGACTGGGCTCAGGATATTTCTAGTCGATCCCAAAACCATTTGGATTTCTCATCGAGTTGGCAGGAATGGGATTCACCCCCTAGAATTCATGAATCTGGATACGATTTGCAAGTATTTCTGATAATCCTGGGCTCAATACCCATCTTAGATCGCACTGCAGTGACGCTGAGACATGAAACCGGGACCAAAATATTGCTGTCGATCCCAGATTGTACTGGATTTATCATCCAGTCGGCAGGAGTACGATTCACCCCCTAGAAATCGTCATTTCCTGTAGGATCCGCAGAAGTTTCCGATTATTCTGGGCGCGATCCCGATCGCAGATCGCACTGCGGTGACTTTGAGACACGGGCCTGGGTACAGGATATTTCTCTTCCAATTCAGATTGTACTGGGTCGGTTTCAAGGGTCGCAGGAGCACGATTTAGATCCCAAGACGGATCATTTCCCGTGAGATCCGCACGGATTTCCGACGAACCGGGGCCCAATACTGGTTCCACATCGCACTGCAGTGGATCTGAGTGACGGGACTGGGCTGAAAATGTTCCTAGTCAATCCCAATATGAACTACATTCCTAATCCAGTCGGCAGGAATAGGATTCACCCCCTAGATTTGATGATTCTGAATACGATTTGCAATTATGTCCGATGATTCTGGGCCCTATACCCACCTCAGATCGCACTGCAGTGACGCTGAGACATGAAACCGGGACCAAAATATTGCTGTCGATCCCAGATTGTACTGGATTTATCATCCAGTTGGCAGGAGTACGATTCACCCCCTAGAAATCGTCATTTCCTGTGGGATCCGCAGAAGTTCCCGATTATTCTAGGCGCGATCCCGGTCGCAGATCGCACTGCGGTGGCTTTGAGACACGGGCCTGAGCACAGGATATTTCTCTTCCAATTCAGATTGTACTGGGTCGGTTTCAAGGGTCGCAGGAGCACGATTTAGATCCCAAGACGGATCATTTCCCGTGAGATCCGCACGGATTTCCGACGAACCGGGGCCCAATACTGGTTCCACATCGCACTGCAGTGGATCTGAGTGACGGGACTGGGCTGAAAATGTTCCTAGTCAATCCCAATATGAACTACATTCCTAATCCAGTCGGCAGGAATAGGATTCACCCCCTAGATTTGATGATTCTGAATACGATTTGCAATTATGTCCGATGATTCTGGGCCCTATACCCACCTCAGATCGCACTGCAGTGACGCTGAGACATGAAACCGGGACCAAAATATTGCTGTCGATCCCAGATTGTACTGGATTTATCATCCAGTTGGCAGGAGTACGATTCACCCCCTAGAAATCGTCATTTCCTGTGGGATCCGCAGAAGTTTCCGATTATTCTAGGCGCGATCCCGGTCGCAGATCGCACTGCGGTGGCTTTGAGACACGGGCCTGAGCACAGGATATTTCTCTTCCAATTCAGAATGTACTGGGTCGGTTCCAAGGGTCGCAGTACCACGATTTCCATCCTAACATGGATCATTTCCCGTGAGATCCGCACGGATTTCCGCCAAACCGGGGCCCAATACTGGTTCCACATCGCAATGCAGTGGATCTGAGTGACGCGACTGGGCTCAGGATATTTCTAGTCGATCCCAAAACCATTTGGATTTCTCATCGAGTTGGCAGGAATGGGATTCACCCCCTAGAATTCATGAATCTGGATACGATTTGCAAGTATTTCTGATAATCCTGGGCTCAATACCCATCTTAGATCGCACTGCAGTGACGCTGAGACATGAAACCGGGACCAAAATATTGCTGTCGATCCCAGATTGTACTGGATTTATCATCCAGTCGGCAGGAGTACGATTCACCCCCTAGAAATCGTCATTTCCTGTAGGATCCGCAGAAGTTTCCGATTATTCTGGGCGCGATCCCGATCGCAGATCGCACTGCGGTGACTTTGAGACACGGGCCTGGGTACAGGATATTTCTCTTCCAATTCAGATTGTACTGGGTCGGTTTCAAGGGTCGCAGGAGCACGATTTAGATCCCAAGACGGATCATTTCCCGTGAGATCCGCACGGATTTCCGACGAACCGGGGCCCAATACTGGTTCCACATCGCACTGCAGTGGATCTGAGTGACGGGACTGGGCTGAAAATGTTCCTAGTCAATCCCAATATGAACTACATTCCTAATCCAGTCGGCAGGAATAGGATTCACCCCCTAGATTTGATGATTCTGAATACGATTTGCAATTATGTCCGATGATTCTGGGCCCTATACCCACCTCAGATCGCACTGCAGTGACGCTGAGACATGAAACCGGGACCAAAATATTGCTGTCGATCCCAGATTGTACTGGATTTATCATCCAGTTGGCAGGAGTACGATTCACCCCCTAGAAATCGTCATTTCCTGTGGGATCCGCAGAAGTTTCCGATTATTCTAGGCGCGATCCCGGTCGCAGATCGCACTGCGGTGGCTTTGAGACACGGGCCTGAGCACAGGATATTTCTCTTCCAATTCAGAATGTACTGGGTCGGTTCCAAGGGTCGCAGTACCACGATTTCCATCCTAACATGGATCATTTCCCGTGAGATCCGCACGGATTTCCGCCAAACCGGGGCCCAATACTGGTTCCACATCGCACTGCAGTGGATCTGAGTGACGGGACTGGGCTGAAAATGTTTCTAGTCAATCCCAGAACCAACTGGAATCCTCATCGAGTCGGCAGGAATAGGATTCACCCCCTAGAATTCATGATTCTGAATACGATTTGCAATCATGTCCGATGATTCTGGGCCCAATACCCATCTCAGATCGCACTGCAGTGACTCTAAAACATGGGACCTGGGCCGAAAACTTACCTGTCAATCACAAAATGTACTCGATTCATCATCTGGAACCGTCATTTTCTGTAACATCCGCAGAAGTTTCCGACGATTTTCGGCCAAATACCGATCGCAGATCGCAATGCGATGATTTTGAGGCATGGGCCTGGGCACAAAATATTTCTCTTTTGATCCAAAATGAGCTGGGTCAGTTTCAAGGGTCGCGTTCGTACGATTTTGATCTCAAGATGGATCATTTCCCGTGGGATCCGCACGGGTCACCGACGATCCGGGGCCCGATACTGGTTTCACATCGCAATGCAGTGGATCCGAGTGACGCGACCGGGCTCAGAATATTTCTAGTCGATCTCAAAACCATTTGGATTCCTCATCGAGTTGGCAGGAATGGGATTCACCCCCTAGAATTCATGTTTCTGGATACGATTTGCAAGTATTTCTGATAATCCTGGGCTCAATACCCATCTTAGATCGCACTGCAGTGACGCTGAGACATGAAACCGGGACGAAAATATTGCTGTCGATCCCAGATTGTACTGGATTTATCATCCAGTCGGCAGGAGTACGATTCACCCCCTAGGAATCGTCATTTCCTGTAGGATCCGCAGAAGTTTCCGATTATTCTAGGCGCGATCCCGATCGCAGATCGCACTGCGGTGACTTTGAGACACGTGGCCTGAGCACAGGATATTTCTCTTGCAATTCAGAATGTACTGGGTCGGTTTCAAGGGTCGCAGGAGCACGATTTAGATCCCAAGACGGATCATTTCCCGTGAGATCCGCACGGATTTCCGACGAACCGGGGCCCAATACTGGTTCCACATCGCACTGCAGTGGATCTGAGTGACGGGACTGGGCTGAAAATGTTGCGGGTCAATCCCAAAATGAACTACATTCCTAATCCAGTCGGCAGGAATAGGATTCACCCCCTAGATTTGATGATTCTGAATACGATTTGCAATTATGTCCGATGATTCTGGGCCCTATACCCACCTTAGATCGCACTGCAGTGACGCTGAGACATGAAACCGGGACCAAAATATTGCTGTCGATCCCAGATTGTACTGGATTTATCATCCAGTTGGCAGGAGTACGATTCACCCCCTAGAAATCGTCATTTCCTGTAGGATCCGCAGAAGTTTCCGATTATTCTAGGCGCGATCCCGATCGCAGATCGCACTGCGGTGGCTTTGAGACACGGGCCTGAGCACAGGATATTTCTCTTCCAATTCAGAATGTACTGGGTCGGTTCCAAGGGTCGCAGTACCACGATTTCCATCCTAACATGGATCATTTCCCGTGAGATCCGCACGGATTTCCGCCAAACCGGGGCCCAATACTGGTTCCACATCGCACTGCAGTGGATCTGAGTGACGGGACTGGGCTGAAAATGTTTCTAGTCAATCCCAGAACCAACTGGAATCCTCATCGAGTCGGCAGGAATAGGATTCACCCCCTAGAATTCATGATTCTGAATACGATTTGCAATCATGTCCGATGATTCTGGGCCCAATACCAATCTCAGATCGCACTGCAGTGACTCTAAAACATGGGACCTGGGCCGAAAACTTACCTGTCAATCACAAAATGTACTCGATTCATCATCTGGAACCGTCATTTTCTGTAACATCCGCAGAAGTTTCCGACGATTTTCGGCCAAATACCGATCGCAGATCGCAATGCGATGATTTTGAGGCATGGGCCTGGGCACAAAATATTTCTCTTTTGATCCAAAATGAGCTGGGTCAGTTTCAAGGGTCGCGTTCGTACGATTTTGATCTCAAGATGGATCATTTCCCGTGGGATCCGCACGGATCACCGAGGATCCGGGGCCCGATACTGGTTTCACATCGCAATGCAGTGGATCCGAGTGACGCGACCGGGCTCAGAATATTTCTAGTCGATCCCAAAACCATTTGGATTCCTCATCGAGTTGGCAGGAATGGGATTCACCCCCTAGAATTCATGATTCTGGATACGATTTGCAAGTATTTCTGATAATCCTGGGCTCAATACCCATCTTAGATCGCACTGCAGTGACGCTGAGACATGAAACCGGGACGAAAATATTGCTGTCGATCCCAGATTGTACTGGATTTATCATCCAGTCGGCAGGAGTACGATTCACCCCCTAGGAATCGTCATTTCCTGTAGGATCCGCAGAAGTTTCCGATTATTCTAGGCGCGATCCCGATCGCAGATCGCACTGCGGTGACTTTGAGACACGGGGCCTGAGCACAGGATATTTCTCTTGCAATTCAGAATGTACTGGGTCGGTTTCAAGGGTCGCAGGAGCACGATTTACATCCCAAGACGGATCATTTCCCGTGAGATCCGCACGGATTTCCGACGAACCGGGGCCCAATACTGGTTCCACATCGCACTGCAGTGGATCTGAGTGACGGGACTGGGCTGAAAATGTTGCGGGTCAATCCCAAAATGAACTACATTCCTCATCCAGTCGGCAGGAATGGGATTCACCCCCTAGAATTGATGATTCTGAATACGATTTGCAATTATGTCCGATGATTCTGGGCCCTATACCCATCTCAGATCGCACTGTAGTGACTCTGTGACATGGGACCTGGGCCGAAAAATTACCTGTCAATCCCAGAATGTACTCGACTCATCATCTAGTTGACAGTAGTACGATTCACCCCCTAGAAATCGTCATTTTCTGTAGGATCCGCAGAAGTTTCCGACGACTTTGGGCCCAATACCAATCGCAGATCGCAATGCGGTGATTCCGAGACTTGGGCCTGGGCACAGGATATTTCTTTTTCAATTCAAAATGTACTAGTTTGGTTCCAAGGGTCGCAGTACCACGATTTCCATCCTAACATGGATCATTTCCCGTGAGATCCGCACGGATTTCCGCCAAACCGGGGCCCAATACTGCTTCCACATCGCACTGCAGTGGATCTGAGTGATGGGACTGGGCTGAAAATGTTCCTAGTCAATCCCAAAATGAACTACATTCCTCATCGAGTCGGCAGGAATAGGATTCGACCCCCAGAATTCATGATTCTGGATACGATGTGCAATTATGTCCGAAGATTCTGGGGCCAATACCGATCTCAGATCGCATTGCAGTGATCTGAGACAAGGGACCTGGGCCGAAAAATGACCTCTCAATCCCAAGATGTACTGGATTCATCATCCAGTTGGCAGTATTACGATTCACCCCCTAGAAATCGTCATTTCCAGTAGAATCCGCCGAAGTTTCCGACGATTTCGGGCCCGATACCGATCGCAGATCGCACTGTGGTGATTTTGAGACACAGGTCGAGCACAAGATATTTTTCTTTTGATTTAAAATGTACTGGGTCGGTTTGAAGGGTCGCGGGAGCACGATTCAGATCCCAAGATAGATCATTTCCCGTAGGATCCGCACGGATTTCCGACGAAACGGGACCCAATACTGGTTCCACATCGCACTGCAGTGGTTCTGAGTGATGGTTCTGGGCTCAAAATATTCCTAGTCGATCCCAAAACCAACTAGATTCCTCATCGAGTCGGCAGGAATAGGATTCATCCCCCAGAATTCATGATTCTGAATACGATGTGCAATTATGTCCGATGTTTCTGGGTCCAATACCGATCTCAGATTGCACTGCAGTGATCTGAGACATGGCACCTGGGCCGAAAAATTACCTGTCAATTGCAAAATGTACTCGATTTATCATCTAGTTTGCAGTAGTACGATTCACCCCCTAGAAACCGTCATTCCCTGAAATATCCGCAGAAGTTTCCGACGATTTTGGGCCCAATCCCGATTGCAGACCGGACTGCAGTGATTTTTAGACACGGGCCTGGGCACGAAATTCTTCTCTTTTGATTTCGAATGAGCTGGGATGGTTCCAAGGGGTGCGGTAATACGATTTCGATCTCAAGATGGATCATTTCCCGTAGGATCCGCAAGGATTCCCGACGATCCGGAGCCCGATACTGGTTTCACATCGCAATGCAGTGGATCTTTGTGACAGGACTGGTTTCAGAATATTCCTAGTCGATCCCAGAACCAACTCAATTCCTCGACGGATTGGCAGGAATAGGATTTACCCCCTAGAATTCATGATTGTGAATATGATTTGCAATTAGTTCCGATGATTCTGCGCTCAATACCCATCTTCGATCGCACTGCAGTGACGATGAGACATGGAACCGGGGCAAAAATATTCCTAACAATCCCGAGATGTGCTGGATTCATCATCCAGTTGGCAGAAGTACGATTCACCCCCTAGAAACCGTCTTTTTCTGAAATATCCGCAGAAGTTCCGACGATTATAGGCCTAATACCGATCGCAGATCGCTTTGCGGTGATTTTTAGACACGGGCCCGAGCACTTGATATTCCTCTTTCAACCCAAAATGTACTGGGTTGGTTTCAAGGGTCGCAGGAGCACGATTGAGATCCCAAGATAGATCATTTTCCGTGGGATCCGCACAGATTTCCGACGAACCGGGGCCCAATACTGATCTTACATCGCACTGCAGCGGTTCTGAGTGACGTGACTGGGCTGAAAATATTCCGAATCGATCCCAAAACCATTTGGATTCCTCATCGAGTTGGCATGAATAGGATTCACCCCTAGATGTCATGATTCTGGATACGATGTGCAATTATTTCCGATGATTCTGGGCCCAATACCCCTCTCAGATCGCACTGCAGTGATTTTGAGACACGGTCCTGGGCACAAAATATTTCTCTTTTGATCCGAAATGTGCTGGGCCGGTTCCAAGGGTCGCGGTACACTGAGAGCGGAATTCAGTAGACAGCCCGTTGGAGCACGGTAGAAAGTACGCGGCTCTCTCGACCGAGCGGAGTTCGCTTTACCCGTCGTCTGCTCAGTAGCGTCTACGGGGTGCCGAGTATGATCACGCAGACGTGCATAACGCGTGGATTTGGGGCTGGATGCAATAAAAATACTCGCAAATCAGGATGCCAAGTTCAAGTTGATTTTGCGGGTGTTAATTACGATTCGCGAATATGCTGAAAGATTCGCGATATGTTGAAACCTCATTCATAGGAACACATAAAATTGTATCGAAGTACATTCATGTCGTCGTTGCTTCTGAATGTAGGTTATGTGCGTGAAGCCCTCCTTTGCGACGAAATGTCAAATCAATGTGACTATTATATAGTGATTCACTTATCAATGTAATAGCCCATATGACTCAAATGTGCGATGGATAAGTTTGTACGTTTGCGTCAGATAAACAATTTTCACGTTCCTTCTTCGCGCGAAAAATATTGAAGTCGTGTAATTCGCCAATTTTGTCTCGTAACCATTAATGCCAAAATTAGTTCAGATCTGATTGTTTTTGATCAATAGTGAATGCAGTGATCGTGGCGGTGGTCAAATAAGGACAACGTCGAGTTGAGATTCATGGAATATAGAGAAAGTAACACTAGGATCGATGCTATGTTGATTTTGACAAATCTCGCGATTTAGGATCGGTCTTTTTTTCCATGGAACTGTTCAGATGCTGCTGTTAATTTTTGAGGAAATGCATGACTCATGGCAAAGGACTTGCTGCTAATATTCACGAGGAGAAATACTAAGAATTCACAATTTTGGTGAATGTTTATCGGTGACCCATTTTCCATTTTTATCACATACCGATAGCTCACTCCACTCTCAATGACTTGTCGTTTTGAAAAATCTGAAACCGAATCGAAAAATCTCCTACAAGAATTGAATTCATAGAGCATGAGTGGGGGATAATCAGGATTTCGATAGATGGGTGTTTTCGTGATGAGGTGAGATTACCAGGATACAATAAAAAGTCATGTACTTGATACTGCATTATTTTATGTAGGTATTAGTTGTACATTTAGAACTCGCTTTCAATATTCATCATATACTTAGCTTCTTACAAAATATACTTTGGAACAACATACAGGCTATTGTCTGAGTTAAAATAAGGACAAGGGTGTACAAACGGTATGTTTCTTACATCTTCTAAGATATGAGCATCACGGGCTACTACATGGTATGCATACCTTATTTCATCGAAATAGATGCAGGTATGGGGTTGCAGAAGCAAGAACACATTCTGCTCTACAATGACAATATCTTTTATCAGACCAAATCTCAGTGTATCACTATCCCCCATCATCGTAACAATCAATTTTCCTACATTGAATTCAATGCCCTTGTACGTAACACGATCTATTGAGTGAATCGCAGTATTAGCTTGCAAATGACTAAAATTAGTGGCTCTCACTCTTGCATCAATATCTTGTACAATTTCAACCTCAACAACTTTCATGCACATATTGCCGGTGAGTTTTAGATGAGCAAGCCTGAGCTGATTTCTCAAACTGATAGTATATAAGAGATTGACTGAACTGCTAGTGGTTGTCGCAATAATTTTCAATTCTCTATGCTTAGCCTCGAGCCTCATTGCCCAGTAGTAGATAAGAGGCCCATATTTTTTCAACATTCGAATGATGTGAACTAGAGTATGGAATTTGAAATGAAGCTCGCCATATAGTGCAGTATACGATGATAGAAATTCTGGGATCAAGTATTCAAGTTTCATCAGATAGCCATGGACGATGCGTGGTGATAGTAAAATATCAATTATTTTTCTCAAGAGAATATACAAACTCCAAGCTTCACTCGTTTCATTGGCCTCTTCGCCCATCTCATCCGCGACCAACAGACCAAAGTATCTAGAGAAATTTATCATCTCAGCAGCAGACATTTTCAATTTTCGTTTCGCAGTAAGATGGTTTTCTTTTATCAGAGGAATCGCATTAGAAATGTGAAGGGTATGAGAATTCAACCAGTCGATACGCTGATTCAAATAGTCCAAATCAAAACACCTGTCCTTATAAATCAGATCATAGCAAATATTTGCCAGAGTAGTATTTGCATAACCTTCAAAGCAGTTTTGCATAAGGTCTTCGCGAGTACAATCAGTCACGT
The DNA here is from genome assembly GCA_029851415.1 of Eretmocerus hayati. NCBI lineage: Eukaryota > Metazoa > Arthropoda > Insecta > Hymenoptera > Aphelinidae > Eretmocerus > Eretmocerus hayati. The sequence continues at coordinate 54,091,004 of CM056742.1, read as the reverse complement.
CCCAATCCTCTATCTTGTTGAAAGTACATTCTCCCACCACGCCTGTCTCAGAAGGAGACTTGAGTTGACAATCGGTTTTATAGTTTTCCCGAGTTCTCAACAACTCTGATTTCTCTCGAATCATCAATCTTATCTCATGAATAGTTGCCCTACAAATATGCATGGTCTCCCGGAGTTGAATAATGGATCAAAACCCAAATCTTCGTTAAGACCCTTATTGTCCCCGATTGGAAGACAGGGATGAAAATAAACTTCCAAGAGCTGATTGTTTACATGAATATTTAGCCCATTTTTTTCCAAAGCATTCAATTCTGCAATCAATCGTGAAAATACTTGATCATTTCCGAACGTCTTTCTATCATTTGCGAAGAATAAATCAACAAGGAAAATACTGCTGAGTTTGGAAACAATGTGAGGTGGAAATCCGGGCAAGAACACGAAAACGTCACCCAAGTTTGTTTTTTCGGCGTGGGTCCCCATACCGTTTCCGGCTGTGAAATCATCGTGACCAAAAAAAATGGGAATAACAACGCGATCGCCGAAATCTTTCGATTTTTCTTCCCAATACTCAGCCTGCGTGAAATTCAGTATCATATCATTTTCGTTTTTCAACTCATTTTGATATTCCATGAAAGCCTCGAAACAACCAGGTATTTCGAAGAATGTTTGCAGAGTCCATTGTAATGGTGAATGGGATACTTGGGCGGTTCTATTCGACTTGTACAATTCGAATTTTACTGGCTCTACTAATAATTGTTCCTTTTTGTAAATATCAAATCTTTTCCTTTCAGTTTCGAATTTATTCAATGAGCTAGCTGCATTTTTGACAATATCTTTCATGACTGTTAAAGTGTCCGTATCAAGTTTTGCGCTATGTTCCATTTGTTGGAGTAAATAGTTAGCAAACTTATCGATAGTAAAATCTATTAAAGATTTAGTAACAGTCTGAACGACATTACGAGGGATAACGAGAGTATTGTACAAGGACAAAGTCAAGACTAGCATCTCTTGTTCTAAGTCTATGAGACCCATATTGTATCGGGACTCGCTAAAATACTAGGACATCACTATGGGATAAGCAACACTGGAATCAATCGTACAGAACTAATAATAAAACTAGCTCAACCCGTTGTCAAATCATACTATCACAAACGGTTCATAGAATTTTCGGAATAATTATCGGATTACTCGATGAGTGAGTCTCAAGACTTTCAGAAGCCTGTGTAAACGAGGCATCCGTGTCAGGAGTTTCTGGTTGGAAGTGAATCAGACTAGTTTCTGCATCATTATTAGCAGATTCAGACTGGTAATCAATTTCGGTCACGGAGGCATCCGAATCTGGAGTTGGAGATTCTGCTATAACATTCTTACTATTCTTTAGTTTCAAGTCAATTTCATCTATAAATTTTCGAATGACAGAACCACGCTTGATTTCATCCCAACCACTTTTGTAAATATAATAGTATAAGAATTTCCAAATAGGCCTACATTCTACTGGAAAATCAATTTTCAGTGCAGTTATTCCTTTATAGCATACATCAACAGCCTCCAACACCTTATTCGATTCGATCTTATAATCGATAAAATTGACTGTTACAAAAAGCTCTACTTGCGTTTCATCATCAACTGAACTCTCAGTAGCAACTTGCTCTTTGTCATAGGTCTTACCTTCATCAGCGTAATCACCTACTGCGGTGACGAAGGGGCCTATAGGACGTTCATTTTTGATAATATCTTCCTTCCTCTTATTTTTGAACGCTTGGAATTCTAATGGATTTTTAGCATTATAGACAAAACTGTCAGTTATATCTTGCAGACCTGAACCAAAAGTAGGAGTAGTATCGGACACGGGAGTCTCGACACGATGATTATGGGCTGAACGTTTCCTCTTCTGTCCTTTGGTGGCCTGTTTTTCTGCTGGACGTCTGACACCAAGCAGCTTGGGCAGGCTCAGAAGAGCTGCCAGATGATCTTGCCCTCTGGATTCCAACAATTCCAACGATTCGTCGAACCTGTTTTTCTCCTTTGCAATTTCTATGATGAATGGAATAATGTTGTTGAATAGCCCTTGGAAATCGACTCCATTAGGATTCGCTAGTCCGTAGTCAATGCACCACAGTTCATGACCATAAGCGAAGCTTAAAGGCGCATACAACTCATACTAAGTCGTCAAATCTTTGGCGGCCCCTCGAGCTAAAAATGTCGTTTCCCATAAGCGCAAAATGACGCCTTTAGGTTTATTCCCTTTACGGACGATGTCGAGATCAGTCTCTTGTTCTTGAGGCACCAAATCTGGGAAACAAGTACCAGACTCAGCGAGAGCTGCGGAAGGATCGAGTCTATATTGCGCATCTTGGATAGCTTACCTTCACTTAACACATCCTTCTTGAGGATGATTCCAATTTTGATATAATTTCTTCTCTTGTTCAGATACTTTTCATAAAGACAACCACCAGCGTTTATTGCATTTTGGTTTTTAGTGGCTTTCTTATGGGGGTAATAGAGAATGGCTGCGAAATCTTTTCTCCTCGATGCGAGAACCTCTGCAGGGTTCTGTGGATTCGATGATACAGCTTCGAGGGCTGGCTCTGGCTGATTCAAAGGAGCTGCAGAATCTTGGAGGTCAATGACGAAATAGTAAGCTGATTCGAAGCTGAGCTCTTCAAATCTTTCTTTCAATATCCTGCAATGCCATTGGAATAACATTTTTTTTAGAAGTATGATCAAACATTTTTTTGAGAGAGAGTCTTTGATATAACCACGAGGGCTCAAGTTCATCGAATTGGAATTAGAAAATCGAACTCGAGAAAGATAGGAAGTGAGTAAGCAAGAGAAAAATTCAACTATGAAATATCTGTGGTGATTCGATTGAACAGTATTTTACGAGTTTGAGATGACGGGAATTCAAATAATCCTGGAAAGAAGCCTTAGGCAGTGTTTCCGGGAACTGTTTGATCAATCAAGAATGATTAACTTCGGAGTTTGATGAAGGTATCTACCTGTAACATTTCGTGTACTCAAATTCATATTCGACTAACAAGCAGCATAGGAGTCTAAAATTGACAGTTCCCATATTCTGAAATTGCATCCTGATTTCAAATCCTCTGTGAGTTGTGTGCAACAATGCCTTGACATTTAGCCTACAAGCTGTTAAAAAAAAATTATGGCAAAAAAATTATGAATAATGTATCATATGGTGAACCATAACGTCCAAGACACATACGAATTATATTAACAATGCGTGACGAATTCTGCCGACTTGGATTTTCTTCATTTGAAGAATTGAAAGATGAATCATCCGTAACGGTTTCATCAAGAAGTTCCAACTGTATATTTGATCTCATATTTGTGAGATCTTGAAGAGGAGAGCGACCTAATACAGTAGCTAAATTTGAGGAATCACTTGAGCCAGCTACTGGAGTCTTGTTCGGATTTTTGAACGCTTCGAAACGTTTCTTGAACTTTCTATTGTAGCCACATTCCATCTTGGGATCGATCAAATTATCTATCATGCAATCATCTAGGTCATTGAACATTTCTTCGTCGATACCAGCCGCTGCGTTTACAAGACATAGATATATTATTGCCAGTCCCAAAATCCAAACATTATTTTGCTCTTATTGGGGAGATGGTACAACCTCATTTTGGAGTCTGTACCAGATAATCATGGTGGGAAGGAGATCTGGATTTATATGAGTTTTGTAGATCTAAAAACGATGGCATGATCGGTTTTCCAAAAAAAAATGTTTTCGACCATATTCAGCATCAGGTTTGCGATTCCTTCGTCGGAAAATCAAACGCATACGACATTTCGTTCATAACCGTGAAATGTACAGAAAAAAAACAAGTACAGACCGATCCATCTAATTCTGTGGAATAAATACAATTTATTCGGTGAAAAATTTGACTCATTACGCTAAAATACCTTAGAACTCGAAAAATATCAATTATTTCCAAAAGTCACAAGAATACTTTCTTGTCCAGAATAAAAAATTACATCGGTGTGGTGAACAAGAAATCGCAAGGATCAAGAAAAAATATCACCGGAAAATCATATAATTATATTTGTCTAAATTTTCGAATGAGAGTTTTCGTTTTTTCATATTTTGTTAACAAATTCGGAGTAATTTTTCATCCTCAACAAGAAATAATTCTCGCACCTTTTCGAAATAATCGATATTTTACGAGGTCTGAGACATTTAAGCAAGAAAATTCAGATTTTTGACCCGCACAAATGTATCCAGCTCCACAGTATTTGATGGATTAGATTGTAAATTTCTTTGGGGAGTACTTTCTGTGGTGATGAAAAAATGTCGTATGGATTTGGCATTCTGAAGAAGGGGACGCAAGCCAGAAGATAAATATGGTCGAAAAATTTTTGTTTGAAAAACCGACTATGCCATCGTGTCCAGATTAAGAAAATACATCTAAATCCAGATCCTCAGCCACCCCTTCCCCCCCCCCATGATTTTGTAGGCCAGCCTGTAAAATTAGAGTGTACCTTCCCCCTAATGGAGCAGGCAAGGGATATTTCAATTTGCAATCGCAATTTGGGAGCTGTTGTCTGAGGAGTTGAAAAATGTTGAGGAATAGTGCCCTTCTTTGGAATCAAGGGGAGAAAAAATCCACCCTGCAAATGTATCTACACGTACATGCAAACGCGTCAAGAACATTCCTCTCAAGAAATCTAAAGAAAGAAGAAATTCATGTTTCGCTCAAGTGAATGAACAACTCACTGTTAAACTTCTCTATATATTGTTGCAACTACCAGGCATCCAATCTTTCTACAACAAAGTTATCCATGATGGGGCCCTTTTCAATGAGATTAATGCAAAAGAGTGGTCTGTGTGTCTGAAATTCAATCTATCAGCCTTCAATTGAATGGTCTCGCTCAAATAGCTCAGTAAACATTTTCAAGAACAACCTGCTCAGTACAGTGTCAAGCGTTAGGGAACATTTCTACCATGTGCCATCTTATTCTGTGAAAGTGATATCAAATTCCAATTTCGACCAATGCAGGAATTAGTGCATCTATTCATTGATCACCACAGTGTCAACTAGAAAGAATTTTTTGTTTTGGAATTGAAAAGTATTTTGTCATTCAAACAACATGCATTTGCACAAATCTGAAATGTCCGGATCATGAATCTAGCCAGCAACTCGGAGTTCAATCTACAGGAAGCAGAATCTTACAACTCTCCTAACAAACTATTAGAATTTTGTCACATCCACATTGATACAGTGCACAAACTTTACATGACAATTCTAGTATACAACCCAGGAAACTATTCTTCTCATAGGGCAAGGACCATTGAACTTCATTTAAATCAGCGCAAACAAATTATTGAAAGTATTTCACCAGTATTACTCGTGCTCTAGGAGATACCGACTGGATGTACATGCACATATAAATCTTAGCAACTTCCTTCCACAGACTTAATAATTACCAGTAAATACATGGAGTAGTTGAAGCATATTTGTTTTAAAAAGAGTTTGGACTAAAATATATCTTGTATAGAGTTTGAAAGTTCCAAATTATTGATTGTCGCACAACATACCTGATTGCTTGTGAGTTGAGTCCACAGCTAGCATTTGATACTAAATGTCTGATATGGTTGAAAAATTACTCAAGAATAGGTAACTCAAGTTTGTCTTGGCCTCATGCAACTTCAATCACATTCTTGACAGGAACGAGTGTCTGTTCAAGATTCCTTAATCGAACTGGAAAATTCAGGTGATGACTTAGGATCTATTACATTGAGCAACCTTTAATTGGGTGATTCAGAGAATGAGTTTGCTTGAAAAGCCCCTTTAGAATTACAATTTGGCAGGGCACTACATGTAGAAGTTGCCATGGTTCATAGGGCATCAAAGAATTTCTAGCTCGTTAGAGGATGTAACCACATTAAGTTTGGGACAAACATCAAAGTTACTCAGATGAATTCAAGTGACTGACATGCACATCGGAGGGACTCATTTTAATTGTTACCATCACAACTCCAAGTACACGAAAAGGTGCACAGGACAGTATGAAAGTAAATGTGAAAAGTTTCTCCAAAAAACTCATATCACATTCCACCTCAATAGCTAAACAGTCCTCTATGAACTAATGTGTACTAAGCAAAAGAAAAAAAGATAATATTCCATCACAAGTCAAGAAAATTATTCTCATAGCGTTAGATATTTTCGAATGAAGCAAATTCATTTATGCATGAGCATGATATATATCTTACCTGCAGATGCAGCAGCAGCACCGCAACTGTGCGTTCACCCTGCTGCAAGAGATGGATAGGAATGGATTCAAACTCAATCCGGATGAGTCCGATCCAATGCAAACGTGCCCGGCCTATCCGCCAAGGAGGAATTGAGTATTGAAGTTCTATGGAATCCTATCCATCTCAACACCGATCGGAACGAATTCTGTATTTCCGCATTGGGGGACAACCTATCCAATCCAGATCAAAGCGGTTTTGCGTGTTATGTTTAACGAATCGGTTTGGATGACGGGAATGCGGACTAAAAAGAATCCGGTTCAATCCGTCCAGAATGCTAGCTCATGGGAGTCCATTTTAATGATGGGAAACGCGATTCAGATCAATCTGATTGGATCACGAATTGTGGAGGAGGAGCCCAATCTTTTTTAATTCGGATTTTGGAGATTCACACTTGGCGCTCCAATCCGATCCAATACAACCCCTATTAGACGAAATTGAGTACCCAATCCAGTCCAATACGGATTGAATGATAATCATTGGAACGCCGGTTGTGAAAAACTCTATCCGCGGCAATTTGCAAAAACAATATCTGGAAAGAGCTACGCTATCCGAATCAATACCATTTTGATCCAGGGCCCTCGAACATTCTATCCAAATTTATCCGCTTGGAACCGATTCACTTTCGAATGAATTATCAGTATTCCTATCCGTTCCAATCCCGAAAATCATCGTTGTTCCTCCGCTCGTCAATCCGGATCAATACTACTCCAATTCGGTGACTTCCGCGATCCTATCCGCTCCAATCCGCTTCGGATCTGACAGTAGAATTAACGATGGAGATCTTTATCCGCGGCAATATGAGGAAACGTGATTGAACTGTAGCGAGCGAATCCAGTCCAGTACAATTCCAATCCGCAGGTCCCGAGAATCCAATCCGCCTCTATCCGTTCTGAATCCGTTGTGAAATCCACGAACATTACGTCTATCCGTTCCAATCCCGAGAATCATCATTGTTCTCCCGCTCGTCAATCCGGATCAATACTACTCCAATTCGGTGACCTCCGCGATCCTATCCGCTCTAATCCGCTCCGAAACTGACAGTCGAATCAACGATAAAGATCTCTATCTGCGGCGATGTGGGAGAACGTGATTGGACCGTAACAAGCCAATCCGGTCCAGGACAATTCCAATCCGCCTCTATCCGTTCTGAATCCGTTGTGAAATCCACGAACATTACGTCTATCCGTTGCGATGCAGAAAATCATCATTGTTCTCCCGCTCGTCAATCCGGATCAATACTGCTCCAATCCGGTGACTCCCGCGATCCTATCCGCTTCAATCTGCTTCGAATCCAACGATCGGATGAACGATGGAGATCTCTATCCATGGCAATATGGAGAAACGCTATTGGACCATAACAAGCCAATCCGGTCCAGGACAATTCCAATCCGCCTATATCCGTTCTGAATCCGTTGTGAAATCCACGAACATTACGTCTATCCGTTCCAATCTCGAAAATGATCGTTGTACCTCCACCTGACAATCCGGATCAATACTGCTCCAATCCGGTGACTACCGCGATCCCATCCGCTCCAATCCGCTTCGAAACTGACGGCCGAATCAACGATAGAGATCTCTATCCGCGGCAATGTGGGAAAACGTGATTGAAATGTAGCAAGCGAATCCGGTTCAGTACAATTTCAATCCGCAGATCTCGGGAATGCAATCCGCCTCTATCCGTTCTGAATCCGTTGTGAAATCCACAAACAATACGTCTATCCGTTCCAATCCCGAGAATCATCATTGTTCTCCCGCTCGTCAATCCGGATCAATACTACTCCAATTCGGTGACCTCCGCGATCCTATCCGCTCCAATCCGCTTCGAAACTGACGGTCGAATCAACGATAAAGATCTCTATCCGCGGCAATGTGGGAAAACGTGATTGAACTGTAGCAACCGAATCCGGTTCAGTACAATTTCAATCCGCAGATCTCGGGAATGCAATCCGCCTCTATCCGTTCTGAATCCGTTGTGAAATCCACGAACATTACGTCTATCCGTTCCAATCCCGAGAATCATCATTGTTCTCCCGCTCGTCAATCCGGATCAATACTACTCCAATTCGGTGACCTCCGCGATCCTATCCGCTCCAATTCGCTTCGAAACTGGAGGTCGAATCAACGATAAAGATCTCTATCCGCGGCGATGTGGGAGAACGTAATTGAACTGTAGCAAGCGAATCCGGTTCAGTACAATTTCAATCCGCAGATCTCGAGAATGCAATCCGCCTCTATCCGTTCTGAATCCGTTGTGAAATCCACAAACAATACGTCTATCCGTTCCAATCCCGGGAATCATCATTGTTCTCCCGCTCGTCAATCCGGATCAATACTACTCCAATTCGGTGACCTCCGCGATCCTATCCGCTCCAATTCGCTTCGAAACTGGAGGTCGAATCAACGATAAAGATCTCTATCCGCGGCGATGTGGGAGAACGTAATTGAACTGTAGCAAGCGAATCCGGTTCAGTACAATTTCAATCCGCAGATCTCGAGAATGCAATCCGCCTCTATCCGTTCTGAATCCGTTGTGAAATCCACAAACAATACGTCTATCCGTTCCAATCCCGGGAATCATCATTGTTCTCCCGCTCGTCAATCCGGATCAATACTACTCCAATTCGGTGACCTCCGCGATCCTATCCGCTCCAATCCGCTTCGAAACTGACGGTCGAATCAACGATAAAGATCTCTATCCGCGGCAATGTGGGAAAACGTGATTGAACTGTAGCAACCGAATCCGGTTCAGTACAATTTCAATCCGCAGATCTCGAGAATGCAATCCGCCTCTATCCGTTCTGAATCCGTTGTGAAATCCACAAACAATACGTCTATCCGTTCCAATCCCGAAAATCATCGTTGTTCCTCCGCTCGTCAATCCGGATCAATACTACTCCAATTCGGTGAATTCCGCGATCCTATCCGCTCCAATCCGCTTCGGATCTGACAGTAGAATTAACGATGGAGATCTTTATCCGCGGCAATATGAGGAAACGTGATTGAACTGTAGCGAGCGAATCCAGTCCAGTACAATTCCAATCCGCAGGTCCCGAGAATCCAATCCGCCTCTATCCGTTCTGAATCCGTTGTGAAATCCACGAACATTACGTCTATCCGTTGCGATGCAGAAAATCATCATTGTTCTCCCGCTCGTCAATCCGGATCAATACTGCTCCAATCCGGTGACTCCCGCGATCCTATCCACTTCAATCTGCTTCGAATCCAACGATCGGATGAACGATGGAGATCTCTATCCATGGCAATATGGAGAAACGCTATTGGACCATAACAAGCCAATCCGGTCCAGGACAATTCCAATCCGCCTATATCCGTTCTGAATCCGTTGTGAAATCCACGAACATTACGTCTATCCGTTCCAATCTCGAAAATGATCGTTGTACCTCCACCTGACAATCCGGATCAATACTGCTCCAATCCGGTGACTACCGCGATCCTATCCGCTCCAATCCGCTTCGAAACTGACGGCCGAATCAACGATAGAGATCTCTATCCGCGGCAATGTGGGAAAACGTGATTGAACTGTAGCAAGCGAATCCGGTTCAGTACAATTTCAATCCGCAGATCTCGGGAATGCAATCCGCCTCTATCCGTTCTGAATCCGTTGTGAAATCGAGGAAGATTACGTCTATCCGTTCCAATCCCGAGAATCATCATTGTTCTCCCGCTCGTCAATCCGGATCAATACTACTCCAATTCGGTGACCTCCGCGATCCTATCCGCTCCAATCCGCTTCGAAACTGACGGTCGAATCAACGATAAAGATCTCTATCCGCGGCAATGTGGGAAAACGTGATTGAACTGTAGCAACCGAATCCGGTTCAGTACAATTTCAATCCGCAGATCTCGGGAATGCAATCCGCCTCTATCCGTTCTGAATCCGTTGTGAAATCCACGAACATTACGTCTATCCGTTCCAATCCCGAGAATCATCATTGTTCTCCCGCTCGTCAATCCGGATCAATACTACTCCAATTCGGTGACCTCCGCGATCCTATCCGCTCCAATTCGCTTTGAAACTGGAGGTCGAATCAACGATAAAGATCTCTATCCGCGGCGATGTGGGAGAACGTAATTGAACTGTAGCAAGCGAATCCGGTTCAGTACAATTTCAATCCGCAGATCTCGAGAATGCAATCCGCCTCTATCCGTTCTGAATCCGTTGTGAAATCCACAAACAATACGTCTATCCGTTCCAATCCCGGGAATCATCATTGTTCTCCCGCTCGTCAATCCGGATCAATACTACTCCAATTCGGTGACCTCCGCGATCCTATCCGCTCCAATTCGCTTCGAAACTGGAGGTCGAATCAACGATGAAGATCTCTATCCGCGGCGATGTGGGAGAATGTAATTGAACTGTAGCAAGCGAATCCGGTTCAGTACAATTTCAATCCGCAGATCTCGAGAATGCAATCCGCCTCTATCCGTTCTGAATCCGTTGTGAAATCCACAAACAATACGTCTATCCGTTCCAATCCCGGGAATCATCATTGTTCTCCCGCTCGTCAATCCGGATCAATACTACTCCAATTCGGTGACCTCCGCGATCCTATCCGCTCCAATTTGCTTCGAAACTGGAGGCCGAATCAACGATAAAGATCTCTATCCGCGGTGATGTGGAAGAACGTAATTGAACTGTAGCAAGCGAATCCGGTTCAGTAGAATTTCAATCCGCAGATCTCGAGAATGCAATCCGCCTCTATCCGTTCTGAATCCGTTGTGAAATCCACAAACAATACGTCTATCCGTTCCAATCCCGAAAATCATCGTTGTTCCTCCGCTCGTCAATCCGGATCAATACTACTCCAATTCGGTGACTTCCGCGATCCTATCCGCTCCAATCCGCTTCGGATCTGACAGTAGAATTAACGATGGAGATCTTTATCCGCGGCAATATGAGGGAACGTGATTGAACTGTAGCGAGCGAATCCAGTCCAGTACAATTCCAATCCGCAGGTCCCGAGAATCCAATCCGCCTCTATCCGTTCTGAATCCGTTGTGAAATCCACGAACATTACGTCTATCCGTTGCGATGCAGAAAATCATCATTGTTCTCCCGCTCGTCAATCCGGATCAATACTGCTCCAATCCGGTGACTCCCGCGATCCTATCCACTTCAATCTGCTTCGAATCCAACGATCGGATGAACGATGGAGATCTCTATCCATGGCAATATGGAGAAACGCTATTGGACCATAACAAGCCAATCCGGTCCAGGACAATTCCAATCCGCCTATATCCGTTCTGAATCCGTTGTGAAATCCACCAACATTACGTCTATCCGTTCCAATCTCGAAAATGATCGTTGTACCTCCACCTGACAATCCGGATCAATACTGCTCCAATCCGGTGACTACCGCGATCCTATCCGCTCCAATCCGCTTCGAAACTGACGGCCGAATCAACGATAGAGATCTCTATCCGCGGCAATGTGGGAAAACGTGATTGAACTGTAGCAAGCGAATCCGGTTCAGTACAATTTCAATCCGCAGATCTCGGGAATGCAATCCGCCTCTATCCGTTCTGAATCCGTTGTGAAATCGAGGAAGATTACGTCTATCCGTTCCAATCCCGAGAATCATCATTGTTCTCCCGCTCGTCAATCCGGATCAATACTACTCCAATTCGGTGACCTCCGCGATCCTATCCGCTCCAATCCGCTCCGAAACTGACGGTCGAATCAACGATGAAGATCTCTATCCGCGGTGATGTGGGAGAACGTAATTGAACTGTAGCAAGCGAATCCAGTCCAGTACAATTCCAATCCGCAGGTCCCGAGGATCCAATCCGCCTCTATCCGTTCTGAATCCGTTGTGAAATCCACAAACATTACGTATATCCGTTGCAATCCCGGGAATCATCATTGTTCTCCCGATCGTCAATCCGGATCAATACTGCTCCAATCCTGTGACTCCCGCGATCCTATCTGCTTCCATCTGCTTCGAATCCGACGATCAGATTAACGATGGAGATCTCTATCCGTGGCAATATGGAGAAACGCTATTGGACCATAACAAGCCAATCCGGTCCAGGACAATTCCAATCCGCCTATATCCGTTCTGAATCCGTTGTGAAATCCACGAACATTACGTCTATCCGTTCCAATCTCGAAAATGATCATTGTACCTCCACCTGACAATCCGGATCAATACTGCTCCAATCCGGTGACTACCGCGATCCTATCCGCTCCAATCCGCTTCGAAACTGACGGCCGAATTAACAATAGAGATCTCTATCCGCGGCAATGTGGGAAAACGTGATTGAACTGTACCAAGCGAATCCGGTTCAGTACAATTTCAATCCGCAGATCTCGGGAATGCAATCCGCCTCTATCCGTTCTGAATCCGTTCTGAAATCCACGGAGATCACGTCTATCCGTTCCAATCCCGAGAATCATCATTGTTCTCCCGCTCGTCAATCCGGATCAATACTACTCCAATTCGGTGACTACCGCGATCTTATCCGCTGCAATCCGCCTCGAATCTGACGGTCGGATCAACGATGAAGATCTCTATCCGCGGCAATGTGGGGAAACGTGACTGAACTGTAGCAAGCGGATCCAGTCCAGTACAATTCCAATCCGCAGGTCCCGAGGATCCAATCCGCTTTATCCGTTCTGAATCCGTTGTGAAATCCACAAATATTACGTCTATCCGTTGCAATCCCGAAAATCATCATTGTTCTCCCGCTCGTCAATCCGGATCAATACTGCTCCAATCCTGTGACTCCCGCGATCCTATCCGCTCCGATCTGCTCCGAAACTGACGGTCGAATCAACGATAAAGATCTCTATCCGCGGCGATGTGGGAGAACGTAATTGAACTGTAGCAATCGAATCCAGTCCAGTACAATTCCAATCCGCAGGTCCCGAGGATCCAATCCGCCTCTATCCATTCTGAATCCGTTGTAGAATCCACGAACATTACGTCTATCCGTTCCAATCTCGAATATGATCGTTGTTCCTCCACCTGACAATCCGGATCAATATTGCTCCAATCCGGTGACTACCGCGATCCTATCCGCTCCAATCCGCCTCGAATCTGACGGTCGGATCAACGATGAAGATCTCTATCCGCGGCAATGTGGGAAAACGTGATTGAACTGGAGCAACCGAAACCGGTTCAGTACAATTTCAATCCGCAGATCTCGGGAATGCAATCCGCCTCTATCCATTCTGAATCCGTTGTGAAATCCACGAAGATTACGTCCATCCGTTGCGATCCCGAAAATCATCATTGTTCTCCCGCTCGTCAATCCGGATCAATACGACTCCAATTCGGTGACCTCCGCGATCCTATCCGCTCCAATCCGCTCCGAAACTGACGGTCGAATCAACGATAAAGATCTCTATCCGCGGCGATGTGGGAGAACGTAATTGAACTGTAGCAAGCGAATCCAGTCCAGTACAATTCCAATCCGCAGGTCCCGACGATCCAATCCGCCTCTATCCGTTCTGAATCCGTTGTGGAATCCACAAACATTACGTCTATCCGTTGCAATCCCGGGAATCATTATTGTTCTCCCGCTCGTCAATCCGGATCAATACTGCTCCAATCCTGTGTCTCCCGCGATCCTATCTGCTTCAATCTGCTTCGAATCCGACGATCAGATTAACGATGGAGATCTCTATCCGTGGCAATATGGAGAAACGCTATTGGACCATAACAAGCCAATCCGGTCCAGGACAATTCCAATCCGCCTATATCCGTTCTGAATCCGTTGTGAAATCCACGAACATTACGTCTATCCGTTCCAATCTCGAAAATGATCGTTGTACCTCCACCTGACAATCCGGATCAATACTGCTCCAATCCGGTGACTACCGCGATCCTATCCGCTCCAATCCGCTTCGAAACTGACGGCCGAATTAACAATAGAGATCTCTATCCGCGGCAATGTGGGAAAACGTGATTGAACTGTAGCAAGCGAATCCGGTTCAGTACAATTTCAATCCGCAGATCTCGGGAATGCAATCCGCCTCTATCCGTTCTGAATCCGTTCTGAAATCCACGGAGATCACGTCTATCCGTTCCAATCCCGAGAATCATCATTGTTCTCCCGCTCGTCAATCCGGATCAATACTACTCCAATTCGGTGACTACCGCGATCTTATCCGCTCCAATCCGCCTCGAATCTGACGGTCGGATCAACGATGAAGATCTCTATCCGCGGCAATGTGGGAAAACGTGATTGAACTGGAGCAACCGAAACCGGTTCAGTACAATTTCAATCCGCAGATCTCGGGAATGCAATCCGCCTCTATCCATTCTGAATCCGTTGTGAAATCCACGAAGATTACGTCCATCCGTTGCGATCCCGAAAATCATCATTGTTCTCCCGCTCGTCAATCCGGATCAATACTACTCCGATTCGGTGACTACCGCGATCTTATCCGCTCCAATCCGCTTCGAAACTGACGGTCGAATCAACGATAAAGATCTCTATCCGCGGCGATGTGGGAAAACGTGATTGAAATGTAGCAAGCGAATCCAGTCCAGTACAATTCCAATCCGCAGGTCCCGAGGATCCAATCCGCTTTATCCGTTCTGAATCCGTTGTGAAATCCACAAATATTACGTCTATCCGTTCCAATCTCGAAAATCATCATTGTTCTCCCGCTCGTCAATCCGGATCAATACTGCTCCAATCCTGTGACTCCCGCGACCCTATCCGCTCCGATCTGCTTCGAAACTGACGGTCGAATCAACGATAAAGATCTCTATCCGCGATGATGTGGGAGAACGTAATTGAACTGTAGCAAGCGAATCCAGTCCAGTACAATTCCAATCCGCAGGTCCCGAGGATCCAATCCGCCTCTATCCGTTCTGAATCCGTTGTAAAATCCACGAACATTACGTCTATCCGTTCCAATCTCGAAAATGATCGTTGTTCCTCCACCTGACAATCCGGATCAATACTGCTCCAATCAGGTGACTACCGCGATCCTATCCACTCCAATCCGCTTCGAAACTGACGGTCGAATCAACGATAGAGATCTCTATCCGCGGCAATGTGAGAAAACGTGATTGAACTGTAGCAACCGAATCCGGTTCAGTACAATTTCAATCCGCAGATCTCGGGAATGCAATCCGCCTCTATCCGTTCTGAATCCGTTGTGAAATCCACGGACATTACGTCTATCCGTTCCAATCCCGAGAATCATCATTGTTCTCCCGCTCGTCAATCCGGATCAATACTACTCCAATTCGGTGACCTCCGCGATCCTATCCGCTCCAATCCGCTTCGAAACTGACGGTCGAATCAACGATAAAGATCTCTATCCGCGGCGATGTGGGAGAACGTAATTGAACTGTAGCAAGCGAATCCAGTCCAGTACAATTCCAATCCGCAGGTCCCGAGGATCCAATCCGCCTCTATCCGTTCTGAATCCGTTGTGAAATCCACAAACATTACGTCTATCCGTTGCAATCCCGAAAATCATCATTGTTCTCCCGCTCGTCAATCCGCATCAATACTGCTCCAATCCTGTGACCCCCGCGATCCTATCCGCTTCAATCTGCTTCGAATCTGACGATTGCATTAACGATGGAGATCCCTATCCGTGGCAATATGGAGAAACGCTATCCGACCGTAACAAGCCAATCCGGTCCAGGACAATTCCAATCCGCCTCTATCCGTTCTGAATCCGTTGTGGAATCCACGAACAGGACGTCAATCCGTTCCAATCTCGAAAATGATTGTTCCTCCACCTGACAATCCGGATCAATACTGCTCCAATCCTGTGACTCCCGCGATCCTATCCGCTCCAATCTGCTCCGAATCTGACGGGCGAATCAACGATAAAGATCTCTATCCGCGGCAATGTGGGAAAACGTGATTGAACCGTAGAAAGCGAATCCAGTCGAGTACAATTCCAATCCGCAGGTCCCGAGAATCCAATCCGCCTCTATCCAATCTGAATCCGTTGTGAAATCCACGAACATTACGTCTATCCGTTGCAATCCCGAAAATCATCATTGTTCTCCCGCTCGTCAATCCGGATCAATACTGCTCCAATCCTGTGACCCCCGCGATCCTATCCGCTTCAATCTGCTTCGAATCTGACGATTGCATTAACGATGGGGATCTCTATCCGTGGCAATACATGGAGAAACGCTATTGGACCGTAACGAGCCAATCCGGTCCAGGACAATTCCCATCCGCCTCTATCCGCTCTGAATCCGTTGTGAAATCCACGAACATTACGTCTATCCGTTCCAATCTCGAAAATGATCGTTGTTCCTCCGCCTGACAATCCGGATCAATACTGCTCCAATCCGGTGACTACCGCGATCCTATCCACTCCAATCCACTTCGAAACTGACGGTCGAATCAATGATAAAGATCTCTATCCGCGGCAATGTGAGAAAACGTGATTGATCAGTAGCAAGCGAATCCGGTTCAGTACAATTTCAATCCGCAGATCTCGGGAATGCAATCCGCCCCTATCCGTTCTGAATCCGTTGTGAAATCCACGAACAATACGTCTATCCGTTCCAATCCCGAGAATCATCATTCTTCTCCCGCTCGTCAATCCGGATCAATCCTACTCCAATTCGGTGACCTCCGCGATCCTATCCGCTCTAATCCGCTCCGAAACTGACGGTCGAATCAACGATAAAGATCTCTATCTGCGGCGATGTGGGAGAACGTGATTGGACCGTAACAAGCCAATCCGGTCCAGGACAATTCCAATCCGCCTCTATCCGTTCTGAATCCGTTTTGAAATCCACGAACAGGACGTCAATCCGTTCCAATCCCGAAAATGATCGTTGTTCCTCCACCTGACAATCCGGATCAATACTGCTCCAATCCCGTGACTCCCGCGATCCTATCCGCTCCAATCCGCTTCGAAACTGACGGTCGAATCAATGATAAAGATCTCTATCCGCGGCAATGTGAGAAAACGTGATTGATCAGTAGCAAGCGAATCCGGTTCAGTACAATTCCAATCCGCAGATCTCGGGAATGCAATCCGCCCCTATCCGTTCTGAATCCGTTGTGAAATCCACGAACAATACGTCTATCCGTTCCAATCCCGAGAATCATCATTGTTCTCCCGCTCGTCAATCCGGATCAATACTACTCCAATTCGGTGACCTCCGCGATCCTATCCGCTCTAATCCGCTCCGAAACTGACGGTCGAATCAACGATAAAGATCTCTATCTGCGGCGATGTGGGAGAACGTGATTGGACCGTAACAAGCCAATCCGGTCCAGGACAATTCCAATCCGCCTCTATCCGTTCTGAATCCGTTTTGAAATCCACGAACAGGACGTCAATCCGTTCCAATCCCGAAAATGATCGTTGTTCCTCCACCTGACAATCCGGATCAATACTGCTCCAATCCCGTGACTCCCGCGATCCTATCCGCTCCAATCCGCTTCGAATCTGACGGTCGAATCAACGATAAAGATCTCTATCCGCGGCGATGTGGGAAAACGTGATTGAACCGTGGAAAGCGAATCCAGTTCAGGACAATCCCAATCCGCAGGTCTTGGGAATCCAATCCGCCTCTATCCGTTCTGAATCCGTTGTGAAATCCACGAACATCACGTCTATCCGTTTCGATCCCGGAAATCATCATTGTTCTCCCGCTCGTCAATCCGGATCAATACTGCTCCAATCCGGTGACTCCCACGATCCTATCCGCTTCAATCTGCTCTGAATCCGACGATCGGATTACCGATAAAGATCCCTATCCGTGGCAATATATGGAGAAACGCTATTGGACCGTAACAAGCCAATCCGGTCCAGGACAATTCCCATCCGCCTCTATCCGCTCTGAATCCGTTGTGAAATCCACGAACAGGACGTCTATCCGTTCCAATCTCGAAAATGATCGTTATTTCTCCGCCTGACAATCCGGATCAATACTGCTCCAATCCGGTGACTACCGCGATCCTATCCGCTCCAATCCGCCTCGAATCTGACGGTCGGATTAACGATGAAGATCTCTATCCGCGACAATGTGGGAAAACGCGATTGAACCGTAGCAAGCGAATCCAGTTCAGTACAATTCCAATCCGCAGGTCTCGGGAATCCAATCTGCCTCCATCCGTTCTGAATCCGTTGTGAAATCCACGAACAGGACGTCTATCCGTCCCAATCATGAAAATCATCGTTGTTCCTCCGCTCGTTAATCCGGATCAATACTACTCCAATTCGGTGACTTCCGCGATCCTATCCGTTTCAATCTACTCCGAATGTGACGGACGAATTGATGATAAAGATCTCTATCCGCGGCAATATGGAAAAACGCAACTAGACCATAGCCAGCCAATCCGGATCAATACTGTCTTTTTCCCAGTCCCCCCGTGTTCACAAGAGGTCAATAAAATCGAAGAGGTTCTCTTATATCAGTATATTATCAGAATTTCTATCCATCGAACAACATGATATGTACAAAAGAACGCGATCAGCATAAAACATCACCTCATCTTCCAAAGTTTCAAATCAGTATAAACTCTGCTACCTGTGGACTGTTTCTTCTTAACCGGATGGTTCCGTGAAAATATTCCTAGCCATGTACTACAGGTCCTCTTTCGTCCAAATTCCCCCCAATTTGAGCTAATGCTTGCAGGCAATCTATCGTAGGGAATCAAAAACTCACGTCAACTATTGCTTGCTGTTACGATTAAACGGTTCCGCACATGTCAGTTCGAGATGAATCCAATATCAATTAATGCCGTAGACACATTCCACCGCTACATATTGGGTCGTCATTCAAGCAGATAGAAGGAATCTTCGGTGGATGAGATGAATCAGGATTCCGATCCGTTACCATGAAAATGAATCCAGCAAAATCCACAACTCTTTCTGGGTCATGATTCGAATCCGAAAGGTAGCAATAGCTGTATAACGTTCATTGAACTCCGATATGGTTCGGTAACGTCCAAACATACTGGGCTACTCCGACATCAACGAACAATGTTTTTCGTTCGATAAGTTCTATTCTCACCAAGTTGGTCTGACTTTCATCCCACCATATCACTTTTCTTATGTGAGTTACGTGCTGAAAAGGGAGTTGCTCCTCTATCTGGACATGGCATAAGCGGAGATAACAATCACTAGCATGGCTTAATATATCGATTATCGGTGCATACTCTCCTGAACACAGTTTCACAAAAGTGTCATCTGTCTTCTCGACCAAAGTGTAACGAGTACTGTGCAGAACTAAATTCTTGTAAATACATTTAGAGTAGATCGTCCATACTCCAAGGCCTTGCACATCTTCATCACCCTTGTTTTGGAAGTATACCACCCCACTAACATCATCTCTCACAGCTGTTTTTGCTAATTTATGCACGAACAGATCTTCACAAAACATCCACGCCTCTGGGGACATATCGGGGTGTTGAGTGCAACCGGTACGAAAGTAGGTAAGTTGCAAGTACTTTTTTGATATTTGCTTATTCATATCTTTCGGACCACTGACCAACAATTTTAGAAAGTAGATATTACTTTCGAATGGGGAAGCTGAGTTTAATGCTGGAGGACCACTGCGACGGATAGATTCCGCCGCATGTTTCCAAGAATGTATGTTAAATGTAGGGTATTTCTTGTAAATCTTTTCGTAATCTCTTATGAATGTCATGGCATCTTTCTCGCCCTCGTCAACTTCCCCAGACTTGATTTCGTCTTTGAGGTATGTGTACAATGTTTTTGTTAACAGAGAATAATGACTGAACGCTTCTTCATTCAAAATACAGCACGGAAGCACATAACACAGGATCCACGCTCTCGCTTCAGATGCTTTCATCTTCGCCCTCGCTGTCAACTGACCTTCTCGTGGTAAGCGATGAATGTCCTGAGCGGGTTTTATTAGAAGTAGATGAGACTCAACTTCAGCCCATTCTCTGGGCATCAATCGAACTGGACAATTAGGATCCTTAAGATCTGCCACAACATACTAAGCGACGCCTATATCCATTCCGTGCATGTATTCATAGGGAAAAGACCAAACAGCATCAAGATGATCACATTCATCCTCGCGTTCCTCGGACATGATGAAAGACCGACCCTTGGCGCCTCGTACGTGCTTTTTCTTTTTGAGTGTTCGTAACCTCGGATTACCTTCCAACATTTCTTCCAAGTGTCGAACATCCCTTACATGACTCTCATGCGTTCGCGGAGGTGACTCGTGAGAAGCAGGAAATCTAGTACTTCCTGATATCCAAATGCCTATTTGGTAACACCAACTGCAACCATACAGTGCGTTGTACAGCATTCTGTTCTGGAACATGGCTCTGGCAGGTGTGTCTAGATTGAAATTCAGAATTTTGAAAAGAAAAGTGTAACTTTTGTTATTCACAGTGACAGTAATTCGCTCTCCATTCAATCGTTTAAGCTGATCGAGGAGAGTTTTCTTCATGTACAAATTTAGGACTTCAATACTAGGTTCTTTTGTTACAGTCATCAACATGCCAGTGAGTATGATATTTCTCCACCGGAGCTTGGGTGACAAATCATTAAGAAGCATTTGCGAAGGCCACCCGTGCATCACAACATTATTATTGAATGGCGCGCCATCAGCGTTCACGTTACCAGATAAAATGGTCGTCGTTTCATCACGGTGTTGTATCATCATTTGTTTATTGAGAGATCCATCATGTATATCTTTGAAAGATGAACCGTCGATTTGAGATGGGTTTTTGCGAGTTTCGATGTTCCGAATTATGTCATTCAAAAGTATTTCATTCGATAGAATCCTTTTTATTCGGTATTCCATGCTCACAGAGGTAAAATAATTTTGTGATTTCACCGATACAAGATTCGGTGATTGACAGGACTCTTCAGGGCAGCGAAAAGTTTCAGTAGGAATTTTCTTCTGAGCGTTGGTGGAATAGACAACAGCTTTGGAGCAAGACGTGCAATAATAGTGGTAGTCTAATTGGTCGTTATTCGTGGGCACATATTTGTCCATGAAGTATTCCGATAAACTGAGAGTCTCAAATTCTGGTCCTGCACATACTTTCATCATTTCTCCCATACGTAATTGGCCTTCTCTAGAAATTGCAAATCTCAGAGAACAAGCCTTGATCATGAGTATGACATCTCCAACAGTGATCCCTGAACTTTCGAACATGACTTTATGATACATTTCGTCCCCAAATATCTGGTCCTCGAATTGCCTAAAATCATTGCCGTCTGTTGTGATATCTGAGAGTGCATCAGTATCGGATCCATTACCACTCTGTAGGCTGCCTTGATATGATTGGCTGCTTGTACTACTTCACTAGAGCTCTTCTCAGGGTTTATGGGACTGTTCTGAGAAGTGTCATCATCTGATGTGCCTCCATGGGGTATTGTTTCGTCGACTTCCATTAAACACGGAGATGCGTCATTCTCATTCGTCTCACCTGGGACTGATTCCTGCAAAGATTGGGTATGATCAACAGAGTCGGGGTGAACCTCTTCTCCGTCAGTCTCGCGTGAAGTCGATGGCCGTGAAATCTGCGGGTAAGGCGGATTTCCCCTGTGAATTCGACCCGCATCCACCTTTCGTGCCGTTGTCGCTCGCGACGATGTCAAATTACCAGTTCCCTCTTTTTCTGGCACTGAAATACGTTTGAAAAAGTAATGTTCTGCTGAGAATGATCATCTCATCGGACAGAAATACCAAATTTGTGATAATTTACCTGATTTAGTTGATTTTTCTTTATTCTTCCTCCATACTGTAGTTCTACTGACGTTTTTCCCAGCCTTCTTGATCATCTCTTCCTGATCATCTTCTTGATAATTTTCGAGATTATAACGCTTAGGTAGATTGGAGGCATTTGGAATTCGGTTACGATCGGATGAAGCACGAGAGCTCATAATTGTGTTTGATGGCGATACCTGGAGAATCAATGAGATGGTCAACAATCAATGAGTATAAATGATAGCATCATTTTCTGAGCGGACCAAAGGTAGGTTTTCCATCCTCAGTTATTTTGAAATTTATAATCAGATCGATGCAAACGAATGGTTGTACATGAAGTTACTCTACTCTTCTATGACAAAAAACGTATGTGAGAGGTGGGAGGGATTGGGGTAGCTAAGAACGATCCTGGAAGATTGAGAGATATCAATGGGACGAGAAAATCTATATAAATAAACAACAATCACTTGCTCCCTTAATTTGAGGTAGTTGCTCTGAAGGATTCATGATACGCTGCGAAAGGATATTTGGAAGCCAGATATTGAAATCCATGGAAACTTCTAGTCATCATTACTCTAACTAGACTTGAAACTCAACTCAATTCTCTTCCAAGAACATTTATTGCAAAAAACACATCACAGAGAATGCAGAAGTTGTATCAGGAAAAAGTTGATACAATAGACCGAATTCATGTAAGATCAAGCAGCGAAAATGATCTATCCCGCGGATTCCTCTGGCATTGAGATATATGCATGTCTGGTCAAAATAAGCGAATATGTCTGGTCAAAATAAGCCAATACGTATTCCCTTGTTAAGCCCAAACTCGCTTCTCCCCGGAATTAAGTGGATTTAGTAAATCGTCGAAGCGAAGTGAGAATTTCCGAAGAATTAACGATCGGAGATAGCTAAAATCGCAATAATTGAGCAGCGAATCTATGCATCCCCAAGAATCTTGATAGATACCATACAGATGAGTGATATTACACCGAAATTCATCGCTAATATGTGGTCTCTAATACTCTCGAAATCCCGTTCCTTATGAAAATCAATCAAATCGTTATCCATCTCACTTTAGCTACAGAATTTTCGAGCATCTGCGGGAGATGGACGCAAACCTGATATACCTGATAGTTTTTAATACGTGATGATAATGCAAACAATGCCCATGCAGATACATCAGACTCGTGTGTGTTACGGGAGAGCGAAACAAAGTTTGCAGTTTTTGGATGCAGCATCGGATGCGCTCACGCTCGTTCGAGGTTGTATTCCGTCCTTAACGCCATCATCGACCCGCTACTGTAAGAGAAGATGTACCAAAGCTTCCAGAACTGTATAGAAAGGTCACAATATCACTCATAATGGTGCTGCGATCTTCTAACTGACAAGGGGAGCACTTAACTTCCGGATCGCCAATCTTCCCCAAAATTTGTTTACGATTTGGTATCACCTAGAATATGAAGAATCCAGAGTAACTCCGTCAAATAGGCCTCCTATTCAAAGTTACAGCCTATGACATTAGCATTGCCCATATAGGCCCATGTTAAAAAGTGAAATATATAGATATACTCGCAATGCTAATGTTTTAGCCTGTAGCTCTGAACAGGGGGCCCATTTGACGAAGTTACTCTGGATTCTTCATATTCTAGGTGATACCAAACTGTCAAAAAATTTTGGGGAAGATTGGTGATACGGAAGTCAAGTGCTCCCCTTGTGAGTGATACGGAAAGACTATTGTATTTCAAATATAACGCTTTTATCCAACCTTTTCAGGATGAAGAGACTATTTTAGAGTCATCCTTCATTTCATACATGATCAAGAAGAGTATCATGAGTTGTTCCAGTGTCCACAGTTTGGTATGATGAGGGCGAGAATGCGCGCGAGATTCTCATCAGAATTTCAATCGTTTTTGAGAAAGAAAATTTTCCAAGCTCTCTTCGTTGTCCAGTGCCAACTCAGTTTGACCTCATTTTCTACTCAAGTATTCCAAAAGAAAAATTTACCTCGTTCCTCCTCTCCGTTTTTGAAATATACTATTTGGATTGACTCTCTCGAGAAACCGAATTATCAGGATGATGAGGTTAATTCCCACACAATATGGCAATGAATTTCTGTGTAATATCACCCATGTAATGGTACCTAATACGATTTTTGTGGATGCACTGATCCGCTGTTCAACCCATTAATGCCCAGGATGACACTTTCATGACTTCTTTTTGAGGCTCGTTATTCAATACGAAAAAACCCTTCAAAAAGATCCCCAGAGCATGTATTCCACGTAAGATCGTCTGAAATTTTGAAATATGTGATGGGGATTTCCGTTTGAGGCGCTCCCGAAGAGCTACATTGAAGTTTTTGCAAAGAAATACGATTTTTCTCATTTCAAATCGTGTTTGATCGCCATTTTGACCCCTAAAATCGATAAACATGGCTCTGGAAGCTCATAAAACCGTGGCATTGGGTCCTGAGCTACAAAATCTAGGGGTCAGAAAAATTTCAAAAGGCCAATCCGTGCCCAAGATATCGACCGAAACGAAAAAAGTATTCTAAACGCCTTCTCGTCGTCATTTAAACCTCTCAACCTTTACGATTCCAATTGTGAGCATCAAATAGCCCCTGAAAAATTATCATACTACATGTTTTCGACGTAAAATTTTCTGTTCTTTCAAATTCCTTGGTCAGAATTGGAATAGGTTTTTTCAATTGGAATAGGAAATTTCACCTGGCTCCGGAAGGAAACAAATCTTGGCGAAACATAAGATTACGTATCCTCGGATTCTGGATTCCTCCTGTCTTTCCTGTTCTCCAGGTTGGAAGACACCCTGGTTGGAGATTAGCCTATTGGCGAACAGAACGAGTAAAACCATGCTCTCAGTCGCTTACGCTCGAATAGCCAAAATAATGCCTATTTTTGACACGGTAAATAGAACCTACAGCTCGCTCCTGGGTGGAGGCTCGTCCCCGCAACTTCTTACACGTACTTGGGGGTACTTTGGGAAGTACTTTCACAGATTAGTGCACATTAGTCCAGATGGGAGCATATGTGACCATGGTCAAAGATGCCATTTTTGCTAAAACAACGAAATGCGGCATTTTGTAACGCCCGGCGAAAAAAATCAAAAAAATAACCTCCGCCAAATTTTTTTTACTAAAAGTAGATGGCTGAAAGAACATTTTCGCACAAGTTTGGTGAAAAAAAATTAAGATATATTTTTGGAATCGAGTCCTGAATTTTCGACTTTTTCGTAAATAGCTCAACTTGTATCGGCTATAGCTCCTATAAAAAGTACGATAATCGACTTCTGCAGGTGGTCAAATTGTAGTTTTTTTCAAGACCTTCAAAATGACTACCTGCAGAAGTCGATTATCACATGTCTTCTACAAATTTATTTTCTGTCAGAGGAAAAAAGTTGTGCTTCCGCAGACCACGTGACAATGTTCCTGGTTGATCTAACAATCTCTCACAAAATGTTAGGAAAGACTTCCAGCTAACCTCAAAAAATTCTAGTGGGCGTGAAAACCTCTTCTTGAGCTAAAATTCTGGGGCAGTATCATTTTCGGGACCAATAGATATAAAAGTATACTTCCATGCAAAAAGTTGGTGGAAAAATCCGCGGAGTCGTGCGCTTGATTTGACTGGAATATACAAGTCCGTCCCCTGTATTTTCATTTTCTCATGTGTCATTCATTTTTTGCGGAATAGAAACCAGCAGAACCGAAAGCCTCGCCTAGTATGACGAAGGATAAGGATATCGGAAAACTGAAAGAAGAAAGAGATGCAAGTATGGACAAGGTGAAGAAGCAGAAAATCGAGATTTGCAAGCTACAGAATGAGTTACAGAGAGGAAAAAAGCTCAGAAAAGATTTGAACGATAAATACGAAAAGTACAGGAAGATTTCGAGGTAGTTTCCCAACTGAATCGCAATCTGCAACAACAGATAATCGATCGGTTCACTGAGCAAGAAAGTAAGTGAGCCTTCAGTACTGAAAGAGTGTGAGTTGGTGATTTCCATCATGGACCACACCTCCATCTTCTTTACATCCTTCGTCATGTTGCCTTGAGTTCTTCTCTATGATTTTGCATCTCATCGCTTCGACTCGATCATTCCAATGTATGAAACTAAACATCAGTTTTGATATTTCACCCTACGATTTTTCAACTACTTTCCCTTTCTCAAGAGTACTCACACATTATTCGAGCTATCTTATCGCTAGAATATGATTTGAAGACCATTTGCCAAAACAGAAAGATGGAGATGATGAGAAATGTTGGAAATGAAAGATGAACCCAATAAGTGGCTTCCTCACGATCTTCTCTGCCTCATATATTTCCAGTGATCGCTGAACAGTTGCAAAATAAGACGGAAGTGAAAACTGCGGACAATTTTCCACCTATAGGGTACGTCCGATCGGCGGATGGCAAGGTATGAAACAATTCCGTAGTATCCCTCACCAGATGTAAATCAGCCAACTAAAACAATATCACCATGCAATATAACGCCATGTGAATCACTAACTTGGTATCACGTGCAAACCATACAAAGCTCGATCGTCCCTGTCGTCGGTTAAATATTTTTTACTCTTCAGTCTAATTTTCATTTGAGAATACCGTCTAGCCATGGGTCGGAGAAATTTCATTTGGATCATCCCGATACAATATTAGCGTTCATTGATTCAATGTATTTTCAGCTTCATTTAGGAACAAATCTGTGGGTTGAAAATAAGACATACCTGGATGTCGCAAACAAAGCAAGCAGTCCTACCGCATTCGTCAACAAAATGTTGTTGAAATTGTTCCATATTACTGATTTGATGAATGCAACAATTTCGGGGAAGCCCAGCAATAAAACTTTGTCAGAATTGAATAAATTGAAGAAACTAGTTGCATCAAAGAGACAGGAGGGGGTGCGAGAGTCGGACGATGAAATGGAAGAAATGGAAGAGAGGATAAGGAGCTTGAAAGAGAAGATAGACAGTGTTGTAAAAATTGGTGAAGGGAAATTGCTGATCTGCAGAAGTAAGATGTTTATTACCAATCTTTCTCCACAGACTCTTGCATCGACGCGCATGACCAAACAAGACTACAAAAAAATTATATTCTCACCGAATAGAACATGGAGTCTATTTTTACTCTTGTCTCGAATCCGTTCAAATTTTTTCAGTACTTGCACCTCAAAATTCTCTCAGTATCGTTAGCATTCTTTCACAAAATTATTTGCGAGTCAATCTCAGCGATATATTCAAGCAGGAACTTCAGAGCGTCACAGTCATAATTTGCCATGAATGGCGGGAATATCGACCTGCAAATTATTTCTCCACGTTGAAAGTCCTTACGCAAACCGCATACGCTCTTTGAGATATTGACTCAATTTCCTTCCCTATCAAAAAGTGTTCTATTTATATGTTCCAGAGTGCTATGAGCTCTGGTTGAAAAACGAATACCCGAAGCATGCTAAGAACTATGATGACTCAATGTACGTGTTCGAGTTGAATCAGTTTGAAATCTACGTCACTAAGAAAATTTCGTATCTGAAATCTCCTAAACAACGATCTCGAGCTGTGTCTTCGAAAGATGAAGAGGAGGCATTATCTTCAGAGCCTTATCGAATTCAGAATGCGATGAACGATGATCAGGAACTCCCAAATGAGAACCAAGAAAATCTGGTAGTTGAGCCGCCAATAGGAGTCGAGGTTAGTTCGTTGAAATACTCACCGCATAGTTGGAATATGGTATGATCCAAATTTTCTCGGAGTCCCTTCTTGCATAAGTCGATTCAATTCGAAGGGATCAAACACTAACAAGGGGGACCCACGGAGTGCGGGTCACCAAAGCTCACCAGACTTCTCTCACAGTCTTGTACCACCTAGAATATGAAGAACCCAGGGTAACTCCGTAAAATGGGCCCTCTATCGGAAGTTACAGGCTATGACATGAGCATTGCCTATATAGGTTTGTGTTAAAAAGTGATATATATATATAGATATACTGGCAATGTTAACATTTTTGCTTGTAACTCCGAACAGGAGGTCCATTTGACGGAGTTACTTCGGATTCTTCATATTGTAGGTGGTACGAGACTGTGAAGAAAGTTTGGTGAGATTGGGTGACCCGCACTTTGTGGGCCCCCCTTGTAAGTCTGTTAATTATTCAAGTTGCGACTTCTTTCAAAATGCTCCCATGTACGGAAGTTTTTCGATCAATGAATCAAGTGAAATGATTGAATTTGCTCCTATCCTTTCCCATTTGAGCAGCTGAGCAACTTCTGGCTCAGAAGAGCTTTGAATGATTCTGATACGATCTATGAACTCAGTATAACTCATCGAACTGTCTTTGAACAGATCGATCTCAGGTTATGCCTCTACAAGAACAAATCTAATCAATAGCCTCCTTCACCAACTTATACGAACCATATTGTCGAGATCCGCTTTCAAAAATATTTTCTCACTCTCGATCCACAATATTGAGGATTCAAGTGTACTGCATCAAGATATGTTTTTCAGGATACCGAGGAAGTGGGATCAACAGACAATAATGCCGAACTATCCGATATTGATGAAGATAAACAGTGACTGAATATGTAGCATTTTAGAAAGTCATCGGAGAGGAATAAAATTCTTTGATATATTGCTGAAAATGTTGTGTCGATACAAGAAGCCCCACTATGATACAATAATAAGGCCGTGTCTGAGTCGAGCTATCAATATCATTCTTCTAATAACGCAAGAGAGCGTGCTACATCAAACCCACCGAGTCAGTGGGAAAGCAGTGATCGCTGAGACATAAGTTGACGACGATTCGAATTTGAATTGACCTACTTATAATCCATTGATTTTCCAACGAAAATGAGGACTTCGATCAGTAGCTGATAATAATAGTGACGGTGATGAGACCATGACAGAACATCATGATTTCTTAGGGAGGAGGCAGAAGTGTTTTCAGATATTGTATCTGCAATACCTTGATCGGCCATGAGATCGTTTCTTGCTATCAATTGAGTTAGCTAAATTTATGCAGAATCAGAATTGAATCAGATTGAACCGTGTGTGTGCTATACCAATAACACGGATAGGATGGAATTGGATGCCGGAGCGGATTAGATCGGTATAGGATTCGATTAGATCTGGAACCTCCCATGCAGTCAAACGGGATTAGAACGGATAGGATCCCTGCTCGCTTCAGTGACGGATAAAATCAGGATTGGATCGGATTGAACCGTGTGTGTGCTATACCAATAACACGGATAGGATAGGATTGGATGGCGGAGCGGATTAGATCGGTATAGAAACCGATTAGATCTAGAGCCTTCCATGCAGTCAAACGGGATCGAAACGGATAGGATCCTGGCTCGCTCCAGTAGAGGACAGGATCAGAATTGAATCGGATTGAACCGTGTGTGTGCTATACCAATAACACGGATAGGATGGGATTGGATGACGCGCGGATCAGATCGGTATAGGATTGGATTAGATCTAAAGCTTTCCATGCAGCCAAACGGGATTGAAACGGATGGGATTCCGGCTCGCTTCAGTGACGGATAGAATCGGCATTTGAGCGGATTGTCGGCAATACTATTTCCCTGTATTTGTTTCCATCGAAAGTCTTAATTCCTATGTGACAAAACCAAATAGGAATCTATCCAAATTTCCATCGTTCAATAACACTTCTCGAGATCAAAACGGACTGCCCATCCCTCTCCGACTCAATCGCCAAAAACGTGTTTCACATATGGGATAGAGGCGGATTCGTGATTTTCCCAATCCGATCCTATCCATCCTTTCCAGCAGGGCAGGAGCTCAGAAAGCCACTCCGAAACTCCCGTTTTTTTCCGTGGGATTGAATGAATGCTCTATTTTGGTTACGCTCCGCGCGATGATGCACATCCCATGCATTCTATCACCACGATGATTCGTCTCAGAAAGCGATATTTTAGTTATAATAACGATAATAATTTGGATGAAAGATGCAAGCGTCAGAACGTGCTCGAGCCTGTAATACCGCGCAGCAGCAACTATATACTCGGCGTTTCGTAATAACTGCCGGCGGGCGATTAGTGCTGACGACTGCGCAGTGTCGAGTAGAGACAGACGAGCGTTTGGTAAAATCTACTGGGTTTTGAGTTCGGAGAGCCGTGCTGCGCCCACGTAAATCGAGCCGCGCGAGCCGTCGTACTTTCTACCGAATTTCGCTCTCAGTGTAGTACGATTTCGATCTCAAGATGGATCATTTCCCGTGGGATCCACACGGATTTCCGACGATCCGGGGCCCAATATTGGTGCCACATCGCACTGCAGTGGATCTGAGGGACGGCTCTGGGCTCAAAATATTCCTAGTCGATCCCGAAACCAACTGGATTCCTCATCGAGTCGGCAGGAATAGGATTCGGCCCCTAGAATTTATGATTCTGAACACAATCTGCAATTATGTCCGATGATTCTGGGCCTAATACCGATCTCAGATCGCACTACAGTGACTCTGTGACATGGGGCCTGAGCCGAAAAATTACATGTCAATACCAGAATGTCGATTTATCATCCAGTTGACAGTAGTACGATTCACCCCCTAGGAATCGTCATTTCCTGTAACATCCGCTGAAGTTTTCGACGATTTTGGGCCCAATACCGATCACAGATCGCACTGCAGTGATTTCGAGACACGGTCCTCGGCTTAAAATATTTCTCTTTTGATCCGAAATGTGCTAGGTTGGTTTCGAGGGTCGCGGTAGTACGATTTCGATCTCAAGATGGATCATTTCCCGTGGGATCCGCACGGATTTCCGACGAACCGGGGCCCAATACTGATTCCACATCGCACTGCAGTGGATCTGAGTGACGGGACTGGGCTCAAGATATTCCGACTCGATCCCAGAACGAACTCAATTCCTCAACGAGTTGGCAGGAATAGGATTCAACCCATAGAATTCATGATTCTGAATACGATTTGCAATTATGTCCGATGATTCTGGGCCCTATACCCATCTCAGATCGCACTGCAGTGACTCTGTGACATGGGGCCTGGGCCGAAAAATTACATGTCAATACCAGAATGTCGATTTATCATCCAGTTGACAGTAGTACGATTCACCCCCTAGGAATCGTCATTTTCTGTAGGATCCGCAGAAGTTTCCGACGACTTTGGGCCCGATACCAATCGCAGATTGCACTGCGGTGATTCCGAAACTTGGGCCTGGGCACAGGATATTCCTTTTTCAATTCAAAATGTACTGGTTTGGTTCCAAGGGTCGCGGTAATACGATTTCGATCTCAAGATGGATCATTTCCCGTAGGATACGCAAGGATTCCCGACGATCCGGAGCCCGATACTGGTTTCACATCGCAATGCAGTGGATCTGAGCGACGGCTCTAGGCTCAGAATATCCCTAGTCGATCCCAAAACCAACTGGATTCCTCATCGAGTCGGCAGGAATAGGATTCTTCCCCCAGAATTCATGATTCTGGATACGATGTGCAATTATGTCCGATGATTCTGGGTCCAATACCGATCTCAGATCGCTCTGCAGTGATCTGAGAGATGGGACCTGGGCCAAAAAATTACCTGGCAATCCCAAAATGTACTGGATTCATCATCAAGTTGGTGGCAGTGCGATTCACCCCCTAGAAGTCGTCATTTCCTGAAGGATCCTCAGAAGTTTCCGATGATTCCAGGCCCAATACCGATCGCAGATCGCACTGCGGTGATTTTGAGACACGGGCCTGGGCACAGGATATTTCCCTTCTGATTCAAAATGTGCAGGGTCGGTTACAAGGGTCGCAGTAGCACGATTTTCATCCGAACGCGGATCGATTTCCGTGGGATCCGCACCGATTTCCGACAAACCAGGGCCCAATACTGGTCCATTATCGCACTGCAGTGGTTCTGAGTGACGGGACTGGGCTCAAAATATTTCTGGTCGATCCCAAAACCAACTGAATTCCTCGACGAGTTGGCAGGAATAGGATTTACCCCCTAGAATTCAAGATTCTGAATATGATTTGCTATTAGTTCCGATGATCCTGGGCTCAATACCCATCCCAGATTGCACTCCAGTGACGCTAAGACATGGAACCGGGGCCAAAGTATTGCTGTCGATCCCGAAATGTACTCGATTTGTCATCCAGTTGGCAGTAGTACGATTCACCTCCTAGAAATCGTCATTTTCTGTAGGATCCGCAGAGGTTCCCGACGATTCTAGGCCCAATTCCGATCGCAGATCGCACTGCAGTGATCTTGAGACACGGGCCTGAGCACAAAATATATCTCTTTTGATTCTAAATGTGCTGGGTCGGTTTCAAGGGTCGCGGTAGTACGATTTCGATCTCAAGATGGATCATTTCCCGTGGGATCCGCACGGATTTCCGACGATCCGGGGCTCGATACCGGTTTCACATCGCAATGCAGTGGATCTGAGTGACGGGACTGGACTCAGAATACTCCTCGTCGATCCCAAAACCCACTGGATTTCTCATCGAGTCGGCAGGAATGGGATTCACCCCCTAGAATTCATGATTCTGGATCCAATACCCATTTTAGAACGCGCAGAGTTGGCAGGAATAGGATTTACCCCCTAGAAGTCGAGATTCTGAATACGATGTGCAATTATTTCCGATGATTCTGGGCCGAATACCCATCTGAGATCGCACTGCAGTGACGCTGAGACATGGAACCGTGGCGAATATATTGCTGTCAATCCCAAAATATTCTGGATTCAACATCCAGTTGGCAGTACTACGATGCACCCCCTAGAAATCGTCATTTTCTGTAGAATCCGCAGAATTTTCCAACGATTCTAGGCGCAATACCGATCGCAGATCGCACTGCGGTGATTTTGAGACACGGTCCTGAGCGGAGAATACTTCTATTCTAATTCAAAATGTACTGGGTCGGTTTCGAGGGTCGCAGGAGCACGATTTCCATCCTAAGATGTATCCCAGCTAGGACGAAACGTTTCTAAAACGTACCACATTTGGTTGCGGTGGGAACCTGGGAACCTTTCGTTGGGCGTTTTTGTACCGTTGCAGCAACAATGTGGCACCAGCGGAATGTCCGCAAGCGAACCGTTTCCCTAGAGTTTCGTCAGGGTTGTCGAAACGTTTCATCGCAACGAAAACAAACTTAGAAAATTTTTGTTAAATAAATAAAAAATTGTTGAACAAATTGTTGCTCGCGCATCGTTTGTTCACACTCATCTTTGGGCTCACTCCGAACTTTGTCTAGATGCCCTAACACTTGGGAGTCGGAAAAACGGCCGTTTTGCAGGCCATGGGGTGATTACGCAACAGTTGAATTTTTAAATAAACAATCCGAATTTGTTAGTTTATCGGTGAAACGTTCTGACAACGATAGTGAAACTAAAGGGAAACGATCCGCTTGCGGACATTTCGCTGGTGCCACAACGTTCCTGCAACGATACAGAAACGCCCAACGAAAGGTTCCCAGGTTGCCGCCGCAACCAAATTTCGTACGTTTTAGAAACGTTTCGTCCTAGCTGGGATCATTCTCCGTGGGACCCGCACGGATTTCTGACGAACCGGGGCCCGATACTGGTTCCACATCGCACTGCAGTGGATCTGAGTGACGGGACAGGGCTCAAAATATTTCTAATCGATCCAAAAACCAACGACATTACTCATCGGATTTGCAGGGATAGGATTCGACCCCTAGAATTCATGATTCTGAATACGATTTGCAATTATTTCCGATGATTCTGGGCTCAATACCCATCTAAGATCGCACTGCAGTAACTCTGAGACATGGGACCGGGGCGAATATATTGCTGTCAATCCCGAAATGTTCTGGATTCAACATCCAGTTCGCAGTACTACGATGCACCCCCTAGAAATCGTCATTTTCTGTAGGATCCGCGGAAGTTTCCGATAATTCTAGGCCCAATACCAATCGCAGATCGCACTGCGCTGATTTTGAAACACGTGCCCAAGCACAGGATATTTCTCTTCCAAATCAAAATGTTTTGGGTTGGTTCCAGGGGTCGCAGGAGCACGATTCAGATCCCAAGATGGATCATCACCCGTGGGATCCGCACGGATTTCCGACGAACCGCGGCCCAATACTGGTTCCACATCGCACTGCAGTGGATCTGAGTGAAGGCTCTGGGCTCAAAATATTCCTAATCGATCCCAAAACCAACTGGATTCCTCATCGAGTCGGCAGGAATAGGATTCACCCCCTAGAATTCATGATTCTGAATACGATTCGCAATTATGTCCAATGATTCTGGGCCCAATACCGATCTCAGATCGCACTGCAGTGACTCTGAGACATGGGACCTGGGCTGAAAAATTACCTGTCAATCGCAAAATGTACTCGATTCATCATCTAGTTGGCGGTAGTACGATTCACCCCCTAGAAACCGTCATTCCCTGTAACATCCAAAGAAGTTTCCGACGATTTTGGGCCCGATGCCGGTCGCAGATCGCACTGCAGTGACTCTGAGACATGGGCCTGGGCACAAAATATTTCTCTTTTGATCCAAATTCTGCTGTGTAAGTTTCAAGTGTCGCGGTAGTACGATTTCGATCTCAAGATGGATCATTTCCCGTTGGATCCGCACACAGGGACTGGGCTCAGAATATTCCTAGTCGATCCCAAAACCAACTGGATTCCACATCGAGTCGGCAGGAATGGGATTCACCCCCTAGAATTCATGATTCTGAATACGATTTGGAATTATTTCCGATGATTTGGGGCTCAATACCCATCTCAGAACGCAGTGCAGTGATACTGAGACATGGGAACGGAGCCGAAATATTGCTCGTCAATCCCAAAATGGACTGGATTCATCATCTAGTTAGCGGCAGTGCGCCCCTGGCACCGTGTTAATTGATGATAATACACACAATTAGCAGTAAGTAGAGTTCAGGAATCGAAGAATTTGCAGGATCGTTCGTTAATGAGTGTTGATCGACGAATTTTAGAGCGTACCCTTTTGCATTGTAAACTCCGCGGTTCAATAATCTTCTTCCTCCTATAGTTTGAACGCCCAAAAACCATTAGGATATATCAAGCACAACCACACTATATACCGAATGAGTGCGTTTAGGATTAGAGTGAGTAGAATCGTCAGAAGAGCACGGAAAGCAGAAATGTAAACTCCGTGTCTTGTAACCTCCGTGTCCTATACTTGCTACTACTTCAAATGCTCTTTTTGCACTCCACCGTGGCCCTAGTTCTAATGCATTCGGCCCTCTCGTGATACTTTTTCTGCATTCTGTTGATGGAGTAGGCATGTATGTGTGTGCTAATGCACGAATGACTGTGAGGTTTGATGCATGTGTGCTAGTCCCGGTGGAATCGTCAGACTCTCCGAATCAATTGAGTACTGTCAAGCAGGCATGTGTGTACCCTGCCTAAAGTATCCGACTCGGTTTTTCCGAGTCAGCTCAACCGAGTCAGTCGAGCTGTCCCAAATCGCCGACTCGTCGAGACCGACTTGGCAGAACCGACACATCTGTTAATGAGGGATATGATTGGTTGATTGAGATGAATGAAATGATTGATTTTTTCAAGTCCTGAAATTATTTTTCACTCAATGATAGATTGGGAGATATTCATGAGCCGGTCTAGCCGACTCGGTTACACCGACTCGGCTAGACCGACTGAAGAGTCAAAATTTGCCTTCAAACCCCCTGCAGAGCTTTCTACTTCCCAACACCAAAAAATCATGCACAATATAAATTACACAAATTCTGGAAATTACCGTTGGATGGATGAATCATTTCTTTGACAAAAGTCAGTCAAAATACTTTCATCTTAGCACACAATCTTTTATCGAGAGACAGACTGAAAAATTGTAATCATTCGAATGAGCCGATTCGGCCCAACCAACTGGTTCCGGACGACTCAAGTGCAGCTAAGATTTCTTGATGTTGGTGAGTAATGAAACTTTTTTCATCTAATGAGATACTGTCGAATATCACTGAGTCGATAGAGCCGACTCGGTTGCACCGACTCGGCTAGACCGACTCGAAAGGCAAGATTTGCCTCAAAATCTTCCGCGAAGCTCTTCATTCTCCAAGATCAGTAAGTCGCGCAAAATGGAAACCATACAAGTCTCAGAACACTTATCCCAATGTGGATCAAACACCTTTTTCATCGATGTCAGGGTGAATACCCTCCATTCAGCACACAAGCCGTGTTTCTGAGTAGAAGACAGGCTGATAAGAGACTAATACCACTCGGTCGAGCCGACTCGGCCCAACCAACTCATTTCGACCGTCTTGAGCAATTATATTTGCAACTACATTTTTCACGAACATCCGAAATTTTCGACTAAACTTCGTGGAATTTGAAAAACTACCGGTATTACGGAAATAATCTACAACATGGAGGAATAATCGTCGTCTAAAGTCATTTCAATAGTCTTATCGCTGCGTTAGTACTTATAAATCGTCTTTACTCGATGACAGATGAGGAAATAGCGGCGACTGTTCGACGGAGGATCGACTCGGCTGAACTCTGGCTGAAAATTCACGATCGGCATCAAACTTTTGCGCAAAGACTACTCTCTCAGCATCAATCAGCTATTATATAGCTGAAATATCAGCTATTACTCCCATGGGACGTCAAACTGCTGATCAAATCAGCGAACACAAAAATCACGCTTAAATCGATAATTCTGATGAAATAACTCCACAAATCCGGGTTCTAATATCGACATGAACACATCAACGACTTTTCCAGACCAAGTCACGACGAACTAAGGCGTATTCGTTCGATATCTACTCATTTTGTGCCACTGGAGGCCCTATATAGCTGATTATAATCAGCTATAAATCAGTGATTGTAGCTGAAAACCAGCTAACGTAGCTGAAATTCACCTACAGTAGCTATTCGTGTCAGTAAAAAACCGTTCACTGAAAAATCAGCTTATAATAGCTGATTTAGTGAGCTAACATGGCTGGAATCTCAGCTAATATAGCTGATTTTTCAGCTAAACGATATTCATGTTGTGCCGTATACACTATACAGTGTCGAGATCAGCATTGGATCGAAGGAAGATATATTGAGAAGGAGCCTAATATGACGACAACATAAGTATATGCAGATCGAGAGATCTTTATTTCCTGCTCGGAAGGTGAGGTTGAGGCGTATAACTCCGATCAGAAATTCCCCCCGCGTCAACAGAGCTTCCCCGCGGGGGCCCCGCGGGGCAAACCATACCTTCCCCGCAGGGCAAATGTATGGAGAAGCATATAGAGGTGTAACGCTTTCTCCGCGGGGCCCCCGCAGGGCATCCCCGGGGCAATATTCGCATAATGTACAAGTAATTTGTCATGAAAAATTTAGTATTTTTTTGGGCTTGTTTGTGATTACAACTCATGTCATTCCTCAAAAACTCAAGTAAGACTGGAAAAACGAGAGAGAACTTGGGTAGATATTTCTGTAGTCTGTGTTTACCTACTTCTGCTGTAAGGAGTTGGGATCTATGGACTCTGCTGGTTGGTGGTGAGGAAAGTTCTCTCCCTGGACTGAGATTTGAGTTAAAAGTGAGTTCTCAGTGATTTTAGAATATTGTGTGATCACCTGAAGGAAATTTCCCTCACAGTCACACATCTGCAGAAATGAGGTTAACTCAGGAACATTACGCAGGGATGTTATACTAAAGTGTTTTGATGCTTTTCGCACTCCATAACACAACTATCAGAATCAACTCAAGCTACAGAATCAAGACCTGATGCTATATTACAGGTGATACACACCCTCAGCCGATTTCTACTTCTCTGTAGAATATTACATGAAATGCAGGCATAGTGGAAATACTTGGAAAAAAATCTATGCTCAGTTATATCTGGCACTATTGAGCTTGCTTGTCCCAGTTTTGAAAAATGCTTTCTGCTCCACAGTGATGGGGAGTGCATGAATAGTTGTCACAGCATCTTCAATGTGCCCTTGGAGTATTTCTCGCCTCCAATTCTCATGAACATTCATATTCTGTCATGGAGTTTCTTCAGAGCTTGAATATCTTTCTATAAGTCTTGGCTCTAAGTCGCTTACTTTATATTTCAGGATACTAATTGTAGAGTTAAGCATGATATAACTCATCATTACCAGAATATTCACAGGAAAATTAGTATATCCCTAGCTATCTTATTTTGCTATGCCACAAAAATTAATCAAGTGCAAGCATTTGGTACTTGGTCGAAAGGAAGTAGAAATTCGAAAATGTGACAGTAAACCAATTCTTGATGGCACTCATTGAATAATCTCTTGCATCTTCTTTTTGCACCATAGAAAAGTAAGATATTTTGGATTTATGTACATAACTGAAAAATGACTGTAAATATTCTGGAGATGATCGAGTTATCATCATGTTTGTCTATCCAATTAGTATTCTAGAATGTGAAATCAGTGTCTTAAAGCATCCCAAGACTCATAGTAGAATATTCAAGCTCTGAAGAAATTTCTTGACAGAATATGAATGCTCATAAGAATTGGAGGCGAGGAATACTGTAAGAGCTTGGTGAAGATGCTGTGACAATTATTCATATACACCCTGTCACTCTGAAGCAAAAAGCATTTATCAAAACTGGGATGAGCAAGCTCAATAGGGCCAGATATAATTGAGCGTAGATTTTTTTCCAAGTGTTTTCACTATGCCTGCA
The DNA here is from genome assembly GCA_029851415.1 of Eretmocerus hayati. NCBI lineage: Eukaryota > Metazoa > Arthropoda > Insecta > Hymenoptera > Aphelinidae > Eretmocerus > Eretmocerus hayati. Next base: position 54,052,448 of record CM056742.1, on the reverse strand, counting down.
CTTTATGAAATATCCTACAGAGAAGTAGAACTTAGCTGAGGATGTGCATCACCTGTAATAGAGGATCAGGTCCTGATTCTGCAACTTGAGTTGAATCTTACACTTGTCACATGGAGTGCGAAAAGCATCTGATCACTTTAGTGGCCTGCGTAATGTTCTTGAGTTAACCTCATCTCTGCAGATGTGTCAAGAAAATTTCCACCAGGTGATCACACTATATTTTAATATCATTAAGCACTCACTTTTAACTCAAATCACTGTCCAGAAACAGAACAATCTTCATCACATATGATCACATACTGCAAAGTAAAGTACCCATCTCCCCACAGCGGACACAGCAGAAGTAAGTTAATATTTTGGACTCTACTTATAATAAGGCTCTTTTCCATGCCTGAGATGATTTTTCTGTTTCACTTGAATACTCATCAGAGAATGATTTGAGTTATAATCACAAACATGTGCAATAGTGTATCGCACTCTTCATCTAAAAATAACACTTACTTATGCGAGTATTGCCCCGAGGATGCCCTGCGAGGGGCTCCGCGGGGAAGGCGTTACACCTCATATGCTTCTCCATACATTTGCCCCGCGGGGCCCCCGCGGGGAAGCCACCGAAATTTCTGATCGGGACGTGCTATGGGGAGTGAGAGTTTCAGCGCCTCCGAGCGGTGGGAAGCGGCATGGCACGCCGCTGTTTTTACGGCACGCACATGGCCCACTTTTGATCCAGGTGCCCCACTTTCGATCTAGGTGGCCCACTTCCGATCAAGGTGGCTCACTTTCGATACAGGTGGCTCACTTACGATACAGGTGGCCCACTTTCGATCTGGGTGGCCCACTTTTGATCCAGGTGGCTCACTTACGATACAGGTGGTCCACTTTCGATCCAGGTGGCCCACTTTCGATCTAGGTGGCCCACTTACGATACATGTGGCCCACTTTCGATCCAGGTGGCCCACTTTCGATCTAGGTGGCCCACTTTCGATACCGGTGGCTCACTTACGATACAGGTGGCCCACTTTCAATCCAGGTGGTCCACTTTCGATCTAGGTGGCCCACTTTCGATACCGGTGGCTCACTTACGATACAGGTGGCCCACTTTCGATTTAGGTGGCCCCCTTTCGATCCAGGTGGCCCACTTTCGATACCGGTGGCTCACTTACGATACAGGTGGCCCACTTTCGATCTAGGTGGCCCACTTTTGATACAGGTGGCTCACTTACCATACATGTGGCCCACTTTCGATCTAGGTGGCCCACTTTCGATACCGGTGGCTCACTTACGATACAGGTGGCCCACTTTCGATCTAGGTGGCCCACTTTTGATCCAGGTGGCTCACTTACGATACAGGTGGCCCACTTTCGATCCAGGTGGCCCACTTTTGACGCACTACTTGGGACTTAAAAATCGGGTAATCAAATGGATCCCGATGCACTGAACGAACGATTTTATTACTAGAGCCAAAAATTTATCACGTGACACCCAGTGCGCAGGGAAAAACATTCCCGAACGGTGTATATCATCGTTCATAACCTTGTGTATTAGCTGATTCAATCATTGAAAATCCGTTCACGTTAGCTGACGAAATCAGCTATCACTAGTTGATCTTCAGCTACCCTAGCTGATTCGCGCTGAGAGAGTACTCTTCCACAGATCAAAACGTCGCACAACTTGTAAACCATGTGAATTTTGCCAATTTCCTTCAACATGAATGGATAACTGTTTAGATTCGTTTGAGTGAAAGCATGTTCTTTCTCTCAGCACACGACAAGTCTACTTCAAAACATGACAGATTGAGAAATGACAATCATTCCATTGAGCTGCCGCGACCCATTCAACTCGTTTTGACCGACTCGACGGATGAGTTTTGTAATAAATTCGTTCTCACTTGTGTTCTTGGAGTTTCGTCCGCTATGGATTAATGATCGTTTTCAATCCTTCCAGTTGCAGTAAGTTCATATTAGTAATCAAAAAGATGTTCAGCATGAATTACAAATAAAACAAGAAAACCGTCCGATAGGCTCGGTTAGGCTCTGTTGAATCTTATTGATTGTATAACGACAATGCAGTCACAGATGGCTACAATATTTTTCGCGAACTTATGGCTTACCATCATCTGGGGTTACTTTGAACACTCGAGGTGCAAGTTTTGATTTTCTGAAATCAGCAAAGTAGGGAGCGCAAGGGTTCTATAAGCAATTTGCTTGATAGTAGTATACGTATACAACATTTTGCACCGTGAGGAGGTCTCTATCAGCTGTAAGAGAGTTTTCAATAATTTTTTCGGATGGCATGATTCAGGAGCGAAGGAAAGGTACTCTAAACAATTAGTCTCATTTGAAAATTATTAGGGCGAATCCAAGTCCCCGGCGCTACATTTCATTATTTTTTTTCCAAACCGGGGGATCTTCGAACACTTAGATGGGAAAATACACGATTTTAAGACAAATTCAACACTTTTCAAATGCTCATAACTCTCGTCAACATCTTCCAAATGGACTCTACTGCAGCGCAATCGAAAGCTAAGACAACGAGCTTTCAATTGAATCTAGATATAATGCCATTTCAATGTAGGACTTACAAGTTATAGGAAAATTAACAGCAGAATTTTCAAAAAGTGTTCAAAGTAACCCCGGTTTGTGGTACCACATGGAAACGCCGTAAATCAATTAACCACCGGTGCTTATTTGACATTTACCCATCAATATAAATCATGAAGCTAACATAAATTCAACCATAATCTTGTTAGGATTTACAAAAAGTTTTAGACGTCCGAAGAGATTGAATGAAACTGAACCACTCGATGGAGCCACCTCACCGGCAGTGGGGTCGACATTCGTAGAACCATTTATCATACAGCATGTGGATTGTTTTCGAGGCATAAAGCGAAAAATTAAGAGGCACCGACATGGTGACTTTTCTCCAACACCGACAAATAATGAGTCGCAATAAATTTAGAAATAAGATCCTATCCACATCGAAACGATCGTAGTGGATGAGAGATGGAGAATCACCAGTCGATAGAACAAACTCAGGCCAATCGGTTGGCTGACCGATTCGAAGGAGAAGTTTTGCTGGTAAACCATTATTTGAGTCACAATTTGCTGAGACAATATTGTATTGTGCATCCAGCTTCGACTCATAAACACATTACATATAGATTGGGCAGGGGTCCCTCTCTCCTATATCAAATTGAAGCATGTGATCTCGATATAAAAGCATTCTTACACTATCCAGAACTTGAATCAACACTGGTCCTGATCGACTCATATTCGGATGATGGATGGGGGAGGAGTGGAGGTGACAATTATTCATTGAATATTCCAATTAGACAAGACACAAACTTTCATCAATTCTTCTATACAGACACAAGTGTGGTAACTTGCCGCCATCGAACCCTTCTCACCACGTATGATCATGAAGCTATCGTCCGTCCAGCCAACTACTGATGCAAGCTGCACCGGCTTCTTTAATCGCTTATTGTCACCATCTCCGACATAACTTCGTAATCGGAGTGGTGGATTTTTTACTCTGACATTAGAAAGAGATCAGTATTTGAAAAGAAGCCACCACTCGTTTTATTTAGAGAACATGACACAGTACAAATCCATACTTAGGAGCTAGATTTAACATCTCTCGATTTTGGTTTAATTGTAGTTGTAATCAACACTAATCAGTCATTAGTCGTTCTGAGAAACGAGAGAAAAACGTTCTCATTCAGATGACTGTGTTTCCGTATGTGAGTCTGACTTTGAGCCCGATGTGTCAGAGCCTGTACTAGAACTTCCGTCATAGTCCGATCCCGAGCTCGATTCAGATTCGGACGATGAGGTCAAGTCTGATTCTGAGATTTCATTCGGATCTCATCCACTTGCAATTAATGCGTTTTTCTTCGCCTGCCTCCGCAGAGCCTTGCGTTTATCTGAAACATGGGATCGAGGCGTAGCTCATAAGCTTCTCGTGTTCATGCAACATATTTTTATAGACGATCTCTTACAATTATCTCCTAGCCATTAACCTCCTTAACTTACGCCGTACAGCGATGTTCTAGCTACACCCAAACAACCTAGGTTGTTTTAGTCTCTTTAGACATAATAATTTACCACCCTCTTTACAATGGAGCTAATCGAATACTCAATTGTGATGTGAACAATGTCTCGTTAGATCTCAGTGAGAATTGCTCTGTAATCTTGTGACACTTACAGAGTTCAAGGACATTTATCCAGTAACACTCAAATTCGTAAAACATCACTTCAGCTGCTTCATAAGTTTCTCAGATAAGTTTACTCACTTGCTTCTGCCTTCACTACTTTTTTGCGGCACTCACTGATAGCTTTACCAACATGGGTCCTCCAAAGCTTTTTTCCCTTTTCCTGGCCCTCCTCGTTCAGCAATTCTTTCGAGCGCATTCGATGAGCCACTGTAATTAAAAAGAAGGAGTCTCATCGCTCATCTTCAAAACAAAGAATGTGACGTGGTAATGAGTGCTTTGCGTTATACATTTCATATTAGACTGATTATGTTTCGTTTTATTGACTATGAACCACCTCATGGAACTGATTTGATCGTAACATGATTAAGAGCCTGTTCGATATTTCTGATGATCGGGAAAATGATTGAAATTCCAATTCTCCTCCTCTCGTTCCGATCGATCATCAAACATTCGCAAGTATCTATTTCATTAGTTCATATTTAAAATATACCATTGGTAGGAAATCGACATAATTATTCGTGAAATCGTATTCGACGATTTTGCGATAGGGAAAACATAGACAAATGCATTGCACTCTTTTGAGACTCCTGTGATTCTTCAACTCTCAATGCATCTAGCGTTCCAAACGTTCGTAATGAAGAAAATTCGAAATTTTTGAAAATTTGATGTTTGGGCCTAGGGACTTATTAACGGGATGGATTTGGCACAATACACGATAATGAATACTCAAGATATTTGGCAGAACTGGAACTACCCTGAAGGTGGGGGTGGATACACTTCGACTATCGAAACTCAGTGTGGTATCTATGCTCATTTTCGGGCCCCTGCTTGAATGTGAACTACCCTGAAGCAGGGGATAAAATCTGAGAAAATTCGATTTTTCTGTGGATGAGCTCTGATGCTACATTTTGGTCCAGACATCCGTAGATAATGGTAAGACGATACTCGCTACCAAATTACAGCCTCCAATTCCAATGCAAACTACCCCTCATGACCATAAAATTGGTTCTTCTGAAGAATCACCCCCGACGCTAAATTCCGTTTTGGATTTCTGTCTCTCATAATGAAGCAAGACTGTATACAGATTTGCGGTCTTCAAATTGAATGCGAACTACGGCCAATGAGATGAAATTTAGAAAAATTCGTTTGTCCGCGAGATGAGCTTTGATGCCAATTTCCATTTCGGATTTCTTCTTTTGATGATAAAACGAGACTTTGTACCGATTCACAAATCCCAACTCGAATGCGAACCCCATGATAGAGGTATGAAATCTCAAAAAATTTGTTACTCTGGTGGATGAGCTCCAATGCCCAATTTTGTTTCGATCCAACAACGCATCCCAAAAACGAAGGTGGGTACCCTTATGCTTGAAACGAGAATTCTACCAGGGAAAAACTAACCCTAAAACCTAGGATGACAATCACCACTGCGAATACTCGAGTGTCGAGAACAGAACTCCTGTTGGGAATAAATTTACTTCAAGAGTTGATAACATCATAACAGCTAGAAACGCTCGGATGTTCGGACAGAATATCTCGTCAAAAACGAGTATTCAGAATGAAATCCTGCATCAAAACTTCTCAGATCTCCCATACATGCTACACCATTGTGCAGGTGCCCTATACCATACCATACTAAGGCTGGATACTCGGAGTATATCGACCCCCACGTTTAACGTATTGTGATGTCGAGCGCCACTCGACATCTTTTAAGAAAGAGGAAGAAAGGGCGATAGAGAAAATTTTAGAGTAAGTACGCGAAAGAGAGAACGGACGCAAAGCACCTCTCTCGACCCCAAGGCTGACATAAGATTAGCCTCGGGAATCGAGATTTGCCGCTTTTCCCTCCCGATTTCTCTTTACCTGAAAAAAAAAAAAAAATAAAAACAGGTGAAGCGAAATGGTTGAAACTTGGCAACACCGCGAGGAAAGCCTCTGTGGTGTTGAAAAGTATAGCGGCCGGGCTCACGCGAGTCCCCGCGAGGTTGGTGATGAGAGGAGCGCTGAGGGGAGGGAAGATGCATGTATACAGTGCAACATCGCCCTTCTCCTCTCCGAGTCTATACACGAGCCTACACAATCTCTAAATCGACCTTTCCTATGCTTCCTTTCAAGATGGCGGCGGGCCCCGTCCCTGCCAACACGTTCCCTAGCCTCGCGTCGTCTGCATACACGGCCGGGCCACGCGACTCGAAGTGAGAGAGATAGAGAGTATATATAGCTGTCTCTCTCTAACTCTATGCTCGAGCGCGACCAGAGCCGTAGACCTACTCGATACTCCTGCGCTCCTGATACTTGGTCCCGGCGTACGGCGAGTCAAAACGCCCCTTGTGGGTGGGTTTACCACCCCCCCCCCCCCCATATGTGACCATGGACTAACTGACACGGCGTATCAACGAAAGATAATCCCACTACGCAAATGTTCACCCCTTTTTCGCCTAACCCTATGTGAAATATCATGATGCCGTCCCAAGGGCCCAAAAATGTCCCTTGGCACCTCTATAGCACATCAATATCGCGCACGATCAATTTTTTTTGATATCATAACCTCCCTCGTGCGAAACCGCGCCCTAGCTAGATTCCCACTACAGGTTTCTCCCTCCCGTCCGATTACCACCCCCTGACTCTGGCGGCCTAACCTCGACAAAGAATTCCAAAAAGAATAGCCTCACGGTCTATTGTACAAAAATTCCAGTTTGTAGTTCCCAAAATAATAAAAGTTCCCTCGTATTCATCCAAAAGTTTATCCGTCAAAGGTATTTATTGTCTACGTGCCCAGTTGCGTGAGACAAAGATTTCTAAATTTTCCAGTAACAACTGATCGAGGTCGCTCGCACCGCCGGATGCCAGATTTCACATCTCACCAATAAACTAAAATTGAAAATAAACTTCCCGTGAGCACTAAAACTGCCGTAAACCCCAAGCGGCGATGCACTTTTGATTCTTGAGCGGCGATCCAAGAAGCTACGGCTGTGCTTAAACAAAAGATGCAGCCTCGAGCCCAAAAATAATTCAATTTTATTATCGACAGCTCCGTCCCTCGACCTTTTCAAATAAGTGAGTAACGACGACATGAAAGAGTTTGTTTGGGTTAATGGTTAGAAAATCTTCGGGAGTCTTGCGGCCCGGAAAAGTTTTACGAGGCAGAGGCGTGCAGGCACAAAGGCAAGAAACCTTCCCAAAATCTGAAAGCGCGTCTTTATGGACCTTTGTTGAATTTAGAAATCGTCATCGTGCCGGCGCGCATCTGCTGACTAAAAATTCTTTAAAGTGGATGTACTGATAAAACGAGAAAATCAAGATAGATGTGTGTTTAAGCGCAGATTCCTATTATACTCCAATATTTAACCTTATAATTGTCATGTGTATGCATTCACAATTTGCGTTGAAAAGATAACCTCAACTCTGCTAAAAGAATGTAGAAAAGATTATCCTTTTCAGTAAAAGTTGAATCACTTCTGACAACCTATAATCATAACCTAGCCGTTTTTTTTTTCTTTCGAGTGAGAACCTCATTTATGCGAGAGGCTCCCTGTAATCTTTGTAATCTGAGCAAACCGCAGCAAACGATATCGAATGAAGAAGGATATCAATATATACTCCCGATTTCCAAAATATAAACGAAAAGCTGCTGTAAAAATGGATGGTGTTACGAATATTTCAATGTGAACATCTATATTTAATGACTATATATGTGCTGAATATTGAACATCCAAATATTTAACAAAAAGATATACTCCAGAAAATGTCTGGATAGTAAGTATTGTTAGCACTGTAGGGCGCCACTCGTCGGGACACCTAATATTCGTAGTATCAATTTTCAACGCAGTGAGCGCCACTTGACAGGACCCAAAATTTTCCTAGTGCGAACTTTTAACACTGGTGGCGCCACTTGCTGGGACCAAATTGTACGTCCCACCAGGCCCCTCTCCAAGATGTTGCCGCCTCCAGACTACAAGACCCAACCCTCCCTCTAAACGCATGTATAGGGCCCACGCCCTTTCTATTGAGACTAACTTCATTTTGGGCGTTAAGGCTCGGGCTAACAAAAGACTATGAACACCAATTACAGGGTAGAATTCTACCCGGCCATTTAGCCCTTTTGTTGAGATTTCCCTCTCCGGGAAATGCAGTTTCCGCCCCAAAATCATCGGGTCTCTGCACCAGAGTCCGCTTTTCACTCTGCTCCTGGACCTCATCAAGACCAGTCGAGCAGCTCTCTCTTCTCCAGTTTCTATTTCGTTCAATTGCTGGACTTAGAATTTTTTTCTCTTCTACACGCGACGCGACAACCATCATCATTTTCATCAATCAACAAGTTTTGAACCACCTATCTCGGACCACAAGCAGCCCTGCCCGCTACCCCCAGTTTATAGTTCTTTCCGGATTTTGATTGTTACCATTTCGGCACAACATCTTGGGGAGGATTTTCACCTGGAGCCAAGATTTCCCACCTTGAGTCCGACATCGTGTAACGAGTGGGCCCAGGGACATTCAACGAAATAAACTTTTACATCACCATCAAAAAAGTAAGTCGTTTTTTTTTTATATATACTTAGTCATCTCTCAAAAATCATCGGTTTTGTAAAATCATTCTCACAGTTTCTTTGTGAAGTGGGATTCTTTTTGAAAATATTTCTAGAACCGCGTCGCGAGTGAAGCGTGATTCGAGCCAGTATATTACACCTGAACTCACGTAGCTCCTAGTAACTGAGGGAGGAAAAATACTCGACTGATCGTCAGAGTTATTTTTCCAGAACCAGTTATTGAGGAGCTTTTTAGGTTCAAGTGTGAGGTGAATTCGCCGCAAGCTAGGTTTCCTGTGTTTTTTTTTTATTACCGCAATCTTGTATTTTTGAGCCATTCCTACGTTCAATTTTTTTAGGGAACAAAAGTTTCCCGAGTCCTTGGGGTCACTCCCAGACTTAAAAATTTCAATTCGGCGTCAGAATAAACTGTAAATTAAAGTGCTTCCGATGTGACAGAAGCACTTTTCTTTTCTGGAGGCCCCGGAGGGACACTTTGAAACAAAAAATTGGACAGAAATGCTCAAAAATAAAAAAAAAATTAGCTTAAAATCATTTTGATTGTTCTCGGAATCGTTGGATTTTGAAATCTCTACTTTCACACTAACAGTCCACATTACTAACACATTCTACTCACTCGAATGGAATCAGCTTCTAAAAACGTGAATTCAAACTCACAACAATCACCGTACCCGGTGCGTCAAATCCTCGTAGATCCGGTTAATATAATTAATCAAATCTCAGAAAATTGGTCGACAAAAGTAAAAAGCTCAGAAAATTTCGTTGAAGTAGCTCAGAAACTTCTTGGCGAATCATTCATAACTCCAAAAAGTTCACAATATAAATTTCATAAACTTCCTTCAATTCTGGAAATTAGATTTGCTGCTCAATTCTCCAGAAACTTGAATTTAATTTCTCATCCACAAACACTTTCCACATACCTAGATGATGTTGTCATCAGAAATGAAAAAACAAAAACTTCCATGCCAAGTGAAAAAAATGCAAAGTCAAATTTAGTTCAGTCAAATTTCTCCAAGAAGTTTCAGAGTCCTTCATTCAGATATAAAATTCACGACAAAAACCCTAAATCCGGCATAAATCCTCGCAGAAAGTATAATACTCGTTGCTAAGAACTATAATTTTGGAAGAATAGGATTCTCAAACCTTGGTTAGTATTTCTGGAAACTCCTCTGCAACTCTCAGCTCAGCGATAAAGCCTAGATATCCAAGAAAACTCTTATATGATTGGGATTGGGGAATATATGATTCTTCATTTTTTTTGTGTATGTACAAATTCTTCCAAAATCTTGACGTCAACCTCATCTCTCTCTAATTTCCATATGAAAAGCTCACAAAGTTTGATCCAAGAAGAAAAACAGTTTTGAATCACTAAGCTATTACCCTACAACATCTCATTATTCTCGTGCAACATTCTCTCAAATTTTCAAGTTCTAGGTTCCAAGTGAGAGCCATATCCATATCAAATCCTTATGTCATCTAAGATTCAGTCAGCTTCCCATTTTTCACAATATCCGTGTCTCAATTAGTTTCAGTGTCAAAAGAAGAGAGGTTCATTCCAATTAGCTCATTCAATCAGTTGCCTTGTCGTCTAATATCTCCCTCAGTTATCCAAGATCCAAGTCCGACATAGCTTACAAACATCATTCAAAAGTTAATTCTTGTCAAAAATTCATCAAAAAGCCGAGTCCTGATATGTAGTACTGTGTTTTTCCAAAATAAAAATGATGAACGACTGCGTTTCCCGTAAAGCATAATTGTGACTGAATGACAAATAAGTAACAGCCCCCCACACGGCACCAGATAGGCATCATCATATGCGTCGCCAAACAGCTGATGACATGGGCCGTGGGGAGCTAGCAGAAAGAAGCACAACACCCCGTTTGATTCAGACAGCACCTTTTCTTCTGAATTTTTAGCTTAAAAATTTGAGTCAATTCGAGTTTACGTCAATGGTTTGTGAATGAGGGTCCCGTTCTGAAGTTCATGTTCATATAACAGAAGCTAACATGGTTGTTTAAAATCCGGCAGAAAATCATCCAAAAGCTCAAGTCATTCAAGAGGCCAAATAGGCTCACCCGTCAAATCGTTTTACTCAGGCGGCCTGGATCAACAACCAATATACCAGAAGAACAAACTTCCTCATAAACACCTTCTGATGTTCAAAATTCGTACACAGCCAGTGAGCAGTCTTCTTGTGTACTTGAAAGCTGCAGGGAATAGTTGAGGCCGGTTGTAGTTACTCTAAACGTGTTATGAGTTCTTTCCATGTAATAACACCACAAAACTGATCATGAGTTGGATGAGATATAGTGGAGTATATAGCAGTCACCTGAAAATCATCTGGACATCAGTAAACTACCAATGAACACATTCGTTCATCTCAAGTTATATTTTTTTTTACCTTATTCCAATCAGTCGTGTCCAAAGCACTGGCAGATAGGGTTTAGAGTATACCCGTGCACTATGGAAACCTGCTTAGTTCATTAGCTACAGTTGAAAACATGAAATGAGGGTAGGAGAAACACAATTTTACCGTAACTACACTGAAACTCATCCCTAAACAATGAGCAAGCATTAAGTAGCAGGGAAATGTCGAGAAACAACCCCCAAGTATCCGTCATTGGGCATCACCATATGTTTCAAAAGCATGCATAATAAAATAACAATATCTCTCGTTAAAAATGATTTTAAAAAAAATATATCACATCATTTTAACAAATTGTATTGTAACAATAATTCACAACATTTTAACAATTGTTCATGGCTTTGCAATTTGTTCTATGTACAAAACTCTATGACTTAGGATTTTTCTGGGATCCATTCAAATCTTGAAAGGTACTAGAATATCTTTGACAAAATAGAGGCGGTCCTACTCTCCTATACTCTAATGGTTGACGAGGAGATTCCATTTTTCTATACTCTAGCGGTTCATAGGAAGAAGCGTTAAACTTTGATTTCGATTGCTCATCAGAGCAGCTGGTATTGCAGGAGTACTGGGTGAACCTCTAATCGTTACAAAAATCAGCCAGTACTGACCATCAATACACTTGGACAAAAAGTCGAATATTCCCAAACAGATGGGAGTGGACACATGCACAAGGTTAGCAAAAATATTATTGAATTTTAAAGAGTATTCACCTACATATCTCAAGATTTCTATTGCTATTGTGATTACTGTCATCAACAGGACTGCTATGAATCTGATAGCCTCACAAAAGTTTCAAGAGATAAAAATCTCCTGAAAATCCAAGGGCGGTAATTCTGAATCATTGGAGCTCAAGATGTTCCTGTCTAGATCACGAAAAGTTTGAACAAAATGGATGACTAAAAATATTTCCTTGGCGCCAAACTCAATTTACTTGAAACCAACGCTTCCCCAGAAGTATATTGCTGATTTTCACCCATAAAAGGCGGTCTTCTGATTCATGATTGTCAAGATCATCTGTTATTCCAACCCACTTATCTTTAGATAAGCCTACAAACGACTTCTGAGCTTTTCTGAGATTCTGACTAATTTATGCATTTGAGTCCACCACTGAGAAAACTCAAGCTCTGTCGAGGAACTTTCATTATTCAATGTTGTTGCAGAGCGTAATAAGCACTGGGTTTACAAAAAATTACCTCATGAGCGCCAACCTCATTGTAAATGTTAGCACCAGCACTGTAGAGTAGGCAGCAGAATTTTGTTACAAAAAGGTACCCCTCCACCAAGATATCAACGAGCTCTGGTAGTCATTTTCTTCTTGACGTTTCAAGAACCTGCTACTATATTTTTAAAAATCAATCACAGACACCTGGGGGAACGTAAAGCCTCATTACTAATCCAATAGCAGTAGTATCGTTCCTATGTGTCAAACCTGTTGATTCCTCTCGTTACCAACTATTATTCGCAAGCTTGTGATCCTCATAAACGTACTTGGGTAGCCATCACAAGTCTCATAGCGTATTGGTCTGGTGAGCAGGTGGTTATGGCTACTTTCCAACCACTTTGGATATTCCGTTTTCTATCAAGGTACTCATAACATCCATCTGTGTACGAGCATGAGGAATAGTACGAACTAACCCATTCTGTTTCTTCTAAGCCTGTGGAGTCAGTAAAACATTTCACCAAAGTTGAGCATCTTATTTATGAGGAATAAGCGCGACGTTCAGTAGGATACAGCTGTAATTTTGTACTCATCTGACTTAGTGGTTGTCCAATGGACACTCCCCTCAGCTTAGATTTTCATAAGAAAAGGGAATACGGCAACAATAGTCTCTTCAAAAGGTAAAGTTAATAACTTGTTCTGTCAGTATCAGCTTCCACACGCTTGTCGCTCCGGCATCGTAATACAAGATTGGCATATTTACGAATTAAGCACACCGAACCGGGACACCGAATCACGGATTACCAAAATTACGCACCGCAAAAGCCGGATTGTGTTGACAAAATAAAATCATTATTCCGAAACTTGAAATAGATGCGTTCAACGGAGCGCCGTGGCGTCGTAGCGTCACAACAATTTTGCAGCGTCGGACATTTTCAGGGCCCGTCAACTCCGTGTTAAAAATGTGGCCACCGTGCTATGAGGATAGGGAGGCCACGAGCATAGCGGCAAGCGGGAGAAGAGTGGATGGGAGAGACGAAGAGAGGCCACAAATGTATGACGGGTCACTTGGAAGCAGGCGCATCGGTGGCTCGCCGCGCGCTGCTCGTATATACAATATGCGGCTGCTCTTTGCGGATGACAACGCGTGTAGAAGGCTGCTCTTTCGAGCTGGATTCATTGATAAAACTAATCCCAAAACCTGAGAAGGTAAACAAACCCACAAATAACCGGATGCTCGGACCAAAACTATTTTCGGGGCAGGAAATTAACCCCCAAAAGGGCAAATTAACCCGCAAATGCCCAGATGCCCGAACCGAAAATTCTGTCGGGGGAGAAAATTAGCCCCAAAACCTAGGAAGGCAAATTTACCCGCAAATAACCGGATGCTCGGACCAAGAATTCTGGCGGGGGAAAAATCAACCCCACATCCTAGGAAGTCAAATTAGCCCGCAAATAACCGGATGCTCGAACAAAAAATTTTGTCGGGGGAGAAAATTAGCCCCAAAACCTAAGAAGGCAAATTTACCCGCAAATAACCGGATGCTCGGACCAAGAATTCTGGCGGGGGAAAAATCAACCCCACATCCTAGGAAGTCAAATTAGCCCGCAAATAACCGGATGCTCGAACCAAAAATTTTGTCGGGGGAGAAAATTAGCCCCAAAACCTAGGGAGGCAAATTAACCCGCAAATCCCCGGATGCCCGAACCGGAAATTCTGTCGGAAGGAAAATCAACCCCAAAACCTAGGAAGGCGAATTAACCCGCAAATGCCCGGATACTCGGACCAAAAGTTCTGGCGGGGGGGAGGCGTGGGAGGGGTGTGAATCCAATTCTAAATCCTAGGGAAGAAATATCGTTATCTGTTCCTGTTACTTACTATTTGTATACAAAATAGCGATCTTCTGCTATGTTTATGAGAATGATTGGGCACTGTTTTGTAAACATTTGGAAAAAGTTACCCGGAAAAACCGTGTGGAATTGCATTGGTTTTGGTTGGTTTATGTTAATATTGGACATTGGAAGGATACGAATTCGATCGCTAATTGTCCATTTCGTCGTTTAGTTTGAAAAAAAAATAAAATCTTCATCTACATTAATGAAGATAAAAATGTCTTGGAGTTATTCAAAAACCAAACGACGCAGTCGATATTTTCCGATTCAATTTTTACGCTTCCACTGTCCGATAATTACGTAAAAAATCAGAATCGATGCAATCCTTCCTGGCTCTTTTGGCATTCCCTCTGGGAACGTTTTCAGAAGAGTATCACATCATTCTTATGGATTAGATAACGATGTCTTTCAGTTTTTCGAAGACTAAGTGACGAACTCATTTTTTTCTATTGAAATTCCATCCTTCCAATGTCCCATCTTCACATAAACTAAGCCAAATCAATGGTTTTTTATAGTCTTTTTTGGGATAATCTTTGGGGATGCTCGATAAAGAGGCTCTCACCCTTCTTATGAATATAGGTGAAGATGTCTTTTAGTTGTACAAAAACTATACGACGAACTCGATATTATCGATTGAATTCTTATCCTTCCAATGTCTGATCTTTACATATACCAATCCGAATCAATACAGTTTTCCGTGGCTCTTTTGAGATAACCTCTGTGAATATTCTCAGGAGAGTGTATCATCATGGATGTAGATGAACATCTCATCATTTTTATAAATGTAGATGGGGATCTCTTTATGTTTCTTAAAAACTAACCGGCAAACTCCCACAAACCTCGCAGAAACAACTCTTTATGGAATATTATTCAGAATGTCTAAGATCTATTTGTCTGAAAGATTTTTGAAAGGCTTCTGAAATAGTTCAGTGCAATATTCTATAGATATGACTGGAATATCTGTGGAATACTGTTCAACAGTTTTATATCAACCTCGTATTCAAAGATCTTTGCGGGGTTACTGAAAGCTTTTTGAAAGAATTTCAAAAGGATCGGAGCTCGAGAAAAAGCCCTGCATCAAAGTACTGAATACTGCATGTACATTCGTAACCGAAAATTAGCCATGTAATGAACTTTTTCTCGATTTTGTCAGTTCCGTGCATGCCATGTGAACCCACTAAGAGCCAATTCATGTAGGCACAAATAATTTTTGAGTGTGATGAAAATAGCTAAAATCTGCGCGGGAAAATTTCTCCGTCAACTCCATTATTTTTGCGAACGAGTTTGAGGGTAGAATCTTGGCTCACGCCCCCTTGAGCTTGGCGAAAACGCGCCAAATACAGGTGTCGGTCCTCTGAGTCAGACTCTGAGTACAATGCTGTCTCTCTCCCTCCCATGGCTTTTCACGGAGCCAGGTGCATCTTGCTCCGAATCTGAGCTATGGCTGTCAATTGCATCTATGTGCATCCAGTTGCATCTCAGAATACGAATAATGTACTCAGAGTATCTCAGCCATTCTCGTTGACGTTTCGTGTGCTCCAAAACTTCTCAGAGCGATTAATTGATCTTAAAGCTTTTACAAATTGTCTCTTCGCGTTTGTGGATACATTATTTTTTTTTTTGAAAGTGAGTGATGATAATTTTTATGTGATATGCTGCGAAATAGCAGAAAAAGGTGTTCTGTGCGTGGTTGTGTGTCTTCAGAAGACGTTGGAAAATTCTGTTTTCCCGACGACCAAGATGAAGCTAATGCATGGTTTCAAGACATTCAGAATAATTTTGATGGATTGCCGCTTGAAGAAATCAAAAAAAGGCGATACAAAGTGTGCCACCTTCATTTTCGTGACGAGTACAAATTCGAGTCGCAGGGTGCGAAGAAGAGTTGGAGATTCCATCCACAATACGCAAAAAATGTTGTTCCAGAAATCTGTTTGCCGCGCACAATCTCAGAATCAAATACTGTATCTCCGAACGAACGAGGTGTGCCGATTTGCGGCCAAAAAAGGAGTATGGAAGGTAGGTGACGAAGCTTACCTTCTACAAAACAGATATACATTTTATATTTGAGTCATGTTAAGAGGATGTCGGGTACGACGACCGAGTTTTCGGATTTCTCGATGAACTTTCGAGATATCGGGATTCTACCAAGTAACGCCGATTTTGTATGGCTCATAGAATCGGCGTTACTTGTTAGATTTTTGATATCTCAAAAATTCATCGAGAAATATGAAAACTCGATCATGTCGGTAACTGTACAATATTGATAGGGCTCCGACGTCCTCTTAATGTAGATATGGGCGATTATGAGATAGCTTAGGTATTTCGAGGCCAAAAACGGCGGAGGTCGGGATTTGGACCAAACATTGACTAGTTGAAATATAGTTGCAATATGACTGCTCATAGGCGCACTGTAAGGAAAAAATATTCAGTGCTTCAAGCACTTGCAAGCACTGCTTGAAATATTCAGACTAGCACTGTGCTTGTCTCAATTTTTCAAACACGTGCTAGAACCATCGACTCAAGCACGTGGTTGAAATTTAGTAACGTGCCTGATTGACTATCTAAATATATTTCAGCGTACGTCAAATTTTAAACCAACTCAAAATCTGTACATCAATTTTGGCACACAGTGGTCCAGCGGATATCAAAATTTAGATATGCGATTCGATATTTTGGTATATCTTTGAACAGCACGACACCCACTCGAATTTTGCCCAGAAATCAGAGCCAATTATCAGGATCTTAGTGATGCGGATCACCGATTTGCCGAACGAATCGCACACGAGTTAATTATGTGTATATTAGTCATTCTGAAGCAAGCTGGACAAAACCGTCATCAGGGGGGTCTGGGAAGAATCCGCAAAAATTTTTTCCCATTAGTACCATGTTGAAATAGTACGGAAAAATTTTTTTCAGATTTTTTCGGCCCCCCCCTGTGGGCCCCAGGGCCCATGAAAGGGCCATTTTAGGCCCTTTTGCTTTCTCAAAAGAGAAAGCATTCATTTGGTGCCAGCAGAATTTTCGTCAAATTTTTTCTAAAAAAATTTCTTTCTCCTCCAGTGAACCTCTTGAATACATGAAATTGGTACAGTCTTCTTCCTTTCCCCAAGATCTATCGAATGTAGGTCACAGTTTTTCGTTATAACCCCTCACAAAACTACTACAACCCCGTCTTTCGAGCCCTCTGTCCGTGTCTGTGTGTGTGTATGTATGTATGTTGTTCTCTATCGCTCAGCAAAACTCCTCACTGGTTTGATAGATCGTCCTGAAATTTTTATGCCATGTTCAGAGGCGTCTCTAGATGGGAATGCTAGATTTTGAGTGCCCCCGATGATTACTTTTATACTTATGAATTTTTTTTCATTCATGTATAATTTTTTTTCATCTTAAAAACTAAAAATATTCTCTCCTTCCCGCTCAAAAAATCTGAGGCTGTTGATTTACGCGTTTCTCGACGTGCTTAATCGATTGGTTAATACGGAATTTCGATTGAAGCTCATTTTATTATATCTGTAACACACCTCTCTTTCGTTGGGCTATAAAACCTTTCTAATCACAATTTAACAAAATTCCGTATCAGCCAATCGATTCAGCACGTCGAAAAACTTCTAAATTACTTCCTTTACATTTTTTTTATGTAGTAAAATGGAATACAAATCATTTATAAAATTTGCTTCTTTCCGAAAAATTCCAAATTTCTCATTAAAAAATTCACAAGTCAAAAAATATTCATGCGATCATGCTCAAAATTCACTGGCATTATCATCACAGTCTTTAAAATACACCCACAAAGCCTCAAAAGATTCTGTCAAATCGATCTCGAAATTTTGCGTTCCAAATGATACATTTTTATTCCAATCTTCACGTTCACCGACAGTTAATTGCTTCCTTTCCTAACATAATCACCTGTTTACCAAAATTCTGTATCAACGAATCGATCCAGCACGCCGAAAAATATCTAAAGTACTTCCTTGACATTTTTTTCATATAGTCAAATGAAGTACAAATCATTTATAAGATTTGTTTCTTCCCGAAAAATTTCGAATTTCTCATTAAAAAATTCAACAGTCAAAAAATATTCATGCGATCATGCTCAAAATTCACTGGCATCATCGTCACAGTCTTTAAAATACACCTACGAAGTCTCGAAAGATTTTGTCAAATCGATCTCGAAATTTTGTGTTCCAAATGATACATTTTTATTCCAATTTTCACGTTCACCGACAGTTAATTGCTTTCTTCCCTAACATAATCACCTGTTTACCAAAATTCTGTATCAATCAATCAATTCCTCGCGTTAATGAAAATTAATAAAGACCTTTACGTTATTATCACTCTGTTCCACCTACTGCAAATTGAAATTTACACTCCATAATTTATTCTTCAAATAACTAATTTGTAGAAAAATACTCAATTTTACTTGATTTTCTTCAAACCGATTCATTCCCTTTTCAATGTATATGAGTCATATTCATCAGACCATAAACCTGTTAACATAGTGAAATGTCAAACACAGGATGATGAATTAGAGCAAGATAGTAAAGAACAAAACATTGAGGAGGATATTGTGGATTTGATTGATGTTGAAGATGAAGATCAAAGATAAATGAAGGATCATGGATGTTTACCAATTGATATTACAGAAAGTCAGTATAAAGAAATTCGAAGAAATATCTCATGTTCTGGATCATGGTTAGGAGACGTTTTGATATTTTGGATGATTAAATATTTCAATAAAAATTTCATGAGGAGAATTGATTAATGTAACATATAAATGTATTTGAATTTTCGAGTGAATAATATGAGATTAGTTGACTTCTTCTATGGCAATGAGAAAGCATTCTGCTAAATTCTTTTAGCAGCGTATTTTAGCCTATTCTAGGAAAGTCATAGTTCCAACGCAATTCAATATTTCTCAACGTACTTCGGCGCATTCTTCTCGTCAAGACTAGTACTTTTGAAAAAAAAATTGTCCAAGGCCACTTAGTGAGCCTGACGACTTCTGCAAGCTAATTATTGAGAGCAAATTTTAGCGATTTTTGGGCCTGCTTCAAAGCGATCTAGCTCCTACTAGACATGTGATAATCGACTTCTGCAGGTAGTCATTTTGAAGGTCTTCGAAAAACCTACAATTTGACCACCTGCAGAAGTCGATTATCGTACTTTTCATAGGAGCTATAGCCGATACAAGTTGAGCTATTTACGAAAAAGTTGAAAATTCAGGACTCGATTCCAAAAATATATCTTAATTTTTTTTCACCAAACTTGTGCGAAAATGTTCTTGCAGACATCTACTTCTATTGAAAAAAATTTGGCGGAGGTTATTTTTTTTGATTTTCTTTTGCCTAGCGTTACAAAATGCCGCATTGCGTGGTTTTAGCAAAAACGGCATCATTGACCACGGTCACATATGCTCCCATCTGGACCGATGTGCACCAATCACAATTACACATCACGAGTACACCGAACACAATTCCGAGGCCAGTTTTGCTCTAAATAGTCGTCCCTCTGCCCCTTAAGAACTATTGTTTCTGTCGACGGGTTCTGACACCGTTGAGGCACTAGACGACATTCTAGAGCTGAACTGACCTCGGAATTGTGTTCAGATGACCATTTTGAATCGTACTTTCACACAGATTGGTGCACATCAGTCCAGATGAGAGCATATGTGACCGTGGTCAAAGATGCTGTTTTTGCTAAAACCACGCAATGCGGCATTTTGTAACGCTCGGCAAAAGAAAATAAAAAAAAATAACCTCCGCCAAATTTTTTTTAATAAAAGTACTTATCTGAAAGAACATTTTCGCACAAGTTTGGTGAAAAAAAATTAAGATATATTTTTGGAATCGAGTCCTGGATTTGCGACTTTTTCGTAAATAGCTCAACTTGTATCGGCTATAGCTCCTATGGAAAGTACGATAATCGACTTCTGCAGGTGGTCAAATTGTAGGTTTTTCAAAGACCTTCAAAATGACTACCTGCAGAAGTCGATCATCACATGTCTAGTAGGAGCTAGATCGCTTTGAAGCAGGCCCAAAAATCGCTAAAATTTGCTCTCAATAATTAGCTTGCAGAAGTTGTCAGGCTCACTAAGTGGCCTTGGACAATTTTTTTTTCAAAAGTACTAGTCTTGGAGAGAAGAATGCGCCCAAGTACGTTGAAAAATATTGAATTGCGTTGGAACTATGATTTTCCTAGAATAGGCTAAAAAAGGGCCTAAAATGGCCCTTTCATGGGCCCTGGGGCCCACAGGGGGGGGGGGCGAAAAAATTTTTTCGTACTATTTTAACATGGTACTAATGGAAAAAAATTTTTGCGGATTTTTCCCAGAGCCCCCTGATGACGGTTTTGTCCAGCTTGCTCCAGAATGACTCATATGTTTTCGATTCTTTTTGATTTTTCCCACATATCACGAAAGTTATTGGCTAAATCATAATTTTAGGACATTTCATCTGTGTTTAAGGCGACAAAGTTCCTAGAAAGGCTTTCCAGCTAGTGAATCTACGCATTTGAGCCCTCTTATTTCAAAGTTGAAGATCATTTTGGAAAAATTCCCTTTTAGGAGAGGATTGCATTCCGACCAGTCCCAAAAGATCTTGCATTCCTCATAAAGAAAATTATTAAAGTGCTCCAGCTGAGGCCAGCGATTCTCCTGTTCTTGCCAATTCGCAAAATGCAATGCGACAGAGCTCCAGCAATGATACGAATGTAATGTGTCTTTGTAAAAAACCAGCCAAAACGGAAACAGTCACCACCGACAGCTTGTATAAGGGTTGGTATACAAGCGGCTAATACGAAGACTCGACCCTTGCACTATATTAGTATTCTCACATGTAAATAATGTTCCAGGACAATCGTTTTTTACTTGTTTCAGTTATAAGACTGGGAAAGTATGCGGATTTTTCAAGTGGTGCTCTCAGCTTACGATTGTGAGTGAGGATGGACGTTTGGTTAACGTAAATGCAGAAATACACTCAAATACCAATTCTGTCCCTCGGGGTAATGCAAAATGCGTTCGGTCCAATGAATCCAAGTCAGTTGACGACCCAGCTGTACATTCGTTGAATGTAGCGGCTGTATTTTGCCGTTGCAAAAAGCCCGCTGGTGTGATCACCGTGGATAATGGAGGGAAAGCCAATGGTGAGTCTGTGCTGTATCAGATAATTATTCATCTTCAATCATCTCATTTTTCAACCATATAATTTCAGGACGAAAATACTATGGATGTACACTACCGTCGGGGCAACGTTGTAAATATTTTCAATGGCTATCAGATTCAGATACCATTGGACAATGCAAAGCATCTACAAAAGCGGCAAACCGTTATCCTTACGACAATTCACGGAGCAAGGAGTCACATTTATCTTATACAAAGCCCTATTATCCTCCACAATGTAACGATCATAACGTAGCATTTGATGACGAATCAGTTTGGATCTTGAGCGGAGACGACGAAGCACAAGCTTTGTCAGAATTTGAGGTGCGTCTGCATTATCTCTTTTTTTAATCCAAGTGTCAGAACATTCAAATATGATATGGTCGTTTCTTGCAGCAAATACCTACTTACAACTATGTGGACAAAAAATGGAATAGGTTGCAAACGATTGCAGATCCATTGAAGGGCTTCCCTGGTCCTAGAAGGAACCATGGTATAACTCAATATAGAGATTTTGAGACCCAGGCATTTCACGTACACTTAGCAGCAGGATTTAATAGCAAAGAAATCTATAGTGATTTGTGGAAACTAGATTTGAGTAGTCTCCAGTGGACCTGTGTATTTATGAATCCCTCGATCCCTATGCCAGTCACTCCAAATTTAAAGGGACCCTCAACACCTCTTCCGCAATCGAGCTCAGAAACACGGACAACAACTGACCAAGAATCACGACTGGGGGAAGAAAATCCACAGACTGTCGGACGTCCGGTAGGGGGTTCCGCAAGCAATCGGAAGCCACCTAAGACCAAGAAGAAATCCAAGGGCAAGAAAAGGTCACGGTCACGCAGTGGACGGAGATCCAGGAAGAGGCGGAGGAGAAAGTCTCGCAACAATTCGCAATTATTTGGATATCGATCATCGCAACCAGATCGAGAGTGTGAGTCCGATCGGTCATCGCTATCAAGCCAAGGGTCACAGACTGATAGGTCGTCACAGTCATCGTGTTATGACTCAGATTCCGAACAGTCATCTCAATCTGATGACCAGTCATGCGATGGTTTGTCGCAATCAGGCAGTGATTCAGATTCCGGTCAATCCTCGCAGTCAAATTCAGAATCTTCAGATGGATCAGATAATTGCCTAGGAAATTGTTCGAGAGCTCGCAAATACCATCGTGACCTAAAGCAAGAAAGGAAGAAGAAAAGGAATCTGGTAAAAAAACTCAACAGGTAGAAATAGAATGCTCTCCTATCTAAATATCGTAATGGTTTTGCATGGAGTGTGGTTGGTGGGAAATGTAACTAGTCCTACATAATTTGATCTTAGTGATATAGTATCTCTGTGAGTTTGACGAACCGGCATAGAATTTCTTAGGGGGTAGTTTTCACATTTCGGAAGCAGATCCTGTATTGGCTTAGCAATTCGTTGAAGGGGGCGCGACACAGAAAATATAGAAGTTAGGAATTCTTTTCTCAAGGTTGCATGGTAATCACAGATTTTCTAACAAACAATTTTTTACAGGAGAAACAAACAGTTAGCGGTGAAACAGACTGTGCGAGTGAATGAAAGTAAATTCAAGAAATGTTGGCGCCGAATGAGTCCGGACAAAAGAGAGGTTCTATCAGTGATGCTCGATGCGAAACCAGATAAGCGAGGCAACCGGTTCACTAGGAAGCAGAAACTCTTGTTTATGGTGCTCCTCAAAAAATCACCACGGGCTTACAAATATTTAAGAGAAAATTTGATCAAAGGTGCTCCTGGCGAGACGACTTTGAAGGACTTTTTGAAAAGTATCCCAATTCACAGCGGAATCTGCGATACTTTAAAGGCTCGCCTCAAGGAAGCAGTCAAAGCTTTACCAGAGAACCAGAGATGCGTAATCATTTCTTGGGACGAAATGAAGACTAAGGCTCAACTCAGCTATGACCCTATCACTGGAAAAATATCTGGATTTGAGGAGTGGGGCGAAGAGAGAACGCAGAAAATTGCGGACCATGCCCTAGTATTCATGATTAGGGGCATCCTGGATGGTTGGAAGTTTCCATTAGCCTATGGATTCTGCAAATCGGCAACCTCCAGTCCACAGATTCAGAAGTATCTGAAAGAGGTAGTAGAATTGCTGGTAGAAGTTGGATTGAAGCCGATTGCTACCGTGTGCGACCAGGGAAAGCCCAATGTGAGCGCTATCAATCAGCTTTTAGATGACACAAAAAAGCTACGTGACACTCGTCCAGATTTGAATCTAGAGCCCGGTGAGTAATTCTGAAAAACCAATGTTCATACTTAATGCCGATGATCTGAATTTTAGCAAGCTTTCGACAGTTCTCTGCACTCTCTCTTTATTAGCCGTAGAATATAAATCTTCCCCTTAGGCAATTGATTATTTTCAAGAATGAATTTGATCGATTTTTCGTTGGGTAAAAACAAAGCTTTCTTTCTAGAGAAAGCAAAAATAGACCTAGTCCCATTAATAATTCAACAAGTCTGAATTGTTGGGCCCTCATTTTTTCAAAAACTCAAGAGATATCCTCAAAGCACGTAATAATCTCTCTCAATACTTTTCCAGATGGAACAATATACGTTCGAGGAGTGGAACTAATCCCTTTGTTTGATGTTCCCCACATTTTCAAATGTATGAGGAATCTGTTATTGACCAAATTGCTGGAGGTCAACGTCAGCCATTTGAATACAGAGAGCCAAAGGCAATACGCACGCTGGCTCGTGATTCGAACAGCATATGAAATTGATCGCTATGGGCCAAGCAATGTGAGATTGATGAGAAAACTAACCGATAAACACGTTTACGAGGAAAAAATCAGCAAAATGGGGGTCAAGTTCGCAGTCCAGATGTTCAGCAAAGAGAATGCCGATGGAATTGATATTATATTCAGACGAGATGGTAAGAACTGATTTCCTCTGAAATTTGATAATTATTCAATGATTAAATGACAAAATCACATAATCTATCAGCAGGTCCCGTGCGAACGAGTCTTCACGGAGATAGAGTGATGCCGGAAGATTCAGCTCTAACAGCACATGTGCTTCGCCTCATGGACCAAGTATTTGATGCTCTGGATGGTCCAGCAGGTCCACATGATGTGAAGGCAAGGGCTAGGGAAGTCATAACACCAAATTGCTTCCACATGGAATTTTTACAGAAAACGAAGGCCGAGATCCATAACATGCGGTTTTGCGACCCAGATGATGACTCTCACAAACCCATCAATACTAGCCCTACCCTCAAAAATCTTGAAAGAAATATGGACAATTTGTGCCTCTTGTGGAAGAAAGTTCATGCCCTTGGATTCCACCAACTCAACCAAAGATACGTGAATCAAGATGCCCTCGAGAATTACTTCGGCAATATCAGACGAAACTCCGAAAATAGGCATCCAACCTGTGGTCAATTTGGTTCGGTATTCAGGATTGCGATGATCGATGAACTCACGGGAAACAAGAATTATTCCGATGGGAACTGCATGCTTGATGAAGGGATATACCTCTACTCGTGGGATGATTTACGTGGAGAAAATCAGAGTGAAGAACCTCGAAGAGAACAAGATCTAACCTTCCGTAGGATTCCAGGGATTATGCCGTTCAAGAGCAAAGATATTTATTTGCCCGAACTCAAGAAATTTGTGGCGAAATTATCGAGAAAAGTGAAAAAATGCCACCAGTGCCACTGTTCTCTCAGAAACGAGGCAACATTGGAACACCTAAAAAGTAGAGCAAGAGACGTGGAAATCATTCTGGGTAACACACTCCTTCATGTATTCCACGAAACGAACATCACAGCGAAGTTGGTGCATTTTCTCAAAAGAGAGGTTGATCTTGCTTTTTTGGACTGCTGCCCCACTCATGACAAGAAAGGATTATTTCTCGAAGATCTGGTTAATGAATACATCTTTTCTGTAGTATCATTCATTAACAAGGTCATCGAAGGGAAGATCACTGCCTCCGCAGAAGAAAAAGAAAATCCAGTCATCTCAGATGCTCATCAAATCCATCAAAAATCTTTGCTGAAGAAGAACCGTGATGTGTATCCAGTAGAAGACCCGTGAAGCAATTTAACTAATGTGATATCAGTTAGTCATTATCAGTTATATACAAACCAACATTATCAATTAATTATTGTAATTATGAGACGAAATGCAGATTGACGAATTAACTAATTAAAATTGCATGAAAAGACGTATAATTCAACAATATGGAGTGCAAAACTTATTTTTTCTCTGATAGAATTTTTGGTCAAAGTACGCAAGTATTTCTCGGGGTTATTTTCCTTCTGAGGTTTCACGGTTGATTTTCCCCCCGACAGAATTTTTGGTTCGGGCATCCGGGCATTTGCGGGTTAATTTGGCTTCCTAGGTTTTTGGGTTGATTTCTCCCCCCGACAGAATTTTCGGTTCGGGCATCCGGCCATTTGCGGGTTAATTTGACTTCCTAGGTTTTGGGGTTGATTTTTCCCCCGACAGAATTTTCGGTTCGGGCATCCGGGCATTTGCGGGTAAATTTGCCTTGCTAGGTTTTGGGGCTAATTTTCTCCCCCGACAAAATTTTTGGTTCGAGCATCCGGTTACTTGCGGGCTAATTTGACTTCCTAGGATGTGGGGTTGATTTTTTCCCCGCCAGAATTCTTGGTCCGAGCATCCGGTTATTTGCGGGTAAATTTGCCTTCCTAGGTTTTGGGGCTAATTTTCTCCCCCGACAGAATTTTCGGTTCGGGCATCTGGGCATTTGCGGGTTAATTTGCCCTTTTGGGGGTTAATTTTCTGCCCCGAAAATAGTTTTGGTCCGAGCATCCGATTATTTAAGGGTTTGTTTACCTTCTCAGGTGTTGGGATTAGTTTTATCAATGAATCCAGCTCGAAAGAGCAGCCTTCTACACACGTTGTCATCCGCAAAGAGCAGCCGCATATCATATATACGAACAGCGCGCGGCGAGCCACCGATGCGCCTGCTTCCAAGTGACCCGTCGTACATTTGTGGCCTCTCTTCGTCTCTCCCATTCACTCTTCTCCCGCTTGCCGCTATGCTCGTGGCCTCCCTATCCCTTCAGCACGGTGGCCGTTCTTCCTATACGATTTGACGGGCCCTGGACATTTTGAGACGCGTCTTCTATCTCTCTTTATTCAAGACGCAGAGCAGTGACTCTCGTCGTCTGCTCCCTTGGTTTTATACCATGCAGGCTACGTCTGGAGTGACGCGCGGCACGGTCCGTCGGTCGGCGAATCTGTCTTTCGGGAAGCATGAATTTTTGGGAGGAATGATTCGTGATCGAGTGTTCCGTTTTTGCAAATCTGGTTGCCGTAGTCTCCACATTTTGCTCACTTTGCATTCACGTTTGTATCGACAAAATACAAGCAAAATTTTTGATGAATCCAAATAGTTGTCGAAACAGAAAGGGGACTATTGTTTCAAGTATTAATAAGATAGTACTCACGCGAATAGGCTTTTGGACCTTCAGTCTGATGATTCTTGGGGATAAAATCCGAAAGTAAGGGTCGAAATATCGCGCTTCCTCATTGGGATTCCACTGGGAATAACCCGTGGTGAACCACCCAGATAACCCACAGATATCATCGAGTATATGGGCATAGTCACCATAACTTACATGCTTCGTGTTCAAAAATTCAGAAACTGAACATTGAGTCTGGGCGTGTCTGAGTCGAATTTTTTTTTCTCCTTTTATTATTTAATTTTTCTTGCATATTGAGCGATAATATGTTATAAAACCTGTACAGAAAGTTCATGGAATAAGTTAGAACGGTATATGTGATCCTCGCATGTATGGGGCATAAGGAAAGTAATGCACAATACGGACATCTCGACCCTTTATCTTCTGAAATAAGAAAAGGGATCGATCTGAACTTGCACTGCCTAATGTATCTTAACGGAAAGTGTTACCGCAATAGTATCCCTCAAAAAGGCTAATCACGAATTCACAAGTTCTTTGTCAAGCGCAACACGGTACCGTCTAGCATTGTTAGGGACATTTCTGCATAACCTGTTCAATTATAGCTCACACTCTTGCCAATCCTATACTACAAATATTTCTACTTTATTTGTGGACATCAAAAAAAAGGGGGAGCAAACAAAAAAAAATTTTTTTTTAATGCCACGCGCAACCCCATTCAGATTTCCCAGCACGTTTGCGAACAGAATTTCCACCGTCGAGACCATCAGAACACGCATGCTTGGCGGAGTCGAGTTCATTTTTTTTGGCATCCGGCTAGTGGGTAGTCCTAGGCGTCGCTCAAAAGCTCCTTAGTAACCGTTTGGAACCCGAAACTTGATGATTCGTGTCATAAGTACGCAGCATATCTGAATTCAGGAATTGGAAAAACGTCGGGAATTCAACGTCCGCTTCTAAATATCAAGAAGACGCGTTGACAGCGGAGTACTCAAAACCTCATAAGCCGGGTCGAAACCCTTGGTATCCCGCGCAACCAATGAGCCTCAGGTTACAAACCCAGGTAACCACTGAATGTTTTTCGTCACGTCAAATCATCCTTCGATCTAGGTTTTGAACGGATTTTGACTTGCCCGAAAAGCTACTAAACTCGACTGCGAACGTCGTGCAAATGCCTTGCGCATCTCATGCGCGCGGTCGGTCAGGAGCCTGGCATTGTCAAATTATCTATATATATATATATCACTTTTTAACATGGGTCTACGTAGTACGAGAGTGTGAAAAAAGTTTGGTGAAATTCGGTGACCCGGACCCTCCGAACTCCCTTTGTTAGTGAACGAGATACTTATTTTGAATGGTTTGCATTTCAGAGGCATCAAAAAATTGATGAGAGCGATTCGAATTGCATGCAAATATGAGCGAAATATTTCAATCCACACATTTTAGTAAATGACCCCACGGAATCTGACGTAGGTAAATTTTTGAACACGGTTTGGAATTGAGATTTGTGACGTTTTTCTTTTTTTTTCCTGAGATAACTTGCGAAAAGATTAAAAAAAATCTACATTCATGACCATATTGACTCCCAATGACTACAGATCATCAGCATGAATAATGACTTCTAAAACTAAAACACTGACAGATCTTGATATGTTACTAAAAATTGTGTGTGCATGACGAGGGCCTGACTGTGCAAACTATCGCTGAAAAGAATTTTAGCGGCGAGAGTGCATCACACTTAGGACGAGGTAATCAGATGGGCGCATCGCTCAGTAGCGCGGTCTGAAAGGTTATACGACGAGCGATACAACCCAACGGTGCTAGGAAAAAAAACCTGCTCATTAAATAAGTCTCGGCAGCCATGACGAATCTGAAAAACAGGGCGTTCCACGAGCTGGAATAACGACGTAAACGAAAAATCAGTGTGATACGACGATGTTGCACGACGTGAGAGTGTGGCAGATTTTCGCGTGAAACCGCAGTCGTAGTCGTATTAGCAGCAGCATCGCAGCATCAGCATCAGGAGCAGTATATAGCCGAGTAAAAGAAGGGATAGTACGAGTCAGCCGTTACGGCATTGCATTACGCATTATTTAATGGACGTTTCTCGCTTTGTGTTCGGCCTCACTCATTAGGCCCGGCTGGTGTGGATCTCTCCTTATCTCCCTCTATTTATTTTGTTCTTGCATGTGTGCAGGTGCATCGAATACCTCTAGATGAGCAGGCTTAATTATTTTTATAGGAACACCTAACTGATCTCAAATACTGTATGTTCAAGGAAAATCATGGAATTTTGATGCGAAGAGAAATTCCTCTTGGAACCACGCATGGTGTCTTCCATTGGCATCGACCCTTCCTCAACACACCAACGTTGGGTCAAATCAAGAAATATTCCGTACAACAGTTTTATGCTTTTTTTTATAGGGAAGATCTAATTCAATTTTGTTTTTCAAAATGATCTCCAGGGTCAGGAGAAAGTTTAAGGTCCCTTTCCTGCTTCCCGAAAAATTTTCCGTCAGAAAATCTTCCCCCCGAAGCAAGAAGGTTACCATCCCTCAATGTTTTATCAGGATCTGAGTACAAAGGCAAGGTTTCCGATTCGGAAACTTGGGTTGACTTCCAAATGACCTTGAAGATGACTTCCAAGATCAAACTATGGTTACCATCAGATGTCCTTCTCAAAATGAGGGAACTCGTGTTTCGCAATTTTCTATAATTTTCAACCGTTTTTGATAATGCACCAAACGGACAAGATGAAACACAGCTAACTTCTGGAATATTAGCTATAACTAAAGAACAATGACTGTGAGATCGTCATTCTAGAACTGAGATACTTTTCGAATCATTGTCAAGGCCCATACAATAGAATGAGAAATATCGAGAATCTTAAATAACTGATCTTCTCGCGTTTAGATAAGGCTTGGAGAGTTAAGAGTTAACTGCATATTGTAATGCGATCAACCCAAACTGTAACCATAAATTTTTTCGATTTTCTAGCAATCAAACGGTTCAGATCAGTTTGCTGGCAAACATAGCCATTCATGCAGTGTGGTTTGGCACAAGAGTAGTAGAAACAGAATGAAGAGAACGAGAGCGAATAGAGGATTGGAATCAAAATAAAAATGAATAGAGTAGAGAAGAGGTGAAGTTCAATTCGGCAAAAACAGTTGTTGTGAACAGCCGACTGAGAACAAATACAAAACGGTCACCTTGAAACGCTGTGAAAAACTGAAATTGTTTTGGAATCCCCATTCGAACAGCGATACTCTCAGAAAATATTGTTTCAAGGTGTGATTATTTCAAAAATTCCGAATCGAACTGCTAATACGAGGTCTGGAATTGTACCCCGCGTGTATCGAATTCCGCGACTACGGGGGCCGCAAATACAGAGGGCTACCTATACACCCAAATTCAGTGTCTCGTGTTCTATATGATGTAGTCGTATTCCTCTTGCTCAACGGTGTCCAGCTGTTCATCGGAGGGTTGATCTTTTTGACAAATTCATTGATGAATTCTGGTGTTAGATTTTTGGACTCTCGAAAGTATCTCACGGCAGCGAGTCCAACAGGGCCATTTTCAGGGAATGAATGATACCATTTCTCATACTCAAGGTTATCTGGTAAATTGGTCAATTATGTATTTCTCTCAATTTTTGTACGATTGGGCAGATTTTATCCATTCAAGAATTCTTTGTCCACATATGGTTAATTATATATGTATGTATATCACGTTATCTCTGTAATCGTTTGAATTTTGTGAATTTTCTATGTAGGATTGGTCGCACATTTTTTGGAGGGAATGAAAATAGTTAGTTTGTAAAATCATTTATCAAATCGTTCAGTCATGTGTAGATCAAATTACCACGACTTCTCAGTTTACTTAGGTTCAGATCAAATTCATTACATAACTCACGCCTCTACGAGTCATTTTCACGAGTGGCACCTTGAGTAACTACGGATGGGCATAGAATTATCCGACCTTGAAATAGTCAGATACATTTATTCATGGAACATTTTGTAACTCTCAATTTGGAGAGCCCAGATCACACTGTCGCGACAAGTTTCTGAACTCCACTTGCGAAAACACCAATAAGAATTACTGCCCTGATAACTAGGCCATTTTAATTCCGGTCCCCTTCATGACCGAATATTCAGAAACTTAACAGTTTTTTTTTTTTATGAGAAGTCTAGACCTAACATGTTGGACTTGTAGAGCCCCACCCTTACCCCAAACCGGGATCCAAACTGAACGTGTTCAAAATATCAACGATATTTTCGAATTGTACTCAGGCTCTTCATATCGAATCCTTATTTGCACAAGAGTTGTCTTACTGATTCAACGTAATAAGATCAAGAGAAAATTTTCGGGTTGAAAGGCTAACTTACTATCATTCAAGCTAGATTGATTGATACGATGCGCGAAATTCGTCAACTCGCACTCAGATTCCCACCCTTTGATTGTTAAAAAGAACAGTTGATGCCAAAAATTAGCCTCATGGCGCCTCGAGC
This sequence comes from Eretmocerus hayati, assembly GCA_029851415.1. NCBI lineage: Eukaryota > Metazoa > Arthropoda > Insecta > Hymenoptera > Aphelinidae > Eretmocerus > Eretmocerus hayati. The sequence continues at coordinate 54,021,131 of CM056742.1, read as the reverse complement.
TGTCCCATCTGAGCATTCTCCGGAACTTAGTAGAACTCAAGTTTTGAACCGGGAACCTTTTCAAGCGTTTTGCGTCAAGCTACACCCGCGAGTGACATACTTCCTCATCGATACCGATTCCAGAGAAGTACACTGCAGCATTTGTATGAACGCTAGGGCCTAGTTAGATTTTTTGTACGATTACTATCAGCACGATTTACATGAAACCTTCACTTTTTACACTGAGAACCTACTGTGTAGTTTCTGCAATGGTCCAGTAACTCAAGTTGAATCGGTAATACATTGTAACGACTGTTTCACGCGATTGTTCCAAAGAGGTTTACGCCTCTAAGAAGACATTCGATGAAAATTGTTAACTTCTGTAAAGCAGACCTTAATGAAATTTGAGATCCAACTCAACTGTTTTTTGTTCTTCAACCCCATTTTTCAATTGTATCTCAATCAAGGATGACTAAACATTATTTGCACCAGATTTATCACCGCAAGTATTTCCCGAAACTCGAATTTTCATATTCAGGATTTACGGATTCAAACCCGCACCTAAGCCGGTGACCCGAATAAATTTTTTGTATTTCTCCACAATATATTTCAATTGTACCTGGATTACCAATGCCAGCTCTTAATTTGCACAAGGAGTATTTGTAAGGACCGAGCCTCGATTAACGCGGAAATCATTTTTTTGTGTCACAAAACAAGATATCTAACAGATGTCATCCACCCTCGAAACTCTTCCCTAGGTCTTATCTTTATTTCGAAACATGGTAGAGAGAAATAAAAGATTTCCAGAGCACCGCAGGCTGTGCCATCTGAACAATTAATTGCATGAAAAACCTGGTTATTACAAAGTTTGTTGAGTAGCGGTTACACAGCAAATCTGACCCTTTTGCTCGCTTCTCTTTCCCATTCCTTCCGTACTGTTTCATTGGTTGGACGACTCCTTTAGTCGTCGGAACAGATCTATGCTTCGTTAAGCATCGATTCTCCACAACATTCTGAAGCTGACAAACGAAAACTCCCTTGAAATGTTACAGTGGGCAAGCAAGCGTTTAACCGAAAACAAAGACAAGCAGATCGCCGACTAGCCGTACAATACGGGGTAGAACTTCCCGAACACCAACCGGAAAGCCCAAGAATTTGGCGCAAAAATAAGAGGCCCGGGAAGATGCAACGGCTTATTAAGAAAGCACGAGCTTTGTATCAGGTCGAAAAACTGATTGATATGGGAATTTGGCAACCAAAGCGACCAAATAAACCCCTCAGAGACGAGAGTCCCGAAAGAGAACCTGACTGTACTGAGTGCAAGAGCGAAGAGAAGTGCCGTGAATGTATGAAGAAGATATTCCTTTCATTGAAAATTCCACGCATGCATGATAAAAGACGTTTGAATGAACTTATGAATGGAATTCAAATCAACGGCGACGAGAAAATGTTCCGGAAATTTATACTTCAGGATTGGACAAGACTCAATTATGAAAATAATTGTTATTTCCTCGATCTAGAAGTTTGATAAAGGCATCTGTCACAAACCACTCATTTACCAGAATCAAATAAAGTTTAATCGAACACTATCTTGGTCATATTGACACTCTTTCGAAATGTACCCTCCTATTAATAAAATAGTCATACAATCAATTGATGAAATTAATCAAATAATTTGGAGAGCTGGATCTGTATTGAGGGCGAGAAACCGCCTATTTTATCGACCCCAAATTGTAGAGTTGTTGATTTCTTCACGGACCATAGAAAATGGTATTAACGATCTCCAGAAAAGGGTACGAAATTTCCACCGAGAAATAAGATTTTTAGAAGAAATCGAATCAAATTGTAGACAATTAATTGACAATTATAGCGATATTTTGGAAGAATTGTGTCAGAAACTCTCCGAACTGAGTCTATAGTGACGTCATCGAAATGGCACTCCGTCGTCGAGTCATTCTCCCCACATTCTGCGAGGACTATCGCGAAGAGATAGAAGAGAGATTAACCGCCATAGACGAACACCATGATTTAATCACTGAATACTGCACTTTACTAGAAATAAGGCATGAAAAGGCCCTAAGGAAGATTCGACATTTAGAGCAGAACCTTGCTTCTTTAGAATCAGCCCAGAAAGAATTATTGCCGAAGTATTTAAAATTGCGAGAGCTGTTGAGCAAACAGAATGTCACAATTTCCGAGCTGACAACAAAGTTCGAATCACTTAAGATAAAATACCCAAGTGAATTTCCCGAAACCCACACTAACCCACCTTCCTTATCCCTCAATATTCAAAAAGATTGATGAAATTTTCCGGAGTTTTCGAAATTCGGCGATTCCGAGAATTTAAAGATAGCACGTAAACCAGGCCGATTCCTGACGCCAGCGTTTTGGTGTGCTTACAGGTAAATCGATAGGATCGAATACGATGGCACGCTGTTAACAACCCGCCACAGTCAACAACTACTGCGACTTCCCCACCTGCGTTTAGATTTCTAGTTTTTTTATCGATCCCTTATATGTCAACCTCGCCTTTCTGCAACAACTTCATAACCTTGAGCTGGCATCAAAAAAAGGTCTTATGTTCTAATAGATATTCAGAGGCCACTCAGTTCGTAATCCAGGCCAACACCGACACTACACTCTGTCGCCAATGTTTTGAACGAAAACATCCGCACCCAGTTTGGCAATCCACTCACTCGGTCCAAAAACACTTATGCATAACTCAGCCTTTAACATGCAGTAATTGCAGTAAACGTTTAATTATCGCTAAATCAATTTCGAGACAACCCGTCGAACGACTCAAAACCGTCGTAATTTTACCCGAATAATATTCTGCTTCTGAATGGCACGTCATCTATCTCGATTATCGTTTGGAAGGCCCTGTTCGTGCGGCGAGAATTGCTTGTACGTCTGGGGATATTACAAGGGAAAAACCAGTTTAAAGTTATACTGTCGAGAGTGTGTGTTGAACGAGAACACCTCAATATTTGAAACCCTCAAGGAAGTATTCAATTTTTATTGTTGCTTTTATTCAGTACGGGACGTCGTAACTTTCAATAACTGTCAGCGCCCTCTTATACCTTTGACCACAGACTACCCGTGCGACATAGCCATATGAGCGAGCAGATTGTAGATATTCCCAACAAGGTACACGCCATAGCCGAAAAAATCTTAGACCTTCATTATAATTTGGCACTGCTACTACACAGGGGACTAGGTTATCATCGCCTATCTTCGTTCCGCGTATACGTCTTGCCAGACGAAATTCAATCCTACGAACGCTGCGTAGTAGATGCGCCACACGCTGGACGCTGGGAATATTTGCATTTTGGATACGGACGAGTAGCCCCTACCACCCTGGTCAGATTACCTTCCGACTTTTCATTTGTTTTTGCACTGCGCTTCCTGGAAGTGAAGAGCTTCGTACTCTCAGGGTGTATAAAACAGGATTCCTTTGGTTACTATATAGATGAAGACACCATCTCCGTGTTGAATGGGCCGCATACCGCCTCGTGTCCGTTTTTGAGACCATTCCCGCGAGATCGTCTCTTCGCCGTGAATCGGGTACTTCTTCAGGTTGCAAGGAAGATTTCCGAAGGGCAGAGCCCCGTACAAAGTCTTAAAAGTACTTTTGACATTCAAACTGCCCAAGCCTGGATCAGAACTGCAAGATTAGCCAACGATAAGGCCAGAATCATCCTTAGGAGAAAAGCTTTTCAGCAGCGCGGCAGCGTATGGAGATAGCAAAGGCGACCTCATTCGGATATTCCGTCAGGAGGACCGACGTCCTGTTAGACACCTTATATTATTGTGCGGTCGACCTTCATTTAGCAGCGAGGAAGGTTTTCCAAAAACAACACCGTGCATATTTCTTCGTGTGCAAACCTATTATAGGTATAGCTAAGGGAATGGCTAGTAACGACGTCGTACACCAATATGCCGAGTTCGAGAACCGACGTATGCCAGTGCGTTTAGCAATTGGCCTCCTCCCCGAAGTTAGGCAGGAATTAGAACAGATACTAGCCGAAGTTCACAATACTGTACTAAAACACTGGTTTAGTAAGGACGTCTTTGGATATTACGTGGACGACGAAACTATCTTCCGCGGCCCCGCATCGTGTCAGTTCCCTTGCCCTTTTCTAAACCCGTTTCCTCTTCGGCAGCCTTTCCTAGCTGCACGGAGTGTACAATTCGTCTGGGATATACTTGAACGAGGAGAAGTTGCATGCCGTGGACTCTCCACATTGGAGCAACGTCAAGCCGCTAGGCTGTGGTTTCAGAGTCTAGGGAACGTGAATAAACTTCATCACGCCAATAGCACCCTTAGAGCAATCAAACTGACGAGCGAGCCGCTTCAAATCAAGCTAGAGTACGGGGAAGTCATTACCATTCCACCATAGGATGCCTGGGGATTGCCCGCTATTCCTTGGAATTAAGGCCCCCCCCCACAACATCGATGATCCCATCACTACCTCGGATCGTTTTAGCCGATAACCCGATCGACAGCGTTCTGGATAAACATTATTTAGACGCAACTAGACTACTATTAACTCTGCAAAACCAGTCATCCCTGAAATACCGGGTATACTTATACGTCCATCAGAATCTAACCGGACCACTCAGTCATATATATTCTGAAAATCAATGGTTAGAATTCATCGAGTTTGTAGAACGAAAAGTAGTCAGTAGTAACACCGCTAGGTTATGTCATACCATTGACCATGAATATTTCAGTCGATTTATCGAACTTCAAAGAGGACTTCTCCGTCATTTCCTGAGAGAATATAATTTCGGATTTTTCATCGACGACTTTACCCTCTTCGGAACACACGCGCTAGTGATACCACGGTGCCCTTTCTTACAGCCGTACCCGGTCTGCCAACCCTTTGCGGCCGCCACTTATATCCGTCGGTTCGAAACCTTTGAGAGTGGAACCGAGTTCGTACTTCAAACTGACGAGGACAACATCCGGGCTGAGATTTGGTACGCTAGGGTTATCACCGCTAACAAATTACAGACGGAAAGTTTGTCTAGACTGAGAGACTGATCTCCAATCGAAGAGACCCCTCATCAAAGCGCAAATCTTCAGTCATCTCGGTCCCCGACACGGATGCCGGGAGATTCTGAATCCAAGCGGCGCGTAGAATATTATAAGAAGGACCCGCAAAAGTCAATCCACGAAGGATAGATATCGTGGAGTAACTTTCCCTGCGAGTATTAGATCTACAAATGCGTGGGCCAGGAGTGCCGCCCATTCCTGTCGAAACGACATTCGACGAGTGCGAACGTTGTATACGACAGAACCCCGAAATTCCAGTTTATTATCAAGTCGAGCGGTATGGAGGAAGTGATTTGATCTTTTGCGGCCCGTGCTTCGATGACCGATTGAGAAGCAATCCAGTGGACCACCAAATAGCTAGAGAGGTTACCGATTATCACGATCTCGTTTATGCGGGAGAGCAAACGCATTGTGACGCATGCGAAGTAGCTTGTACAATAAAAAGGCACGCAGACGAGTGTGAAGAATGTATTGAAGTGTCCGAGCAGACTCGCGAAACCCCGCAGACGCTCCCGCGCTCACATCCGCTATTCATGTGCGCCCGTCAAAACCGAAACGTCCCAATTTATTACACAATCCGAACAGGACAGATTGGCACAGATTTGTGTGACAACTGTTACTCGAGCGACGCAATAGAGGCAGAATCAGAAATTGAGGTTGTAACAAATCACCACTCCTTCGTAGTGGGTGGAACGCCGATAAATTGCAGTAGTTGTGGAATCCCGTGTTTGTCTATCGAACCGGCAATCAACTGCGAGTGCTGCCTCGCCGAGTGCAATAGAACCTTCCCGGAATAGTCCATTCCAGAATTCCAGTCACTCGAGTTCTCCACGATTTGGGATAGCAGTCATCGTTGTCTACCGTTGTTCCCTTCATATCAATAGATCCAACAACTCCCTGGACCAAATTGTCAAGTAAACCAGTGAGGGTTGGGAACCCTCGGATCAATTGTTTTAATCAGTAGAAAGGCCCATGGAACGGAATTACGCGGAACGGCCCATAAGTGATGGATTTCGGTTGAAAAACCCTCCACCTCTTCAATATCAGGCTTTAGCCAGATTGGTAGACTTGTACTATCAACAGGCCAGAGAATTGTTTTGCGTTTTGAGGAACAAGCGTTACTTCTCCGGTAGGATATGTCTGCTTTCGTATCGCAGAAATCGAGACGACTGGATAACCACCTGGCGACGAAGTCCATCCGAATTCATAGATTGTACCCTCAAAAGGAATTTAACCAAACGGAAGGCTGATCCTTTAGAGGAAACACGACGAAGAATCATTAGCCACAAAGGGAAGATATATCGGTTTTGGGAGACTCCAATTGGTGAAATATTTCCTGATACCTTCTCCATACGAATCAATTCGGGAAGTAAATCCGAATACCTGGATCTCCCTAAACCATTCCACAAACTATTGGCCTGTGGCATTGAGCATCTCTTTTCTCTTGCCATTAAAACACACCTTTTACAGGACGACTCTAATTGCATCTTTCTCAATCGAAACTCCTATGAGAATCACCGTGTGAAGGAATGGAGAAAGCCCATCATCGGACTCCCATTCATACCTAAGCGTGTATATTATACCTTGCGATTCCAATTTATAAAAGGAGGACCCCGACGCGTACCTTATGCCGATAATAGACACATAACCAGATTGAATTACCCAGGTATTGATCGTTTGTTCGTTTGTTGGCGAGATCGAATAACCCATGCAACTCGTCATCGCCAGAATTGCTGTTAGAAGTGTAATTCAAAACACTACGATGTAAAGGGTGATCTGATTTCCAGCGTGGGGCGAAGACTTGATAGGTCACAGTATCTACATGACTCCACGGCTCATGAACAAATAGGATTAATTTACTACGCAATACAAGACTGTCGTCGTTACCCGGCCGAAGAAGAGTTCAGCGGCTCAAAGGCATCAGTCTGCACCAACAGAGTGTGAGACGGGCCGGTGTTCACTCATATTGGATACAAGGGAATCTCTTGTATCATTCACTCTTTCAAAGCTCACTGAATTCATGGCTCGATTCAACGGAGTTTCGACGATTACCGTCGTCCCCGACATCCCCGAAGAAAGAATAATTGAACATCATTTTCAATCGGCCATCAAAGTAGTACAAGCATTGACCTTGATTTATGGAAACAATCCCATCGTTTACTTCTACTACCCCTTAATAAGCACCGGAGATCATTTTCACCTCGATCTAGGGACGGCAAGATCGCTCCAGATACCTTTTTGGGCCGAAAATACGATAACACTACCGTGAAAAACTTGGAAAAGGCTGCTTCCATCATCAAAAACAATATTTACACCTATTGTTGCCTAAAACAGGAAGGCACCAATTGCTTCTACCTTGATCGCCAAACCTTATCGGCACCAAGTCCAGCTCTGCTTGATCGGTCGCCAGTCACGGAATTCGCGTATCCAAGAAGAGTGCTAGCGCTCATTAGGATCCTGCGATTTTACCGAGTTTACCGGCAATTACCATCTCGAACTCGTGCATCCATAAGAGTTGAGGGATTTCGTCCTGTCATCTCAGTTGACCAGTACCTGGTCTGGCGAGCCTCCGTATTAAGAAATAATCAACTCAGCGTATACACTGACCGAGATGACATTCCTTTACCAACTAGGTAATTCTAATGGAAGGGGACCCTTTTGACCAAAAGTTTGCGACTAGGAGCGGAGCACGTCAAGACCCTGCTCTACAGCAGTTGGTTGAGGAATTACAGCCTTCATCTTTGCATAACAGAACTCATACGCCAAGGCGAATAACTTTGCCGGCGGGAGTAGCGACTAGTACCCCTAGAGAATCACAACAACCTTACCAGGATTGGTATCGCGAAAACCTGAGTCTAGAACCTATGCAAGGGTTGGATGAGACCGAACAAGAAGTCGACGACACCATTCTAGCCAAACCAAGCTGTTTGAATAGCAAAGGAAGTAGAGAGCCAAGCCCTCCACCTCCCACCACGGATAACTCAACCCCTTCTGAAGCTTCCACGGGGAGGAGTAGTAGCGTTAGCTCCACACGATCTAACATCATGGCGCGCAACGGAGTAACGCTGAAGGACGCCCTTCGGGTGATCCCAGAATTAAGCGGGTCGAACATCCCCTTGAGTCATCAGTTTTTAGAGGGATGCGACGAAGCTTTGGCCATGATTGAGGAAGAAGCTGAACCGCATCTCGTGAAATTAGTTAGATCACGGATTATAGGCGAAGCTCGCCAAGCCAATTTAGGACAGCAATTTGAAGATCTTGATGGATTCAAAGATTATTTGAAAGGAATCTATGCACCAGCGAAGACTGTGCATCAGCTCATGGGTGAGTTGGGAAACGAATTTCAAAGGGATGGGGAGAGCGTTATTGCTTACGCCAACCGCATGCGTGACATCGGAGGTCGCATCCTCGAAGCACGCAAACTCCAAGCTGGAGATATAGATGCTGCCTTCCGAGCTGGGCACAAACAAAATATGATTGAATGTTTTAAGAGAGGGTTGCGCCCAGAAATAGAATCTAGAATCACCGACGGGGAAGATGTTGATAATACGGTTAGGGCTGCAATTAAAATCGAGCGTCAATTAGAAGCTCAGCAGGCTCTCAGAAAGCCACCAACCCCCGCCAACCTGCCTAAACCAGATTTTCCACAGAAACCTTCGAAAAGGAATGTGTATGTTTGCTCCGTCTGTACCCAAGGAGACCATCAGGAGGCTGATTGCCCCAAGAAACCCAAAGTTTGTGACTATTGTTCACGAACGGGGCATGGAATCGATTCATGTTGGAAGAAGGAGCGTGATGAGGCCCCACCCCCCGTCAAACCCGCTTGTCAACTTTGTGATAAGCCAGGTCACAGCGCGCCACAATGTTCCCTGGCTATAAAATGCCAGTTGTGTAACGCTCCGGGGCATACGGCGAAAGAATGTGGAGCGAAATCTTCCACTCCTCAGAACGATCCGAACTTGACTTGCCAATACTGCCAAAAGACCGGGCATACCGCGGATAAATGCTGGAAGGTACACCCTCCGAATCCACCCGCACTAGACCCGCGAATAGAGGCGCGAAGCCAATTGACCTGCCAAATCTGCAACGGCGTTGGACATACTGCAGCAAGCTGTAGAAATCACAACGCGCACGGCTCCGCTCCCTCTGGCGAAATAATATGCAGGTATTGTAAGAAACCAGGCCATGTTATCGCCGAATGTCGGAAACGAGCATATAACAATGCTCTTAACGGTGTTATGAATCCGGGAAACGCGCAGAGTCTCCCGAATCCGAGCGCTACCAAGGAGGGCACGGCGCTCGCCAGACCCAGCACAGATCAACAACCTCCTTGGCGAATTGCTACTCTTAGATTAGAAACGCTGCGGCGATTTTCGCCATCCGTCCAGCTACAACTTGGACGTGATGGTGAGAAATTATTGTTTCTATTGGATAGCGGTTGCGAGACCAACGTCATTAAATATGACGCGATACCAAGAGTCGGATTCATTGACGAATCACAGGTTCACGAATTACGTGGGTTGGGTTCCAGGCCTACTATTTCTCTTGGCATCGCGCGATTGAGAATTTTGGGAATAGACACCGAGTTCGTTGTGGTATCCACGGATTTTCCCCTACCCTTCGACGGAGTGTTTGGAACTACCTTTTTCTTAAACTCTAAGGCTATTATTAATTTCGAATTTCAATCATTAGAAATAAATGAAAATAAAATAAGTTTCTACGAATACGATGTCCCTACCGATAAGAAACCTACTCATATATACAATATAGACTATAGAAAGTCCGAAAAGGTTTTACCCTTCACGAGATTATCTAATGATACTGCCCCTTTCTTTTCGGAACCATTCCTTATTGATACAGGGTCAGAGGTCAATCTCTTGCGGGATCGCCTGGTTCCAGACCGTTCAAAAATTGATCTAACTAAGGTCACGTGTATACAAGGGATAGGTACTGATGCAATGGACACCAAACAAGTAGTGGAATTGAACATCTTTGGTACAACGACTCTTTTTCATGTCGTACCTGATGACCTTAGGTTTCCTGGGTCCGGAATTTTAGGAGCCCACTACCTACAGGAAGCCCTGGCAACTTTAGATTCCAGCGAACGTGTTCTTAGCACTTACGTTTTTACGGTACCATTATCCCTCGAACGTACTCACCCGCTTCTACCCGTAGAACCGCTGGACCTTAGTTTGCTTGGCAGGCAAGGGTCGCCAACCGAATCGGTGTCGGACGTATCGGACCAAGAATCCCTCGACGATATCATAGACTACGGTTATCACGGTTCTGACGCGGATAGCGATTGCAGTTTCATCCCTGACTGGGATTATGAGGGAGTTAATCAGTTTCATATCTTGGAACAAACCTCTGATTTGGAAATCGATGACGAACTGTTGGGTCTCGACCCTGAACTCGGCAACCACGAACGAATGAACGATGCAAATCGCGGGAGACCCAGTGTCTTTGACTATCTGAGGTTGGACCATTTGGGTGAAGCCGAGCAGAGATTGATGCGTCGACTCATCTCCGGGAACGAGGATTTATTTTATCTACCCGGAGATGACTTACCAGGTACCACAGTAGTTACCCACAAAATACCAACTACTGACGAAGAACCTATCAATGCGCGTCAGTACAAATTTCCTCATGCTTATAAAGATGAAATTAATCGTCAGGTTAAAGAGATGGGAGAGAAGGGCATCATCCGCCCCTCCACTTCTCCATACAATATTCCTATATGGTTAGTTAAGAAGAAGCCAGATTCCCAAGGGAACCCTAGATGGCGATTAGTCTTAGATTTCCGACCCCTGAACGAAAAAACTATAGGTGACGCTTACCCTATGCCGAACATAACCGAAATCCTGGATCAAGTGGGCGGAGCTAGGTATTATTCCGTACTAGATCTCGCTTCAGGATTCCATCAAATTCACATGGACCCTAAGGACGCATTCAAGACTGCATTCAGTACGCCGTTCGGCTATTTTGAATTTGCTAGAATGCCTTTTGGCTTAAAGAATGCTCCCCCCACCTTCCAGCGATTTATGGACGAGGTCCCAAAAGGGTTGCAAGGCGTTATTTTATTCGTCTACTTAGACGACATAGTGGTTTACTCAAAAACGCTCGAAGAGCATTAAGAAAAGATGACCATACTATTTGAGAGACTCCGAAAGGCCAGTCTCAAACTACAGACCGATAAGTGCGATTTTCTCAAAAGAGAGGTGTCTTATTTGGGACACGTTTTGAGTGAAGAAGGACTCTAACCGGACCCCAAAAAGATTTCAGCCGTGAAAGACTTTCCACGCCCAAAAACCGTGAGAAATGTGCGAGGATTTCTGGGACTGGCTGGTTATTACCGCCGGTTCATCAAAGATTTCGCGAAAATTGCCAAACCTCTCACTAAACTGCTTCAAAAAGACGTCGACTTCGAATGGACCAATGAAGCTCAACAAGCATTTGATGTGCTTCGAGATGTGCTCTGTACTGCGCCTGTTTTACAGTTCCCCGACCTAAACGCCCCCTATATTATCACCACAGATGCTTCAGGATACGCTGTGGTAGGTATATTATCCCAAGGGAAAATCGGCGAAGATCGTCCGATAGCGTACACCTCACGTGTACTGCGCGGACCCGAACTGAATTATGAAGTTTACGAAAAAGAAGCTTTGGCTATGATTCACTGCGTGAAAACCTTCAAATCTTACGTGTATGGTCGCAAAATTACTTTTGTCACCGACCACCAACCACTTACTTGGTTCAAATCAGCCGATCTGAACACCCGTGTCCAGAAATGGCGGTTTAAGCTTTCTGAGTATGATAACGAGGTGATTTATAAGGCTGGCAAACTCAACGTCAACGCTGAGGCGCTGTCGCGAAACCCACCTGAGGCTACCGAGTGCAATATCGTCACCAGAGCCCGTAGGAAGAAAGAGGAAGAAATCGCCCGAGAAGTAGCGAGAGCCGCCGAAACACTCGCTGCGCGTAATGAACCGCCTCCCGAGCCCATTTCCGTTGACGTTATGCCACCAAATGAGGAACCGATATTGAAAATCCCTCTCCCGATATCCGTACCAACACCAGAAGACCAACAAACCGATTGTGCGAACAATATGTCAGTTGTTCACAACCGAGTTTTGGGACCAGGCCAGGAAGATATCGTTGAAGGAGAGCCTGAATCAGCCGTATTGGCAAACAACTCTTCCGACGCGATCTCATTGAGAGGTCATAGATTCATAGTTCAAACTAAAGAAGCTATACAATACCGAGAAGGAAATGTAATGTGCTTCGTGACTCGCTCGTGGCAAGCTTGCGATAATGGAGCCGCCGCGCTCCTCAAAGCAGGTAGGATAAACGTAAATAATAATCTAGAGATAGGAGAGGTTAAACTTACGGATATAGGTAATAAGAAACATTATTATTGTTTATGCGTTAGGGGTTCGGAACAAGTATCGTTAGGTTCTATGCTTAGGAACGTATTTGATACCCCATCCGTGTTGAAAGAAATACTGATACGAAAAGAACAAAAAGAAATAAGTATTGCTAAGAGTAAGCATATAGAGAATTTAGACTGGGCCGAAGTTCTTAATTTACTTGACCGCGTTTTCAAGGATTCCGGAATTAAGATCATAGTATGTAATGGAACTCTGACCTATGTCGGCCCGGAAAAGCGTGACGACATTTTCCAAGAGTTGCACGTCTCCCCGATAGGTGGGCACAGAGGAGTTTCCAAAACGTTTAATAGGATTAGGCAAAATTATATTTGGGAAGGACTCAAACATGATATCCAACGTAGAATTCAGCAATGTATTAATTGTCAGTTGAAAAAACTCGTTAGGCTAAAAACTAAGCAGCCGATGGTAATAACCGACACGCCGGGAAACACCTTCGATAAAATAGCCATGGATATCGTCGGGCCCGTGCCCAAATAAAAAACCGGAAATGAGTACATACTAACCATGCAAGATCAACTATCAAAATTCTGCCTAGCTTTTCCTTTAACAAACACCCTAGCCACTACCATTGCAGATGTGTTCGTTAAAAGATTCATTTGCATCTTTGGGGCACCAAAAGTTATTTTGACCGACCAGGGCCGAAATTTTCTGAGCAAATCAATGGAAAGAGTAGCGCGTCGTTTCCGCATTAAAAGGGTAAAAACCACCACGTTTCACCCCCAATCGAACGGAAGTTTGGAAAGATCACATCACGCGCTCGCAGAATTTTTAAAACAATACGCTAACGCAGATCAGGAGTGGGATGAGTGGATTGAAGTGGCCATGCTAAAAAAAATTACATTGTAGATCTCGTGACGCGATTGACCGGGATACATAAACTGGCATACGACAATCTTCTGGCCTCGAAATATAGAGCCAAAAGGTATTACGATCAGAAAACGAACTCAAAGAATTTCAAAGTCGGAGACCATGTTTTCCTGCTCTTGGGACCCAAACCCGGGAAATTCGGGAACCACTATTCCGGCCCGCATAAAATCCTCGAAGTCCTCGGTAAACATAACATCACAATTCAGCACAAGAACTCTAGTAAGATCGTACATACTAATCGAGTCAGGATATCGCACATTAATCACGATCGCCGTGGAGAAGGGCAAACGAGGACGTAAACGAACGACCACGGGAGAGTAAATCAGAACACGCATCCCACCGAGACATTCTGACAACGCCGATGTTCATGACAGGTGTGTTTTGTTTCAGAAAAGAGGTGGGGAGAATGCACGCCTTCTGGATAGGTCTGAGTCTTCTTACCACTGCCAGCTACACTCAGTCAAGATTACAAGAGATAGTTGATAACCCCGGAATTTATTTCCAATTCATAAATCGAGTCAAGTTCGTATCCCATTTTTGGACAGGAAAGACTACGATACCTCTGAAACCGCCTAGACATCAGGGCGATACCATCGCTCTCAAGATAGCCAGAGTGAAGAGAGAATGCTACAATCAGACTCGTGACTGTCAAATGCAACACGAACAATTACAATATCTTCAACCCCATTTAGACTCTGCCAATGCTTATCTCGACCATCTCGAAATCATTCTACCATACCCTGATGCAAACTCCGAAGAAATACAACAGTTAACCCGTATCCCCGATAAAATAATCGAAATTCACCCCAACTCATTCTCTAACCTCCTCTGGGAGCTAGAAAATCTTACCGATCACACAGAAAATCTCTACCATCAAATTTCGCGAGATAACAACACTCTAGAAAAGGTCAAATCCTGGACTGAGTCCATGGAGGACCTGCTACGCCGGCATGTCTTAGCATACTCGCAACTTGCGAACATTGTCGAAGTCACCGGTCAAAACAAACTAAGTCTAGATTTACTCAATATGACCCTGTTGAACCGTTTGAGGGTTGACCTTAAACGGGAAAATCAGGATAAAGAGACCTCGCCCCAACTTTATGACCAATTGGGTCAAGTACAATTATTTAATTCGGGAGATACTCTCGTGTTCATCGTGAGAGTACCTTTATACCACCATGCCGTATATTCTTTATATCAAATTTATTCGATACCGGTTCCAAAGAGCCCAGACTTGGTGACCAGCATTATTCCTCGAGGACGATTTCTAGCAATCAATTGCAAAAAGTTCTCACATGCCTTTTTGGACGAGGTAGATCCGTGCGCAATCTCACCTTTGGGAGTACGTTGCCCTTATACACCTAGATTCTACCAATCGTCTTGTGAAGCCACTATTGTAGCTTCAAAAGAGTCACCCGATCTCTCAAATTGCTCAGTTGTTAATTACCACCAAAATTTCACCACTTGGATCCATTTAACTGGAACACCCGAGTGGATCTATTCGAGCCCTTCCGGTGGTTCCGTGACTATATCTTGTAACGACGAGAATGATACCATTCACCACCTTACTTCGCTGGGAATTCTAAAATTGAAAAGAGGCTGCAAAGCAATTACCGTTGAGGGTCGATGACTCGGTCCTGAACAGGGCGAGCGATTGACTGCTCCTTGCATACCCCAAATTCCAAAGCCGGAAATCCGTGCGGACCGCTTAGTGGAGACGCTGGGAGTTTGCTACGTATTTATAAGATCACACCTTACCGAAGCACTTATTATCATCGTTAGTGTAGTGGCAGTGGTAATCGTATATAGAATAAAGGCCCGGCCCACACCTACTAGGCCCAGTATAGCCTTGATTCAACCCGAATTAATCCGCCTGATGGCGCGACAACTGGACGAAAATATAAGAAAGGTCAGCGAAATTTACAGTAGCCCTGACGCCGCCACTCATGCAATGCCACGTAATGATATTTCCGGTCTCGAAGCTATTACGGTTTCTGGTGCGGAAATCGAAATGACACGACTCAAATCGTCGGTGAATTATGATTCAGAACGCGGGAAGACCCTAACCTAGTTCCACTACCTACATTCTATACCTAGATCCTACTCCTGTTAGAATAATCCTTTTATTATTATTTATAAAAGAAAAGAAAAGGGAATGTATAAGAAAATTCAGCTAAGATAATATCATTATTAATAGGAAACAGTATGAGACCCCGTTACGTATTCTCCCTCGTCAGTTACCCACGATGGGTGGAGATAAGAACCAATAGGAAGGAAAACAGACTTCGGAACGACGCCTTCTGGATCAATGGGGCAGGTTTTGAAGATGACGCATACGGAATGCTGTGGCTCCACTCAGGCGCTCCGATCACGCCCGGTTATACAAAACCCCGCTACGAGAGAATCGATTTCAATCATTGGGTTATAACACGCCTATCTCGTCGATTCGATCGCGAAGATAATTATTTTTTCAGTGATGAAGGCATTTCACCTCACGAAGACGAGAAGCCATATGCCTGGGATGTATGGGACCTGACGAGCTTGTTTGCAGAACGCGTTTAGGTTAATTAATAAATAAGGAATAATTAGGACGATTATTTGGAAAAACACCAACCGGATAATTATTCGTGGTTGCAGAAAATCTCGGTCTTGATCCCACGACCTACGGGGCAGGTGTAATTTTAGATAATTTGATCGTCCCGTCTCAAGTAATTAAACCCCTTGGGAGCCACCTTTCCGCGGGATTCTACGCTTGATAATAAGCCCGGAAACCCGGAGTTTCCTACGATGGGTCGGGATCATTTATTAATAAGGGACAATATTTTTTTTCTCTCTTTCAATAATCACAATAACTCGCGCGATCCCGCCAGCTCTGCTCCAAAATTGTTGTACTATTCGAAATATTATTCCATATAACAATGTATGTATGTGTGTATGTTTCCATTATTTTATAATTAATCATTAACTAATTCATGTGTGTGGGTCATGCCTGAAGAAAAAGGATGATCGAACCATTATTTGCAACATATCGTAGCACTCAATAAAAATTACTTCGAAGATAAGCAATATAATGATCAAGTAAAAATATTTGGGACAATTGTATAAGGAATTGGTTATTATAAATTATCATTTACGAATCAACACCTATTAAAAAAAAAAAATATATATATATATATATATATATATATAACAATAATAAATATATATTTTTTTTTCTCTCCAAGCATGGAACTATGTATTCAGCCACACGCATCAGTTTCTCTTACTACCACCTTTAATTAATATATCTTGATCCAATTATCTGCATGAATTTTCCTAGTAAATCTCGTCGAGTTTATTTAGAAATCGTCCCTAGCAGCACTCGCGACGAACTGCGAATTTCGCGCTTGATAATTCGCTTCTGAGCCTAGAGTTTCCTCCAATAGCTCGGGATCGTATTTAAAGAAAGCAAATAATTCAATCGAGAAAAATTCATTGATCTGTTACATCGGAGCAACATTATTTGCGTTATCTTACGCATCAAAAAAAAAAAAAAAAAAAAAATTTTTGCAACTGTGTGCGCGAAATTGTAAAAAACTGAGACTTCTCTTCATTATTTACAGTGCGAGAAGTAATGCGTGAATGACTTCTCGCACAGTTTTACATTTACGCACTGGTGGAGTGTGCGTGAATGTAACTTCTCGCTCTAATGCATTTTCATTCACGCACAGTTCCAAAATATGATGTCACGTCATCCCTCTGAATTTGGCCTTTCTTGAAAACTTCGTTGTCAAGATGATCTTGCTCGGACAGTGGTGCATTTAATTACAACTTCGCGCACAGTTGCAAAAAATAGTATACGCAACACGTGCGAGAAGTTTCCGCACTCGTTTGGCAACTTGTGCGGAAATTGACCTTCTCGCACTTGTTGCGTAATATACTATCATCTTTCGAGCCTGGAGTCTCCTCCAATAACTCGGGGTTGGTGGCTAATATAACATTAAAATTTATCGAGAATTGCTCTACTTTATTATTCCAAAATGGACAAAATCGGTGATGATAATAGATGTACCTAAACTTGCGGCGAACAAATGAGACCCCTGACTGAAGAGACTTCTCACTGATTAGTTCTGCGGCTGAACTAGGACTGTATTGTCCAGTATCGCCGCTCCTTAATCAGTAGGAGAAAAATTAATATCGGCACTCGCGAATAAAATATCGGCACTCCCGTCGCGGCACTAACATGGTAACATTTTTAGGATTTGAAAAGAATGATTTGAAATCGCGGAGGTAATGTAATAAAATAAGTACTCACTTTTGGTTTGCGAACGTAGAAAAAACTTGTTTACCTAGAGTTTCCTCCAATAGCTCGGGATCGTTAATCAATAAAGTAGAACATCTCATCGAGAATTGCTATAATTCCATGAATAGTTGACGGCGGATTTAATGTCATTTCCCTAAAATGCTTAGTACTTCCACCGTCTGCCACCACTTGGGCGAACCAGAAAGAATACCTCCAGTGAAAATATAAGCCCAATTAGTTTCACTGTACTTAAACTAACACTCGTTCACAAGAAAACGACGATGGGGTGATTAGGGACCAAGCCCTTCATTACTAATAATTATTGTCCACGAATTAATTTGTTGTAAATAACTGAAGTTAGAATTCCAGAGTCGCGACACAGGATTTAGAATGAATGTCAACTTGAAATAATTTTTGTCAGAGGAACGCTTCTGTTATCATCGTAAATATAATTACCTATTTTTACGCCCGTAGAATAAAAATTCTAATTCTAAAAGGTCGCGATCTAGATTTGACACTCTCAAATATAAGTAGGGATCGGTTAACAAATAAAGACTTCGGTTTGATTAATAGTAATTAGATTCCAGTACCCCTATCCCTAAGCAGTTATCCTTACTTACAGGTTATGGGATCTTCGTTTCGCGACTAAAAGCTAACTGGCAAAAATTTCCTCCGATAAGATATTGACTCTTCAAAATTACGTTGCCAACTCACTAGTGACATTGCATTAAAAATTTGCTTCTTCCACCAAATAGGTCAAACAAAAGAAAATGGGAAGTTACGTCAACACCAGGGCGTATTATCTCAAATCCCTAGGAGAACACCGGACGGAAAATCGAATAAACAACGACCGAAATTGGTGTGGAAAAGAAGATTGGGTCGTTAACGACGACCAGTACGGGTTCAAATGGTTGTATCATAATTACAACCACGGACCATCTCCGGATATAGAGGGAAATTCCGCGCCCAATAACGGAATATTTCAAGACCCTCGACCAAAATATGCGGATCTACAAGTACATCAGGGCGTGAACACCCTTAATGTTCGAATATACCGGGGCGAGATTTCCTTTCACCTGTGTGGCGAACACCTCTATACAGTACGGGGCGCCATATCCGTGGAACCCTGGAGATCGCGACGCAGGAAAATTCTCGCCCGGGCCTAAATGATCCAGGGCTCTCATCCTGATTATTATATGAGGCCCAAAAAGGATTATCTCATAAGGGAGGACCGCGACTGAGAGAATCGCGTACTCAAAAAAAAAAAAAAAAAATGAAATTAAAAAAAGGGGGGGGGAGGGAAGACGAACAAACAATACATAGCATATGATGTCTGGCGACAAGTATAGTTTGTCAACGAAATTTTTATTCCTTTTTCTTTTCTTTTCTTTCCTTTCATTATCCGTCACTAAATTCCTAATTCTTCATTTTTTTTCTTCATGTTTTCGGAGTATAAAAAAAATATATATATATATATATAAATAATAAAAAAAAAGAGAGAAGGACCGGTACAATACCCACATTTTCACTACACTTGAACACAATCAAAATTTTTTTTCTTCTCTCATTCTTGGCACTATTGTCAAGAAAGCTCACGCTGTTGTCTGTTGCAGAAAGGCGTGAAGATGATTCAGGGTTTCGTAT
Source organism: Eretmocerus hayati (assembly GCA_029851415.1). NCBI lineage: Eukaryota > Metazoa > Arthropoda > Insecta > Hymenoptera > Aphelinidae > Eretmocerus > Eretmocerus hayati. The sequence goes on along the minus strand of CM056742.1, from coordinate 54,001,852 downwards.
CCCTGTGCGTATCATTAGTAGCCTTAGTCCCCGCAGCGGATGCCCTGATTGGATATGACTGTGGATCTCGATCCTTGAACGTGACCACGCTGTCCTTCTTAGACGTAGATGAATGCGACCTCCCGGAGACTAAAGTCGACGTAGTCAACCGTTACGTCCAATTGTTGCAGATCAACGAGTTCCACGAGGTCGACGTATATCAATGCAAAGTGGAAATTACCAGAACAGTAACCCGTTGTGCAATGTTCAGTCACAGTTCCGCTGTGGCTCATGGGCAATCTAATGGATACGTGCAGGAATTGAATGCACAAACCTGTAAGGATGCACATCGTACCGGCACTTTGATTTTGGGCGGTAATCAAGTTATTGACCGGTTGAAAGCCAACGGACTACCAACCCAACGGTCTATGCTCCTAGCTGGACGAGTAGATGGCGATGGTGTCTGTAGTGGGGCTGGTTATTCTGACCCTTACGGTTCATGGAGCGATGTTTTCGTACAAGCTTCAATCACGGTGACTTTATCCACTCAAATCGCATCCGTACGGCTCGAGAAGAACCAGCTAATCCTAAAGTCTGGTACTGTGTGCACCCTTACTGACGGTTCATGTACAGATATGTCCGGAGGGCAAACCTACTGGAGCCCTCTTCCGCAAGACTCCTGTGGGTTTAACCGTTATGGAATATTGTACGAAGGTCTGGCCCATAAGTTAGCAAATAATGATGATCGAGTGTCTGAAGTTATATATTCAATCAACTCTAAGGATTTTACTTTTGCGTTAACTGTAAAAGGGAATGAGAGTGTGTGTGGATATAATGTGATGCGAACTGAACATCCTAAGTTAGTGATTTTTGAAACGGTCAAGGGACAGAGTTTCGCCAACCAGAAACCGATTGACTCACAGAATATCGATTTGTTTTCATACGTAAATTCCAAATTCGTGTGCGTTGAAGAATGGATGCGTTTCCAATACGCTCAACTGTATCGCGACGTGATTCTGCATCGTTGTGAGTTAGAAAGGCAAATCATACGGAATCTCTTGGCCATCGCGACTCAGGCCCCCGATGAATTTGCATACAGTCTCATGAAAGGACCCGGGTACATGGCTGTAGCTACCGGAGAAGTTGTTCACGTCGTTAAGTGCATCCCGATCGAGGTTCGCGTAGAACATGGCACTAGTTGCTATGCCGAGTTACAAGTATCCCACAAAAATCATACCCTATTTCTACAACCCCGTACCCACATTTTAAAATCAAAAGGCACTGAAATTTCCTGCAACACTTTACTCCCCACCTATTATTTTGTCGGTGATCAATGGTATAAGATCCTCCCACGTCCAACCGAAGCAAAACCCCCTACCATGATCAAACCCATGACAAAATCTTCATGGAAATATGTAAGTCCCGAAGGTCTCGCGACGTCCGGGATTTACACTTTGAAAGATCTCAGCGACCTCCGAGATCATATTATGTTCCCGTTGGATCGCAATGGTCATTTAAACGACCTTGCCAGAGAACTTCACGGACAACCAGTTTCTAGCGCCGAAGGTTCCTTATTCAAACTCCTGAACGAAGAAGCCGTATCCCGTCTAGCACAGTCCACTTGGAACAAGCTGTGGGGTCGCTTTATGACGTTTGGTACCGCAAGCGCCGGAATTATAGCCATTTTTATGATCCTCCATCTCATTAAAGCCATCGTGGACATAATAATTCGCGGTTACACTTTACATTCCGTGTTCGGTTGGTCATTTCATCTGCTGGGAGCCATTTGGAGCTCTCTTGCCCACTGCCTCCTCATAGCATGCCAACCAGCCCGCGAAGATTCCCCACCCGAAACTCCTTTGGCCGTTCTCGAACAACCCTCAAAAGAACCCCTCTCACCCCCCACCGCACAAGCCTGAGGTTTACCCCGATCTGGCAGAGCATACCCCATCCATGACTGTGCCGCGTAATGTCGCCGGATATAACCTGAGTCCACCCTAAGGTTGCGTGGATTCGGTCTGTAGCGTATCCGAGCTGAGGCATACGTTTATTTCTAAGTTGAAAAATCAACTAGAACTAACCGTTTAACGCTGGAGGTGTGATGTCGAGCGCCACTCGACATCTTTTAAGAAAGAGGAAGAAAGGGCGATAGAGAAAATTTTAGAGTAAGTACGCGGGAGAGAGAACGGACGCAAAGCACCTCTCTCGACCCCAAGGTTGACATAAGATTAGCCTCGGGAATCGAGATTTGCCGCTTTTCCCTCCCGATTTCTCTTTACCTGAAAAACAAAAAAAATAAATAAAAACAGGTGAAGCGAAATGGTTGAAACTTGGCAACACCGCGAGGAAAGCCTCTGTGGTGTTGAAAAGTATAGCGGCCGGGCTCACGCGAGTCCCCGCGAGGTTGGTGATGAGAGGAGCGGTGAGGGGAGGGAAGATGCATGTATACAGTGCAACATCGCCCTTCTCCTCTCCGAGTCTACACACCAGCCTACACAATCTCTAAATCGACCTTTCCTATGCTTCCTTTCAAGATGGCGGCGGGCCCCGTCTCTGCCAACACGTTCCCTAGCCTCGCGTCGTCTGCATACACGGCCGGGCCACGTGACTTGAAGTGAGAGAGATAGAGAGTATATATAGCTGTCTCTCTCTCTAACTCTATGCTCGAGCGCGACCAGAGCCGTAGACCTACTCGATACTCCTGCGCTCCTGATACTTGGTCCCGGCGTACGGCGAGTCAAAACGCCCCTTGTGGGTGGGTTTACCACCCCCCCCCCCCATATGTGACCATGGACTAACTGACACGGCGTATCAACGAAAGAAAATCCCACTACGCAAATGTTCACCCCTTTTTTGCCTAACCCTATGTAAAATATCATGATGCCGTCCCAAGGGCCCAAAAATGTCCCTTGGCACCTCTATAGCACATCAATATCGTGCACGATCAATTTTTTTTGGTATCATAACCTCCCTCGTGCGAAACCGCGCCCTAGCTAGATTCCCACTACAGGTTTCTCCCTCCCGTCCGATTACCACCCCCTGACTCTGGCGGCCTAACCTCGACAAAGAATTCCAAAAAGAATAGCCTCACGGTCTATTGTACAAAAATTCCAGTTTGTAGTTCCCAAAATAATAAAAGTTCCCTCGTATTCATCCAAAAGTTTATCCGTCAAAGGTATTTATTGTCTACGTGCCCAGTTGCGTGAGACAAAGATTTCTAAATTTTCCAGTAACAATTGATCGAGGTCGCTCGGACCGCCGGATGCCAGATTTCACTTCCGACCAATAAACTAAAATTGATAATAAACTTCCCGTGAGCACTAAAAATGCCGTAAACCCCAAGCGGCGATGCACTTTTGATTATTGAGCGGCGATCCAAGAAGCTACGGCTGTGCTTAAACAAAAGATGCAGCCTTGAGCCCAAAAATAATTCAATTTTATTATCGACAGCTCCGTCCCTCGACCTTTTCAAATAAGTGAGTAACGACGACATGAAAGAGTTTTTTTGGGTTAATGGTTAGAAAATCCTCGGGAGTCTTGCGGCCCGGAAAAGTTTTACGAGGCAGAGGCGTGCAGGGATAAAGGCAAGAAACCTTCCCAAAATCTGAAAGCGCGTCTTTATGACCCTTTGTTGGATTTAGAAATCGTCATCGTGCCGGCGCGCATCTGCTGCCTAAAAATTCTTTAAAGTGGATGTACTGATAAAACGAGAAAATCAAGATAGATGTGTGTTTAAGCGCAGATTCCTATTATATTCCAATATTTAACCTTATAATTGTCATGTGTATGCATTCACAATTTGCGTTGAAAAGATAACCTCAACTCTGCTAAAAGAATGTAGAAAAGACTATCCTTTTCAGTAAAAGTTGAATCACTTCTGACAACCTATAATCATAACCTAGCCGTTTTTTTTTTCTTTCGAGTGAGAACCTCATTTATGCGAGAGGCTCCCTGTAATCTTTGTAATCTGAGCAAACCGCAGCAAACGATATCGAATGAAGAAGGATATCAATATATACTCCCGATTTCCAAAATATAAACGAAAAGCTGCTGTAAAAATGGATGGTGTTACGAATATTTCAATGTGAACATCTATATTTAATGACTATATATATGCTGAATATTGAACATCCAAATATTTAACAAAAAGATATACTCCAGAAAATGTCTGGATAGTAAGTATTGTTAGCACTGTAGGGCGCCACTCGTCGGGACACCTAATATTCGTAGTATCAATTTTCAACGCAGTGAGCGCCACTTGACAGGACCCAAAATTTTCCTAGTGCGAACTTTTAACACTGGTGGCGCCACTTGCTGGGACCAAGTTGTACGACCCACCAGGCCCCTCTCTAAGATGTTGCCGCCCCCAGACTACAAGACCCAACCCTCCCTCTGAACGCATGTATAGGGCCCACGCCCTTTCTATTGAGACTAACTTCATTTTGGGCGTTAAGGCTCGGGCTAACAAAAGACTATGAACACCAATTACAGGGTAGAATTCTACCCCGCCATCTAGCCCTTTTGTTGAGATTTCCCTCTCCGGGAAATGCAGTTTCCGCCCCAAAATCATCGGGTCTCTGCACCGGAGTCCGCTTTTCACTCTGCTCCTGGACCTCATCAAGACCAGTCGAGCAGCTCTCTTTTCTCCAGTTACTATTTCGTTCAATTGCTGGACTTAGAATTTTTTTTTCTCTTCTACACGCAACGCAACAACCATCATCATTTTCATCAATCAACAAGTTTTGAACCACCTATCTCGGACCACAAGCAGCCCTGCCCGCTACCCCCAGTTCATAGTTCTTTCCGGATTTCGATTGTTACCATTTCGGCACAACATCTTGGGGAGGATTTTCACCTGGAGCCAAGATTTCCCACCTTGAGTCCGACATCGTGTAACGAGTGGGCCCAGGGACATTCAACGAAATAAACTTTTACATCACCATCAAAAGAGTAAGTCGTTTTTTTTTTATATATACTTAGTCATTTTTCAAAAATCATCGGTTTTGTAAAATCATTCTTATAGTTTCTTTGTGAAGTGGAATTCTTTTTGAAAATATTTCTAGAACCGCGTCGCGAGTGAAGCGCGATTCGTGCCAGAATATTACACCTGAACTCACGTAGCTCCTAGTAACTGAGGGAGGAAAAATACTCGACTGATCGTCAGAGTTATTTTTCCAGAACCAGTTATTGAGGAGCTTTTTAGGTTCAAGTGTGAGGTGAATTCGCCGCAAGCTAGGTTTCCTGTGTTTTTTTTATTACCGCAATCTTTTATTTTTGAGCCATTCCTACGTTCAATTTTTTTAGGGAACAAAAGTTTCCCGAGTCCTTGGGGTCACTCCCAGACTCAAAAATTTCAATTCGGCGTCAAAATAAACTGTAAAGTAAAGTGCTTCCGATGTGACAGTATTATTCACTTCTGCAAAGTCTCACGAGTGTTCATTATCGTTTACTGCGATAAATCCACCCTCTTGATGAATCCCCAGGGCTAAACATCAAAATTTCAAAAATTCCGAATTTCGTTCGTCACGAACGTCCGGAACTTCAGATGCATCAAAAGTCATCGAAGATTTGATCATTTCAAGTAGCGCCTCGCAATACAGCGGTGTTTGCGCATGATTCACGTGATACATCGGGAATCATCATCTCATTGACCCTCGCAAGCTCATTCATCAAAATCAATGCCCTTTTACCTGAGAAAGGGCAGGTCTGCTCCAAACTCGTCATCAGAAAGAGTCAAATGATGAAATGATTGTTAAAGAAAATATATTCTACTTTTAGAACCAAATTATCGTTTCGGCCATAATCGGTCATCGTACGTTCGATTGGAGTTTTTTGGCGTCATGTTTGTTCGATATCCATTGTGAACTTTCGTAATCGAAAGTGGATATAGGCAGCGCTCACGTACAGGAACCCGTGTAAAATAGACGGGAATCGGGTGATATACGTGCGTTCTCGTGAGCTGCCCGTGCTGGGTTTGTGCTCTATGCAAGCTCAACGGGTGGCGCACGGGTGGCACTCGTGCCACTCCGTTTAGGTGCAAGCTCACCACCCGTGGCTTCCCGTGAATGTAGTTCGCACGTAGTTTTTCCCGTTTCTACCGGTGCGACTTCGACATTGGGGATGGAAATAGGGGTGGTGACCCGTGTCTACCCGTCTGCCCGTTCACAACCCGTAGGACTCGGATCTTGCGAGATACGTAGGGGAGTTAATACCCGTGTCTACCCGTCTGCCCGTTCTCTACCCGTGAAACCAGATTAGAGCGAATTGAAGACAGGTGATTGCCCGTATCTACCCGTCGGCCCTTCCACGACCCGTAAGACTGGGATGAAGCCAAATCAAAGACGGAAGATTGCCCGTATCTACCCGACTGCCCGTTCACAACCCGTGAGACTCGGATCTTGCGAGATAAGTAGGGGAGTTAATACCCGTGTCTACCCGTCTGCCCGTTCTATACCCGTAAAACCAGATTGGAGCAAAATTGAAGACAGGTGATTGCCCGAATCTATCCGTCTGCCCGTCCACGACCCGTAAGATTGGGATGAAGCCGAATCAAAGACGGAAGATTGCCCGTATCTACCCGTCTGCCCGTTCACAACCCGTGTGGCTCAAATTTTGCGAGATAGGCGAAAGAGTGAATCCCCGTGTCTACCCGTCTGCCCGTTCATGACCCGTAAGACTGAAATGAAGCCGAATCAAAGACGGGTGATTGCCCGTATCTGCCCGTTCACAACCCGTAAGTCTCGGATCTTGCGAGATACGTAGGGGAGTTAATACCCGTGTCTAGCCGTCTGCCCGTTCTCTACCCGTAAGATTGGGATGGAGCCGGATCGAAGATGGAAGATTGCCCGTATCTACCCGTCTGCCCGTTCACGGACCGTGTGGCTCGAATTTCGCAAGATAGGCGGGGCAGTGAATCCCCGTGTCCACCCGTCTGCCCGTTCGTGACCCGTAAGACTGGAATGAAGCCGAATCAAAGGCGGATGATTGCCCGTATCTACCCGTCCGCCCATTCACAGCCCGTGTGACTCGAATTTTGCGAGATAGGTGTGTGAGTCAATCCCCGTGTCTATCCGTCTCCCCGTTCTCTACCCGTGAAACCGGAATGGAGGCAAATCGAAGACAGGCGATCGCCTGTGTCTACCCGTTCGCCCGTTCACTACCCGTGTGGCTCGGATCTTGTGAGATACGTAGGGGAGTTGATACCCTTGTCTACCCGTCTGCCCGTTCTACACCCGTGAAACCAGACTGGAGCCGAATTGAAGACAGGTGATTGCCCCTATCTACCCGTCTGCCCGTCCACGACCCGTAAGACAGGGATGAAGCCGAATCAAAGACGGAAGATTGCTCGTATCTACCCGGCTGCCCGTTCACGACCCGTGTGGCTCGATTTTCGCGAGATAGGCGCGAGAGTGAATCCCCATGTCTACCCGTCCGCCCGTTCTCTACCCGTGAAACCATATGGAGCCAAATTGAAGACAGGTGATTGCCCACATCTACCCGTCTGCCTGTCCACGACCCGTAAGACTGGGATGAAGCCGAATCAAAGACGGAAGATTCCCGTATCTACCCGTCTGCCCGTTCACAGACCGTGTGCCTCGAATTTTGCGAGACAGGCGGGAGAGTGAATCCCCGTGTCTACCCGTCTGCCCGTTCTCTACCCGTGGAACCAGAATGGAGCCAAATCAAAGATAGGTGATTGCCCGTATCCACCCGTCTGCCCGTTCACAGCCCGTGTGACTCGAATTTTGCGAGACAGGCGGGAGAGTGAATCCCCGTGTCTACCCGTCTGCCCGTTCTCTACCCGTGAAACCATATGGAGCCAAATTGAAGACAGGTGATTGCCCCTATCTACCCGTCTGCCCGTCCACGACCCGTAAGACTGGGATGAAGCCGAATCAAAGACGGAAGGTTGCCCGTATCTACCCGTCTGCCCGTTCACAACCCGTGTGGCTCAAATTTTGCGAGATAGGCGGAAAAAAGAATGCCCGTGTCCACCCGTCTGCCCGTTCATGACCCGTAAGCTTGAAATGAAGCCGAATCAAAGACGGGTGATTGACCGTATCTGCCCGTTCACAACCCGTGAGTCTCGGATCTTGCGAGATACGTAGGGGAGTTAATACCCGTGTCTAGCCGTCTGCCCGTCCTCTACCCGTAAGACTGGGATGAAGCCGAATCAAAGACGATGATTGACAGTATCTACCCGTCTGCCCGTTCACAACCCGTAAGACTCGGATCTTGCGAGATACGTAGGGGAGTTAATACCCGTGTCTAGCCGTCTGCCCGATATCTACCCGTAAGATTGGGATGGAGCCGGATCAAAGATGGAAGATTGCCCGTATCTACCCGTCTGCCCGTTCACAGACCGTGTGCCTCGAATTTTGCGAGACAGGCGGGGGAGTGAATCCCCGTGTCTACCCGTCTGCCCGTTCTCTACCCGTGGAACCAGAATAGAGCCAAATCAAAGATAGGTGATTGCCCGTATCCACCCGTCTGCCCGTTCACAGCCCGTGTGACTCGAATTTTGCGAGATGGACGGGGGAGTGAATCCCCGTATCTACCCGTCTGCCCGTCCACGACCCGTAAGACTGGGATGAAGCCGAATCAAAGACGGATGATTGCCCGTATCTACCCGTAATCCCGTTCACAACCCGTAAGACTCGCATCTTGCGAGATACGTAGGGGAGATAATACCCGTGTCTACCCGACTGCCCGTCCACGACCCGTGTGGTTCAAATTTTGTGACATAGGCGGGAGAGTCAATCCCCGCGTCCAACCGTCTGAGCGTTCATGACACGTAAGACTGGAATGAAGCCGAACCGGAGACGGAAGATTGCCCGTATCTACTCGTCCGCCCGTTGACAGCCCGTGTGGCTCGAATTTTGCGAGATAGGCGGGGCAGTGAATCCCCGTGTCCACCCGTCTGCCCGTTCGTGACCCGTAAGACTGGAATGAAGCCGAATCAAAGACGGATGATTGCTCGTATCTACCCATCTGCCCGTTCACAGCCCATGCGGCTCGAATTTTGCGAGATAGGTGTGTGAGTCAATCCCCGTGTCTATCCGTCTCCCCGTTCTCTACCCGTGAAACCGGAATGAAGCCAAATCGAAGACAGGCGATCGCCTGTGTCTACCCGTTTGCCCGTTCACTACCCGTGTGGCTCGGATCTTGCGAGATACGTAGGGGAGTTGATACCCTTGTCTACCCGTCTGCCCGTTCTACACCCATAAAACCAGATTGGAGCCGAATTGAAGACAGGTGATTGCCCCTATCTACCCGTCTGCCCGTCCACGACCCGTAAGACAGGGATGAAGCCGAATCAAAGACGGAAGATTGCCCATATCTACCCGGCTGCCCGTTCACGACCCGTGTGGCTCGATTTTCGCTAGATAGGCGCGAGAGTGAATCCCCACGTCTACCCGTCCGCCCGTTCTCCACACGTGAAACCATATGGAGCCAAATTGAAGACAGGTGATTGCCCCTATCCACCCGTCTGCCCGTCCACGACCCGTAAGACTGGGATGAAGCCGAATCGAAGACGGAAGATTGCCCGTATCTACCCGTCTGCCCGTTCACCACCCGTGTGGCTCGAATGTTGCGAGATAGGTGTGGGAGTGAATCCCCGTGTCTATCCGTCTGCCCGTTCTCTACCCGTGAAACCGGAATGAAGCCAAATCGAAGACAGGCGGTCGCCTGTGTCTACCCGTTGCCTCGTTCACTACCCGTGTGGCTCGAATCTCGCGGGGTAAGTAGGGGAATGCGCACCCGTCCCTACCCGTCTAACCGTTCACAATCCGTTCGGCTCTCATCCTCCGAGATATGTGGGGGAGTGGAGATCCGTGTCTTCTGCCTGCCCAAGGGCGTGAATGATGGTTCTCGCACTCCAAGTGAATTTTTCAGGTCCGAGCCACAAGCGAGGGTCTAACTAGTCACGAGACAGCGAAAACCATTGCGCCCGAGTATCATACTATGTTTCTCGATCTTCTGTGAGCAAATGAGAAGCGAAAAACCTTGTGCAAATGACTCACTGGCGCACAGGCGGTCAAAAATACTATCTTGCAATTCTGTGTGTTCCTAAATATCCAAAAATTGCACAAATATATTTACACCTATGTATCGAACTACGCTCTTCGATAACCTGGGAGTGAAAGTCGACTATTTATGCGAAAATAACACTTCTACCCACAGTGTGTCAGAAAGGCTATTCTAGTATTCTTGTAGTCCAAATACATTCACACCCCACACTGAGAATGAAATATTGCCGTCAGCACAATACGAGTTTATTGCTACGTGGTATTGCCGTCAGACCAATACTGGATTGTCACCGCAACAAAATGATTTTGTTATTCCATGCGAATAACCTAAAAATCTTTCGATTATATTTGTCCCTTTACCGATACCATTCTGGGCCAAAAATTGGTAGCTCTTGTGGCAAAATAGTCGTAATGTGACTGTGAATCCATCAAGTATCAGAGCATTTGAAATATATGGGCCACATTCATTTTTTCTGTCACTAATACCAGACTGCCAAACCGATCTGATGGATTGATGCGATGACAAAATCGGTATTGCTTTCCTGGCTATACCACTTTTTGGTCGTACGGCAAAACGCAAAGCCGTACGACCAAGATTTTTTCTCAGTGCACTCTCAAGCCCGATCCAGTATTTGGGGACATGTATGTCTTACTAGTGCCCGGAGTGTGCTAACGCGCTTAGTACGGAAGTAGACTAGATTTCTAGATTGATGCGCTATCTTATGAGCATGAGAATGCCTGCAAATGGGCTATCTGTCATGAAAGACTTAATGAACGCCTTTGTTCGTGGCATCAACAGCGCTTCGTATAAAACTACCCATTTATGACCAGTATAATAACATGTTCGATTGGGGGCACATGGGATTGGGATAAAAATGGAGATGAATGTGACCAATACGTCTATACCAAATTTCCGTGCAGAATTGTAATGCCCTGAGACTATATTTGGCAAAATCTTGAGAACGAACAATTTTACCCGGAAGCCGCTCGAATTAAGTTACTCATCAAGGAGGCTCCAACATGAGTCAGATTCAGTTTTGAGAAATTTGAGTTACGTTCCGGGGACTTCTTATAACAGGAACCAATATTTGGAAAAGTACCTACGACATTATTCCCAGAACCATCTTCTCCGCCTCAGCTTCCTCGTCTGATGTACAAAGAATTTTAAAGCTTGAAATGAGAAAAATCCTGTTCTCATCCCATCCTCGCTCGCCGAGAAATTGTCAAAAGAGGCTTCTCTTTCATCGATAGTTCCACAAAATGTTATGCACATTAGTTCGGAAAAGTGTTTTTTCTCGAACTTATTTTCAGTATTCGTTAGTGCAAGTTGACGCGTCTCCGCAACGCGGCCAATGACATACCATTCCATTCAGTGAATACCGGGAGAAGGTGGTTTGCACAGAACTATTTGATTGACTGGGCATTTGGACTCACTTCGTCCACTCCGAACTTGTTCTAATACAATGCACATTTCTCTTGAAAATTCGGGAGCAGAAAGATGTTAATGTACTTTTCCATCGGGAAAAAACCTTCGGGATGTCCGCTCGATTCCTCTGCAATGAATCAAACCAGATTTTCATGCGTAATTCCAACTAACGACCCTCAATAACGATCGCACTTGGCATCTGTAGATCTGAAGGATATAGCATAGAGACCTACCCGTGAAGGTATTATTTGACCTTATTTCATAATAATTGGTGAATTGATCATTTGATAATTTCGTATTGAATTTGATTATTGACATACATTACGAAAAGAGCAAATGATTTTGACTACGAAAATGTTTGAAATATGCTGATTAATAAAACCAGGTCTACCTTGTTACGGGACTAGGTCCGTAACGATTCATTGACCGGTAGAGAATGTGCAGGCTTCAGGTACGTCATGAGTGACCTCAAGCGAGAGGCGGACATTGGCCTCGAGCTGACTCACGTACGCCCGCACTCGACTCACGAGGCGTCAGCAGAAAGCAAGAAGGGATATGGATTGCAGCAGAATATAAATACGGAACAAAGGCCTGAACGGGGGCTTCTAGAGTCTCAGTCGATTACGAATCGTTGACCGGACCACATCGCGGTAGACGCATTTAAGACGAGTATTCGCAGCCAGTGTTGGCCTCGTCGTATCATAGAATCAGTAGAGTCACGAGTTATAGTCTCTCTCGGGATTGTATTATTTATTGAATAAACACCGATTGCATTCTACCACTTGTCTTCTGGATCATTGACCGAACCTTTACACAACCTCCAGCTGCGTCCAGGAGCTCAGCGGAGAACGGATTGAAGGACCCTTAACACGTAACAAATCTGGTGCATCGGCCGGGAATCCGTTGTAAAGGTTACGAAGAATTGAAACGCGTCATCCGTGCCGCGTTTTTCCACTGAACCACCACCAACAAAATCATCAATAACAGTAAGGAAGAAGGAAGGATGTTAATGCAGATCTGCTTCACCATCATCTTCGCAGCCTCAGGGTAAGTCAATTCAATTCTGCCCTTTCATATATATCCCTCGGGGGGGGAGTCGCGAGGCAAAGGACTATAGAGGATAACCGATTCGTTCGATCTTACAACATATACGGCTAGTAATTTCTATACTATAACCACCCTATGCTCTAGAACGCCATAGATATACGATAAATTTCATCTAAATAGCAGGACGCGTGGTTATTGCATGCTGACCGCATCTGATTGACTCACTCCCGTATGCAAATCATATACCCCAGTTCACACCTTACGATATCCCGGGCATAGTGAGATTTAAAAGGTCGCGACTATCTTAGAATACCGTATCTATGTTCAGCAACGCTCGCTTGCGAGCCAAATAAAGACATCATTGACCATCTAGAACTGATCGACCAACTATCTCCTTGCTCGCGACTGTGCATTCTCGGTCTAGCGCGTCAGAAATTAGCCACTGTTCTGGCTAATTTCGGCTAATTGTGGCTAATTGTGCCCTCAATTCATTTGGTCAATAGTTCAAATTTTCACTCGTGCCACCAAGGCGCAGCCGCGTCTGTGCGAAATGTGCATTTCTGCATTCCCGTGAATAACTGCTTCTTTCGAGATTTGTGCGCGCTGTCCTGGTTACCTGATCCCACTTGCAATAGGATCCTCCATAAGATTCCTTGGCCGCGTAAATGCGATGAAAGAATCGGGGCGTAGATAGATTTTGCAATCTTTGCAAAATTTAATAGACCGCTCTTTCTGTCGAAAGTCATGCTTTCTTACAGTCTGCATTTGGTGCATGTTGATATCGGTCTTTTTTATTCTGGAGAAGTTTGTTTCGAAACCAAGCTGAAATGGCCGGTACTTTGCGTATTCATGTACCCCGTGTGGAAATCGAGCATGGTGCAGAAGATGCTCAAAGCGTTAACCTTGAGTTTGACATCGTGTTTTATGGGAACGTTGGGATTGCTCTTGATGTTGAATCTGGAGTCATCGCTGATTATCCGATAGAATTTTCTAGATTGTTCCCTGGGTGTGATCTCGTAGATCATGCGTCTGGATCGGCGCTGATTGCACAACGTGATCGATTCGTAACTGCCGTATCCCTGTGTGACAATCATCCTTCGCTAGATGGAGGCTCGTTTGCATCACCCCGTGATGGTCCGAGTGAAACTGAGATCGTTCCTGGTGTCGGTGCTTCCCTGTATGAGGCCGTCAAACCTTACTCTGGTGGCCGAAATGGCGAGTTTATAAAACTGCATAAGAGTTTTTCTGGAGATTCTGATGATTTCGTTGATGTGGAAGGCGATGATACTTTGTCCGAACTCTCCTTCATTGATGTGGAGAACAGTGATACTCTACGTGGACCCTCGCCTGTTCCTTCTGATATTGCCAAGACTGACTACCCTGATTGTGCTCCACATCCCATACCGGCAGATGGTCCGTATAGCTCGACCATTGGCTCTGGGCCCGTTTTTCGGGACCTATCTTTGCCGATTCTCACCGAAGTTGAGCGCATGAGTATTAAGGAATATGTTCGGCTGAAAGCGGGAGCTCTGAAAGGACGACGTGTGGTTTCCACGGACTCGCGCAAGAAAAGCTGTAAACGCAGAAGGCGACGGCGTGGAGTTCGTCGGCAGCGTGCTGTGAAGATGCCAAAACCGCGAAGTGCTTCCATCAAATCGAGCACTGTTACGGTCCCAAAGGAGGATAACTATGATTATAGCGACAGCGAGACTGTTTTGATGGAGGATCTCTCCGATACCGATGCCAGCTTTCTTGATCCGGCTTCCGGGCCCCTGGCCGATCGATTTCACTGTGAATGCCCATCGCCGTCTGTCAACGTCAAAGATGACGCCCAACGTTTCTCTGATCCCATGGCTTCCGTCTCACCTGCTCCATGTGCTACCAAAGGTGCTTTGAAGCTTCTGCGGCCTCGTAAAAACCCGCGCCGCCATTGCAAGAACAATTTTCGGCGCGCTGGCACCCCTTTGGCGATCGAGCCCGGCGATCGGGAGCCATGTCTTGCATGCTGTCTGACTGAGGCGGATCGTCGGACTTTCCCCGTTTCTCTCATGTGTTATGCCTGCCTGTAAGTGATTTCCTCTATATTATGGTTTGGTATGTCATTAGTGCCGATTTTCATTTTCGTTTTACTTTTCAGTTTGGATCCTTGAAGTGGGCCGGGTTACTAAATGCCACCTGGTTAGTGTGATACCGCTGCTTGGGATTGCTGAGGTAGTTCCTGACCCGGAAATTTGATCCAGCGATGGTTATTATTATTGTTCTCTGCCGACGCCAAGCTGCGTTATCCTATTGTTGGACCAAATTCTTGGATATATTCTGTGGTATCATTCTATGTGCGCATTCTCATGTCTCATGCCCTTGAAAACCCCTCCTTCTCGTGTCGCCCAATTTGTATTGGCCGCGACCATACTTTTCGCATTTCGAAATGCCACCGAAATACAAGAATCGTAGTAACTGGATCATCATTTGGTTTGAGCGTTTGAGAACTTATACTATATTAATATATTAAACCTGTCTTGTATCTGATCCCGTTCCCATTTTGTATATGGGGATTCTGATGTTGTCATGTGTTTACATGCCGCAGTGCGCATGACCCTATTTTTATGTCCTGAGTTATGCAGACCCTGGGGATAAACTGCGAGGAGTCTCTAGGGATAAACCGCGAAAGGTTCTATGTATCCATATATACTGCCGAGGTAGTGCCGCGTAGTGCGCATGATCTGTTCTCAAGATGAGCAGATCCTGGGGATAAGCTGCGAGTATCTGGTGATAAACCGTCTCGATGCGACGGTGTGCATGAGAGCACGCGATACTCTATCTGAATGCTGCTTGTGTTCCCTCTGCACTTGAAGATTTTCTAACATATCGTGTACAAGGACTTTTCAGTGGTTTTCTCGTCGCTTGGTTGGAGGTGGAGGCTGTTGGAAAGCTGTCTTTCAGATCGCAACCAAGTAAGGCACTTAAAATTTTCTCCATGCCGAATCGATTAGTGCCCCGAAGCCCAAAAGGTGGTAAGATAGGTTATTGTTGATAGTTCATGGGTCAAGTCCCTTTTGAGTGCCCAGTCTCTATTTAAAGGCTTGGAGGCTTCAAATATATCTGGGCAAGCTGGATAGCGTGTGAAATTATTACTTTGAATCATGATATCTGGCCATTATTGGTGGCAAAATCTTGGCTTTAGTTAGAGTATTAGCAAATTCTATGTCTCATTGGGTGTAACTTTGGAAGGCAAAAATTTTATTCAGTGGTCCAGGACCTTTAAACGTGTTTGAATAAGCTAGGTAAGGTATTAATCTATCTTAGTGAATGATAATATAGTTGATCCAACCATTATTGGTGTCAGGATCTGAGTTTTAGTTGGGATGCCAGCAAATCTCATATGTCGTTGAATGTAACAAGTTAGTTAACTTTTGAGGTGCAAAAATTTTTATTCAATGATCTAGGACCTTCAAAAATGGTTGAATAAGCTAGGTGAGGTCTTAATCTATCATTATAAGTCATAACATAGTTGATCTGGCTATTATTGATGGCAGGATCTCAGCACTTGTTAGAATACCATCGAGTCCCATATGTCATTGGATGGGTTAAGTTAGTTAATTTTTGGGGTGCAAAAATTTTTATCCAGTGGTCTAGGTCCTTGAAGAATGATCAAATAAGCTAGGTGAGGTCTTAATCTATTATTATGAGTCATAACATAGTTGATCTGGCTATTATTGATGGCAGGATCTCAGCTCTTGTTAGACTACCATCGAGTCCCATTATGTCATTGGATGTAACAAGTTAGTTAACTTTTGAGGTGCAAAAATTTTATTCAGCGGTCCAGGACCTTCAGAAATGATTGGATAAGCTAGGTAAGGTGATAATCTATCATTATGAGTCATAATATAGTTGATCTGGCTATTATTGCTGGCAAGATCTCAGTTCTTGTTAGGATACCATCGAATCTCATATGTCGTTGAATGTAACAAGTTAGTTAACTTTTGAGGTGCAAAAATTTTATTCAGTGGTCCAGGACCTTTAAAAATGATTGGATAAGCTAGGTAAGGTGATAATCTATCATTATGAGTCATAATATAGTTGATCTGGCTATTATTGCTGGCAAGATCTCAGTTCTTGTTAGGATACCATCAAATCTCATATGTCGTTGAATGTAACAAGTTAGTTAACTTTTGAGGTGCAAAAATTTCATTCAGTGGTCCAGGACCTTCAGAAATGATTGGATAAGCTAGGTAAGGTGATAATCTATCATTATGAGTCATAATATAGTTGATCTGGCTATTATTGCTGGCAAGATCTCAGTTCTTGTTAGAATACCATCGAATCCCATATGTCGTTGAATGTAACAAGTTAGTTAACTTTTGAGGTGCAAAAATTTTATTCAGTGGTCCAGGACCTTCAGAAATGGTTGAATAAGCTAGGTGAGGTCTTAATCTATCATTATGAGTCATAATATAGTTGATCTGGCTATTATTGCTGGCAGGATCTCAGTTCTTGTTAGAATACCATCGAATCCCATATGTCGTTGAATGTAACAAGTTAGTTAACTTTTGGGGTGCAAAAATTTTATTCAGTGGTCCTGGACCTTTAAAAATGATCAAATAAGCTAGGTAAGGTGATAATCTATCATTATGAGTCATAATATAGTTGATCTGGCTATTATTGCTGGCAAGATCTCAGTTCTTGTTAGGATACCATCAAATCTCATATGTCGTTGAATGTAACAAGTTAGTTAACTTTTGAGGTGCAAAAATTTTATTCAGTGGTCCAGGACCTTCAGAAATGGTTGAATAAGCTAGGTGAGGTCTTAATCTATCATTATGAGTCATAATATAGTTGATCTGGCTATTATTGCTGGCAAGATCCAAGGTTTAGTTGAGGCTTAATCGAAAACCCATGTTTCGGTGGATGTATGAGTTTATGTAACTTCTTGGCTATCAAAATTTTATCTGAGCTCTCAGAACCCTTGAAAATGGTTGGATATGCTAGATGAAGTGTTCCTTCACTGTTTTGGAACGATTAGAATACTTTATCCCAGAGAAGTTAGTCGGGGTATAGAGTTGAAAGTCAAAATCTGAAAAATCTCATGTTTCGATGGAAAAAACTGGTTTTGGCTATATCTTCCTTCCTTTTGCTCCTATCTCGTTGAAATTTCATACTGTGGTATATCTCTCAGCCTAGTTTGATGAAAAATTATCCCTGTGTGGGTCACTATTGTGTGACTTGGTCTGTGATGGTAGAGTCTGGTTTTTATTTGAATTGGCTGGGAACGAGTGCTGCTGGGTGTGAAAGGGTCATGTTTTATCATATTTTCTCCATCTTGGTGAGGTTGTGAGGACCAATTGTCCTTAAAATCTTTGATGATCGGGGTGATAGGGGGCGCGGATCGGATCTTGATTTTTTGTAACGAAACAATATTTTCATTTCAGGTGTATACTGTTGGTGCTTCGTTTCGCGCGTATAACGTCTGCTTGGTAACGCCGTTCTCTAAGGTATGATCTTTTGTTTCGTCTCTCACAGGGTACTCTCACTCTCGTTCCTCTCGTTCACTATTTGGTTTCTTTCTCAATTATAAATATGAATGTCCGGTATTCACGCGACTAATTTATTTCCATCTCAAGTGTCCGTGAGGTAAGTTTTACATGTGTCTAATCCGGATTCCTCGATTGGGAATCCATTAACCGTGGTTGCCAGATCATTTTGGAGCTGACATCAGCTAACAAAGTATATTGTGGATTGAAGCTCCTTGTTATCTGGGGGATAACAAGGAAATACTTCATGCAAAATTTCACCCCGTGATAGTTCAATATTCTTCATTAGATATATTTCGGAGGGTTTGTGCATATGACTTTCCATGTGGCTCACTCTACTTGGTTTTTTCATGTAGATTTGTGTACTTTGGCCTGAGATAACTCCAATTCTTGCTCACTTTTTCTTTCGTGTGTCGTTCTCACTCCTTTCCCGTGCTCATTTTCTATCTAGCTCATCCATTATTCTAACACTGCTTCCCTTTTGCTACGCTAAATGCACCAGAGGCATGTGTAATATTTCGTTTGAGCGGTCTCCCAAACGATCTTTTATTTACAGATCACGCTATGACTTGAATTTGTTTTGTCATTCGTTGGGTCTGATTTTCTTCGAATGTTCGACCAGACGCCCCGCCGCGCTACGTTGCTGCTTTATGTCAAATAAGGTATCCAATTACATTGTGCAGTTGACAGTCAGTTGCTCTTCGCCTGATTTTGCTGATTTTAACCGCTGCACTCATCTTTTTTTTTCATTTGTCTATTGCGAGCATAATATCGTCGGAATTTGGTATTGCTGGAGAATTGCCAACGCAAATTCCCGGAGATTACGTATTCGAATCCGTCAGCGTGACTCTAGAACATCTATCACAGACTTGGGTTTTGACAAATACGGCGTCCGTTGGCCGTGTGAAAAATTTTCGAAAATATCTCGCACTGCATCGTTTCGAGTCAAAACGTGGAGGAGGAATAAAATCTCATTCTCACTTGATGTTTAATCACTAATACTGTTCGAGAGATGATTGTATCGATCAAGATATTCACTCGACTGTAGATCGAATAGAGGCGAGGTGATGTTTCGTACCCCATTTTTCGGGTTCCATGTTTCGCGGTGGGGACAAACGGCACGCGTGCGCGCCACGTGATCAATGATCGCGAGGGCATGGATCCGCCCTACCATTACCCCGATTCATCACCGTCTCGACTTCTCGGAGGGGCTTCGTCAATGCGAATATCACTACTGCCCCATCTAGGCTAGATTCCCCCCTCGTATTTGGCTCTCACTAATGCGAGGTGGGAGAAAAAGAATGAAACTAAGTCCATCGAAACTCCGTTAAGACGTCTCAGATCGCAGTCGAACAATGGGATAAGGAGGAGGTCATGTAAGGATATAATCGTTGGGAATGTTTTTTGACCTCGTTTGTTGCTGTTGATGGGGTTTCCGGTTGTGATGTGACTGGGGTGGTGATCCCAGTGATGGGTCTCGATTGTTTTGCGGCAAATCCCTTGCCTTTGACTGGCGTGCGTCAGCCGTTCCCTCAAGATTTGTGCCTGCCAGTTGGTTGTGTCGAAGCCGAATTGGAGTTTATTTCTTAGCTCCAAATGTGATGTAGCCAGCTCCCCCTGGTCCTCAGCGAGTTTGATTACATTCAAGCCGCATGGTATTCTTCATTAGTTTTTTTTTTTTTTTTTTTTTTTTTGACACGATCTTCTAGAGTCATTATGTGCCCACCAGAGCCTCAACCAGCTGTAGCGTCTAAATGAATGCCTCTTAATGGTTTTTTTGTCATCTTCCTTCTGCGAGTATTTCTGTTGTAGTTGCTTCCGATATTTTCCGGCATATTCTAAGCTTTTGAATAGTTCGTCGCACCTCATGCCTGAATGATGCCCCTTAAGTTCGATGAGGTCAGTGTGTTAGTTGGAAGGGAATGGGACAGATTAATATGGAAAAATTGAGTTGATCTATCTTGTCAATCCTTTCTTGTTCTTTCCTGTCCTTTGTATCCTTTTCAATTCCTTCTTTCGTTTCATCAATTTGTTTTTTTCCTCATTTTTTTCTTATCTCTCATCATATTCTATTTGCTTTTTTTCTTCTTTTCTTGCATGTTTTTCTGGGGAAATTGGGTTTTCCAAAGTTCGACTGGTCATGAAGGCATCTGAACGAGTGAGCCCTAGAAATCTAATGCATCTCCTCGCTTTGATGAAGCCCGTGCGGTTGGACCACTCTCCTCGCGGCATTCAAAACGTGTGCATTTTGAGTCAAAATCGAATACCGGCTACATCGCGTCTATTTTCTCAGCAATCGATTGTGGCACTCTCTGCGTCATGCCCTACTCATTTACCGCTGTCTTCCTCTAGGTTTCGTCGAAACGTCCGTGTGCGAGGTCTGAAAGAATTGTACAGGGAGAATTCGTTTGGGAATGCTCAAACTGTGATTATGATGTTTTAGAGACGTCAGCGTAATTCGATAACTGTACGTAGCGTCCGTTGGCCGTGTATCAAGAACTCTGCAACTCACTTCAACATTCTCTCTTCTCGATTTCCTATTGAAAGAGTGAGAAAGCCTCGGGGTACTTTTGAGTTTGTGAGTGCGTTATCTTCTAAGAAGTAGCATTCGATAAACTATGTATACCATTGTTACTCGATTCAGGAGTTAGGTGAAGCTCTAGCCCTATTTTGATGGCTCAAAAGCTACGGCGGGGGGGGGGGGGGCGGGGGCGCGGTGAGCGGGCGTGTCACGCGACCATGATGTCGTTCATGCATCGTTCTTTCGAGGCTAGAACCGCATAAGTGGATATTTCCAAGTAAGGCTGGTAACAGATTATATTAGTGAAATTTGCGAATAATAACATTCCATTCGTATTTTTCAGGTGACATCATTCTCATTTAGACATTACGGAGGACTTCAGAAATGAACAAGAGATTTACGGACGGATGCCGTTGGGACGAGTATAATATCAAGTCCCTGTCAGCTTCCCAGAACTGTTTGATTAATGAATTCAGACAATAAAATCTCATTAAATCTTATACTTTAGTTCTATAATCCCAAGCAAGGCCTCGTTTGTTTTTTTCTTTTTTTTTTTTCATAGTACCATCCTAGTTCACCTGTTAGTGTCCCATGCATGCTATCTAATGTAGATCAACTGACGCTCGGATTTCCTTTGTATGGTCCCCTTCTCCTCTTTCCCTTTTGACTGGTCCTGAATTTCATCTTACGCAACTATTCGTCGATTTGCTGTATAGTATTATAATGTACGCTCGTGAGCTCTTTTCAACTCTCAATTTATAGAACTCCTCTGCGTATGTTTCAGTTCTCGTTATGTCCTTATCATCTAACCATGTCCCCAAATATAGATTTATTGAACACTAAGTTTGATTGATCTTGAACTCGATCGTAGAGGACTGAGGTCTGTGTGAATGAAAATACACAGTATGGTTGCAATTTTGATTATATTGCTACGTTTCGTCCACATATTTTGTGGACCTCATCAGGCTGTAAATAAGATGTAACACATAAGATTTTTTGCACATGATCACTAATCGTCACTATCACAATGTTAAAAGAACTATCCATACACGTACCTCAACTGTAATAAAATTCACATTGTTTAAGATAAAGTTTGAAAACGCGTGAGCTCAAGGTGATGTGAGACGCGTCTTACGTCAGGCTTTTGAATATCGATAGATGACAATATGTTCTAATATGTAGCACGGGCAGAGCGGAGACGATACCATATGATTGAAGGAAAGAAAGAGAGGGAAGCAAGCAGTGGAAACTATTAGGAAAGGGGGGTACCGCTGTTCGTGAATATATGTATAACTAATGAACTGTAACCAACTATTGTAGGATAGATTTATATACACGGTTTAAATGTGAGATATCTTCTTTCAGATTGATGTTGTTGGTATCAGAATTTATAGAGATCATCTCTGAAAGTATTCTTTTATGGTAGTTCGGTTCTTTGTCCAAAATCACGGTGTTTTTCCAATCAAACTCATGATCTAAGTTCTTACGGTGAAGTGACACAACTGAAGAGGGGGTTTTAAAATTGATATGTTCACCTATTCTCACTTCTAGGGCTCTTTTTGTCTCTCCTACGTAGCTGGCTGGGCAGTTCTTACAAGTTATCTTATAGACTACATTCGGATTTTCAGACTTCTTCAAAGGGTCTTTACCCAATTTTATTACTTTGTCGAGACCTTTATTAATTTTTGGTATTGTGATTATATTGTGTTTTTTGAACAAATTGGTACATTTTTGAAAGAAACTTTTTTGGAAAGGAATGCTCACTTTTGGTAAGAACTGCCCAGCCAGCTACGTGGCTTCGACACAACCAACTGGCAGGCACAAATCTTGAGGGAACGGCTGACGCACGCCAGTCAAAGGCAAGGGATTTGCCGCAAAACAATCGAGACCCATCACTGGGATCACCACCCCAGTCACATCACAACCGGAAACCCCATCAACAGCAACAAACGAGGTCAAAAAACATTCCCAACGATTATATCCTTACATGACCTCCTCCTTATCCCATTGTTCGACTGCGATCTGAGACGTCTTAACGGAGTTTCGATGGACTTAGTTTCATTCTTTTTCTCCCACCTCGCATTAGTGAGAGCCAAATACGAGGGGGGAATCTAGCCTAGATGGGGCAGTAGTGATATTCGCATTGACGAAGCCCCTCCGAGAAGTCGAGACGGTGATGAATCGGGGTAATGGTAGGGCGGATCCATGCCCTCGCGATCATTGATCACGTGGCGCGCACGCGTGCCGTTTGTCCCCACCGCGAAACATGGAACCCGAAAAATGGGGTACGAAACATCACCTCGCCTCTATTCGATCTACAGTCGAGTGAATATCTTGATCGATACAATCATCTCTCGAACAGTATTAGTGATTAAACATCAAGTGAGAATGAGATTTTATTCCTCCTCCACGTTTTGACTCGAAACGATGCAGTGCGAGATATTTTCGAAAATTTTTCACACGGCCAACGGACGCCGTATTTGTCAAAACCCAAGTCTGTGATAGATGTTCTAGAGTCACGCTGACGGATTCGAATACGTAATCTCCGGGAATTTGCGTTGGCAATTCTCCAGCAATACCAAATTCCGACGATATTATGCTCGCAATAGACAAATGAAAAAAAAAGATGAGTGCAGCGGTTAAAATCAGCAAAATCAGGCGAAGAGCAACTGACTGTCAACTGCACAATGTAATTGGATACCTTATTTGACATAAAGCAGCAACGTAGCGCGGCGGGGCGTCTGGTCGAACATTCGAAGAAAATCAGACCCAACGAATGACAAAACAAATTCAAGTCATAGCGTGATCTGTAAATAAAAGATCGTTTGGGAGACCGCTCAAACGAAATATTACACATGCCTCTGGTGCATTTAGCGTAGCAAAAGGGAAGCAGTGTTAGAATAATGGATGAGCTAGATAGAAAATGAGCACGGGAAAGGAGTGAGAACGACACACGAAAGAAAAAGTGAGCAAGAATTGGAGTTATCTCAGGCCAAAGTACACAAATCTACATGAAAAAACCAAGTAGAGTGAGCCACATGGAAAGTCATATGCACAAACCCTCCGAAATATATCTAATGAAGAATATTGAACTATCACGGGGTGAAATTTTGCATGAAGTATTTCCTTGTTATCCCCCAGATAACAAGGAGCTTCAATCCACAATATACTTTGTTAGCTGATGTCAGCTCCAAAATGATCTGGCAACCACGGTTAATGGATTCCCAATCGAGGAATCCGGATTAGACACATGTAAAACTTACCTCACGGACACTTGAGATGGAAATAAATTAGTCGCGTGAATACCGGACATTCATATTTATAATTGAGAAAGAAACCAAATAGTGAACGAGAGGAACGAGAGTGAGAGTACCCTGTGAGAGACGAAACAAAAGATCATACCTTAGAGAACGGCGTTACCAAGCAGACGTTATACGCGCGAAACGAAGCACCAACAGTATACACCTGAAATGAAAATATTGTTTCGTTACAAAAAATCAAGATCCGATCCGCGCCCCCTATCACCCCGATCATCAAAGATTTTAAGGACAATTGGTCCTCACAACCTCACCAAGATGGAGAAAATATGATAAAACATGACCCTTTCACACCCAGCAGCACTCGTTCCCAGCCAATTCAAATAAAAACCAGACTCTACCATCACAGACCAAGTCACACAATAGTGACCCACACAGGGATAATTTTTCATCAAACTAGGCTGAGAGATATACCACAGTATGAAATTTCAACGAGATAGGAGCAAAAGGAAGGAAGATATAGCCAAAACCAGTTTTTTCCATCGAAACATGAGATTTTTCAGATTTTGACTTTCAACTCTATACCCCGACTAACTTCTCTGGGATAAAGTATTCTAATCGTTCCAAAACAGTGAAGGAACACTTCATCTAGCATATCCAACCATTTTCAAGGGTTCTGAGAGCTCAGATAAAATTTTGATAGCCAAGAAGTTACATAAACTCATACATCCACCGAAACATGGGTTTTCGATTAAGCCTCAACTAAACCTTGGATCTTGCCAGCAATAATAGCCAGATCAACTATATTATGACTCATAATGATAGATTAAGACCTCACCTAGCTTATTCAACCATTTCTGAAGGTCCTGGACCACTGAATAAAATTTTTGCACCTCAAAAGTTAACTAACTTGTTACATTCAACGACATATGAGATTTGATGGTATCCTAACAAGAACTGAGATCTTGCCAGCAATAATAGCCAGATCAACTATATTATGACTCATAATGATAGATTATCACCTTACCTAGCTTATTTGATCATTTTTAAAGGTCCAGGACCACTGAATAAAATTTTTGCACCCCAAAAGTTAACTAACTTGTTACATTCAACGACATATGGGATTCGATGGTATTCTAACAAGAACTGAGATCCTGCCAGCAATAATAGCCAGATCAACTATATTATGACTCATAATGATAGATTAAGACCTCACCTAGCTTATTCAACCATTTCTGAAGGTCCTGGACCACTGAATAAAATTTTTGCACCTCAAAAGTTAACTAACTTGTTACATTCAACGACATATGGGATTCGATGGTATTCTAACAAGAACTGAGATCTTGCCAGCAATAATAGCCAGATCAACTATATTATGACTCATAATGATAGATTATCACCTTACCTAGCTTATCCAATCATTTCTGAAGGTCCTGGACCACTGAATGAAATTTTTGCACCTCAAAAGTTAACTAACTTGTTACATTCAACGACATATGAGATTTGATGGTATCCTAACAAGAACTGAGATCTTGCCAGCAATAATAGCCAGATCAACTATATTATGACTCATAATGATAGATTATCACCTTACCTAGCTTATCCAATCATTTTTAAAGGTCCTGGACCACTGAATAAAATTTTTGCACCTCAAAAGTTAACTAACTTGTTACATTCAACGACATATGAGATTCGATGGTATCCTAACAAGAACTGAGATCTTGCCAGCAATAATAGCCAGATCAACTATATTATGACTCATAATGATAGATTATCACCTTACCTAGCTTATCCAATCATTTCTGAAGGTCCTGGACCACTGAATAAAATTTTTGCACCTCAAAAGTTAACTAACTTGTTACATCCAATGACATAATGGGACTCGATGGTAGTCTAACAAGAGCTGAGATCCTGCCATCAATAATAGCCAGATCAACTATGTTATGACTCATAATAATAGATTAAGACCTCACCTAGCTTATTTGATCATTCTTCAAGGACCTAGACCACTGGATAAAAATTTTTGCACCCCAAAAATTAACTAACTTAACCCATCCAATGACATATGGGACTCGATGGTATTCTAACAAGTGCTGAGATCCTGCCATCAATAATAGCCAGATCAACTATGTTATGACTTATAATGATAGATTAAGACCTCACCTAGCTTATTCAACCATTTTTGAAGGTCCTAGATCATTGAATAAAAATTTTTGCACCTCAAAAGTTAACTAACTTGTTACATTCAACGACATATGAGATTTGCTGGCATCCCAACTAAAACTCAGATCCTGACACCAATAATGGTTGGATCAACTATATTATCATTCACTAAGATAGATTAATACCTTACCTAGCTTATTCAAACACGTTTAAAGGTCCTGGACCACTGAATAAAATTTTTGCCTTCCAAAGTTACACCCAATGAGACATAGAATTTGCTAATACTCTAACTAAAGCCAAGATTTTGCCACCAATAATGGCCAGATATCATGATTCAAAGTAATAATTTCACACGCTATCCAGCTTGCCCAGATATATTTGAAGCCTCCAAGCCTTTAAATAGAGACTGGGCACTCAAAAGGGACTTGACCCATGAACTATCAACAATAACCTATCTTACCACCTTTTGGGCTTCGGGGCACTAATCGATTCGGCATGGAGAAAATTTTAAGTGCCTTACTTGGTTGCGATCTGAAAGACAGCTTTCCAACAGCCTCCACCTCCAACCAAGCGACGAGAAAACCACTGAAAAGTCCTTGTACACGATATGTTAGAAAATCTTCAAGTGCAGAGGGAACACAAGCAGCATTCAGATAGAGTATCGCGTGCTCTCATGCACACCGTCGCATCGAGACGGTTTATCACCAGATACTCGCAGCTTATCCCCAGGATCTGCTCATCTTGAGAACAGATCATGCGCACTACGCGGCACTACCTCGGCAGTATATATGGATACATAGAACCTTTCGCGGTTTATCCCTAGAGACTCCTCGCAGTTTATCCCCAGGGTCTGCATAACTCAGGACATAAAAATAGGGTCATGCGCACTGCGGCATGTAAACACATGACAACATCAGAATCCCCATATACAAAATGGGAACGGGATCAGATACAAGACAGGTTTAATATATTAATATAGTATAAGTTCTCAAACGCTCAAACCAAATGATGATCCAGTTACTACGATTCTTGTATTTCGGTGGCATTTCGAAATGCGAAAAGTATGGTCGCGGCCAATACAAATTGGGCGACACGAGAAGGAGGGGTTTTCAAGGGCATGAGACATGAGAATGCGCACATAGAATGATACCACAGAATATATCCAAGAATTTGGTCCAACAATAGGATAACGCAGCTTGGCGTCGGCAGAGAACAATAATAATAACCATCGCTGGATCAAATTTCCGGGTCAGGAACTACCTCAGCAATCCCAAGCAGCGGTATCACACTAACCAGGTGGCATTTAGTAACCCGGCCCACTTCAAGGATCCAAACTGAAAAGTAAAACGAAAATGAAAATCGGCACTAATGACATACCAAACCATAATATAGAGGAAATCACTTACAGGCAGGCATAACACATGAGAGAAACGGGGAAAGTCCGACGATCCGCCTCAGTCAGACAGCATGCAAGACATGGCTCCCGATCGCCGGGCTCGATCGCCAAAGGGGTGCCAGCGCGCCGAAAATTGTTCTTGCAATGGCGGCGCGGGTTTTTACGAGGCCGCAGAAGCTTCAAAGCACCTTTGGTAGCACATGGAGCAGGTGAGACGGAAGCCATGGGATCAGAGAAACGTTGGGCGTCATCTTTGACGTTGACAGACGGCGATGGGCATTCACAGTGAAATCGATCGGCCAGGGGCCCGGAAGCCGGATCAAGAAAGCTGGCATCGGTATCGGAGAGATCCTCCATCAAAACAGTCTCGCTGTCGCTATAATCATAGTTATCCTCCTTTGGGACCGTAACAGTGCTCGATTTGATGGAAGCACTTCGCGGTTTTGGCATCTTCACAGCACGCTGCCGACGAACTCCACGCCGTCGCCTTCTGCGTTTACAGCTTTTCTTGCGCGAGTCCGTGGAAACCACACGTCGTCCTTTCAGAGCTCCCGCTTTCAGCCGAACATATTCCTTAATACTCATGCGCTCAACTTCGGTGAGAATCGGCAAAGATAGGTCCCGAAAAACGGGCCCAGAGCCAATGGTCGAGCTATACGGACCATCTGCCGGTATGGGATGTGGAGCACAATCAGGGTAGTCAGTCTTGGCAATATCAGAAGGAACAGGCGAGGGTCCACGTAGAGTATCACTGTTCTCCACATCAATGAAGGAGAGTTCGGACAAAGTATCATCGCCTTCCACATCAACGAAATCATCAGAATCTCCAGAAAAACTCTTATGCAGTTTTATAAACTCGCCATTTCGGCCACCAGAGTAAGGTTTGACGGCCTCATACAGGGAAGCACCGACACCAGGAACGATCTCAGTTTCACTCGGACCATCACGGGGTGATGCAAACGAGCCTCCATCTAGCGAAGGATGATTGTCACACAGGGATACGGCAGTTACGAATCGATCACGTTGTGCAATCAGCGCCGATCCAGACGCATGATCTACGAGATCACACCCAGGGAACAATCTAGAAAATTCTATCGGATAATCAGCGATGACTCCAGATTCAACATCAAGAGCAATCCCAACGTTCCCATAAAACACGATGTCAAACTCAAGGTTAACGCTTTGAGCATCTTCTGCACCATGCTCGATTTCCACACGGGGTACATGAATACGCAAAGTACCGGCCATTTCAGCTTGGTTTCGAAACAAACTTCTCCAGAATAAAAAAGACCGATATCAACATGCACCAAATGCAGACTGTAAGAAAGCATGACTTTCGACAGAAAGAGCGGTCTATTAAATTTTGCAAAGATTGCAAAATCTATCTACGCCCCGATTCTTTCATCGCATTTACGCGGCCAAGGAATCTTATGGAGGATCCTATTGCAAGTGGGATCAGGTAACCAGGACAGCGCGCACAAATCTCGAAAGAAGCAGTTATTCACGGGAATGCAGAAATGCACATTTCGCACAGACGCGGCTGCGCCTTGGTGGCACGAGTGAAAATTTGAACTATTGACCAAATGAATTGAGGGCACAAGGACCCGCTTAGGGCCGCGTCAAGCCGTATTAATCGAGAAGATAATAAGTTACACGACCAGACAGCCTCTCCGAATATCTCTCAGAAGAAGCACTCATGTCAAAGTCAAAACCGGATCGACGGTCGGTAATACAGGAATCTGTCGGGAACCGACAACCGGTAACCTTTGAGCAGCGCGACACTCTCCTAGGGGGATCGACTATGTCATTGCCTCGAAACGCAACCTCAATAAGCGCATTCTCATTGCAGGATAACGGGGTATGGGGATGGTGAGATGGAACCACGTCCCATACACCAAAACCCGGGATTAATCACGGAGAAGCTGGAGAGGCTATACACATCAAGAATCTCGTGGAAAATCATACAGAAAATCGATCTACAACCATACCTCTCACATGGGACCAATCTTGATTCTACATTTACGAAGCTCAAAACCAAATGTGACGAACTATTCAAAAAGTGGCAGCTCTTAACATGCCCTTACGATGAAGAAATTCGATTACTGGGAGCAAGGCTGCAAGAGACGCGAAGAAGCGTGAATAGATTGGCGGAAATGATACAGGGTACAACGCCAAGCACCACGCGGAGCAGAGCAAAACGATCTTGGTTCCCAATCATCGGGAAAATCGACAAAATTTTGTTCGGTAACCTAGACGAGGACTCTGAAATTGAGCTTAAGGATCTAATCCAGCAAAATAATAACCACACAGGTCAGCTTGCGAGTCTGATAGCCAACCAAACCGAAATTATATACAACCAGTTCGGAGACGTCCAGAACGAGCTGGGAAAGCTAGGTGCAATGGTAAACAAGCTAAGCCAGGCGGAGAAGCGCGAAGACGATTTTAGGGACTTATTCATAGCCTTGGAGACATACAGTGGATGCGTCACGCAATACGAACTAGACACAGAATCAATAACTAACGCGGTAATGTTTGCATACAGAGGTATGCCGCACCCACGCTTCATGCCACCAGCGATATTCGAAAAAACAAAGTCAACTATCGCACAAACCATGTTAGACGCCAAGTTCCCGGAGTCAGACGGAGCGGAATCTTTCCTGGATATCTTAGGGATAGCGAGCTTATCAATCCGGTTCACGTACCCATACCTTATTTACTACGTTCAATTCCCATTATTAAGTCATACCGAGTACGACCTCTATAAGGCTACGCCTATCCCGGTCAAACAGAGTAATAGCTCGATATTTGTATACATATGGCCCGACGCAGAGTACGCGGCGTTAAACACGGAAACGGAAAGCTATATACCAATCGCAACGGAAACGTTGAGCAAATGCAAACGCCTTGAGAAGAATTACGTTTGTCAGGATACAGAGCCAGTCAGAAACATAGACGAATCTTCATCATGCGAAATCAAACTCATCGCCGGGAGGAAAGTCAGTAATCTATCTAATTGCGAATTCAAAGTAGCAAAACTGCAGGAAACATTCTGGGCGAAACTTCAAAGCGAGAATACGTGGGTTTATTCAACGAAAGAGTCCGAAAAGATGTATATCAATTGCGAGCAAGGCACGAATCGAAAGTTGACGTTACAGGGCATGGGCACGCTTCGGCTGTTCCCAGGCTGTTGGGCTAGGACAGAGAATGTAAGATTAGTGGCGTCACGCCAAATTACGACATTTTCAGAGACCAGCCTATTTAATGGAACCCAAATAGACCTATCGTCGATACTTCACGGGAACGAGGCGCATGAAGTAGGCAACCCGGCAGTAGAATTAGAAATGGTACCAAACATCCAACTCCGCGGCAAATCGCCCGTGAGATCCCTAGAGAAAGGAGAAAACTTGAAAGAAATTATTAACAAGGCACGAGGAATGAGTCAACTCAGAGTTATGTCTAAGAAGTTCGAGGCTTTACAAAATACATTAACGCTTACGGGGGGCACGGTATGCCTCATCGCAGTGGTAGCATTCGTAGCATGGAAGGTCCTTTGCCAGGGGGGGTTCCCTTGTCTAATCACTGGTAGATCAGTTTCAGATAAGAGGACATGCAAACGAGAGACGGACGAACCAGTGGTTGAATGGTCGAGACAACCAGAATGCATTACTATTCAACCCGTTACTTACACAGTTCAACCAGGAGAAAGAAGCATGGGACTCACGAACCTGGATCAATTCGCAATCGTAAAAAGACCGATGGGTCAACCAATGCTCCCAATCCAAGGAATCAGTGGAAGTTCCCACTCTTTGGATGATATATAACCAACCGAAGGAATACACGATGCTGATGATGGAAGGAGCGGAAGCTCCCACCCTTTGGATGATATGTAACCAGCTGATGAAATAACTATGGATAGTAATAGAAGAAACGGAAGCTCTTACTGTTTGGATGATATATAACCAGCGGATAAGATTCATGTTGATAATAAACGATGACCCCCGAAATTCAACCCATATGTACGCATGAAGAAAAAAAAAAAAAAAAAGATTTTTTCTTGGAAGGAACTTACCTTAATGTTATAATTTGTCAAAAAAAATCGAGAGAGACTTGGGAAAGAGATGGAATTTTTACAAATACGAAGATAATAAGCATTTTCTGTCATGTTAATGTATGAATTGTACTTAAATTTCGGGTCTAAATATATGTAAGATAACGTTTAAACTCAAGGGATACACACTCAGAAATATTTTCACATTTTTTTTGTACGTTTTAATGATTGCTCCGGAGAGCAAAAACACGGCCAACGGACGTGTTACGGGACTAGGTCCGTAACGATTCATTGACCGGTAGAGAATGTGCAGGCTTCAGGTACGTCATGAGTGACCTCAAGCGAGAGGCGGACATTGGCCTCGAGCTGACTCACGTACGCCCGCACCCGACTCACGAGGCGTCAGCAGAAAGCAAGAAGGGATATGGATTGCAGCAGAATATAAATACGGAACAAAGGCCTGAACAGGGGCTTCTAGAGTCTCAGTCGATTACGAATCGTTGACCGGACCACATCGCGGTAGACGCATTTAAGACGAGTATTCGCAGCCAGTGTTGGCCTCGTCGTATCATAGAATCAGTAGAGTCACGAGTTATAGTCTCTCTCGGGATTGTATTATTTATTGAATAAACACCGATTGCATTCTACCACTTGTCTTCTGGATCATTGACCGAACCTTTACACAACCTCCAGCTGCGTCCAGGAGCTCAGCGGAGAACGGATTGAAGGACCCTTAACACGTAACAACCTCCTGGTCCTCAATACGACATACTACTTGTAATCACCGAAAATCTTTGGAGAATGAGATATTGATAGTATTACAATAAACATCATTGCTTCTGTCACGACTTTGCCAAGATCCTCGCCATTCATTTGGATGAATCACCACTTTGAGCACTTTGTTCGTCTCGCTCAAGCTCCTCGCTTGAATTGCTCAGCTCTTCGCTCACTCTTCTCTCGTCGGGCTTACCATGTGAAGAGCGATTTTCCTCCACAGGGTGTCCACTTGATCCCCGATTCTGAATTCCCTTAGTTTCCAGACATTTCCAGAGCGTTTTGAATACTTTTCCAGAGTCATGATTCATCATTTTTCGAAATTAAACAAATCATTATTATGTAAGGGGAGAAGTGTAGTGGCGAGATTCTCATGTGTACTTTTTAAGAATTCATCAACCAATTCCAATACTCTGACACTCAACTGGTACGTGATCTGCTATACCATTTTCCACGCAGTCCGAGAAGCCTGGAAGTGGAACGTCATTGAGATGAAGACATTTTCCTACGGTTTAATTTTAGGTGTCTCTGCTATCATTCCCCAACAAGAATCAATCACCTCCGTCGGTTGACTTTTGATTAAGGCGATTTCTCAATTTTTCGATTATAAATGATAGGTAAAGATGGCCTCTGTCGCGGTTTATTGTTTTTCCCCGTGGTTTTGTCGTTACGTTCAGGAAAAAATTAGTTTTATCAAAAAATTCGTAAATACTTCTGTGAATTTTTTGAAGATCTACGGGAGCATGTGTTTGTTCACATATGAAGAAAAATTAGATTCGCCACGGGTTATGAAGAAAAACTTATGGTGAAAGAGGAAGGGATTTGTCAAGCTCCTCAGATGCTTTTCTTCCTTCTTTTGAGAATTTCGGACTGCTATTTCTCATTTTTCACAAATGTAAACTTATTATTCAGTAGGTTTTTGAAAAATCTTCAGAAAACTATTCCACGCGTTTTTCGATGGAACGCATCCCTCCCGACTTATACGGGACTACCACAAAAAAGCCGGGAACCCGTGACAAAGACAATTTTTTACTTATCATTCATAATGGGAAAATTGAAAATTCGAATTTATCTTGAAATCCACCACCGTATTTTTTTTATTCTTGTTGAAAAAGTATCGCGAGGACACCTAGAAACCAAATCCCACAATGATTCTTTTATTGTTTTGCTTTCAATTGTTGTTATCCCAGAGTTCCCATTTTGTTCGCATGATTTCTTTCCGATGACGTTTCGTCATCCAATTTTTTCTCTTCACACCCTCTCTGTTAATACCTTTAGCGTTCCGATAATAGTACCCACTGGGCAAACAATCGAAAGAGTCGAAGGATAACCAATATGAAACATTCCTCCGCAATCTATATTCAGGAACCCTCACTGTTATTTTCCCAAAAGAATCAAAATCATCCGTCCATGAAATTTGAAATTAAAGTCAATTTATCGATTCTCTCATTATTAATGGCATGTGAGTGCTCAATTTTCCACGATTTATCATCTCTTCGCTGGTTTTTTGGTAGCAAGTAGAAATGGGGAGAGTTCTATTGGACAACATGTATGACGGTTTGAGTTTTTCAGATGAATGAGAAACATCGCAGAAACGTACGAATTTTATAATTGTTCCACTCGACCTTCTTTAACTAGACCTAGGGTCGATCTTGTTTTTCGATAGATGTCGGTACACAACTTTGTACGCCTGCATAAAGTCTATACAAAACTATTCAACACATTATTCTATAAAACTCATCCCTTCCGACTTTGTACTGAAAAACCAGCAAAGTGACGAAAAAACTCGAAAGAGAAGAACGTTTTTACACCACTTTCAAATGAAAGTCGAAAAATTGATTTCATTTGAATTCCATCGATGGATAATTTTAAATGTACGGGGAAATGACGAAGAGGAGACCTAGAAATTGACTGCGGAGAAAAATTCCATATTGGTTAACACGTTCCCCTAGTATGCTGAGAGTTTTGGCCTTACGGAAAATAGCGGGACCTCAGGATGGTCCCTGCTGCACCTGGGGAAGGATCATCGATTTGAGCCTCCGCAGTTGACGTATTAACCTCCGACTTTTCTGATTTCTCGACGTATCATGAGTGTATCATACTTCTTGACACGTTAGACTCGAGCTCCTCAATACCACCCATCTCTCCACCGATCTCACCCGAGGGAATCATGAACTAGACGTTGAGCGATAAGTGAACCTTCGTGTGAATATTTAACCTGACATTTTTTGTTGATCGAGACGCCTTTCTACAACAAGGCATCGCCATGAGATGGAGTAAAAATTGATAATTCCAGCGCAACTCTCTCCGAACCCCTTTTCGAAACAAGAGTGTGTGCATACAGTACCCACCAAAAATAATGGAACACGTAGGAGTGATATTTCCAACTCGATTGGTCGTACGGGGATTTTGATAACGGGATTTTGAAGAGCACAAAAAAATCTAGCAATTCATGGGTTTTGATAATTTTTTACGTGCTTTTTAAGTGCCTGTACATGTGGTTGAAAATCAGAAAAAATTCTCCTTCAATCAATCGACTACAGTTCTGACTATGATTGAAAGCCAACTGATGATGATGATGATGATGATGATTAATGCCGTAGGACAAAATTCCAGGTTTTGCGTATGAAACTGAGAAAGTGAATGTATCTGAATGTCTTGGAATACACGAGTAATAAGAATATGGGTTACGCTCTAACCAGATTTAGAAGGTTTAACTGTAGGGCTATTACGTTTATCCCAAACTCCACACACTACGCAAACTCCACACGCTCTGCACGCGCGCCCTCCCAAAAAACTGTACAGCAGAAGACGAAATGTATGAGGGACTGTGTTTTGATGACTGAATGATTAGAGTACTTGTCGCGCGATGCTATGCCGCATTATTTGTGTGTACGATTATGATGAAATGTTGATGCATTTTAAATATTTCAGTTTTCAGAATGTGATTATTCACGCCTCGGCCTAACATATGGCCATAATTCTTCATTGTGCCTAACCTACACAAAGTATACGTTCATGTTCATTGAGTCTAAAATCGAGTTGTGATTATAGAGATGATATGAACAGCAGAACAGAAATAGATGACTTTTTAAAATCTATTTTGTGTTTAATATGTGAGAGCTAGATCCTCTTTCATGCTAGCAGTCAAGCTTCAATTTTATCAAATTAATCTGCATGCCACTTCGATTCTGCTAGGATATTCACAGAGTCAAGAATGAGATGTCATGGGACGCTGTGTAGATTTTGATTTGCCATGGAGAACATCAATTCTCTGTTCGATTTCAGTCAGATACACCTTATTTTACAACTTGGAAAGCAATTGATCAATGGCGAGACAAGTATTTGCTGGGACGCTGTGACTATTCTTATTTGAATCTCTCCCTACGACTCTACATCTTTGTACTGCTTGTTACTTTGGGCTCTCTAACATGCTTCCCATAATTTTTTTCTACAATCACAATGGAATATTGTTACTCGTGAAATTCATGACTCCAACCATTAGGTTACATTTTTTCTGTATTTTGAGTTGGACTGGACAGAATCAAGTGCTGAGAGATTTCAGTCCATCATTCAACTGAGCCTGAAAAGAGCATACATCATACGCTTTGTTTCTCAAAACCTATTGAATGTGCTGGTGTGAGCGTGATTCTTATTCTTACCAGTAGGATGAGTTAACTGACATTGAGATTCAGTACGAAGCTCCACAGTCATGTTGAAGCTTGCTCTCTGTTTTACTGACTTTTAGCTAGGATATAAATATATAGGGGAGTAGATCAGTCTGAATTTCCCTACTTATAGACTCAATGATGTAACAGGTTTAGAAAATGGTTTGCTCTGAGCTCAAAGGTAGAGTACGGTTCCACTTACTGTAAAGTTAGATGTAAGTTGGAGGTAAGTATGTGTGGCACAGAATACTGCTCTCTGAACCATTGGAAGAATTCACACGTGAAGGATGATAATCAGAATCCAACTATGATGGTTTTACTTGAAAGACCAATGATAGTGGAAGAATTTGTCAATATCCAGGGAAAACGAATCAGATCTCCATGCTTGACAAGTAGTTTTGTGCCAAGATATATTCACAAATGTTTCATGTAAATGAGGAATGCCATTATAAAGTTTCAAAATATTCTCATTGTTTGAAATCTCTCTATTTGAGATACATTCCACATTTACTCATATTCAGATAAGACCAATATCCCATCACCATGATGAAATGAAAAAAAAATTGTCTAACTAAAATCAAGTGACAAGTTGAAAACAGGGAGCAAGCTTCAACATGACTGTGGAGCTTCGTACTGAATCTCAATGTCAGTTAACTCATCCTACTGGTAAGAATAAGGATCACGCTCACACCAGCTCATCCAATAGGTTTTGAGAAACAAAGCGTATGATGTATGCTTTTTTCAGGCTCAGTTGAATAATGGACTGAAATCTCTCAGCACTTGATTCTGTCCAGTCCAGCTCAAAATACAGAGAAAATCTAAGCTAATGGTTGAAGTCATGAATTTCATGAGTAACAATATTCCATTGTGATTGTAGAATAAAATTATGGAAAGCATGTTTGAGAGCCCAAAGTAACAAGCAGTCCAAAGATGTAGAGTCGTAGGAAGAGATTTAGATAAGAATAGTCACTGCATAGGCACTCCCAGCAAATACTTGTCTCGCCATTGATTAATTGCTTTCCAAGTTGTAAAATAAGGTATATCTGACTGAAATCGAACAGAGAATTGATATTCTCCATGGCAAATCAAAATCTACACAGCGTCCCATGACATCTCATTCTTGACTCTGTGATTATCCTAACAGAATAGAAGTGGCATGCAGATTACTTTGATAAAATTGAAGCTTGTTTGCTCGCATGAAAAAGGATCTAGCTCTCACATTTTAAACACGAAATAGATTCTAAAAAGTCATCTACTTTTGTTCTGCTGTTCATATCATCTCTATAATCACAACTTGATTTTAGACTCAATAAACATGAACGTATACTTTGTGTAGGGTAGGCACAATGAAGAATTATGGCGATATGTTAAGTCGAGGCGTGAATAATCACATTCTGAAAACTGAAATATTTAGAATGCATCAACATTTCATCATAATCGTACACACAAATAATGCGGCATAGCATCGCGCGACAAGTACTCTAATCATTCAGTCATCAAAACACAGTCCCTCATACATTTCGTCTTCTGCTGTACAGTTTGTTGGGAGGGCGCGCGTGCAGAGCGTGTGGAGTTTGCGTAGTGTGTGGAGTTTGGGATAATCGTAATAGCCCGACTGGTAGTGGGTTATACTATTTGGATACTCAATTCAGCTTGTGTATCCAAGTAGTATAGACTGCTACCAATTTGACCTCCCAAATCTGGTTAGAGCGTAACCCATACTCTTATGACTGGTACTCTAGAACATTTAGATATATACACTTCTTCAGTTTGATGCGCAAGAACTACAATCTTGTCTTACGGCATTAATCAGAAAACTCATTATATCAGTTCCTAACCGTGCCCACTGTTGGCATGACAACACATTTAGAATGCTTCAATTCTTCCAATAATTGATACCAACTCAATTCTTTCAACATTCTACTAAACTCTCCAAACTTCCACATATGTATGCACATCTGGAGTGAATACACGCTATAGGTTCTTATTTTCGGGTCAGATAATTTTTATCATGCATAATAAACTCTGATTCTCAAAAGTAATAGGCTTGCGTAGAGGGAAACTTCATGTTATTCATCAATTTTACTGATGGAAACCATACTCTGAAGTGTGTACATATAATTTTCTTATCGATGGTGATCATTGTCTGATTGTAAAAACCTCATTCTATCTGAATGACAGAGAGAGGGTGAAATATCCTAAGTAAATATACAAGTAAGCTTGCATCGTAGGATTCAAATCTACAATATGTTTGCTACTATGAGATGAACAGAATTTAACTCAAGGAAGTTTTTCACAAGAAATGTAACACTATCCGTCAACACCAAAACAAGTTAACACCAACTGGCATCATCATAAATGTATTTCTTGCAACTGTGTGCGCGAAGTTGTGAAAAAATGAGACTTCTCTTCATTATTTACAGTGCGAGAAGTAATGCGTGAATGACTTCTGGCACAGTTTTACATTTACGCACTGGTGAAGTGTGCGTAGATGTTACTTCTCGCTCTAATGCATTTTCATTCACGCACAGTTCCAAAATATAATGTCACGTCATCCCTCTGAATTTGGCCTTTCTTGAAAACTTCGTTCTCAAGATGATCTTGCTCGGACAGTGGTGCATTTAATCACAACTTCGCGCACAGTTGCAAAAAATAGTATACGCAACACGTGCGAGAAGTTTCCGCACACGTTGCCAACTCGCGCGAGAAGTAACATTCACGCACTCGTTTGGCAACTTGTGCGGAAATTGACCTTCTCGCACTTGTTGCGTAATATACTATTGTAACACCTGCACTTATGAGCATCATTTTTAATGCCATATCATTATTCGAGCTTCATCTTATGTATCTCTCTGGCTCCCTTCGTAATACTCAAACCATGATCATAGGACCATGTGTTCATGTGTTTTGTGAAAGTTTGCATAAGAGAAGGAAATGTATCTTCTGCTGCTGTGAAGAGTTGGGTTTTTCATGATTCATCAACAGGGAAAGACACAATCGACGAATTTTTCAATTTTTTACGGAGAAATCTGTAATGTGTTTCGGTTTTATTCAACGAAGGACCAACCTAACACCATACCGAATGGAAAGGAACGGGTGGACCTGCGGAACCGCCGGATAGACTAGACACTTGGCGATAGGTGCGCGCATAAAATTGCTGCGTTGCGAGTGTCGTAATTTCAAAATCAAGTCCCAGACGCTCCCACCTGCGGAATGCGAGCATCGTTTATTTCGAAAATCATTGCGACGCCACATATCTGCGTACGCGCCACGCGTCTTCGCTATATCGCGCGATGCATCTTGAATAGCCAAGCTAAGATGTCGTGTTATGGACAAGGCCTAGTGTGCATATTTCTCGTGAAATAATTTTATTGACTGTAAATTCCAACTCTTAGTTCGGTCCGAATCGGCGCCATTATGAGAAAAATTATTGCGACGAGATTTTTGTGCAGGATCCAGTGTAAACAACTCTCCTGGAAATAGAAATTGATAATGCGAGGCCTAAACCTGGTCACAATCAGTTGAATCCAAATTTTTCCGGATTCTATGGTGAAATTCTTCATTCTGGGTCACAATTAACTCTCTGAGATAACTCGACCTTTTTGACTCATCCACTGCGAGGGCATAATGGCGAATCGAACTAGATTGCGGTCCACGTAAGGATTGAAAATATTGGCGGCATGTCGCCAAGCTATCGAGAACCACCATCGGCGATATGTCTGCGATATTTCGGCAACATTCTAGCCATATCTCGGAGATATGAGTTTGGAACGGCTCGGCAATATGTCGCGAGTACTACGACATATATTTGAAAAGCTGGAAAATTGACTAAATCTCTCTGATTTTATCTAACAAGAATCGATGTTGAAGGAGCCTAAAATTGCGATCATAGAGTTAATGGTATCTCAATCGAATCAAGAATAATTTGTTCGTGTGCATACTCGTATCTACGACAATGATTGGGCTCCAATGCTATCTGAGGACGATGCTGATTATGTGGATAATCACATCAAGGCGATGCGGTCACCGTGCACGCTGAAAGTTATGTGCACTTTTATCCAGTTCGCTTGCGATTTGAGCAAAACGACGATAAGACCAGTGTATATCATCATTGAACTTGAGGTTTGTCTTCACGTCGTTCCGCCCAAATTGCGAGAAAACCGGATATATGGGCGGTTTACAAAGTGCCTATACTATAGGTTAGAAGGTGCCTGCGCTCAAGTTATTCGCATTTTTCTCCATGTCTCTTGCAAATTGAGTCAACTGACGAGAAGACGAGATCAAGTTGGATGATAATAAGTATCCGTCTTCTTCTCAGTTACTCCAAATCGCGAGTGTATCGGGCAAGAGTTCGAATAAATTCCAGCATGCACGGTGCAGGCTGACCGGACGCCTAAATGCATCTTTCTTGTAATCGATGAATTTCGGGATGTTCTATTACAGATGGAATAACATTTGTAAGAGCTTAAAACCTCATAGCTCATCAGCAAAGAAGTGATATTTTGAGATCTCCGTGCAAATAGAACATCGTGCAGATCTCGATGTTGATGGGACCGTTGTAATTTTTTGGGACGGGGTCCCTCCCCCGTGGTCAGGGGAGGATTGAAATTGCACTCGATCAGCTGACCAACATGATTTGGCCGCCATATTGCCACAAAAACGCGAGACGTGGCGGACAGGTATAGATATACTAATATGCAATCAGTTCAACAGAACAGACAGCATGAGTTGTGGGTCATTTTCGTGGTTGTTGGCTTGTCTTATCAAACGTCAACGCACGTTAAGGCCAGACCGTACTGTTTACTGCTCCATACATGGCGTCACGGTGATTCGCATAGATTAATTCAAACAATATTCTATTTTTCAATAGTTGTAAACACTTTTCAGACCAAATCATTGAGCCAGCGCGCTTGATAAAAATCACCAATCGTTTGGGTTTTGTTACAACTCAGAGCTCGTGGTATATTTCGCGAGATTGTCAAAACGGCAACGTGCACCACAGCGAGATTCCTATGATGCGGAAGCGCAGCTCAAGATTGCAGATTTCGAAATCTCGCAAAATATATCATGAGTTTTTAGACGCAACGAAGCTCAAATGATTGAATCAGAAAAGCGCTACATATAGTGGAAGAGGAGGGATTTCTCACCATACCATTTTGGTTCCTAAGGAAAAGCAGTTGAGCTGATAACTCGGATAAGGTTACGGAGAAATTACTTGCAGAGGACCGATGGATTCAATCCCATTCGGCCTCAGTGATGCGTGGAAACCTCCTACGATCTCAATGATGACGGAGATGGGCCCGCGCAAGGCAGTTTGATCCCATCCCATTCTGTCTCAATTGTTGATATACAATGACTATCCATTAGCCACACAGGAGGTGTACAGATAACCAGGTAGTCAAGGGGATACTTCGCCTATAAATCTGGGGAATCCTAGTCGCACAGGGTGTAAACAGGCAAACTAGTAAAGACGGGAGATCATCTATCTACCATCCGGCGGGAACAAAGGAGCACGGGCTGTGGACAGAGAATATGTAGGCACTACACTGAAAGAAGGATAGGGGCGCTTGGCTTGCTGTCGGCACTTCTGCCATGCGGACCATCAGGAATCGGCTGCCTCGTATCAGCGGGCTCTGCACCTGCTGATCTGTAGCTTAGGCATCTCGAGCAGCGAGCGGCGATCAGGACCGGTATTTGTCGCAAAAATTGGAAACAATATGATCTGCATGCGATCAGAGTTCTCGATGCAGACGATCATGGTCCTCTAAACATTGTCTAGATGGTGCGATCGTAATACACATCAATCCGCATCTTGCGTGTAATACACTTGGTGAACGATCAACCTAATTCTGATGAGAATTCCAAATCAAATTTCCAAACTATTTCCAGCATTGAGATGACATGTGGTACAAATCCACGGAAAAATATGCAAGTACAAGCATATGAAGTAATTTTTCTGAGATCGCTGAGTGAATGATTCCTTAAATTTGGAGGAAATCCTGAATTTTACTTGAAACGCTCAAGTATGTGCAAAATTATAATTCATCGTGACAGTTATCGATTGAAATATGTAAATCTACGATTTTTCTAGCGGTAGATGGGAAATGTTACGGATAAAAATCGATCAATGCCGTAACACTTTGGAACGCTCTTTCAATATGGATACGTCATCTATGACATGTCGTTTTGCCTGTGTTGTTGTCATCAAGAGGAAATTTTGTACTTTGCGCAATGAAAGAAGTTTGATTCTATGATACACCTAATCAATAAAGTATCAGAAATAAGGAATATACGCGAGAGAACCTGTAGTTTTTGGAGGTAGAGGTTGCAGACATAGCAACTCAGCCCTCGGACACGGGCCCCGCGGAGTTCAATCCGTTTCGGGGTACAGCGCGTCGCCGGGCGCGGATCAATGGGCGCTGCGGCCTCTACTTTGTTAGCCGAGAGCGCAGCCATAGCACCGGGCGGAGTGCTCCCAACCTTCTTTCAGTGAAGTCATCACTGCCTCACCTTTCCGGTGAAATCCTAGCCACACGGGTTGGGAATGCGAGACAGGGAGCCGAAGGAGCTCTACCAAATTTGATGTTGCTCGATCCAAGTCGCACGGGTTGTCAACGGGTAGACGGGTGAATGCGGGCGATCTTCTGTCTTTGAATCGGCTTCATCCCAGTCTTACGAGTCATGAACGGGCAGATGGGTAGACACGGAGACTCACTCCCCCGTCTATCTCGCAGAATTCGAGCCAGACGGGCTGCGAACGGGCAGACGGGTAGATACGGGCAATCATCCGTCTATGATTCAGCTTTATTCCAGTCTGAAGGGTCATGAACGGGCAGACGGGTAGACACGGGGATTCACTCCCCCGTCTATCTCGCGAAATTCGAGTCACACGGGCTGTGAACGGGCAGAATGGTAGACACGGGGATTCACTTCCTCGTTTATCTCGCAGAATTCGCGCCAGACGGGCTGTGAACGGGCAGACGGGTGGACACGGGTATGCACTCTCCTACCTACTGACGAGATTCGAACCACACCGGTCGTGAACGGGCAGACGGGTAGATACGGGCAATCTTCCGTCTTTGATTCGGCTTCGTCCCAGTCTTACGGGTCGTGGACGGGCAGACGGGTAGATACGGGGATTCATTCCCCCGTCTATCTCGCAAAATTCGAGTCACACGGGCTGTGAACGGGCAAACGGGTAGACACAAAGATTCACTCCCCCGCTTATCTCGCGAAATCCGAGCCACAAGGGTTGTGAACGGGCAGACGGGTGAATACGGGCAATCTTCCGTCTTTGATTCGGCTTCATCCCAGACTTACTGGTCGTGCACGGGCAGACAGGTAGATACGGCGATCACCTGTCTTTCATTGGGCTCCAATCTGGTTTTACGGGTAGAGAACGGGCAGACGGGTAGACACGGGTATTAATTCCCCTACGTATCTCGCAAGATCCGAGTCTTACGGGTTGTGAACGGGCGGACGGGTAGATACCGGCAATCTTCCGTCTTTGATTCGGCTTCATTCCAGTCTTACGGGTAGAGAACGGGCAGACGAGTAGATACGGGCAATCATCCGTCTTTGATTCGGCTTCATTCGAGTCTTACGGGTCATGAACGGGCAGACGGGTAAACACGGGTATTAACTCCCCTACGTATCTGGCGAGATCCGAGTCTCACGGGTTGTGAACGGGCAGACGGGTAGATACGGGCAATCATCCGTCTTCGATTTGACTTCATCCCAGTCTTACGGATCGCGGACGGGCAAAAGAGTAGATACGGGGATTCACTCCCCCGTCTATCTGCAAAATTCGAGTCACACGGGCTGTGAATCGGCAGACGGGTGGATACGGACAATCACCTGTCTTTGATTTGATTCCATTCTGGTTTCACGGGTAAAGAACGGGCAGACGGGTAGCCACGGGGATTCACTCTCCCACCTATCTCGCAAAATTCGAGTCACACGGGTTGTGAACGGGCAGA
This sequence comes from Eretmocerus hayati, assembly GCA_029851415.1. Lineage (NCBI taxonomy): Eukaryota > Metazoa > Arthropoda > Insecta > Hymenoptera > Aphelinidae > Eretmocerus > Eretmocerus hayati. Next base: position 53,958,035 of record CM056742.1, on the reverse strand, counting down.
CGGGTAGATACGGGCGATCTTCCGTCTTCGATTTGGCTTTATTCCAGTCTTACGGGTAGAGAACGGGCGAACGGGTAGATACGGGTATCAACTCCCCTACGTATCTCTCAAGATCCGAGTCTCACGGGTTGTGAACGGGCAGACGGATAGATACCGGCAATCATCCGTCCTTGATTCGGCTTCATTCGAGTCTCACGGGTCATGAACGGACAGACGGGTAGATACGGGCATTACTTGTCTTGAATTTGGCTCCAATCTGGTTTTACGGGTAGAGGACGGGCAGACGGATAGACACGAGAATCCACTCCCCCGTCTATCTCGCAGAATTCGAGCCAGACGGGCTGCGAACGGGCAGACGGGTAGATACGGGCAATCATCCGTCTTTGATTCAGCTTTATTCCAGTCTTACGGGTCATGAACGGGCAGACGGGTAGACACGGGAATTCGCTCCCCCGTCTATCTCGCGAAATTCGAGTCACATGGGCTGTGAACGGGCAGACGGGTAGACACAGGGATTTACTTCCTCGTTATCTCGCAGAATTCGAGCCACACGGGTCGTGAACGGGCAGACGGGTAGACACGGGCAATCACCTGTCTTCGAATTGGCTGCATTCTGGTTTCACGGAAAGAGAACGGGCAGACGGGTAGACACAAGGATTCACTTCCCCGCTTATCTCGCAAAATCCGAGCCTCAAGGGTTGTGAATGGGCAGACGGGTGGATACGGGCAATCACCTGTCTTCGAATTGGCTGCATTCTGGTTTCACGGAAAGAGAACGGGCAGACGGGTAGACACGGGGATTCATTCCCCCGCTTATCTCGCAAAATCCGAGCCACAAGGGTTGTGAACGGGCAGACGGATGGATACGGGCAATCACCTGTCTCCGAATTGGCTGCATTCTGGTTTCACGGAAAGAGAACGGGCAGACGGGTAGACACGGGGATTCACTCCCCCGTCTATCTCGCAGAATTCGCGCCAGACGGGCTGTGAACGGGCAGACGGGTGGACACGGGTATGCACTCTCCTACCTACTGACGAGATTCGAACCACACCGGTCGTGAACGGGCAGACGGGTAGATACGGGCAATCTTCCGTCTTTGATTCGGCTTCGTCCCAGTCTTACGGGTCGTGGACGGGCAGACGGGTAGATACGGGGATTCATTCCCCCGTCTATCTCGCAAAATTCGAGTCACACGGGCTGTGAAAGGGCAAACGGGTAGACACAAAGATTCACTCCCCCGCTTATCTCGCAAAATCCGAGCCACAAGGGTTGTGAACGGGCAGACGGGTGAATACGGGCAATCTTCCGTCTTTGATTCGGCTTCATCCCAGACTTACGGGTCGTGCACGGGCAGACAGGTAGATACGGGCAATCACCTGTCTTTCATTTGGCTCCAATCTGGTTTTACGGGTAGAGAACGGGCAGACGGGTAGACACGGGTATTAATTCCCCTACGTATCTCGCAAGATCCGAGTCTTACGGGTTGTGAACGGGCGGACGGGTAGATACCGGCAATCTTCCGTCTTTGATTCGGCTTCATTCCAGTCTTACGGGTAGAGAACGGGCAGACGAGTAGATACGGGCAATCATCCGTCTTTGATTCGGCTTCATTCGAGTCTTACGGGTCATGAACGGGCAGACGGGTAAACACGGGTATTAACTCCCCTACGTATCTGGCGAGATCCGAGTCTCACGGGTTGTGAACGGGCAGACGGGTAGATACGGGCAATCATTCGTCTTCGATTTGACTTCATCCCAGTCTTACGGATCGCGGACGGGCAAAAGAGTAGATACGGGGATTCACTCCCCCGTCTATCTGCAAAATTCGAGTCACACGGGCTGTGAATCGGCAGACGGGTGGATACGGACAATCACCTGTCTTTGATTTGATTCCATTCTGGTTTCACGGGTAAAGAACGGGCAGACGGGTAGCCACGGGGATTCACTCTCCCACCTATCTCGCAAAATTCGAGTCACACGGGTTGTGAACGGGCAGACGGGTAGATACGGGCGATCTTCCGTCTTCGATTTGGCTTTATTCCAGTCTTACGGGTAGAGAACGGGCGAACGGGTAGATACGGGTATCAACTCCCCTACGTATCTCTCAAGATCCGAGTCTCACGGGTTGTGAACGGGCAGACGGATAGATACCGGCAATCATCCGTCCTTGATTCGGCTTCATTCGAGTCTCACGGGTCATGAACGGACAGACGGGTAGATACGGGCATTACTTGTCTTGAATTTGGCTCCAATCTGGTTTTACGGGTAGAGAACGGGCGGACGGATAGACACGAGAATCCACTCCCCCGTCTATCTCGCAGAATTCGAGCCAGACGGGCTGCGAACGGGCAGACGGGTAGATACGGGCAATCATCCGTCTTTGATTCAGCTTTATTCCAGTCTTACGGGTCATGAACGGGCAGACGGGTAGACACGGGAATTCGCTCCCCCGTCTATCTCGCGAAATTCGAGTCACATGGGCTGTGAACGGGCAGACGGGTAGACACAGGGATTTACTTCCTCGTTATCTCGCAGAATTCGAGCCACACGGGTCGTGAACGGGCAGACGGGTAGACACGGGCAATCACCTGTCTTTGATTTGGCTCCATTCTGGTTTCATGGGTAGAGAACGGGCAGACAGGTAGACACGGGGATTCACTCTCCCGCCTATCTGGCAAAATTCGAGCCACACGGGTTGTGAACGGGCAGACGGGTACATACGGGCAATTTTCCGTCTTTGATTCGGCTCCATCCCATTCTTACGGGTCGTGGACGGGCAGACGGGTAGATAGGGGCATTCACCTGTCTCGAATTCGGCTTCAATCTGGTTTTACGGGTAGAGACCGGGCAGACGGGTAGACACGGGTATTAACTCCCCTACGTATCTCGCAAGTTCCGAGTTCTACGGGTTGTGAACGGGCAGACGGGTCGACATGGGTCACCAACCCGATTTCCATCCCCATGGTCGAAGTCGCACTGGTAGAAACGGGAAAAACTACGAGTGAACTACATTTACGGGAAGCCACAGGTTGTGAGCTTGCAGCTAAACGGGGTGGCACGGGTGCCACCCTTGCGCCGCCCGTTGAGCTTGCATGTAGCACAAAAACAAGCACGGGCAGCTTACGGGAACGCACGTATATTACCCGATTCCCGTCTATTCTACACGGGTTCCCGTACGTGAGCGCTGCCTATATCCCCTTTCTTCAAAATCAATCGCTTCGTGATAAATCAAATGATCGTTATATCCTCAGCGATAGCAACTATAGTGAAGCATTCATAGAGCTATGCATACCCATATGGAAGAATTCGACTCACTCTTCACGCAGCATTGCTTCCTTGGTGTTGGATGCCTTCAAGTAGATCTACCCTGAATATTTGAAGATCTTGCTAAATCCATCGCCCGATTCCCAAAATCCAAAGGATCCTACACAATCTTACCTGATTCTTTCAGGAACTTCTCAATTCCATACTTCTTCACTTTTATCCATGCCTCCCATCTTATTTCTACACCAAAGCATAAATGATACGTACTTCTTGTCTGCAAAAAAGTTTTCTTGTTGTTATACAAACACAATGTATCCGCAATTCCTTGTGCGTTGCCAGAACGAACAAGGTTGTGACGCTGAGAGAACTAAGTGTGAAATCATGTTTCAAAGAATTGAAAAAGAATAAGATTACTCCCTTGCCCGATTATAATCAATCTCAAGTTTGCCTATTTCTTGTGGACCAATCGGACCAATATTTCTGAAAAATCTTACTATCAAGTGTGGTGCAGAACTACCGTAAGCAATCAATAAGAGGTTAAATATGCATCTTATTCTGCAAGCGTGCGAATTCCATAATGAATTCAACTACTCACAATTTCTTCCGTTGTGGGATCTGTGTAATCGATTCTCGTGAACTTAGGTTTCGGTAAATCTTCCTCATCTTTCTCAAATTTCTCAAATTCTTCGATCTGTTTGTCAGAGAACTCTTCTGTGGCAATGAGCCCTCCTTTTCGCTTAGGTGCCCTCATCTTCTTTCTCCCTCTCTTGTTACTCCTCTTGTGTTTCTCCGTTTTCTTCTTTTGTCCCCCCTAACGCTTTCCCTTGCTAGATCTCTTCTTGTTACGACTTTTATTCTTCTTATTACTCTTCCTCTTACGTTTTTCAGCTAATTCTCTGCCATGAAGATCTGATGGATCCGCGCCGTATTTTTCTGAAATAAAATATTGGAAATTTGAATGTCCATCGATTAAATTTTTATTCAGAATACTACATGAAAACGATGTCATATCTCACTGGCATGAATCTCCGCTTTATTGACAATTTCGGTATATTCACGATCAGAATCACTGTCGTCAGTCTTCTTAGCCTCTTTTTCCAGCTTCTTCAGTCTACCATCTACCCTAACATTCACTTCATGATGTCCTTTCCTTTTCAGCGAAGGCTTTTGAATAATTTCGTTTTCTTCGTGAGCAGCTTTCTCGCGGGTTGATACATCTCTTGATCGCTTTCGTTTCTTCTTCTTGTTCTTAGCAATCTCGCATGTGTCAGATTCTTCATCGTTACTACAGTGACTATTCCTACTTTGTTTTCCCTCCACGAAATCCCGCTTTTTCCAGATTTTCTTGATAATCTCTTCGAAATTAGTGGAATCATTACCGATGATCCTTCCTATCTTGTTGTTACATAAGAGTTTATCATTTGCGGCTGGAAATGAATGTAAGACACATATATCAGTATCCAACGCGATAATTCATCCGCATCAAGCACTAATACTCATCTACTTACTTTCTATTACGTCAAACCTCGTATCCTTCAGAACCGGGTCACTTCCATTTTGCTCTAATAATCCGTCATGGTCATTGTGTTTGAAATTAGATGGAGTTCCAGGGCTTGAGCATGAATCAACTTGGTTTTCGTTTGAATCGTATTCTCCCTGACGATCCGTAACATACCTAAAATGGACTGGTTCGGCTGGCTCTGCATGAATAATGAAAATTAAGAATCGTCAGATAATAAAATTTTATGCAATCAGTATGCCAACCTGTGTATGCCTGCAGCTCAAGGACAGTTGTGGTAGTCTTTGATAGCTCTTCGTCGCTTAATGAGTTGCTTCTCTTCCTCCCCTTCTTAGTTGGTTGCGCATCACCAAACACAAGTTTATTTTTTGATCCAGGTTCTGACACTCCTAATTCTTTCTGGTCTCTTACTTCATTATCTGGTTTCTTCTCGTCCCATTGACTTTCCAACATATTGATTTTTTCCATCATAGCAGCCACCACCAAGTCCTTTCCTTCTTTCTCTCTCAACAATCTTTCAAATATTCTTCTCGATTTCTCATCAAGACCACTCAAATCATCATCCCCAAAATCCAACTGGTGTCTCTCCCCTACTTGTTCCAGAACCTTTCGATCTTCATTCGTCACCTGTGGCGGTTTTCGAGCGTTCGGGCCCTGAAACCGTCATAGACGTGAGTAGCTTCCTCCTCAACCGTGACGATTTCAGGCAGAGTGAATTTATGTCAAAATAGGATTATTCCCATCACCATCATTTTGAAATTTATAGAATATTCACAGACAACGTTAAGGGCAAAATACTTCTGCACGATATCACATTTCCATTATCAGGACTAATCGCTGCTATGGGCAATATTGTTCAAGTGAATTAGCTTTGGGACCAAACACTGCAGGAATCATCATATTCCAATGCCTGGAATCGAGAAGAACTGGGGATATATCTATTCAATTGTCATCGCAGATTCCGTTTCAATACCACAGAATTGTCAAAACATACAGGTCCGTCAACATACACACGCTTGCCGACACAAACGAAAAAAGAAGTACAAAAGACACAACTCAACAAATTGTAACCGTACCGTTTTTTTCTTTCCTCGCGTCACTTTCTTCTTACGCTTTTTGGACGTGCAATCATAAGGATTTTCGCTGAAGTCTGTTTCCGAATTTTCTGATTTCTGTCGTCGTTCTTTGCTCATCTGTAACTAATATAAATAGTGGAAAGAAAGTATTATTTCTATCTCATTTATCTTCTTCAATTCCCACCGCAAAAAATGCTCAATGATTCCGAAATTCCTATTTTGTAACACGGCCACGTATTGCAACGAAACCTAAACAAGCCAATCTTGGATTTTTGTGTGAACAATTCAGCTTCACACATGTTTATTGTCTCGATCGATCAAATAACGAGACATGACTGGATCATCGTATGATCCTGCAGCAACTAGTAACGTGGCAGAGTCGGATGTCGAAATTTACTCTAGCCATAAGTCGTAACACTCCACCGAGTCGTGATCATGAGATTTCTTGAACCTTTCCGTTGTCATCCCATAGACCACACAAACATTTCCCCTGGGTTACACGATCTTTCAATACATCTCGCGATCTTGTCCACCATGAACCGCAAAAGCGTTTCAATCTGTCGCGAGAAAATATCACACGAGTAATGGGGTTTCTTCCCCCTCATATTTTTCATGACTATTGTTCCGCATGGAATTGTTAATTAATATCTTCCACTATATATTAATCATCTCATATATTCAAAATCTTTCGAATATATATTATTTGTGAGTCCGTTCGCTTCTTTTATACCTGTTCCTATTATTATAGAATGATGTAGATTTCAAATGATTTCTTTAGAACGTGAGGGACGCTGGGCCCTGGTGTTCACTGGCCGTAGTACGGATTTATCCGGGGCTGCAGTTATCTTCGCAGGGAAGATATTGACACGACTCAACGCAGAGGCTGGTCGTGGTCGACTTGGCCAACAGGAAAAGCATTCGATTAAAAATAGAAGTTCGGTTGTTTTGCCAGTTAGTAACGCGTTTCCAAGTGAATAATCTCTCGCACTTTTTGGTTAGAACAAGAGGCGGGCGGACGTAAAAAAGTGCTTTGTCTGCCTCTTTTTGATTATTGAATAAACCAAGAACTTTATTACGAAAGCTGTGTAAAACACTTACTTCTACCCGACCCGAGCGAGAGCATCTGGCGACCGTGACAGGACCACAGCTGCACCGATCAAGTTTGGACGACTCGCAAGGGAGAGGTTATCAGTGTGTCAAACACAACATTCCGAGCTGACGACGAGTGCAGTGCTTGTTCTACGGTATCGTCGATTCACGGAAATGAAACATGCCACGGGCTGCACGTTGACATCGAGCAGTTGCGGCACTCGAGGAACCTCTGTAGGTGGGTACGCGTCAACGCCCACAACAAGCCGCAGCGCAACAAAGAATACGTCGTCTCCAAGCCACATCGGGGGGCGATGCAACAGCAGCGCTTGAGACACGTCGTCGTCGCCGACTGGCTGTAGCATCAGCTGATGCCCCTGCTGATGGAACTGCACTGCGCCATCCTGAGCGGCCGGCTGCTCTACCGACTGGAGTTTCGACCACTGCTGCGGGACCAGGATCGCGTCATCGTGGGCGCCCAGCTGCCCAGTCAACAGAGTTTTCTGGCACCGCTGCGGGGTCGAGATTGCGCCGTCCTGGACGCCAAGCTGATCAACCAACAGAAGTTTCTGCTACTGCGCCAACCTTACGACGACCTCGACGCCCGGTGGAGACACCAAACGAGGTTGCTACCATGACACGCTGACCTGGGCGTCCGGCTGCCGTACGTCGTGCTGAACGCTCGCCTGCTGTACCAACGGAGGGTCCTGCGGTATCTATGTCACACCATCCTGCAGCTGCGTCGGCGGCTAGCCAAGCCCGGCGACTCGAGCCACCACGTCGTCCTCCATCTGCATCAGCTGCTGCTGTGCAACGGGGACGTTCGACAGCTCGGCGTAGCCCACAAACTACACGTCGCACACGCAATGTGCGTCCTACGTCGTCTCCTCTACGTCCAGCTAAACGTCAACGAGTATCCCAAGTAGCAAACATAGGGTTAAGGAATTCGACACAGGACCAACACAATTCTGATAATCATACTCGCGAGCATGACGAAAATTCTCTTCCGGCCGATGAATCAGAAATCGAGAATCAAGATGATTCAGATCTTGATGAACTCCAGTCTGAGGGGTCGTTCATCGATGAGACTCATGATGATCAACAGACACATTTAGATTCAAATAGGTTGCCATTAGCAAATAGTACTAATGTCCGTGCAAATTCTAGGAGAGATGTCCATACCAATTATGGAGATTCTAATGACCCTGGTATTCTGGCGATTAACCGATTAGCCAATATTTTAAATGACACCATTTCAAGTTTCCAAACCCAAAGTATGAACAATAGCTTAAGTAGTCGTGAGATTCTTCGACGTTTACCAGATTTTTCGGGAAGCCCCTCAGACTGGTTACACTCCAAACAATCAGTAAATTTAATAGTAGAGTCAAATCAATGTGATGATAGGGAAGTAGTGCTCAAGTTATCAGATTCATTGCGAGGCGAAGCTCGCTCGAGCGTTAGATCTCTTTTCACATCGGGCAGTTCGGCAACGGAGATAATGGAAACATTAGAGCTCCGGTATGGAAATACAGATTTGATTTTAGACGACATTGTTACCAACATCAAAGAACTTCCGCATGTTGATTCTGGAAAAATTTCCTTGATTGATTTCGCTACCAAATTAAAAAACGCTGTTGTTGCTATCAATTCTTTGAATGATACAGGTTATCTATCGAGCCCTGAATTTGTCAAACAAATATTGAGAAAAATCCCAGAGAGAATGCATCAGGATTATGCTAGATTTGTAAATGCAGAAGGTTTACTGACACCAGTAGAAAATTTAGCTAATTTCATGATCCGTGGAGCGAAAATTGCAGTCAGAGCTGGAATTGTGAATTTGAATCGTCTTTCAGACTCTCGCAAAACATCTAGTAGTCGTAACTCCAAAGATTCTCGGTCACGTCAATCACATTCATCGAGTCAAAGAATAGTTACTCTATCTACAACCACGAGCGAAATGAAGAGTCGAGATTCAGATCAAACCAATACAATAAAATGTTTGCAGTGTGGTCAGAAATATACGATTGATGTATGTCGCAGTTTCTCCTCTGAGCCGTTGCGTGAACGCTGGAATATAGCGAAGCGGCTTCATTCATGTTTTAGATGTTTGAAGAATGACCATACTAGAGATAGTTGTGTTATCAAGAATCCGTGTAATCAGTGCAACTATAATCATCATAATTTTCTTCATTTCGTCCGTAAGGTTGCTAACGACAAAGATTTACAGTTACAAAAATCAGTACCAAAACGAGGCGGTTGGAAAAATCCTGTAGTTCCAAGAACGCCTCTTTTACCACCCAGAGATGATATTGAATTAATCGAGCCTGTTAATCAACTTACTTCAAAGCGATAATGACTAGATGGAATAGTTTTGTTGAGGGTTGTTCCTGTTCAAGTTATTGGGCGGCATACTAAGAAAGTTTATGCGTTATTAGACGGAGGAGCTGCCGTAACGGTCATAAACAACAAATTAGTCCAAGAAATCGGAGTCAAAACTAACTCTTGTTCTAATTCAGCTATTCAAGTAGTCGCACAAAGAGATCCCATCACAATTTGTAATAGAAAAACATCATTTGAAATATGTTCTCCCACTGCTTCACAAACTTTGAATGATGTTATTGTAGTAGATGACTCATCTCTGTCTTTGCATGTCTTATCATCATACATTTCTGAACTGTGTTATCAGAAAACCGGAATTCGGGTCAATCCATACAGAGCTGTTCCGGATATCATTATTGGCCAAGATAATATCAGTCTGATAGTGGTGCGTGAAGTCATAGAACTCTGCAGTCCTGATTTTCTTCTATCTCGGTGTTCGTTAGGCTGGGCTATCCACGAGAAAATTCTGAAAGATACTTCTATGAACTCAGTTGTAGTGAATCGTTTAACTGAAGAATATTCAAACACGATGTTCCGTCCAAACTGTTTATCGCCACAATCGCTCTCAATAATATCGTGTACAACAATTAAGATACATACATAGCTTTCATAAATAATCACATATATCATACTGAACCGAACGATCCGGGATAAAGGGGTGGTTGGATTGTCGATAGTAAATATGTTCATACAACTTTCAGGAGCGTCTCAAATATTGAAGAGGTTAATCCGCGACTTCTCTCTATTCAAGCTGTTTGTGATTTCGGTGACGCGGCGGGCTTCTACGTACCAGGCATATCTTTTCTCTTTATACAGTTGATACAGGGCACGTCAGAAACCGATGCAAAAATCTACATTTTTTGAAAATAAACATACAGGCGACTGGTCGTTCAATAGTATCGAAATGACCAAAGCCTTAGTATCCTCGTTACAGGGGATATTAACACTTTGATAAACCTTGGCTATTTCAGAAAACATAAATTCTTTGGGAGCTGCGGGGATGTTGATCAGTTTCAGCGCATACTCACTGAAGGGTAAAAAATCCGGCTTCGTTGAGGCCTTCCTCCAAAAACTATTTTTCGATAAATCTGTCTGTTTGAACAAATCATCGAAGATATCACACTCATCTCTGAAAAGTTCTGGAAAATAAGAGCAATATTTGAGCAAACATCCTTCAGGTAAGCGCCCAAGAGCTCCCTTATACCAGAGCAACGTACGAACAATCGGCCCTTATATCGATGGTCCAAAAAATTTGATGCCAACATTACTGGGCTAATGGAATTGTTTATCTCTTCGATTGCCTGATCATTTATACTAAAACTCCGCTGTAATTGAGCTGTAGCAAGTCTTGGATTCGATCAGCTATGGTATACAAAGGATGGCGCATCTTGTTCTCTATTTCGAGGAGTGCATTTTTATAAATTTCCCCTTTTAAATTCATGTTCGCGATCTTCAAATTCCACATCATTGAATTTTTGCAGCTCAGGGATCAAGTCGTTTATACTATTTATTCACTCATAACAACATTTCTTCTGGGTGGTGTAATTTCGGAAAAGTCGAATACCTTCATGAACTACATACTCCACAGTCACACCGAGTTTTATTTGCGCTAGTCTTACTGCGTCGTTGCAAAATTTCGAGAACTTTTCATCACTTTCTGCGCTTTTTAACGTAGCATATCGAAAACGACTTATGTAAACGTATATGTGACTCTCATCAACATCGAGATTTTCATCCTCGACACAACCTTCATGGGATTTGGCAAGAATGAAGCTGATTATGTGGTAGCCAGATAAGTTCACAAAATTATCTCTCAAAGAGACTACCATGGTATTAGTGTACGTATAACTTGAGATTTGTCTTTGATTCATCTTTACCGTACTTTGCAGGATATCATCTTCAAATTCATGAATAGGAGGTGAAGTATAACTTGGACTCAAATATTTCAGAAATTTCTTAAAAACAGGTGAATATAGCTTCGGATAATTCACACCTAGCGATACGCATACTTGTAGAAGATGTTGGTTGACTTTTTCAGAATCTAGAGCTGAAGGCGCTTCAGGAATTGCCTTATGTGATGCCAATGAGACGTTAGCTTGAGTTGGCGCAATGAGTATGTCTAGAGTATCTGACTGATGTGGTGAGCAATCTTGTGGTTCTACAACGCCTTCCGATGGGTAGTTGGCTTGTGCTTGTGAGACAGCTTGAAGATCTGGAAGAAGCTGCGGTCTTGGAGGTGTGAGGGGTTCCCTATCTCCTATACTTCCAGGAATATTACGGTAGAATGTGGGCGCAGCAGATCTCTGGACCATCCTGTGCCTCTTCTCTGCATGCGTGTGACAAAGTCCCCTTGAAGAGAGACGTGTTCTTTGTTACATGAGTCTAGCTTATACTCTGATGGGGAGACAATACTTGAGAAATATATTTCAGCTAATGAATAGTATATTACGCAACAAGTGCGAGAAGGTCAATTTCCGCACAAGTTGCCAAACGAGTGCGTGAATGTTACTTCTCGCGCGAGTTGGCAACGTGTGCGGAAACTTCTCGCACGTGTTGCGTATACTATTTTTTGCAACTGTGCGCGAAGTTGTAATTAAATGCACCACTGTCCGAGCAAGATCATCTTGAGAACGAAGTTTTCCAGAAAGGCCAAATTCAGAGGGATGACGGGACATCATATTTTGGAACTGTGCGTGAATGAAAATGCATTAGAGCGAGAAGTTACATTTACGCACACTTCACCAGTGCGTCAATGTAAAACTGTGCGAGAAGTCATTCACGCATTACTTCTCGCACTGTAAATAATGAAGAGAAGTCTCATTTTTTTACAACTTCGCGCACACAGTTGCAAAATAGTATATTATGAGACTGCACGTTGGTGGGAAGTTTCATATGATATTTTATAGCACGAGAATCCAAAAATCATGTTCAAATTCGCGATTTTTAGGTTAGAGTGCTATAAAGAATCTTGTAGCCTCACACAGAGATGTCCACAGCCATGAGCTTGGATATTTCCCACAATCTCTAATGAATATGACTGGATTATATAACGAATCATTAAAGTCGCTCACCTATGCTTATCAAGATTGAAATTTGAATAATCGACTAGTGGTTGGTAGCATACCAAACATCTGGCAAACCAAATTATGTCTTGTGCAGGTTTAGTATGCTGCATCAATATCTCGAACCCATCCTGTTCGACAAGATTCATCTTGCCCATTTCCTGCAATTACATTCCGAATAATAACTCTATAAATCTATCGAGCATTGGGAATCGACTGATAATTCTATGCATTAAATTTTTTCAACAAAGTAGGCTCATCCACAACTGGATATACGCTAACAGAATTTTTTCATTATTTCACATTTTGAAGTGAGACAGCTAAACTGCCCACGAAAAAGGGTCGTGTCTCAAACCCTTTTGTTAAGGTAGTTGTACACTGAAATGCGAAATATACCAGAATGTCACCAAAGTTCGTGAGGATTTAGTTCAAGTGTTAATGAACACCTGTGCAAAATTTCAAAATGATTGACCGTTTTGTTTCAGAGTGGTAGTCATCAAAATTCGTCACTTTTAGCATGGCGCTCATGCGGGATCGTCGACTCCTATATAAACGCAATGTTGAAAGTGGCGGGTTTTTGATGGTTACCTCTCCGAAACAAAACGGTCAATCATTCTGAAATTTTGCACAGGTGTTCGTTAACACTTGGACTAAATCCTCCCCAACTTTGGTGATTTTCTGGTATACAGTGGAATCTCCCTTAACGGATACCTCCTATTAGCGGACACCTCTCAATGTCGGACAATTTTTTGCGACCAGCAGAAGTATAATCACAGAAATGAACCTCTGATTGGCGAACATCTCCGGATAGCGGACAGTTTTGATGCAACCAGAGGTGTCCGTGCGACCGGAGATTTCACTGTATTTTCAGCTTTAGTGTACAACTACCTTAACGTTTTTATTCGATTCTATGGTACAAAATATGATCTTTCCACCACCTATGGGGTCACGAACAACTTTTCTGGTCCCGTGGCGAGAACTTTCGGAAATGAAGTAAAATACATTTTTTTCAATTCTAGCAGCTTTTTTGTGCTGAAATGCAAATAAGTCGAGTTTGCTCACATGGACCTTATTCTAATATATTTTTCCCGCGGCGGGATGAGAGAAAATCCAGCAGTTTCCAATTTTTCCTACTCTACATTTAGTAAATAAACTAGTATTTAACGTTCATTGCTACAAAAATATCATCCGTATATACTTTATAGCGTATCCTTCCAGACCCCCAAACATTTTTTAACATCACACAATCCTAAAATTGGGCCAAAAGTCATCTTAGTTTGAAATTGGATTACTTTTTGATCCCGACCAAAGTGACAGGTTAGTAAGTGGAAATGTTGTGGTCGAAAAATGATTCAATCTCATGTTAAGATGACTTTTTGGCCAATCTTGGAATCGTGTGGTGCTAAAAAATTTTTGAGGGTTCAAAATAATACGCCATTAAGTATATCCTGATGATATTTTCGTAGCAATGAATGCTACGAACTAGCTTGTTTCCGAAATGTAAACTAGGCGGAAATTGGGAGTGCTGGGGTTTCTCCCACCCCGTCGCGGGAAAAATGTATCAGAATGAGGCCCCAGATACAGATATGCGGCTTGCAGCATTCAAAAGGCGTTTCAAAAACCTATGGAAATTGTTATTAAAAAGTTGATTTTGAGGTTATGGGTGGACTGTACGAGCTAAAGTGTAAAGATCATTCAACAGTGGATTTCTCAGTTGCCTATTTTCTTCAATTCCTGAAAATCACAATACGGATGGAAAATTTTGTGTTCTTTCCTTTTCCGCCATCTAAGGGCTGCTTTGTCCAATTTCCACAAGCCTATTTTTTAGGAAGTTTGAAAATATCTGTTTACTGCGCATGCGCAGGTATTTGAGATGTTGAAACCAATTCTATTTGAAAGACAAGAAAATTTCATCTGCCCCCCTCCAACTCAACTTTCTCCAAAAGTGTAACTTGGCGAGTATGCCCAACATTTTCCACTATCACTTCATCTGGGATTAATATTTGAATTTCAACTCTTGAGAATCGTGGAATCAGGAAAAACATGTCCAGTAATTTTTCAGCATAATCTGAGTGTGGAATAACGAATGGAAAAACATTGAAAATTCTAATTTTTTTTACATTCAGCTATTGTCACCTTCACACAAACTATTTGGGTCTGGGACAATATCAGAATAGCACATCTCCGGGCATAGTCGATTTCGAAGAGAATCCCGTTGGATTCATTTCAATTGCTCAGATACTTGATTGAAGCGATTTTTTGCCAGAGTTGGGACTTGAAAACAATAGTCCACTATGGTTGAGATCGTCGCATGCGATCGTCAACCATCGTGCGCTCTTCGTCATATGCGCACGCGTAGTCGACATAATTTCTGTTTTACTGGGATCGGTTTTACTCGGGTAACACAACCGCTAAGCATTTCTATCGAACATATCCTCACGCGTATAAATTTTTCATTCATATGAATTTTTCTGAACTTGATGTTCAGAATGGCCATTGAAAGTTCTGTGACTTACTCGTAGAGGAAAATACAGGAGAAAAATGAATTTTGAAGAAAAATTGATAAAAAGTTTGCTGTCACGAAAACAATCCTTTCTCTCTAGGGCGAAATTGCATGCACCGCGGAGAGCGGGAAAAGTACTACAAAGTGAGTAAAAGACACACTATTTTCACGCTCCGCAAATCGATATGAACACCGTTGACATCGGCGTAGTTTTGGGTTGCAGAACGTGAAAACGCAATAGCTACAAATTCCTCTGTCAAGCTGCAAAAACATTAAAAACCACGTCGTTCATCATTATTCATAATAGGAGATGAAAACTTATTCGCAATCAGCAGGATTTGCTAATTTTTGAAATGTAATATTTTACGCGATATTTTTTTCCGCTCTCACGCGCCCATGTAAACGGGGTACCGCGGTTTCGGCGTTAACGGAAAGTTCGAAGCGCTCTCATTGGCTCACCGTTTTACGCTCCGCTCTGCTTTTTTCCGCTCTCCACTGTGCATGTAATTTCTCCCTTACAGGAAGCGAAAATAGAATTTTCCTACAAAATATCAAGCCCATTTCCGGAGCAGTATTTCAGATGTGTAATGCAATGAAAGTACGACTCAAAACTTACGAGAAAAACAATAGTTTGGAGGTTATAGAAAACTTGCAGCGATCGGGGAAGTGATGAGAGTCACATGAATTTACTTATGTGATGAGTTGCAATAATTGCCGATTATTGCAGACGGCAATACGCACTGCCGCAGCCGACGCCTACATTACCTCAACAAAGCTTTTTGAGTGAATTTTTTGTCCTATCCACGAGGCTTTGGATGCTTGGTTTTGATTCTCGCGTGTTTTTGCACAAGCTCGAGATTTTGTTTGTTTATTGGTTGTCAATAGAAAACCGATCGTAACCGAGGAGAGCAACTACATTTATATTGTTGCGTCACTTGAGTGCAGAAACACTCAAGTGACGCAACAATTTTGTGGGAAAGGAGCTGTTGCAAATAAGGCCAAATCTGCTCCAGAGAATTGGGACTCCAGGTTGCACTGAAATGCGTGTTTTGGGTGTCTGAATATGCATATGAATTTTTTCCGCGTCAAACCAAAGCGTCTCCCAGTAGTGGGCAAAAAGGTGTCCCATTTAAAATACACGTGGAACGCACTTTCTAGCGTCCCTCTCAAAATTGGCCCAATGGACTATAACGGCTTCAATGGGGATTTGTTCTTGAACAGAAAATACAACTTTTAGGGGTTTTTTCATGGACGGGAAATGATGTGCTGGTACCGAAAAACCACACGAGAGATGGAAAATGCGGATCTTTCACGCTAAAACCGGGGAATACTCGAACGGAGTGGGATTAATCGAAAAGTTGCAGAGGACCAAAGTTGTAGATTATGTTTTAAGCTTCCATTTGGCATCGGTTTTTTATGCATGTATTGGTTGGGGGTTCCCAAAAAACGACCAAAAGTCGTAAAAAACCATATTTATTGGATTTCTTGGCGATCTCGGGGTAAAAATGGACTGACAAAGTATCATATCTTGTAGATCTCATCAAAATACACATTTTTGGTTCCTATAATTTTTTCGAAAAAACGCACCAGATTCGAGTTTATAGCGAAAAAGTGCCGAAAATAGGCACTCTCCAACATTCTCACGCAAAATATTCGAAAAACGCAAATGGAAACCCTATATAATAATTGCGTGAAAAGTTGCCCTTTTTTGTGTACTTTAAAATGAAAAAAAAATTCATAGCGTTCCGATGTTCCTGCTTCGAGGAATATGCATTTTTATGCCAGATAACAAGTTTGAGTGGATGAATTCATGGTTCCAGCATGCTATATGCAATTCTACGTCAATGAGTCATACAACTACATCAATCGGACATGCAAAATCACCAATTTTCATCCACGATCACCGTTCAGAGCCCTAGAATATCCCGGAAACTAGGCACATTCATCGAAATTCTCCGGTGCTATTGGAATTCCTCATTTGTCAAGGCCCAACACTGGCAAGCTTGCACACACATGGGTTCCCCGGAAGTCGCAGCTGCCAAAATCTGTTGATATTGTGTGAATTTGTACGTTGGTAGATGTGAATCCCCGATTCAAACCTTCTCCCTCTAAAAAAATCGCAAATAGCCCAAAAATCATAATACCTCGAATCACTCGCAACAGAGGCTCAAACGATTCCTCCAATATGCACATTCCTGGATACGCATCCGTGGTCCTCATGATTTTGGCGGGTTCTAAAAAAATCAGATATCATAGCGAGATATGTCTTAAGAGGGCTCCTTTCTTTCTCAAAATCAAAGCTCTCCAAATAATCAAATGGGAACCATATGCCATCTCGTCAGGGAGAGAGAATTGACGTTTCTCGTTCTTCTCAGAATAAAGGAGTCCTTTCTTATGTTATTTGCATATTGCGAATATCCAAATCAATGAATCAAACTTATATCGCAGATACCCAGTATGACGATGATCTAATTCTGGGGTGCGAAGTATTTTGTTTCGTCGATAGTTTATTTGGTGAATGCGGCATCATGAGAAAGATCGGGATCCTCTGTACATCCTCTTCACAATTGACCACTCGTGGAAGCTCTGCCATATCCTCCTGTTATGGCATTCCTGGAGACTAGCTGTGTACGTGCCTCGATGTCGACCATGAGCAAACGAATGAAGAGTTCCTGGCTGAGCATGGAGTTTTTGAATCAGTGGCTACAGATGAAGATGACTCTGAGTCAGATTGAACCTCAAAGTCAAATATGTGATATCAAAGAAAACTATAGCTATTATGAACAGGTCAACTGACTGACACACGAGTTTTGGTATAAAACGTGAAGAACGAATAACTTCCGTTGTCATCTTACTCAGAAAACTTGTTCTACCAGTAATCTCCAGTGATTTTGCATGTCCGATTGATGTAGTTGTATGACTCATTGACGTAGAATTGCATATAGCATGCTGGAACCATGAATTTATCCACTCAAACTTGTTATCTGGCATAAAAATGCATATTCCTCGAAGCAGGAACATCGAAACGCTATGAATTTTTTTTTTTCATTTCGAAGTACACGAAGAAAAGCAACTTTTCACGCAATTATTATATAGGGTTTCCATTTGCGTTTTTCGAGTATTTTGCGTGAGAACGTTGGAGAGTGCCTATTTCCGGCACTTTTTCGCTATAAACTCGAATCTGGTGCGTTTTTTCGAAAAAATTATAGGAACCAAAAATGTGTATTTTGATGAGATCTACAAGATATGATAGTTTGTCAGTCCATTTTTACCCCGAGATCTCCAAGAAATCCAATAAATATGGTTTTTTACGACTTTTGGTTGTTTTTTGGGAACCCCCAACCAATACATGCATAAAAAACCGATGCCAAATGGAAGCTTAGAACATAATCTACAACTCTGGTCCTCTGCAACTTTTCGATTAATCCCACTCCGTTCGGGTATTCCCCGGTTTTAGAATGAAAGATCCGCATTTTCCATCTCTCAAGTGGTTTTTCGGTACCAGCACATCATTTCCCGTCCATGAAAAAACCCCTAAAAGTTGTATTCTCTGTTCAAGAACAAATCCCCATTCAAGCCGTTATAGTCCATTGGGCCAATTTTGAGAGGGACGCTAGAAAGTGCGTTCCACGTGTATTTTAAATGGGACACCTTTTTGCCCACTACTGGGAGACGCTTTGGTTTGACGCGGAAAAAATTCATATGCATATTCAGACACCCAAAACACGCATTTCAGTGCAACCTGGAGTCCAAATTCTCTGGAGCAGATTTGGCCTTATTTGCAACAGCTCCTTTTCTTTTCTTCTTTAAAGTAGTACTAGTGGTCGTCGAAATACCGTACAGAAAATTACGAAATTTGGCACAGTGGTAGATTGATATCACAAACCGCCTCAGTTGAAATTGCAAGAGCTTTCAGAGTTCGAGAAAAAAGTTCTGAGCAGTTTCGTGAAAGTTGATTTGCACGGCAGCTTATGGGGAATTACGAAGAGAGTAATATCTACCGTACAGATTTTCACGAAAGTCGGCCCGCAGGTGGGAGAGAGAACGAGAATCATATACAAACCAACCAAGGGGGAAATAGCTAATATTCCATACTGTAGATACTTGGCTTATAACTGTACGTACTTGCTCGTACCTGTCAATACTCGCAATAGTAATTCCTGCTACCTACACAGTACGGAATGGGTATGTGATGGATTTTGGAGAGGCGCTCCAAATGCACGCAACAGCAGTTGCCAGTATGTGACGGGTACTGAACAAGTACGTGACGGATTCTGGAGCCCTTGCTCAGCGAGCCGCATGGCAATAAATTCGTGTATGTACCAAGTACGGATCGAGTACGTGACGGACTCTAAGAGAGAATCACGGGGTACCATGAAGCAGTAGTTGCCAGCACGTAATAGAAACGGGACAAGTATGTGACGGACTCCGTGAGCGCAGCTGGTCTGATTCAACCTACCTTGAATGACGGTGTCTCCTGCTACGTAATTATCACGCAGAGAATTAACCAATTTATTAATTAACTGACTAATTAATGAATTAGCCTGCTCAAATCTCACACGAGCCTCACCGCGATGCTCTACACTCACGAAGGTCGAAAAAAATGAAAAAACACAGCGCACGGGAATGAAATTTTGACCCCTTTTTCGATAATAATTTTTTTTGGCGACTCTGGATCGCCAAACTAATGATTGCGCCAATAATACATCGAAAGTGACCCTTTGTGGAAGTATTCGAGTGAAATTTCACTTGGATCGAGTTGTTTTCTCACTCGATTCTCGAGTTGCTTACAATTTCCAGTATGGAAATAATAAATATTTATATATTGTGGAACGATATTGAGACTAAAATGCTAAATGAGAACAATGGATATGCATAAAAAATGAGAAAAACACTTTCAACAAAGTTTAGTATGAATTCATGATTGGCTGTCGCTGGGGTTTGAACCTGGTTCCCTTGCTTTATCTTCTCTGTTCGTTATTTATTGCACCAACCATCCAACCAACTGAGCCATCGGGGATATTGACGAGAGAGACTGAGAAAACAGTGATGAGGGCCGTTATGACAACCAATCGTAAATTTTTCGACAAAAGTGGTTTACTGTAAGTCTGAGTATGACTATTTTTCACTGCTCTCCGTAAAATAGCCTGATTCACTGTTTTTCGTTTAATATGGCTATAGAAACCCGTATGAAATCCAAATCTCATGATTACAATGAATGATTCGATATGAATAATTGCTATCTACGAATTGAACCTCAAAATTTGGGATGAAACGCACGGTAGAATTGAAGCACAAAACCTGTTTGCATCAAATTGCACATCTTAATTCGTATCAAGAACGTGATAGTAAGAGTGTCAAGATAATGATGTTGACTTAGGAGTAATTCCACGAGAAAACGATGTATGATCGACAGTTGGATCTCAGATTTCTTTCTAAGTGAACTTTTTCGATTTTATAGGTTGGAAAATGAACTACCTTCACTATAAAAGAAATTACAAAAATTTTTTTCGGACCCTGGTACACAAATCAAAATCATGTTTTCAACTTCTTTTTGCAAATTTTCCGTAACTCTTTCACACACAAATCGTTACAGCTCAAAAGTTACGGCAGATAGAGAGACGCGGTTCGGCGCATCCAAAAGGTGAACAAAAAGCCTATCAAAAACCTCTTTGGAGTTCTGGTTCCCATAGAACCTCGATTATATATGGATGATTCCGTGAAAATCATCTTTTATTTTTTTTCTCAAAAAGCTATTTTTTTGGAAGATTTGAAAGTACATATTTTGAAAGTACATATTACATACAAAAAGTTGTGTTCTCCACGAATAAAATTTTTTCCTTCAGCATTTTTGGATTTCAAGCTGTTTTCTGGGCATTTTTTCGATTCCAATGACAGAAAACCTCAATTTTCTGCGCATGCGCGAGATTTTAGAATTCCAGAACAAATTTTTTTGAGAAGCTGAGAAAAGTTCCTTCAAAATGACTTCTTGGTGAGCTTGAATCCGTTGATTTAAACCAAAGTTACAGTGACTTTACTACGAAAAGCAGCTTGGTTCAAGGCCCCATGTTCCCTCCAGTCATTGCCTGGAAGCCTTCATGTTTTTGCTCGAATCGTTCTTCATCATTCGGGCGCTGTAACTCCGCTTCTAGTTGATGAAATTGAACTTAACAAAAGGTCATTCCAAAGGAAATTTCCTCAGCTTCTCAAAAAAATTGGTTTTGGAATTCTAAAATCTCGCGAATGCGCAGAAAATTGAGGTTTTCTGTCATTGGAATCGAAAAAATGCCCAGAAAATAGCTTAAAACCCAAAAATGCAGAGTGAAAATAATTTATTCGTGGAGAACCCAACTTTTTACATGCAAGAATGTACTTTTAAATCCTCTAAAAAAATAGCTTCTTGAGAAAAAAATGGGAGATGATTTTCACGGAATCAACCATATATAATCGAGGTTCTATGAGAACCAGAACTCCGAAGTGGTTTTTGATAGGTTTTTTGCTCACCTTTCAGGTGCGCCGAACCGCGTCCCTCTATCTGCGGTAATTTTTGAGCTATAACGATTTGAGTGTGAAAAAGTTACGGAAATTTTGCAAAAAAAAGTTGAAAGCATGATTTTGATTTGTGTACCGGGGTCCGAAAAAAATTTTTGTAATTTCTTTTATAGTGAAGGTAGTTCATTTTCCAACCTATAAAATCGAAAAAGTTCACTTAGAAAGAAATCTGAGATCCAACTATCGACCATATATCGTTTTCTCGTGGAATTACTCCTAAGTCAACATCATTATCTTGACACTCTTACTATCACGTTCTTGATACGAATTAAGATGTGCAATTTGATGGAAACAGGACTTGTGCTTCAATTCTACCGTGCGTTTCATCCCAAACATTGAGGTTCAATTCGTAGATAGCAATTATTCATATCGAATCATTCATTGTAATCATGAGATTTGGATTTCGTACGGGTTTCTATAGCCATATTAGATGAAAAACAGTGAATCAGGCTATTTTACGTAGAGCTGTGGAAAATAGTCATACTCAGACTTACAGTAAACCACTTTTGTCGAAAATTTTACGATTGGTTGTCATAACGGCCCTCATCACTGTTTTCTCAGTCTCTCTCGTCAATATCCCCGATGGCTCAGTTGGATGGATGGTTGGCGTAATAAATAACGAACAGAGAAGATAAAGCAAGGGAACAAGGTTCAAACCCCAGCGACAGCCATTCATGGATTCATACTAAACTTTGTTGAAAGTGTTTTTCTCATTCTTTATGCAGTACCATTGTTCTCATTTAGCATTTTAGTCTCAATATCGTTCCACAAATTATGAATATTTAGTTTTCTTATACTGGAAATTGTAAGCAACTCGAGGATCGAGTGAAAAAACAACTCGATCCAAGTGAAATTTCACTCGAATACTTCCACAAAGGGTCACTTCCGATGTATTATTGGCGCAATCATTAGTTTGGCGATCCAGAGTCGCCAAAAAAAATTATTATCGAAAAAGGGGTCAAAATTTCATTCCCGTGTGCTGTGTTTTTTCATTTTTTCGACCTTCGTGAGTGTAGAGCATCGCGGTGAGGCTCGTGTGAGATTTGAGCAGGCTAATTCATTAATTAGTCAGTTAATGAATAAATTAGTTAATTCTCTGCGTGATAATTACGTAGCAGGAGACACCGTCATTTAAGGTAGGTTGAATCAGACCAGCTGCGCTCACGGAGTCCGTCACATACTTGTCCCGTTCCTATTACGTGCTGGCAACTACTGCCTCATGGTACCCCGTGACCCGCTCTTAGAGTCCGTCACGTACTCGATCCGTACTCGGTACATACACGAATTTACTGCCATGCGGCTCGCTGAGCAAGGGCTCCAGAATCCGTCACGTACTTGTTCAGTACCCGTCACATACTGGCTACTACTGTTGCGTGCATTTGGAGCGCCTCTCCAAAATCCATCACATACCCATTCCGTACTGTGTAGGTAGCAGGAATTACTATTGCGAGTATTGACAGGTACGAGCAAGTACGTACAGTTATAAGCCAAGTATCTACAGTATGGAATATTAGCTATTTCCCCTTGAAACCAACAGATTAACGATTCAGAGCCTACAAAAGAAGATCCAAGCCCAAGTGTCACTCATTTCTGCGGTTTCGGGGCTAGGTTGTCGTCTGCTGCGTGCATTCCCTGTACCCATATCGCGGGCGAGAGAGAGTCAAGCGTGGGTCTAACCTGCACTTGGATTCATCAGTACCGCCAACTTATTGGGTGTCTCTTACGTGCTAAACATCTGGAATCATCTTGAGCTCATGCAAGGTTACAGGAGCACCCGCAAGAACTCGGGAGGTATCCACAGTCTATACCCGATCTAACAATATGGTCCAGAATGTTCCAACAATGCTTTTTTCTAGGTAACAAAAATGAAACAACACCTGGACTCGGGCAAACTTTTTTGAAGCTCAAAAGAAGTTTGGGAAATTTCGAAAGATGTTCATCTTTCACGTGAGGGGTTGTCTAATTTTTTTTGTTCAGATAAACTTATCCTGAACAACAAGTTCAAGAAAACTCCATATGAACCAAAAATTTTCACGCGGGCTGCTGGGATATATCTATGGACGATGATATGAGAGAAAAATTGAATGTATTGGTTTCAATCTAAGTGCAATCACAGTGAATCCTGGCTAATGTGGGCACCTTTTGTTCTACTCTGACCCGCCCATGATAGGCAGGTGCCCGAAATATAGGCCGAGAGTAACATTAAAGCCAATGAACAAATAAAATTTGGTTACATGTGGAAGTGCCTATAATTAGGAGAAGCTCGAATTTTAGAGGTGACCACAGAGACAGGTTTTACTGTGTCATAATCCGAACCTTAACATGATACATTTTTGGCTTCTAAGGTAAGTCTAACCAACTTATGCCCCCATCGAACCACTTTCTCAACAACTCAATATTAATCAACGTATGTCAGTTAACTTTACACTGAACGAAATAAATCTGTAAATTTTACATTTTCTCCAGTCTCTACAGCTTGTCCCAACACATTCAAAATGAACTCGAGCACGTTCAATTTTTATGAAATGCAGACGAGCAGGATTAGTTTTCTCAAAGAACGGTCTAGATCGGCGGTAATGTGCATACATTCGTTCTTATCCTTAGTTTTCCTTGACGTGCAGCCTCATTTGGATATTGCTTTCTCATGTCCAAAAACACTATTCTCGACCTACTTCGATGCGATTAACACGTTCTAAGTAGTAGAATATTGAGTCGTTCAGGGTACATGTTGGGTATCCCTGCTGTGCTTGGCGGAAAAAAGCATAAGTGCAAAAAGTTCCAACCGAGATATTGGCAAAAACGTGTTTTTTGCCACCCTGAGTCCAAAAATGCAAAATTCCGGAATCCGTTTCCAGAATATTGTTAAGAATTGTAGGAGGGATCTAACCATCTAATTTTTATTGCAAAATCAATTGTTTAACAATGAATAATGTCACTTACGCTTTCGTACCAACATCAAATACTTGTCCAGAAAGTTGTAAACTGGTCGTAAACGGTTTACGGCAGACTTTGCGTCCTTCGCGCATCCCAATACTGTGAAAGAAAATCGTAAGCCACAGCTCCAGCATACTGGTATGAAAACTACTAAATTGAATATTGATGAGGTGTCGGTTACGGTCAAAGTTATGGCGATGGATACGTGTCAAGAAAACCGCACGTGAAAGTGCTCTGTAGCTTACGGTATTTGCAAGTATTGGATGGGCCAGATTTTGCCTCGTCCTTGGCAAGAAAATCGTAAGGCGATCTAATGAGAACTCGATACGTTCTCAATTTATTATACCATCGATTGGAAGATGGTGTGAAGAGCATTCAATAGGTCACGTTGAGACTCGTGGCGTAGTATTTTCATGTCATTTTCGACAAAATGTCACTTACGCTTTTTCTTACCAAGGACAGCAGATCCTCCGATGTTGGCATTCTCATCCTAGAGCCTGTTCATAGTGGCATCGAATCCCACGTACTTTGCACGGAGTGCTTCGCAGAAATAACGCAAAAGATTCGCAAGCGAGGCACAAAAGCAACGCAGGAGCGCAGGATCTTTCATTTTTCTTGCGAAGCGCTGTGTAGAAAAATCGTGCCAATATGAACACGCCTGTGAGTCACAAGATCGCAGGATCGCAAGCTCGTGGCTCAAGGATGGACGCATCACACACAATTACCACTTGAAGTTGTCTCGTCTGTATATCCATAATTAGTTATTATGTAATTAAATTTCAATTATATTATTATAATATCGATCTTCATTGTCCGAGGTGATGATTGATAGAAACTGATAAATTTGAATGAAAGTTGAATTTCCGTAGCCGCGCCGCTGTTGATCTTGCATCGTCTGCATTATAGTCATATATTTCTATTCAGTGCATTATCTCAAACTTTTTATACTTGTTTTATTTTGAGTGTGGATACGATCGAAAATTTTTTTCGATGCAGAGCAAACTCATTTTCTAATGTGAAAAAGATGTGTGCTCTAGGATGTGTGCTTAACATGCCCTTATTTCCTAATATGCCACTACTCAAGTTCCCAAATTCACGGACCCGCAGACCTAGCCGCGTATTTTCATCATGTTTGTTACAATAACATATGGAGAAATGAACTTCTAGGCCAACCCAGCATGATTTGCGCATTTTTAATCAAAAAAGTGGTTTTCGGTACTTTTGACTCCTTTTTCGTTAGTCACTAAAAGATCTGCCAAACAAAATTGAAGTGATCGGTTCCAACGATTTCCAGTACATTTTATCTGTCTTTGTCTCTACTTTCTGAACAATATGAACACCCGCGGGATTCGCAGGATTGCAGGGTTGTAACGTGCAGATGAAAGCATCTCAGACCACTCTATCCCACTCGAGGTTTCTTTTCGCTATAGATACTTGAGTTATTTTTTTCTCCTGATATACCATGTGACCACGATATTTCTGGCAGAATTTGGAGGTTATTCCCATGCTCTGTGCTTGTGCATGTATGTTTTGTCAGAAATATCGTGGTCACATTGTATATATGAGAAATTATCATTGACCGAGGTGGAGATTGGAGGAAACTGATTGAACACTGTGAACCCGCAAAATATATGAAAATTCGTTGACGCGCTCGGTTGGCCTATATTTTTTTTCTGCATGGAAAAGAGAGCTGGATACTATAATATGCGAATCTGTTTATTGATCTCATTTTGCATTGTAGAGTAGGCGAGATCACCACCATTGCTGGTGGAATTATTTTGATGGGATTCTTCGCGGAGTTCTCTCTCAGAAGACCCCACAGAATCCAACGATACATGCATGATCAAAAAACTCACACAATCCTAATCCACTTGAGGTTATCTTCTCTCAATAGATATTTTGATAGAGTGGTCTCCTCGGCGATCTCTCAGATGTGAAAAAAGTAAAACTCACTTGGAACTTTCTGGGGAACGTAGAACTATCGGGGTAGATCCGATCCACTTACCATCTCACACTCTGATATAACAAATATTGAACAAATTTGCGAGAAGGACAACGAAAGCCAAGTATTTCTGAAATTCGGATATGGGGGCTTGTTGGGTATTCCAACCTCATTATGTTATGTATTGCATTCGACAAGGAATCCGTTATAATGTCAAAGATGAGATAAAATAGATCCTAGGGCTTGAGAAGCGATTTTTTCTGAAAATTTTCTTCTTGGTATTCTCTACAATCAATTCACGGCGTCCATTTCTGTCCCAAAAGCAAATACAAGTAATCCAAAAAAATTCATTCGTTGTTTTATGGGGTGCGAATGTAGCTTTGTAACACATCGTACATTGATCGCACATACGACTTGACATTTTCCACATCAGAAACTGAGTTCGCCTTCAGAAAAATTATTCGATCGTATCCTCACTGAATAAAAAAAGGATGAAAAGTTTGAGATACTACACTGAATACGAGTAGAATAGCCCTATAATGCAGATAGCCCTCTAAGGCAAGATTAACAGCGGCGCGCTCGACGGCGCGGCTACGACTGTTCTACTCTCATTCAAATTCATCAGTTTACATCAATCATGACCTCGGTCAATGACAATCGATATTATAATAATAGAACTGAAATGTGGTGAATGGGTAATTATGAATGTAGAGACAAGACAGCTTTAAGGGCAAGTGAAAGCTCTACCTTACCATATGAGCCGATCACGACTGAAATGAATGTTCCTAAAAAATTGGCGAATTATCTCAAAGCCGTATATAGTTTAGGTTGTAGTTCGTGATTAGATCTACCACTTGGTAAAAGTTTGAAGTGGATTGGAATTGTTGTTTTGACAGAAGTCTGAGGACTGTAATTACGCCGGTGAACATGAATTACAGTCCTCGGACTCCTGGCTAAACAATAATTCCAATCAACTCCAGATTTTCAGGAAATGATAGATTCGATCTTCAAGTACAACCTGAACTATATACAGTTCCATAACTTCCCCGAAAAATATAGGAACCAGGTGGAAAACGAGTGGCGATGCTTATACCGACATAATCACGGCGTCCGCGGCGCATCATTCGTCGTCTGCTGCAGCCCCCAATCGCTACAACGACGACGCACACATACGCATCTACGGCTTCACTCCGCGGTGGCCCATCACCTTGTCACCGATTCGGGGCTTCCCGGTGCCGTCGCGGATGCCCGATTCGTCATCCTCGAGTGCTCGAGTAGACGCGAGTTCCCCGGTTGTCGGTGATATTGTAGTGGTGGTGAAAAAGTGGAATAAGGGATGTGGGTGCTTGCATCTGCAGGCAACAGTCTCGCATCTCTTCGCAGCAACAACAACTTGTCGACTGCTTTCAAGCCGATTCTTTGTACGTAAGTATAGGAAGAAAATTTAATTTCCCGTGAAAATCAATGAACGTCGGAGGTACTTGAATTCAGTAGCAATCGACGATGCTTGAAGTCAACTTGCTGTGCAATATAGTTCTTCTACCCGCGAGGTTAGAAGTTGTCTGCTGTTGCTATGTTACTCAATGGGGCTGGATGTCAACAACTCTTGCTGCACAGATATTTTCTATAAATTCCACATTGACTCAAAGTTTTTGTATTCAAGTGATTGCAAAAATTATGATCTCCCAATTACAAATAATATGAAATGGGAATTGAAGAATTTCCTTCATTATTTCCTATTTCCAGAACCTCGCACTTTGAGAAAAAGGTATGTTCTGGTCCGAAACATACCCAGAGTATCTCAAAAGGAAATTACTTGCTCCGGATACTTATGCAAGCCCCCAGCAACCACTTTTAAGGAGCTAATGAACATATCGGGAGGGTGTCTAGGTATTCATGGTGTGGTGGTCTAGTTGGACCAAGTGCGGATCTCTGACTGTAAACTTTGATGAAGGAGATTGAGTAGGCTGGACTATTATTGAATCAAACTGCTTCTATATGGTGAGATTTTTCTGATTGTCATGGTGGTAAGCTTCATGGTTTTCTACTCTTCCTCAGAAAAAGTTTTGAGATTTATCTTTGCGTTATTCTCCCAAATTACGGAAGTGACCCTGTTAAATGTGTTGGCTCATCGAATAATTATTAAAATCTAATTGTACTCGATTTCACAGGTGAAACTTCAAAAAAATTCCTTGTTCTAGTTCCAACACATTCATTGAAATCTAATGAGAAGCATGTGGCATACACTTGATACTGTATTAGATTGTAAGAGCCAGCGAGATCATAAGATGCAACAAGTTCTCATGCAAAAGTTCATGAAGGAAAGTACTTTGTCGTTTCTCATTCACAGTCCAGGTAAGTTGCGAAGTCACTTGTTCTATGTTTACAAGACGAATTATGAATCATATTGGTAATGTATCTCCTTTTTTCAGGTATAGGTTCAGAAGAAATTTATAGTAAGATTATCATATTTTCTATACATGGCAAATTTGATACTTCAAGAACTCACCCATCGCAAGTGACAATAACAGGAATTCAAGCAGATTTCTGCAATAAGAATACCTGAGTCAAGGATGGGGAGTTTTCTATGCTCAGAATTCCCCAGCAAGAATGTGAAGTGAGTGGTGACAACAGAAATTCAAGCAGATTCTGCAATAAGAATTTCTGAGTCACCACTTCACCAGTTGGGAATTTTAAGCCAGTGATATTTGGTTCGTGTGTGAGTGAAGTGAAAAAGGTGTTATCTTGGTGAAGTGAACTGGAACAGTGACCGTGAGATAGATGGAATTTTCGTAGAATGCAGTTTGTCGTGGCGGGGTATTTTAACTTGATTTTATAAAATAGTGCAGGTGAATGTGTTGTTGTAGGGACACGTTTTTCACGACTCGTGAAAAACACTCGTTTTCCCAGCCCTACCACAGATAGTGACTACATATGTCGGAGTAGTTTACTGTGGCGCCTCTATAGGGCTGCCTTGAAAGTACTCTCCCAAACGAGTACCCGATCGGTCGGTAAGGTAGAGCTTGCACTGTGACATATATACATGGGGAATACTCGCGCAGGGACGAGCGCTTCCAAGAAGATGCGCGACGACGAATCGTCGAGCACTTCAACACGGGCGGAATAGGCTGGGTTAATAGGTTCCCGTGCACAAGCAATATCTCGGTGATTTTGCACAGTTTTCAGTTCGGATGACGAGCAGTCTATAGATGAAACGATGATCTTTGACTTGGCTGAGCAATAATTGTTTTAGATTCATAATTCATCGGGAAATCGCGTGCGCACGCGGATAATTAGTTCTTAATAGAAAACTCAATGTTATGGATTTAAGAACACGCGCGCGGAAGCAGAGCCAAGCTCATATCACCATAAGCACTGGGCTTATATATAGGACCCGAAAATGTAGCCGAGGGCACTTCTTCCGTAGCTCTTGACCAATACGCATCTTATGTCAAACACCATACTTGTTGAGCATTAAACCACGTCAGCCACCTCATTCTGTTGTCTCGTACAGTCATTTTCCAACCCAGAAGGACCCGCCCCCCCACTAAGATATAACAGTGGTGACAGCGGTAGCTGGGTTAAGAAAAACGTGGCACTTCATTACTCCACCACGAAGTGTCAAACTGTCAAAGATACGATAAGTGAAAGAAAAAGAGAAGAACGCACACGTCCAAGGCCATCTGGCCAGCCGAAAACCACCTGGTCCACCGAAGGCCATCTGGCCCACCGAAGGCCATCTGGTCCACCAGAGGCCACCTGGCTCAACGGGGCTGCCTGGCCCACCGGGGGAAATCGCCGCATCGAAGCAGCAAGGGAATAACAGCAGCTGTCAAAGTACTACAGCCACCTACCACAAAGCCACGCCAACGGAACAGCACGACCCACCGGTGCATGACAACGCAAATAGGGACAACCCATACACCACGGCCAGGACAACCCAACGGCTCCACGGTCAGCAGCAGCAGGATCACAGACAAGATAACAAACCATTTCCCATCTCTCGTCCCGTAACTACAGGTACATGTACTAAGATAGGGCACGAAATGTGAGATCTGGCATCGCGATCGTTAGAATGTGATTACAATTCTGCACGATAGTGTGCGCCATAGCAAGGTTAGTACAAGTGCTTGTTAGAGACGGGTATTCAACAAAGAAAGTAGTAATCAGCGGAATCAATGTCCCCAAGATCAGACAATATCCTGACATTGGGACAGATGCACCAACTAGATATATGAGCTTGGCCCCAATGATAAATGTGATTTATTCCCATTTTTTGTGTCAGGAACGCGGGTAGATCAATTATTTCCATTCCTACAGCACGCGGGTCAGATTTTTTCTCTGTGCTATCAATGTTCCATAGGAGAAATATAATCAGACAAAATGCCGGAGTTTAATGTAAACAGACGGCCATCGCGCAAGTCAGCGAGGCTCAGGGAAACTAATGATCCTAATAGCGACACAATTACGACCTCAGACGTAGAATCTGATATGGGTATGAATAGAGTAGACCCACAATCTAATAGGCTTGATGTCATCATGGGATATATGATCGCAACGGGAAGATCCGACTCAGCCTTAGCCTATCTTGACGAGAATAGAAGCCTTACAATCTCAGAAGCACTGAAATTAGCACCAATGTTTGACGGCAGAAACATATCACTATCAACATTTATACGAGAGTGTAACGACTTAGAGTCATTAATGAAGGATACAGATAAACATGTGTTTCTGCGGATAGTTAAGTCTAAGGTATCGGGCAAAGCAAAAAGATACTTGGAGACCAAAAACTATAACAATTTGAATGATCTTTCCACAGACTTGAAAAGAGCGTATGACTCACTCAAAGGCTATATTACTTTACTACTTCAATTAGCAAAGATTACTGAATTGAGTTCTGAATCAGTCGCCAATATGGCTTGAGATCGTCACAACTGCAAGACAAACTTTTGGAAACGACTAATTCCAACACGAATCAGAATCCACCGTCCGATCTTCACTATACTACAATTAGAAGTGTCATTTCATGTTTTTTGAGAGGGTTGAGTCGAGACTACTTGTACCAATTACGCGAGGGAGATTTAGATAATTTGGGACAGGCAATAGATGAGGCCATCCGGGTCAAAAAAGAGTTACGAGACCACGACGCACTGCACGATAAAGGGAGGGAATTAGCTATCCCAGTTCACACTGTAGACACGAGATCTATGGGTAGTGACCAGTGCCATCGGTGCGGAGGAATAGAACATATGGCTCGTGAATGTAGAAACCGTATGCATAGACAAGACTATCGACATAATACTAACCAAAGACAGAACTATCGACCCAATTCATATTAAAGTGTCAACCTTGAGCGATAGGTTCAAATCGAGTGTGAAGATTGATCGATGCTAAAGCGTAGGTACACATTTTGGAAACCAATCCCGTCAAAAAAAATGTTCGATACAATAGATATGAAAGTATTAGATAAATGGGAATATTTTCGTCAAAAAGAATCAGAAACCTCAACGACGATGATGACAGAGGCGGACGACACGACCGCGGGTAATGTAAATACGAATGGACGCAATTCCACATGTTCTACTGCCACAAGGGCAAGAATTTTATCTGAAAAAAAACTGAAACGATCATGAGTACTGGTAAAAAATCCGCCACTGCAACGGCAACTGTGATTGATGAATTAACAATTGATGGAGAGAGTAATGAGAGAACATCAGATAGGTCGAAAGAGATGAATAAATAAAAAAAACTATGGTTTGAGTTCTACGTCTAGTTCCGCCGGTAGGACCCACCCAGACGGCACCCATGTGCGTGGAGTCAAGGTACGCTCAACCAGCGCGTCAGCATATTTTGCTAACTCTACCGAATTGTACCTCGGTGGGGAGGACCTACAGTTTTAGGTGGAATCCGAACCACCGAAACCGCCGAAAAAAGGCACATGAAAAAAAAAATCTCAGTGGTGTCCTGACCGGGATTCGAACGTAGGACTCCCGCATGGAAGTCTGGTGACTTATCCACTGTGCCACGGCGGCCTCTGAGAGAGATGAATAATGAAAATACTAGCAAGAGAATCACGAGAGAGATGAATGACATGTCGACTATTGAAATAACGATGATCATGATTGAGAAAGATCCGCCAACGGAACGGCGAAGAAAGTCGCATGATGCGCAGAGACCCGCCAACGGACCGGCGATGGAAGACGCTTACATAGCGCAGAGACCCGCCAACGGATCGGCGACGAAAGCCGCTCCAGCAGCGCACGTGTTTGGTAAAGATGATCCGCCAACGGAACGGCGAAGAAAGTCGCATGATGCGCGGAGACCCTCCAACGGATCGGAGATGATGAATGATGATAAAGCCACTGGCCAGTGCACGTGTGTCAAGTCCGCTCTATGCGGGGGACAACCTTGCGGGCTACCACGCCCCTGCTCACGGGCCCAGCCATATCAGTAGAGAGGAGTCTAGAATTGTCTAAAATATCCAATACTATTTCTACTAGAACTAATAACCACTCACCCTCGCACATCCTTCAGAGAAAGCCGCTATACTAACTCCTCAACATTTCTAGGCGTTGATCCAACAAATACCGACAAAGTGCTGGGTTCCGGAATGACTACGAATTGCTTGGGAATGACAGGTCCCACTGGTCCTTTTTCTTGATCCGTTGAAAGAGATAGAGTCAACTTTTTTTTTATATGAGATGATTATTTGGTCTCATCGATCTTGAAGGACGGTGGGGAACTAAATAAACCCCCAAAAATCCATGAAGGAAATTTTATTGCTACGTTTCGTCCACTAGGTTTCGTGGACCTCATCAGGCTCCAGGTTTGTTATTCTTTAGATCGTCATGATATTTTTGAACGATCTTATAATAGAGCACAGACATAACGTCTGGCTCCTGTCGATACAGGTAAATAGAATGAGTCTCATAGACTCATTCTATTTACCTGTATCGAACTAAATAAATTCCCAGGGCTACACGACTTACTAATTACCAAGTTAGGGAGGAAATAGTTTCATTTACTGTTGTAGAAGGGGCCCTATTTCTGCAAGATCTGACTGAAGAAAAAAAAAGCCAAATTAAATCAATCGGTTTTGGAAAAACGTGTGACATCTTTGAGGAATGTCTCTGGCCGGTATTATGAAGGAGTTGACGAAGATTTTTTAAATACATCAAATCAGATCAACAACATTCTGTCCTGAAAGACAAGGTTGAGGAAACCTATCCATTCCGCTTTCAATGATACCTGAAAATTTCCTCCTAACCATTCCGAGTACCGCATAAACACTTATGGCTGGAAATTGGCCATATAATTATCTTAAAAAAAATAAATCGTAATCTTGCCCTAGCGGGCAAGGTTATGATTGGGGACTCCCACGAGAGTTTCATAGGATATACCATTTAGCTTTTGGGGAACTCCCCGGGGTGCGTGAGTTTCCGGCTTCATTGATTCCCGCACAAGCTTTTCGGGAGGCTCTTGAGTGCTCCCAGACAGTTCTGGCAATGTTTTCGGGAACTTAAACAAAGCTCCCGAGTGGTTTCTGTTGAGGTTCCTATAGAAGGCATCTTATTATCTTTTCCAGACATGATTGTGCACATTAGAAGTGCGCCACAAAATTTATGTACTCAGCGCGCACGAGAAAGGTGGCCTTGGGTCCTTGTAGCAGTGGGATTGGGTGCTCAATATCATTGTGCAGTGGAGCTTCGTTATAGCGAACTTGAAGGGACCGGCCTCTGCCTTTGCTGTGTCGAGGTTTCGTTGTATCGAGGTTTTGTGCGGGAACCTCATGTGCAAGCTCTTCTGTGTACAACTTGAGCTTGGAATGGGCCATCTTTGGATGTTCGATTTACATAGAGATCAATACAACGGAAACACGCTTTTGCCATTGAACAATTTTTCAAAATTCGAGATTAGTAGGTCGAATAATCTGTCCCGACGTTCGAGGATTTTGTGGCCTCTGAAGAGAGCCATTTTTGGCTCTGGAAAGGGTCGTATGGGTGGGCACGGGCTCAATCCTTGTTAGAATTCAGAACGATCACTCGTTGTCTTTTATTCATTTTTATTTTCACTCCTCAGCGGAAGTTTTGCAATCTTAGAGGAAAACCTGGGTTGAATTCCTCAATGGAGTGTCGAGCAGTGTTCTTGAATCTCGCATCGGCTTTCAATTCACCGGAGTATTTGAGGATTTTGTTGACTCGTCAGTTACTGAGCACAACCTGCATAAGATTTTCAATTCTGTGACTGTCATAAATCTTTTTCGGAGACCGCTTCACACTCGATCTCTTTTCGGAATTCTACTCTACCTTCCGGACAAAGCTTCGTTATAGCGAAGTTCAAGTTCATAATAGTAAGGTAATTTAACACAGGTGGAGATGGGGAATTCAAGGGACCGAAGCTCTACTTAGTTATACCGAGGATTTCGTTATGTCGTAGTTCGTTGTATCGGGGTTCCACTGTATTTGATGAGTCTGCCGGTCCGAAACCCGGGCGAGCCTCTTGAAGGTGCTATACACTCACGAAGGTCGGAAAAACGAAAAACCACAGCACGTGGACCTGACATTTTAGCCCCTTTTTCGATGATAATTTTTTTTGGGTAGCCCTGGATCGGAAAACTGATGATCGCGCCAGGAAGAGCACAAAAAAGATATGTCGAAAATGACGTTCGAGATTTTTTCCTGAACTTGGAAAATCATGGTTGTTCAAAGAAAAAAAGGAGAAAGAATTCATAGTAGAGTGAACATTATAGACGTTTTTATCGAGACGCCATTCAGACGTAATCGACTGGCTTGCCAGGCCTTCATAAATGACAATGACGGGTTCTCGGCGCAATCAGGTGCGCCGAGTATCCGAATGAGGGAAGAAAAAGAAAGTAAATCTCGTTGACATAAGCTAGGCGTCAACAGAGGTCTCCGACTGGTGTGATGTATCCGGTAGCGCACTGCAGCGTGGATGAGTATCTCGTCGTTAAGATGCTAATCGGACCTATACACGCACTTATAAGAGTATGAATATATATGAAGTACCCGATAAATAGTATATTACGCAACAAGTGCGAGAAGGTCAATTTCCGCACAAGTTGCCAAACGAGTGCGTGAATGTTACTTCTCGCGCGAGTTGGCAACGTGTGCGGAAACTTCTCGCACGTGTTGCGTATACTATTTTTTGCAACTGTGCGCGAAGTTGTAATTAAATGCACCACTGTCCGAGCAAGATCATCTTGAGAACGAAGTTTTCAAGAAAGGCCAAATTCAGAGGGATGACGTGACATCATATTTTGGAAGTGTGCGTGAATGAAAATGCATTAGAGCGAGAAGTTACATTTACGCACACTTCACCAGTGCGTGAATGTAAAACTGTGCGAGAAGTCATTCACGCATTACTTCTCGCACTGTAAATAATGAAGAGAAGTCTCATTTTTTTACAACTTTGCGCACACAGTTGCAAAAAAGTAGTTTCATGGTTTGGGTTTTCTACTTGATTTCGGCATGGTGCCACGTGGCACCATCCGCTCTGCTATATCACTTCGTATAGTACTTTCTTAATTTTAATAATGGATTCGAATGAATATTGTCGGCAATGCATTTCTACATTCAGTTGAGGCGCACAGAACTTGTCAATGTGTGAGAGGGTCCCGAAATCTTGTGACTTTTGACCTCTAAAAGTGAAAGTATAGCGTAATGCTACCGTCAAGTTGGGTAATTTTGGTGCGATTCCGTTGCTTTTTATTTTGTTTGGCTCGGCATTTCAACATACGTTGACAAAATCCACTTTTATCAGTAGTCAATCGAGGGCTCACAGTCTCAGCTTTCGACTGAAGCTACAAAGTTCAATTTGATTTGTTTCAGCGGGAGCTGTTATCAGTTTTGTGGGTGTGCCGGAGTCAGACCCCGATGGGGCAACTTGGTACACTTACAAATTATTTCAACTCTACCCACCACCATGCAAATGAACTAATTTCAATCGTTCAGAGGTCCTTTTTTACTCTGTTTAAAACATTTTAAGAACTCACAGACCATCTCTTGACTCAGAATGAGATGAGAGGAGGGTATCTGGGAAGGTGTTCTGAAGTTGCCTCATTCTTATGCTTCTTACCTAGAGTGGGGTGGCTTTGGTGCGCTTTTTCATGTTTTTTTTCGCCTGTTTTTCATTCACTAAAATTTCGAATGCTTCAAATACCTCAATGTAACGATGATGTCTTCAGTTTGGTGCTAAATGTGGTCGAAATGTACCGTTACTCATCCGCAGTTCGTTCCGGAACACTTCTTGACAGGTATACTAACTGGACCACTTGAGTATCGGTGCTACATCTCTCTTTTTGGAAAAAACTTCAGTAAACGACTACAACCATCCACACGGGATCTACGGTGTTTAGCACATCGTTTATGTGTGTTCCAAGAAGGGAGGGTAGGTTTCAGAACAATAGAATCATTTACCTTGCTGAACGCAGTCAAGAACGTCATTCTTCGGGGGTGTACCAGGGTTGCACCCACTGTGCCGGGGTTGCCCAAATTGACGGTTCTTAATTAATCGGTATTTTGGAGAAAGAAAAAAAGAATTTTGGACAGTCAATTTTGAAAGGAAACATTACGACACGGGTTTACACATAGTTCCCGGGAGGCTGGGAAGAAATTTGAATGTTTCAGCTGAAGAACAAATTTCGGTTCATATTATTACATGACTCGGCTAATGCAAGCTAATTTTGACCAACGGATTTGTTGATTGAGTGACATAGATCGATATTGGATTACTCCAATTCGATCTATGTACCTTCAAGGCACCTCGCAATTCGAGTGTCGCAACTTGAAGGATTTTGATGGAATTTCAAATACATGAAAAATGAGATGAGGAACGAAAAATTTTGATTCTACGCTAGATGTTGTTTTCTTTCTCGCGAGTGGCTGCAAAAGCTCTCTTGTAACATATAAGCCCGATCAAAATCATGACCATCAAGCCACTTTGGCTAGGTGACGTCGGGGGCCAACCTCTACTCGGATCTCTTCAGCCCCCCTGAAGAGTCTGATCCGGAGAGGAAAGACGAAACGCACCAACATCTAGCGTAGAATCAAAATTTTTCGTTCCTCATCTCATTTTTCATATATTTGAAATTCCATCAAAATCCTTCAAGTTGCGACACTCGAATTGCGAGGTGCCTTGAAGGTACATAGATCGAATTGGAGTAATCCAATATCGATCTATGTCACTTAATCAACAAATCCGTTGGTTAAAATTAGCTTGCATTAGCCGAGTCATGTAATAATATGATTTGAAATTCCCGCGAGCGATAAAGTCTCGATCGTTCATATCGATCGAGACAAAAATTCATTCTAACAAATTTTGGTGGTGCCGGGATGCTACCACGGTGGTAATTAGGGGCTAACTAGTTAATGAGGTGATGTGTTCCAAACGATGGATGAGAAAATTGCTCTAATGATGACTCTCAACGCGTGGTGTGGTGTACTTTTCATTTTATTGTAGTCTCTCGCTCTCATTCAAGAACTGATTAATACACTCGAAAAAGTTGTCGAATGACGTGAGGGCCACATAAAATACACCTAAAACTTCTGTGAAATAGAACGAATGATTCGGGTGTTGACTCGAGGCAATTTTTGTATTGGCTTCATTGTTAAAGTAAAAAGACAGCATTCTAGATCGGTCACCAAGATTACTACGTCTTTGGAACGTCAGTGATGGATCTGCAAAGATGACGACTCTTCCAATCGAAATTGATGGTCTCATCCAAATTGTCACAGAGGTTGACGGACGGTCCGTGGACTGTCACTTTACATCATGTGGATGCAAAGCTGACAAAAATTTGACAGGTGATGTGGCGATATAAGGGGACAAATTTAGTAAGAGATTCATGCATATGGGCATTATCGCGAAAACTTGCACATTTTGAACCCGGAAATTCAAAAGTTGGAAATTGATGCCCCCCCCCCCGCCCCTCATTTCTATCCCAATTTTTCCATCATTTCCCGCATATTAAGTGAGAATATGTTATAAAACATATACAGAAATTTTTTTTGCTTTCGGAACAAGTTAGAACGGAGTATTTGATTTTCACATGTATAAGACATGAGAGAAGTAGTACATGGGCCTGATATTTGGACCTTTTAAAATTACATATTCTTCCGTCAGCAGTTTTACTATTGGTCAATTATCGCGTCAGTAACGTCTATGGACGAAGAAATGACTTAACTGCTCGTCTTTCACGTCACTAGGCTACATACGTGAAGTACATCAGGAATATTTTACACGAGATTAAGATGCGATGATCGAAAAGTGAGGAGGAGTCAATCTTAGACAGTTAAGACTAATATAACATCTACACAACATTTCCAATAACGGAGTATCCTTCACACTCGATCAGAATACTCGATCAGAAAACTCACAATCTGATAATAGGAGCCGATACCCGTAAAACATGATTGAATGGTAGACTTGATATGAAAAGCATTTGCGATTTGATTTGATTTGATTTGATTGAACTTTATTTCACCTTGGGGTAGAACCCCGTCTGGTGTGATCGAATAATGCAATGAAATATAAACTAACAAGAATACAAATACTTATTCTGAGAAAAACAATCGAAAGATTTTTGTACAAAAAATGAGAGCATTGCTTTAGCACTATGGGCAGTGCAATTATACGAGTCATTCTTTTCAATATCGCCAGGTTTTGTGTCGGGGGGTCAGGTATTTTTCTGTAACTTTCGGTACATGTTGTATATGATGAAAGAAGATGGAAAGCACAGTTCTGAGGTCCCGAAAGTGATCCGCGCGAGTTCGGCGCCCTATTTTCGTTTTCAAAATTCGTGGAAAATCCGATTTTTCAACTTTTTGATTGATTTCTCACCAGTATGGAACCCAATAAAAAAATTATTCAAGACACATGCTTCGACGTGAAATGAGCTGAATTTTACGGAAAAAATACTCTCAGATCCGTCAAAGGTGAACATAACCTCAAAAAAGTGTTTTTTTTTCAGAAAACCCCAATTTTCAAACCGTAGGCCCTACTTTAACTCAAATTTGACATTTTCATCGGATTCCTCGTCAAATTTTACGTCGACAACCGTTTTTCAAAAATTGGGCTGAGGATGGGTTTGGCCACCATAATAATAACTTTAGTAGCAGGACCGTAAAAATAGCGCTAAATTGTTCGTTTCGGGAGGGACACTTATTACACTGGACAACAAAATATTGGGTCAGAAGTAGCGCATTGATCAAACAATGACTTTTTTGTGTATTTTTTGACGTAGAAACCGAATCCGAAACCAGTTTTGTACTTAGACAACAGGAACTTTTTTAAATCGCGAAATACTGAGCGTCTAAAAAACTGCATTTTTAGCGTTTTTTGACGATTCTGTAGATACATGATTTTGATGGTACGACCTTGCAGCGGGCTTTGAGCGTACCCGGACTATGATTATCACGTATTCCAACCTGCTAAATACGATGGAAGTTGTTTTAGAGGGCTAGCATACGTTCGAAACGAAGGACAACCTGATTTTTCGAGTTGCTATCAGGAGAGTTTGGACAATATCGTGATAAATCTCGAAGTGTTCAAGAAATTGATCAGAAATACCCTCTGCAATCCCACGAGAGCGCACTATTTTTTTGTTTGCACACACACGAAGGGAATAATGTTTGCAATCGCCTAAAAGTAGATTAGTCGAATATACATGTATAATCCCGACAAGAAACTTTTGATCCATTCCGAGATCTATTCCTCGGGTAAGTTCAAGCCTCCTCGTATTGGATCAATGCTCGAGTTTTTGTACCTAGAAGCCACTCAAACTACTAGAACAATGTCATTTCGTTGCTAGGATACGGTATCAGAAGTCCCGGAGACCTAAACTTGATTTAGGTCACGGAACATACCTTGACATACCATGAATATGTAATCAACCTAGTTACATCGTTTCTCACCCTAAGCTAATGTGGGCACTCCAATGATTCTATTCTGAAGTCGAGTGAATAAGAATATTCAGCGTCAGATAGACCATCTTGGGCTGGTTGCAAACGGCTATCTATATGCATTCAGAAGCTCATGAGACTAGGGAACTGCAAATTTGACTCATGACGAGAAGGCTTGAGCTTACTTTAGGAATGGATCAAAAGTTTCTTTTCGGAATAACACACGTATATTCTACTCATCTATTTCTAGGCGATTGCAAATATATTTCCCTTACTGTATGTACGAATAGAGAAAGAATGCGCTCTCGTGGGATTGCAGAGGGTGTTTCTGATCAATTTCTTGAACACTTCGAGATTTATCACGATATTGTCCAAACTCTCCTGATAGCAACTCGAAGAATCAGCTTGTCCTTCGTTTCGAACGTATGCTAGCCCTCTAAGACAACTTCCATCGTGTTTAGCAGGTTGAAATACGTGAGAAATCATAGTCCGGGTACGCTCAAAGCCCGCTGCAAGGTCGCACCATCAAAATCATGTATCTACAGAATCATCAAAAAACGCTAAAAATGTAGTTTTTTAGACGCTCAGTATTTGGCGATTAAAAAAAATTCCTGTTGTCTAGGTGCAAAACTGGTTTCGGATTCGGTTTCTACGTCAAAAAATACACAAAAAAGTCATTGTTTGATCAATGCGCTACTTCTGACCCAATATTTTGTTGTCCAGTGTAATAAGTGTCCCTCCTGAAACGAACAATTTAGCGCTATTTTCACGGTCCTGCTACTGAAGTTATTATTATGGTGGCCAAACCCATCCTCAGCCCAATTTTTGAAAAACGGTTTTCGACGTAAAATTTGACGAGGAATCCGATGAAAATGTCAAATTTGAGTTAAAGTAGGGCCTAAGGTTTAAAAATTGGGGTTTTCTGAAAAAACCACTTTTTCGAGGTTATGTTCACCTTTGACGGATCTGAGAGTATTTTTTTCGTAAAATTTAGCTCATTTCACGTTGAAATATATGTCTTGAATAATTTTTCTATTGGGTTCCATACTGGTGAGAAATCAATCAAAAAGTTGAAGAATCGGATTTTTCACGAATTTTGAAAACGAAAATAGGGCGCCGAACTCGCGCGGATCACTTTCGGGACCTGTGCTTTCCATCTTCTTCCATCATATACAACATGTACCTAAAGTTACAGAAAAATACCTGACCCCCCGACACAAAACCTGGCGATATTAAAAAGAACGACTCATACGTATTATACTCGAAAATATGTTTACCCCGCAGATTTTTCGGACATTATCAAAGTCACATCATAAGTTTGCAGACTATTCCTCATCTTTATCAACAAAATCTCTTGAGCCTCGCATGAAACCAAAAGCATCGTCATATCGTCTGTTTTTTAACTTTTCTATTTCAACTCCTGGAAGTATCATTGGGAACTCAGTCTCTCTAATGAGTGAAGTCGGGGGTGTCAATTTCAAGCAGGGATTGTTGGGGAGTAAATCATATGTCTGACGGGGCTTAGAGAGCACAACGATGTTTCTCGGTGAACTTTTGGCATTTGGCCCTTGCGATCTAATAAATCATCAATATGCTGATTTTACATGGCTCAATTTTTCTTGTGCAAATTAAGAAGTGTTTTCATCATGGCCACATGTCTCATAGAGTACACGACAAAGAATACAGCCAAGTGCGGCTCCAACAGCAATCTAAAACACTGGTCAGCCCAAGTGCAACAAAGTTATACCTACTCGCAATGTGAGATCTGGTTTATCATTCTATTACACCAATCCTTCGTCAGATTTGTTGACTACGTTTTCAAAGACGTTATTATAGATTCCTCTAGACAATGTGAGTGATGCTTGCGTAGCTTTTGGAGCAAAAGAAAACCATCGACAAATCCACTAGGTGCACGTATCAATGGAAAAGGTATGGGGTATTCGAGCGACATAGGAAATGAGTTTGTAACTTCGATATTGAATCAAATTGGGATAAGTATTTAACACGTTCATTGCGAAGGCGAGGTCGCGATTCCGGTCTGGATTGCGGGAGAGTGCAGGTGTGCGTTTCGGCACTTTTGGAAAGCCAAA
This sequence comes from Eretmocerus hayati, assembly GCA_029851415.1. Classification (NCBI taxonomy): domain Eukaryota; kingdom Metazoa; phylum Arthropoda; class Insecta; order Hymenoptera; family Aphelinidae; genus Eretmocerus; species Eretmocerus hayati. The sequence continues at coordinate 53,915,705 of CM056742.1, read as the reverse complement.
TCCTTTGAAAAATCATTAGTTTGACATCTATTCAGGGTATCTACGTGAATTCTAGTGAACCCGACCTCTGGGGCCCGGTTGCATACTGCAGACGCGAATGGGAAGTGACCGGGTATCCAAATCAGTCATTTCGCTGGCGATGAATGAATTCGAATCCTAGTTTTTAAATGTTTTTGTAGTAGTTCCCCACATATATCAATCACATATTAAACATATGAAATATAAGATGCACGTAACAGAATGAATTGCATACATGGGAATGAGTTTCGGGAAAGCTCTCCAAATTTTAAAGTCGGAGGGAACGCCGTCATCTGTGCTTTATGTAGTTCTCATGGGAATGTTCTGAGATTCGACCATATGGGATTTCTCTGCCATAGAAAGGAGTAAACATACACGCACGAATTTGGTCTTGCGATTGCGGTTCAATGTGTGCGGTGGCTTCGCGTTAGGATAGTTGTCGAACTTAATTGTATAGCCGTTTTGTACTTCGTGGGTCTGTTGTGAGCTGGGATCGCATTTATTTCATCCCTCATTATTCTTCGTAAGCTATTAGAGATCCAATATAATCGGTTCGTGCACCGAAAGTGCCCTTGAAATAGGAATGAGAATGTGAGAGTACCGATGCATTCTCCAGTTCTCTACAACGTAGAGAACTACATTCAAATTTCAATGCCTCCCAAGGCAAAGACCGTGAACTAACATTAGCTTCTTCGAATGAGATGGGACTAGTCTGATCAACAATATCGTCTAGTTGAAATCGTCCAGCGTCGAATATGTATACATTAAATTGAGACTCTCATGAATCGACTGGCGCAATGTGATTCTCTCAAATGTGATGATAAAACATCTTAGTTATATCGAACGACAGAAATCTTAAAAGCCGACGGAAGTACATTTATAGCGTATTCGCTACACGCTGAAAATAACATCGGCATACAACTAGTTGACTATTCGTGGATGATACTGTATTCATAGTCATCACAAATCTTGACGGCAGGTTGATCGACACGGGCTGTAAAATACAGCCACATACTCTATATATATAACATGCAATAACATACTCTCGCATCCGTAATACCCGGTCATCATTTCAGGTTAATTAAGGTTAATAATCACAATTGTTTCCATTATTTCTCCAATAACAAAATTATATGAATTGATACCATAGAGTCATTCGCAGTGGTACATGGGTCTCTTTTCTCTCTCGGTATCTCGTCGCAGGTACGAATCGTGATATCTGAATGAGTTCACAAGAAGAATAAGAACCCAATTCTGTCGGCTAACAGGAATTGGATTTTTTTCTTAGTTTCATTTTCTTCATTCTTTCGTAATAGGAGTATTGCAGAGAGTACACGAACTACATAGGAATCCGTATCTCTTCGTTAGTATACTAGAATGAAAATAGGAGTATCTCGCGCAACGAGATCAAAATCGACCAGTGGGCAGTCAGAGTCAATATTAAATCAGCTCATCGTAATTTTACTGATACTTATCCAAATGTTAATTGAAAGAAGTGATGATGTCGGATCGACAACCAGACGCAGATTGAAATGCATAAACACACTGTACATCACGACACAGAACATACTGAAACATGATCATACACGTGTCCGTTCGGAACTTGTTATTACTCCTCTACAACTAGATGATTCTCTCGTTGATAAGTTCTCGGCGACACTCCAAACAATTCACGTTATTGCGACGTCATTGTGATGTTATCTTAAGATAATCGAATTCCACTCATCACAAATTAACCGAGGGCTCGTTTCTCGTGACGGAATGGACAGGCAAAAAAGGGTCGCGTTCATAACGGGATCATGAGGGAGTTCTGTCAAGCCGTACTCTCCGATCGGTCCTTCTGTCTATTTGAGAACTGAATTTCGAAGGAATGAGTCATCTCTAATAGATATTGGATTTTTTTTAGCATTTAGTGGCCATCGGAAAAACAGGTGGAAAGAATGAAATCGATCCTTGCTGGGTCTCGAAACGTTCAATGTCCACATGACTGATGAGAATTACGACGAGTTTCACTCAAGAAAATGCACAACCAAGGGACTGATTCTTCTCACACAAGTACCTTCCATAGATATCGATGACATGCAGGACACATGACATATTGGAATCATAAAGATGTTTGTCTGTTCATTGTTTTTGGTGGGCTATCCAGAAGGAGAACTTATTTCAATAACATAACATACACGAAAGAAAACTTAATCAGTTCAATCTAGGAATCGAGACTATAAATACCCGTGCAATTCGTGGGAGTAAAAATTCGCGCAACTCGTGGAAGACATGTTCCAGTAGGTTCAGTGCACGCCGTATAGGTAATCGAATACAGAATAAAGAAGTAATTTGAAAGCCAGATCTTACATTCGGAGCTAAAAGTTACAACATTGGTGTTGGGGAAATTCTAATTAGACGAGAGATAAGGAAAAAGCCAAACGTGGAGTAGCCCTTGTTGTTTCGATGGTTCACATTGGCCCTGTCGCGGATGGCTGACTAACAATTGGCTGTAGACAATCAGGAAAAAACATATGTATAAGGATATTGTATGAGAGGAATATTAAGGATTAGAACCATGAACTCCATCACCTCGGCCATAAGGATACGGATCCAGTGGGATATCGATATGTATGCGATGATTCGAGATTCCAATACGGTGGATGGACTACTTTCGTGTGTATAACACAGCATGTATATGAGGACAGACAATAACTTTTTTGAGACAAACGACCAATATCATGATTCAGGTTGATATGTATGTAATGATTCGAGATTTGATACGGTAGATGGACTGCTTTCATGTTAAAATGTATGTTATGATGTATGAATGGAGCTACTCACTTTTACTAATATTCATCTGATGACTTGATATGTACCTAATGACCAAGTACGTATTCAACTGTACCAAGTAGGATGACTGGCTATATTGATTACATGTTGCATGATTCAGAATCATCACACAATACTTAGTGATTATTAATTTGAATATGTACTTAAGAGAACAATTATATTGATATGTACCTAATGAATATGGTGAGATGTATACAATAGAAAAGAGCTGATATGTATCCTGGAATATTATAATGATATGTACATATAATTGTCATATATTTGGCCATTACAAGAGTATCAGAAGAATAGGAAGCCTCTGGTTATGAAAGAGAACTCTCCAGAGCAGGTATACTCCCTTCAGGAGTTTTTCCTCGCTCCACGGGGATACTTCCCGGGCGAATGCGGAGAGGGCGGAGAAAAAAAATCCATCGATTAAGGCGGAAGGTGTGACATATATACGTGTGGAATACTCGCTCAGGGACGAGCGCTTCCTAGAAGATGCGCGACGACGAATCGTCGAGCACTTTAACATGGGCGGAATAGGCTGAATTAATGGCTTCCCGTGCACACGCAATATCTCAGTGATTTTGTCCAGTTTTTAGTTCGGATGACAAGCAGACTATAGTTGAAACGATGATTTTCGACTTGGCTGAGCAATAATTGTTTTAGATTCATAATTCATCGGGAAATCGCGTGCGCACGCGGATAATTAGTCCTCAATAGGAAACTCAATGTTATGAATTTAAGAACACGCGCGCGGAAGCAGGGCCAAGCACATATCACCATAAGCACTGGGCCTATATATAGGACCCGAAAATGTAGCCGAGGGCACTTCTCCCGTAGCTCTTGACCAATACGCATCTTATGTCAAACACCATACTTGTTGAGCATTAAACCACGTCAGCCACCTCATTCTGTCGTCTCGTACAGTCATTTTCCAACCCAAAAGAACCCGCTCTCCCACTTAGATATAATATCACATGCCCTTAAGAAGTAATTGTGTGGGAGGGTCCATCATTGAGCCACGATCCTGCGATCCTGTGACCTTGATATGAGACTCACACGCGTGTTGAAATCGGCACGATTTTCCTACGCAGCGCTTCGCAAGAAAAACTCATGACTCTGCGCTCCTGCGTTGCAATTGCATCTCGCTTGCGAATCCCTTGTGTTAACCTTGCGAAGCGCTCCGTAGAAAAAACATGAGATTCGATGCCAATATGAACAAGCCCTTACAGATCATCTCCGTTGTTGGCACATAAAATTGTTCCCGACCGCAGTTTTGCATCTGCAAATACGGATTTTGAATATCTTAAGATGAGAGATTGAATGAGCTAAGGTATGTTGAGATTGGTCAGACTGGAGAAAATCCGCACCACTTTCATGTGACGCAATTCCTTCGATGATTTCTTAACTGAGCAAGCATAACAATTGGAAGTATCATTCCAAATTTTCTGGGAAACGTAGAAATAATCCGGGGTCGATCTGAATCTTTCATTCCCCTATATTATAACATGATAAACGTGGAAAAGATTTGAAAAAGTAAAGGGTTTCCATTCCTGAGATTGGCATAAGGGGGCAAGTTGAGTACATACGGAAATTTGATCCACTTACCCTTATGATTAAATGAAAGTTCATTCGTTGTAGCTCACTGAAAGAGAGCAGAACCATGGGAAAACCAACAGGAAATACTTGGTACTCTCTTTCAGTTTCACGAATATTTTGAAGATGCCACATAATTTTTCTCGTTGATGCCAGCTGTATTTGGTAGATAATATTTCGAAAAAGACTAATCCAGAAGCGCGAGAATGTAGTATTATTCCTGTTAAAACTGCACAACTTCGAGAATTTGGAATTGAAAATCTATCATACGGCATTCAATCCAATGATGATCACGGCAACCTCATGGTACGACACTGGTCGCAGTTTTCAATATTTCGATGGAAAGTGAATATGTTTACGTGGCTCCAAGATGGGCCACATTGTCATGTGATAATCCTCCCTAGAGCATGATAATCCTGAAGCAAAATGGAAGACGCGTGCTCATGGAGATCATTTCCTTATTCTCATCGCAACAGTCGATCGACGTGTATGTAGAGAAAACAAATTTTGATCGGATAAGTTCCTCTCACACAGCTTCGGAAAGCCCAAAGCATTTGTTGAAGTGGTCAATCTTGACAAGAAGATTAAAGAAAACGCTGTCACAACTACGATGGTATGAATCTTTCACGTGATTTTGGCGATACCACCAACTGTGTACGAGTGACAGCAGTATAATTGAAACCACCAATTCTAAAAAAACACGTTTGCGAAAGGCCACTGATGTGCGTCGAGCTGTTCCATTCTTTTGTTTTCAATGACGGCTGGAAGTTCCAGAAAAACGCCCAAACACATTGAAATAGTCGAGAATGTGCGAATAACTATTTATTCTTGACTACTGGGAATAATGATTCCGTATCGCATCCACAGTCAAATACATCTGAACTCGGCAAAAATCCTCATGTGCGTCGTGGAGAACTCATTCAAATTCTTGATTTGATTGCGAAACCTCATTTTTACAAAACATTCTTTAGGTATCGACCAAGCTAGAAGGAAATATTATTATCGACTCAAATATTGGGAAGAGACAGATGGTTGGTGAGCTCTGAAATGTCACACCACTGTCATTGTTCGGGATCACTTTATCAATTTTATTCACTCACGCTTATAAGCAAAGGCGTGTCTTGTATGGGATAAGAGGTAGTTTATGAGTCGATCACTTAAGCAGATTACTTGATGAGTTGTACCAAACACAGGACGAAAGGAAACAGTACATCGAGAACATGTCGTAGTAAACGTCGACGCTCAATACTGGCTCTCCAATAAATTCTTCGCTGTAGTGACGAATTGTTCTCATATTTTTGTCACACACATTGCTGACAACGCAGAGCGACGTTGACTAGGGAATGATTATAAACAAGGCTACTTTCTCCTCTCTGTAAGCGCGAGGCTCCAATAATGGATGGTATGCAAATCGTAAGGAGGATGATACTAACACAACACCTGTATAATTCTCGAATGGTATGCTCTGAAGCAAAGCAATCCAAAGAATACTCACGATTTTGATACGCTTCTTTTATTTCCTCCTGGTCCTAGAACAGCCGATGCCTTGGATTGACACCCATGTTTAGTCTGGGCAGACCCTTCTGCACTTGAATTTGACGCAATTTCATCCTAAAATGAATAAAATGCCTTATATATACCAGCAAGGGTCCATAAATTACAAGTTTAGAATAGATGAAAAAAATCGAATTCTTCTAGTCCTCATCATTCATCATGCAACTTTTTTGCATGAGATTGGACTATGCAATCATCAAGAGTACGGCCGAAATCCTCTCAGAGGAGTAAACGAGAAGTCACAGGGCACAGATTGAAGCGTAACATTATTGGAAGTAAGATATTTGATTTACATCCAAATGTCGAACAGTTGAAAAATGTTCTCACCTCCGAATCGAAAGTGTCTCGCTACGTCCAGGTGATTATTCAATTGAAGTTACAGATCAAGTGCCACTCAGACTTTAATAAAGGGACACCAGGATATGATAACTTGATATTGCAAAGACGTATGCTGCGCTTTTTGTTTGAATCATGAGTTTGAAGCGAGAGCAGCAGTTGTTTGAAACTTAGCTTACAAATTTATGCTTGCTCGAGAATGAACTATCTGGCTTTACAGCGGAAAATGATTTCATCTCGTTCCTCTGCTTCAAAATCGGTGTAAGCTCTAGCCAACTGATGAAAAGATTTCAAATTATGTGGTGAAACACACTGAGAAGATGTTTATTATAACCTGTCCAAAGTGTAGGGATTCGATGTGCAAATACTTTTATGATCATAGCGGTGCATTTAGACCATAGATATAAACTTTTGTCTGGAAAAAAAATTGTTGTCATCTATTATTCATCCATTACCTCGAGCTCCGTTCCACTCCTGCTAGTCGTAGCAGCGGGCTTACTGCATGCATCATTTTTTTTGCTTTTTCAAAGCAAATTCAGCATTGTGCTTTCGAATTTGTGCTTGCACGTCTTTTAGACTCAGTGTTATTAACTAAATCTCTTATCGATTTTATCCAATTCCTCTTTAGAATCTGCAATACATAAATATCATTAATTATGATTACACCGGCTCACAAAATAAAAAAAAGTATCTGTACTTTTGACCAGACCTACTTTTCTTGATGTATTTTGGAACGCTGAATCCGAATCCGAGGTCGGTTTGGCCCGACTACCTCTTGTTTTCGAGAAAATCGTGCTATTCTGCGCTATTTCCACGATTTCCACCGAATTTTTCACGATTTTCTCGAAAACAAGACGTGGCCGGGCCAAACCGGCCTCGGATTCGTATTCAGCGTGCCAAAATACATGAAGAAAAGTAGGTCTGGTCAAAAGTACAGATACCTTTTGTTTTTTTTGTATGCCGGTGTAATATAACACCGGCGCACACACAAAAGAAAGTATCTGTACTTTTGACCAGACCTACTTATCTTCATGTAATTTGGCACGCTGAATCCGAATCCGAGGTCGGTTTGGCCCGAAAATCTCTTGTTTTTGAGAAAACCGTGCTATTCTGCGCTATTTCCGTATTTTGCAGGATTTTCTCGAAAACAAGAGGTAGCCGGGCCAAAACGACCTCGGATTCGGATTCAGCGTGCCAAAATACATCAAGAGAAGTAGGTCTGGTCAAGAGTACAGTTACTTTTTTTTATTTTGTGTGCCGGTGTTATCATTGATTATCATTATTCACATGAATTCAAGATTAACCCATCAAATTTTTCAAGTATCAAAGTTTTTTGCAATTATAGAAATAGCAGAAGAGCAAATTCAACGAATTCTATCATGTTTGAACCAATTATTATGACATTAATCGATTCCAAAGGGAAGAGTACACTGGCACACTCTGGCATGCTTGAAAATTACACCAACAAGGTACAATAAGTTCTCAAGAATTACTCTAAAAAAGATTTCGCCTTTTCAATATCGGTAAATATTGAATGGAAATGCAACCAGAAAATTATTCCTGGATAGAATCATGTAGAGCAAAAATGAATGTTATGCCTTGATGGAATTACTCTCCAAAAAATTTATCATTAGAGTAGAGAGTGAATTTGTATCTAATTTGATCATCAATCAAGCGAAAAAGCTCCCATGCGATTGCAAAACATGCCACATAAGGTTTGTGGATATATTGATTGCTCTGTTACTTGACGTAAACTTGTGCTTGGAGCTCTGTAACACGAATACTGATCTTACGACAGAACTTGAGTTATCAAAACTTATGTCATGTGATTACTCACATCCCACTTGCAAAACCTGTGCTTCTTCATATATTAATTCGCCATGAATATTCTTGAATCGAACATCGTAAAACTGAATTTTTGATTCAGGGTCATAGTTAGTGACCGACGCGATACCTCGGATAATTAGGGTGGAGGTATGCGTAGTCTATCCGGCTCTGAATCCAAGGAGAGAGCCGGATACCAGAGTTCATGACTTGATCAGAAGTAATCAAATGCTATCAGGGATAGGATAAGATTTTAAAAGTGATGTAATCGACTATCAATTCTCAAACCAATTCGGTGGATCAGAGCACCTCCTTGGGAATCAATAATACGATCTTTGTATTTTTTATAATTTTTTCTCAGACTAATGGATGGATCAGGGCACCCATTAATTCCAAGAAAATCCTATGAATATGTTATTACGGTAAAACACAGCCATCCAGTGGATCAGGGCACCATCTTGACCTGTTTTACACGTAACCTTCATTTTGGTGGGTCTTGCTGATAACAAATACAGGGGATCAGGGCCCAGCAACATATCACCAGCAAAATCCAATGATTTGATTATGCCAACTATATAGTCACACTGTGGGTTCCATCATGCACTTAGAGCACTTAGGATTACCCACAGCAATAAGCAAACAAAGAGAATATATGTATATATAATCGATTTTACTCAAGATTCCATTACAATCATAAGATTATATATGGAACCCTGAGAACTTCGATTTATTCGCTTTGTGAGCTGATTTTCGACTGAAAGGCCAAAATCCTCGAGCTCCTGGTCAGGGCTCTATTTATACTCAGTCCTCAGAATTCCAGAACATTCTGAAGATAATTTATTCATATGCGCAGTAATTATTTATTAAAACTGAAAAGCTCCGTTAGACCCACTATATACATATCAAAATTGCATCGATTCCAACACATATTATTCCAAATAAAAATCTCAGTTGAGTGTAATAAATGAAAGATAATTTTTAGATAATTATATAGAACTTTCTAGAAGTTGATCGAAGACACGTGTTTCATTGATGCACTCGTAAATTCACTTCGAAATACCCCAGATCTTTGGAGTTTTTTTTTTATATTCGTCAATAGTGACATATATGGTCGATATATCACCTTGAATTGACGATATATTGGATTTTTCATAGTATTTCACAATAAAATAATTTTTTGCAACTGTGTGCGCGAAGTTGTAAAAAAATGAGACTTCTCTTCATTATTTACAGTGCGAGAAGTGATGCGTGAATGACTTCTCGCACAGTTTTACATTTACGCACTGGTGAAGTGTGCGTAAATCTAACTTCTCGCTCTAATGCATTTTCATTCACGCACAGTTCCAAAGTATGATGTCACGTCATCCCTCTGAATTTGGCCTTTCTTGAAAACTTCGTTCTCAAGATGATCTTGCTCGGACAGTGGTGCATTTAATTACAACTTCGCGCACAGTTGCAAAAAATAGTATACGCAACACGTGCGAGAAGTTTCCGCACTCGTTTGGCAACTTGTGCGGAAATTGACCTTCTCGCACTTGTTGCGTAATATACTATTTTAAATAATATCATCGAAATCGTTGATAAAAAATCTATATTTCATCAAAATAAGTGGAAATAACTACGTTCTAGCTTGATTCGTATTAGAACCACTAGTTAGTCTGAAAGAATCTATTTTACATACAATCTTACAAAAGCTTGAACGTTGTAAAATTGAATATTGCAAATAATGCATTGAATTTTAGAATTTTTTCATAAGTACCATGAAAATAATGAATCCTGGAATAAGATGGCAGAAAGAACTTTCAGAATTGATTAAGTAAATTTCACAGAATTTTGAATAGAAAATCATAGAATTGTCTATGTATAATCGTATACATATATACATGTCTTGCTATATACATCTTCTATATATAAGTCAAATGAGCTCGCTAGGCTCAGCTGGACTGGGGAAAACAGTGAGTGATATTATCGGCTTGTAGGCGCGCATATTCAATATTACTTCATATTGAATATGTATACGGAACTGGTACGAAATTACTTTTCAATTTTTTAAAAATAAATATCGAAATTTTGGGACTATGGTTGTCACAAGTTTTCGAAGAGGCTCACACGCACAGCCTGGAAAGATTCTGCTGTAGTAAGAAGTTTATTCACAAAGTGTACTTTAGCCCATAACTCATCTGATGTTGAATTTTGTCTATCCTCCACTTGATCTTCCATCATGCTACAATATGAGACAAGGAATCTTAGATGATTGCTCGCACACTAGTCTTATTGCACATGCAAAAAGCCTATAGGTTACGGATCGATGCATGAGTTGATGAAAATATTCGTTATCCATTCCAAGGAGTGTACATTCAACAGCTTGACACATACCATTTAAGCGAACAAATATAACTCATGTGTGATCGATAAGCTGTATAACAACTTCTCATAGAGAATTGAAAAATGAGTATACATTGGATACTTGATGAGTATAACCAGTTCATAGTAAGAGAGGCACACCATAAAATTTTATGTCGATTCTGCCATGTTCATGTATTCGTTTGTTTGAGCACACTATTGATTTTGATTCTTTGTAGTGCTAAGATGATGATTGAGTCAAACTTGAGGAGTTGAGTGAGAGCAGATTCGGGGAAAAAAACGAGCCTATAATTCAGCGGAGTGTTCGAGTCATTGGTGAGACTATTCGATGTGAAGGAAATCGCGCGTGACAAGGAACATGGGCTATGCAAAGTTCACGTAAAATGATGACATAGGGAAGCAATGCAAACATGTAGAAAGGCGTGACACGTTCATCAAGCCAAGGAAAAACTTTCCGGGAAGTGTTACGATCCTACTGCCACGAGGGAACTCGTGCATTTGATGATAAAAAATTAACTTACCTTGTGATACAGTACAACTAGAACATAACCTCTCTGCAATATCTCGATCCTGCCACAATAGAGCGACCTTGCAGTGTTCGTTCTTTTACTGAAGGGCGAATCGACGAGCGTGTTCTCGAAAGCGAAGCCTTTTTGAGGAAGCAGCTATTATGAACCGGCTAAGTACAGCTTCGATCAAAAAGCCAATTGGTAACGGATATCTAATCAAATCTGATTGCAAGGAGAACAAAGAGATATCCATGACTGCGGCTGACTGCGGCAACAGCAGCGCAGCATGGCCAACGGTTCTGCGGGGCACCGCTGCGCGTCGCACCGCGCGGATAAATAGTCGTCTGCTCTTCTTGAAATTTTGAAGAAAATCGCAAACTCCAAGCTCGTGTTCATAAACATTATTCATGGTTTTCAATTGTGATCTTCGTCAATCCAGAGCCACAAGCCTCTCAAGAATCTTCCTTTTATAGATTTTCCATGAATATCATCTGAATATGATATGGCGCGAGTATATATTGGGATGCAAATCGCAGATGGAAACTTGATTCCGCCAAGACGGATATTTCAAAAAACTTATTCACAAAAAGTACCGTGATGCAATATTTCAAAATACCAGTTCTGCTTCAAGCAAATAATGAGAAAATAAGTGCAAGTATTGAAGATAAGATATCGATTACTCATTGAAGCCGTATATCATTCATAGCACCATCACCACAAGGGCTATATTAGTCTAGGTCTTTCCTTTACAAGAACCGACGCCATATTGCTGTCAGTCAACGTCAACGCCGTCGTCGTTCGAGCTGGCTTGAATCCACGTTTCCTCTACATCTTGCGAAACGGGCTTGCCAAAAAAATTGAAGAAGAAGTTGACGATCTTCCCGTATATCTTGAATAACTAATAATTTGCAAAATCTCCAAATCCCGACCTACGGCAGCTGCATCAGCTCCTTATGCGTGAGTGAGATAGTTGGAGCAAGGAATCGTGTGTGTGTGTATGTGTGTGTATATATATATATATATATACTCGTTCGTGGGATAACGACTACAAGCCAGTGACGAGGAGGAATCTTAGAATTTGTTGTAAGTACACGTCGTTCTCAAGCCTACGAGAGCTCATCCTTTTCTCTCAAGTAATTGAGTGAGCATTGTAGATTTCCGTGATTTTCCAGGAAATGGTCGACCTATTGAGAGTGAGCACTATCTATTAGAATGGGCTCATTCATGAATGAGACTCACCATCTGCTCCAAATATTTAGAATGTAATGACATTGATGACACTGTCATTCTTCATTGTATCTTTTTCATGAAATCAGATGAAACTGCTCAAAAATGATTGCCTACGCAGTGATCTGTAGATCAATATTGATGTGCGTGAAATCGAAAAAGCTTTACCATGCTCGCACTTGTACTAACTATTTGTTCTTGGATCTGAATATTATGATGGTAGAGTGTCTTGGTCTGAGTATTATTCCGAGGAAACAATCTTGTATTCTGGTTGATGTTGAAACAGTTAAGACGATATAGGAAATTTTGACAAGAACTTTTCAATATTGTTCTGAGTTACATTTCCTACAAATACCAGTCAAGGATCAGAGTGAGTTATCGTCACAATTTCCTCTCATAATACACATAAAAATGTGAAGAATTTAATCATTGTTTCGTGTGAAGGATTTTTTCATTATCATAATTTGGGGGTCGTAAACCCATACTTGAAAGATTCAATGAGCGGAACTCAGTCATGTTGATGAACATCGCTAGATTGGAAAAAAATACTTATAAACATACAATTTCCATTTTTCTCCAGGATTGTATTGTCATCTAACTATAAAAGTATGTCAGATGATGATAGGGGCGTGTACAATGCATGGGTTCATAATGCTACTATGGAAGTGCCCAGAGCCTCAGACTATCGCTTATTTGGAGGGCCTAGAGAGAGGCAACGAAGAGATGTGAGTACGCAAGTAACTATTTTTGCCTCATATTTCCTCTTTACTTCTCCCACTCTTCTCACATAAAGTGCACTTTTAATTAACTTTTCCAAATCATTTTGTTGCAGAATAACGTTGGTATACAACAAAATGCAGCAGATGGAGGAGTGGCTCGTGGATTGGTTGGGGAACAAGTACTAGTGGTGAGCATGATTGATCGACGGGCTATTCCACCACCTGGACCACCACTACCAGTCCAAGGTGAAACAGGAAATATCCATCAAAACATAATTGTACCAGCGGTACCAGAAAACCAGGTGCCAGTCATTATCAGAGAGGATCATAATGAGGTGTTACGTGATCCGGCTGATGAGCGTATGTAAGTACCTATCATTTTAAATCATTCATTATCCCTCCCTAAACCTCGGCAAAAAGTTATGAAATCAAAATGACCGTGTACCCATTACGTTGATTGAAACAATGGAACTTTTTTGTATTGAATTCCACGTTCGTTTCTCTTCAACCTATTTCCTTGTGCATGTGCGATGGTTATGGTTAAAACGCTATAAATAATTATTTTCGACTCTAAATGTCGATTCCAACCTCTTGAAAACCAGGTAGATGAGATTTTCATGTTTTTCGATTTTTGTACGATCGCAAGCATTCCGCAAATGGAATTTTGCAGTGTATTTCTTCCATAGCTAATCTAATTTCTTTCAGAAAAGTCTCTTGCGGAGAGCAATTGAATTCAATAGGGCCGGAGCTACAGACGTTGGAAGAAGAAAAAGCTCTTGATTATCAAATTCGTAATCCGAGAATACAATCAAGGATGCCTCCTACCGTTTTAAGTGTGCATTTCTGTTTGTACCCCACCAGATCATCACCACCAATTGCCGAGTTTATAGAGAATGGAGCTAGCAACCGGTAAATGTAACTCTGTAGTCACAGAATCCACGCTCATGCGCAAAAAATTCAAGACTATGGAGATATCGCCTTGTGCTTCCCACGACTTCTATCGATCTATTGAGAATTTTCTACGCACGAGCGTGAGATTTGCTGTTTGAAGGTAATCTTCACTCATAGATGGCCAAATTTTATTATTATAATCGACCCCTAAGCGAAGTCGATTTGGCGGAGTATAATCAGAAACATACGTTTGAAACGGTAGGAGAGATCGGAGATTTCCTTCTGGGCTCACGAAATCGATACTTAATTCGGTCTCATTGTATCAAAGTGACTTCGAAATGAATGTTCTCCAAGGAAATTGCACTAGCTACCAGTGAAAAAATTTCCAAAAACTCAAAAGGTAGTGCTTGCGCAGAATATGCTAATCACTTATTCATAATTTTCTTTCAAAATGAAATTTAGCTGTTCTGCCGTGTTTTTTCGACTTCACGGTGCATAAATGACGAACTTCGTCGTGGAAATTGATTCGGAGTAGGTCCTAGTTACCTGTGCTGTTTTCAGTGAGAACAAGTTGTTTTTTGATTTTTAAAAATTTTCAGAGCTTGGAACAGTTGTAGGGGGCTCAAAACTCACAATTAATGACTCCAAATCGTTACGCGGCTCGATTATCATGAGATAAAAGATAAAGAATAACTGAGAGAATATCAAAATAGGCGTCAAATGAGGTATGAGAACATTCTTGATGTTCACCTTCCTTAGGTCCTGCCGGGACCAAGATAGAAAAAGTGTTTCAAAAGTGGTCAAGCGATAGGTATTTACATTATTTTCAGATTTTTACCTAAGGATCGGAATTGGTTGAGATAGCAAATCTATGTGAATGATGCGGTGGTGAAGTCTCTGTGCTACATTCTTTGGGAAGAACAATAATGTGTAATATAGGGCTTTGTCGCGCAGAAAATTATGACCTAGATACTATGAGAAACATCACCACGGTGGGCCAAAAAAAGCTTTCCTCGATAATCGGTACGCCCTAGCGTGAAAATGTTGCGTTTGTACATATCGACATGACAAAAATTTTGTTGGGCACTGAGAAATGAGATTTTAGGAAAGAGCCATCAAATTTTCATAGGAATGAACACACACAGGTTCGAATGAAAGTGCGCCAAATCCGTTACTTTCACCTAGTTGAGTTTACTTGTAATTCTTACGCATCTGAACATTTTCCAATGTATTTCAGCTCATTTTCGAACTTGTTTCAAAATCTACAAGATTATCCGAAGTACATAGAATTAGAACCAACTCGACCCAATACAACTTGATTAATAACTGATTATTCCAATAAGTGATTGAAATGGAAAATGGCAGATTTAAGCGACTCCGCGTTCCCACCTTACTTCTTCCAAGAGTCGAATTTGCTGAGTACGAATGTCCCATCTTTGTTTCATTTTCGTCTGAAGTCAGAGTATCGCTTTGAACTCTTGAGGAAGTGCCGCACCTAAAAAAAACAACGCTGAGGTTTTGATGAAACTCGTCACACACGTTAATAGTAGTGTCAAAAGACTCCATGTCAATTTTATGTAAAATGTTGAAGTGACGGGAATGCAAAATGTATAAATAATGTTGAATCCGTTATCTTTTCCGGTTCATACACGTTGGATGAGTGAGTGGACGTGTGTCCATGCCGATTTCAATAATTTTTGAGGAGAGACATGAATAACACGCGGGTCGAATGTTGATAATTCAATTATTGTTGATGAATAAAACTAAATATCGCTCAGATCTGGCTCCAGAATCGCTCGGCGTATTCTCCTGGATGTCATGACTCTCGAGAGTCGAAATTTATATTCTATTACCGGATGAAAATGCGGGAGTACAGAGTCAGTCATATTTTCCAGCTTCGACTCTTCGGAAAGTAGTGAGGTAGAAGGCGGGACGGGTCGCTCATTTTTTTAATTTTCCGTAGTAATCACTTTTTCGTATAATTAAGATGGATTGGCTCCAGTTGTGCAGATTAGACGTTCACTACCCGTAAAAATGAATGGACCATGTTAAGCCTCAGTAAATGAACGGTTGCTTTAGACCACTTCGTCTTTGAGAAATTTTGGAAAAAAGTACTCAAAGATGACGGAAAATGTATCATTTATGTGTTGGAAACATTTTTCACGTGCTTTTCATGGGGTCACAAATGACGATGGAGGAACAATTTTTTCCCTCCTTTGGTCAAACACCTGTACTTTGAACGAGCATCGTCCGATCGTAAAAATTCCAACGGGTTGTTACAGGTGTCAAACTGCAGGTATTTAACTGAAAAAACAAATTGTTTTTTCATTTTCACCTATACTCCCATGAAAAGCACGTGAGAAATAGTTGAAACAAATGAATCAATAGAATCTCTTGTAAGCGTCAATTTCCTCTTCTTCACTGTTTCCCTACGACAAAGTGAGCCAGAGTAATCGTCCATTCACTGAAGCTAGCCATGGTCCATCTTTTGACGGGTACTGTACTTGAGATTATTGCGTAGATTTCGAAAAAAATTTGGAAACGAAGGGAAGTACGTTGGAAAATTGTTCAGATGCGTGAGAATCTCAAGTAAACGTAGCAAGAAAAAAGTAACGTATTGGTTACATACCCATCCAAAACCTGTGTTACTTCCTATGAAGATTTGATGGATCTTGCTGGGATCTACTACTTTGTTTCTTAGCGTCCAGCAATTTTTATTTTGATATCTACTCTCTCTTAGCACAAATCAGCTAGTAGTGGCTGTCGGCTAGTAGCAGCGAACGATTATAGATACTTAACGATTACGAGTGCTTAACGACTATAAGTATAAATACGGCGTAAAGAAAGCGCAGTCATCCTCTCGCGCTACGATCTTTCTGGCGAGCTGCTATCGCAGGCCTCTCACCCAGCATGTAATTGTAGAATGCTGGCGCACCCCGCGCCTCGTAAACGTATTAATAAGTCTCTCTCGATCTTTATTTGCAATTAATAATCAGAGTAAATAAACACCTACGAAATAAAATCTATCGATTTCTCGACTGGATCCGACATCCGCAACCACCTCCGTCTGCCTTGAAAACAGAGACAGGGTAACTCAATGCACGAACCCACTAGAAAGGCGGACATGTTGAACCCTTACGAGACTAACGATAAGTGAGCGTATGCATGTGGCAGTTGAAGGTGGTATGGTTGAGATTTATTGTGGGTGTACACTGAGTGATGTCTTCTTTCTCTTGCCATGACGATTGATGACGATTGCGCCACACGCAACGAAATATTTTTCGACCTCTACTTATCTTCTCCTTATATTAGGCTCCATGTAGTTATATTTCCTTTGATTTGATGATGCTCCTCACGCACGTATGCCGCACGCTGACGAATGTTGTTTAGCTAAAATGAAGGGCTACGGATCAGAACGGTATAAGTCCATTTTGATCAAGATTGAGTTTTTGATGGGAAACGATAGAGAAGACATGTGAAAACATGTACGTACAACTCCGTAAGTAAAATTGTATTGTGAAGCATCGCAAGCAACATGACCATTTTTGGACCGAAAAGAGTTCCGAGAATTTTTCTGGATCAGAACTGTATAAGTCCATGTTCTCGCCCAGAAATATCGCTTTTGGGTCTTCTACGTTCATTAGTCGTGCTTTCATGTATAGTTAGAAGTTGTAAATACTCCCAAAAAGTAGAAATGAGGTTTGCTATGTTACCCAAATGACTGCATCGAGTGGGTCCTGGCCGAAGTTCGATCGCTTCTTCACTATGTATTTGGACACAGGCGAGCTCCATACAACTGAGCGATCACGGCGCGCAGCAATCCACGGACCTGAGATATTTCCAAGAGCCCTGAAGTATTTCTTGCTATCTCTTATCATTGGTGGAACCCTGTCGATAGGGTTGCTTCAGAAAAGTTCAGTTATAAGAGCAATCCGCGGTATTGACCTTTAGAGGAAATTTGATTTTGCATCGTGTTTCGAGGGATCATCTGAAATAAGTGGATAATTGTGAATCTATCATGCGTGAAACCCAATCTGGGCTCATACTTTTTGTCATGAATATCATGAATGAAAGATAATTTTGATGGCTTACAGCCTCGTCATCTTTTTTTTCTACCACAATTTCCTTTGATTTTATATTCATCAACTTCCGTTTTCCATGTACTGGCAATCATCCGGCTGTCAGCTCCATCTTCGCGTCTCGGGGTGTAAGTGAATCTCATCTGGGTAAATCTTGTATGTGAAAACACTAACCTCCATGAATTCGGTGTATCTACAATCACTTTAAACAATGTTATGCACTTCAAAAATAGTTTTTTCGCATTACAGGGTTGGAGAAAGTCTGAATTCGTCTTCCAGAGTGACCGATAGAATAGAAGTCTCTTAATCCCGATTTTTCGAATACAATCTCATCACAATGTTGCGATTCTTTGTGTGAAAGCTCCGATTCAATTGGTCCCTGAAAAACTGATGTACACTACCGGTCAAAAGTCTGAGAACACCTGGAAATCAAGCTGATGATTTTCAGAGTTGGATATCTCAGAACCTATGAGGCGTAGAGAGGTCTGCGTGGTCGCATTTTGTAGCTTATATCGAGCACTTTTAAGTCTATTTTCAGTATTCTTCGTCCCGCCTATTATACCGGAGATACACGAGTCAGAAAAATGACTTTTATAGCACTGCGGGACCTAAACCCGCGTTTATTTAACGCATTTGCGGGACTTAAATGGTCTATTATTCAACTGTGAAATAATGCGTCCGCTCACTCCACGTGGGTGCGGGGTGCAGCAAATCAGTTTATTTCACTGCGAGGTTACAAGGGCATTTTTGGCAATTTTTGCGCATACTATGTATGCAGGCATCGAAATTTGAAGAAAAATGATAAGAAATCTATGATGGATCATGTCTGGAGCAATTGTATCCGCATCAATGATTGTAAAGAGCAAGAATCTTAAAAGAAATTAGTCATGACTGTAACACTCCTGCTCATGGTTATAAATCATCAGCAACATAAACATAAACATAAACACGTGGCTGAGTTCTACACATGTACATACAGACGTGCTAACCTTGAAACCTTTGACCATGCCGGATTTTGCATTTGATGCACCGTTGTGAAGGAATGACAACAGATAAATATCAAAATTAGAGACTGCATCAGTATGATGAGGGATTGTACCTCATTTGAAAAGATCAAATATGCATATTCGTCATTTTTGCGGTAGGGGTGTTACATTACACAGTTTTCCATTCTCAAACAGCCGTTATGAAATGTCTCAGAAGAATTAAACTCCAAATTATTCTGGAGTCTAGTTACTAGCGTAACAATAGAAATTGTTCTAGGATAAAGTCTGAGAGGGACAATTTTAGGTCTTGGCCGGAAAGAGGCTTGCACAACCCCTATATTACTATAATAACCAACGATGATGCTCATGGATTATTTTAGGTACAAGAAACGTCTTCATCATCACTAGATGGGTTTAATCGCGGGTGTGTGATTTCTATTTTATAGGACCAGATTCTTAACTTTTTCTCAGTCGGGGGGGCTGCCGCCTCCCCGAACCCCCCCGCTTACCCCCGCCCTGACCACCCACCGCCACCCTCGCGCGAGCGCTCGGGTGCATCATCAATCGCAGAAAGGGCGGGTTTATGTCACTCGATGCTATAAAATAGTGTACGATACTCGGGACCCAACAGCCTTGGTTATTACACGGCGTGATTGGCACCCGCGCGCAAGCGCTCGGGCGCCAACTTCACGCCGTGTAATAATAAGGCTGTTAGGTCCCTTGTATCGTAAATAACTATTTTCGCAATTTTTCAGACAAAGCTGATGTGGTGAACTTTTTCAGCCTAGATGGCCTTACTTGAATCAAGCGCCATTGACCGCAATGTCGAAAATACAATCTTATAATCATGAGAGCCCGAACTGTCATTGCCAAACGCTGTTTCAGCCGTCGCACAGTGGGGCCGGCGCATCTTTCTAGGGCTCAGCGCCACGCGAATTCTCAACTTATTGCCATGTCCAGGAACGAGGAATGTTGCTCTCAGTTAGCAGAATACCGTCCGATCCCGGACACGGCGATAAGTTGAGAATTTGCGTGGCGCTAAGCCCTAGAAAGATGCCCTGGCCCCACTGTGCGTCGGTGGAACTTAACAGTCATCATCAAACATTATAAAAATATTCATTGACTTTTAGAAAAGTCGAGTTTGGTGAATAGGAATCAGTGAAACCTCAAATTCATGCCATTCTGATGCGGAAAATTTCTCAAATTCTTCCTTATCTCAAAGGGCATAGGTCCATAGTTTTCCAAATTTTTTTTTGACCCTAAAGATGGATACTCATATTTTCTCGATGTTTTCCTATTTCAAACGGTTGATATCCATAATATTAAATGTTTCCGATCTAAGATGACGGAAGAAAATTTTCAGAAATGGTGGACTTGTACCATTCTGATCCTGAACAAAATGGGAGACTTTTGTAGGATCAGAACGGTATAATAAGTCCATTTTTCATTGCAAAATAACATGTAGAGAGTGTAAACAAGTGAAAATCATTACGCCTCATGCAAGAAATATCATAAAAACACACGTATTCCGTGATAAAAATAGAACATTTACTTTTGGCGACTTCTTGAATTTTCTATTGCAAAAAAACTTTGGGCGTATTCCCCAGAAATGAAAAAAATGGACTCATATCGCTCTGATCCGGAGCCCTTCAAATATCAACTACATCACCGGTAAAAAGTTTGTGGACACCTGAAAAGATTAATTTAGATTTTACTCACTCGACTGCTCGGATCTCTTTTGTCCAAAATAACTCTACTTCGGCTCATTTTGCAGCTTTTTACAATCATTTTGAGAGCTATTTAGTATTTTTTTCTACGCAGCTCAATAGATTTTCGCAAAATCAATCTGAAGCCTTGTAAAATTTCACAAAAACCGGGTCATTACGCGAACCTCCGCAAGTCTGGCAAAATTGATGGATTCAGATGATTTGAAAAACATCTTAGAGTAGAAGTCACAATCCATTCTTCAAATTCCATTTTTGAAAATTATTCTAGCTTGTTTCTGGTCCGAGCTGTGACTGTTTTTGTAAGGGAAGATTTCCCTAGAAGAAGATTCCCAGGAACCACGAAAGGTGAAGAAATTTGGCTCACGGTGGTATTTTGCACACATGTTTTTTGTCATCTGTAGATGGGAACGCTACAATTTGAGCACCCCCCGACCATATCCCCCGGATTAGAAAATTTTTTCTGAAGAATTTTTTTCCCCCATATCTTGAAAACTATCTATAAATTTTCCTCCTCCTTTGAAAAATATAAGTCCTTCGATATAAAGATTTTTGAGGTGCTGAATCGATTGGTTAATACACAATTTTGATTTCTTCCAATTTTATCCTAGCTTCTGAGTACCCCTTGTACATTTGTCTCTAATACCATGATAATGACATTTTAACAAAATTCCGTATCAACCAATCGATTCAGCACCTCAAAAAACATCAAGAATTACTTCTCTAAAAATTTTTTAAGTAGGACTCAGAATTACAAATCATTTTGAAGATATGCTTTTTTGATAAAAATCGAAAATTTGTGATAAAAAAGTTTATAAGTCAAAAAATACTCATTGAATAATGCTCAAAATTCACTGGCCTGGGCGGAAGGGTCTTCCAAATCCACCCTCAGAGTTTGAGAATAATCTATCGAAGCGTTTTTGAGTTTTCGTGTTACCTATGAAGCCATATTATTCCGTTTTTCCTCGGATTTTTTTCCAAAAACTTCCCCCCCCCCCAATAAAGCTCTTGGATACAAGGAAATTGTACTGTCCTCTTCCTTTTACCCAGATCTATCGACTGTAGGTAACAGTTTTTCTTGATAACGCCTTGGAAAATTACTATCATCCCATCTTTCGAGCCCTCTGACCGTGTTTGTGTGTATGTGTATATTCATTTTGCTCCTATGTCGCACCGAAACTCCTAACTGTTTTCACCAATCCTCTCCAAATTCTGCACACATATTTTTTGTCATCTGTAGATAGAAACCCTGTAATTTGAGCACCCCCCGACCATTATCCCCCAAATTAGAACATTTTTCCTGAAAATTTCTCATTTTTCCGTATCTCAAAAACTATCTATAAATTTTCCTCCTCCTTTGAAAAATATGAGTCCTTCAATATAAAGGTTTTTTGAGGTGCTGAATCGATTGGTTGATACACAATTTTGATTTCTTCCAATTTCATTCTAGCTTTTGTGTACTCCTTTCTACATTTGTCGGTAAGACCATGATAATGACATTTTAACAAAATTCCATATCAACCAACCGATTTAGCACCTCAAAAAACATCAAAAATTACTTCTCTCAAAATTTTTTTAAGTAGGATTAGGAATTACAAATCATTTTCAAGATAATTTTTTTCAATAAAAATAACAAATTTGTCATAAAAAAATCTATAAGTCCAAAAATACCCATCGAATAATGCCTAAAATTCACTGGCCTCAGCGTGAGAGTCTTCCAAATCCACTCACAGAGTTGAAGAATAATTTATCGAAGCGTTTCTGAGTTTTCTCGTTACCTATGAATCCATATTATCCCGTTTTCTTCGTTTGCTACAACATATTACCTCCTTTTCCCTTGTAACTGACCCTCTACGAGAATTTCGTATCAACAAATCGATTTATAACGTCGAGATACATCAGGATCATGCATCCTACTTATTTTTGAGTTAACATGAGCAAGTACAAATCATTTTTAAATCTCAAAAGCAGAAATTTTTTTTTCAAATTTTGTGAACCCTCAAAAAATGAGTCGCATCTCAGAAATACTTTCCATTATGTCACGAAAACTCATGCATAATCATTATACTCCGTTGAATATTCAGTGATAATTCCCGCTCGATTTCACTCTAATCTGATCAAATCAAACTGCAATATCGTCATCAAAGGTAAGTGTGTGTATACATACATGTGCTTTTTGGACCATCTTCCATCGTTCCAAATTTACATTCCTACCATGCAGTTTGGTGAACAAATACTGTTTTTGTTATGCTATACTTTATAACCCATCAAATATTTTGACTGTTTTATCTTCTCTTCCTCCAAGCAACTCACTTCCCTTACTAGTCTACTTTTTTATTACATTTACTATTTCATATTTTCTGATAACTTTTTGATTCATTCTCTCCAACAAAAACTACTATAATGCCGAAAGACCTTAAACGATCCCTTGAAAATAACATTATTGACATCATCCATATCACACCTTACCAACCCAAGTAAGTCCTGATTATAATTATCTCTTTGACCAACTTTCTTACCAAAATATTCCATCCTCACACATATTTGTTGCAGTTTATTTCTCAAAGCCAAAGTAACCGCCAAAACCTCTATGAGAGAGTGGCTGACTAATGGCAAAGAATCTCAAATGTTCTCCTGTCAGTTATTAGATTCTACTGCTGAGATGAGGATCACATTTTTTGCTGACCAAGCAAAAAAGTTCTTCAAAACTATTGAAGTAATCAAAATTGAAATATTTGACTCATATATGGAACTGAAAATTATATCCTAATCATTTCTCATTCTAGGTGGGCAAAACATATGAAATTCGTTATGTCAAAGTCAAGTCAGCTGTCAAGCAATACAATGACCTAAATCATCTTTATGAATCGAATGCCGTAACAAGAACAACTTTTGATTTAAATGATTCCACGCCTAGTGAATTGATTAAACTGAACCTATCTTCTGAAAATCTTGAAGCAATATCACAACTGAATGAAGAGTGCTGCAAAGGTGAAATTTCATATTTGTAAATCATCAACTACAATCAGCTTTACTCATCATAATGATTGCAGACATCATTGCTATTGTGAGAAGTTTTGAAGATGAGACTGAGACTTACAGTACCACAAAAAATATGACATACAAAAAGAGGGATATTGAATTGATTGATGATTTTGGAACCATGTTACAATTACAATATCTATCAATGTAATCCAGCGATTATCCATTCCTTGATTTCTAATATATTTACATTTCACAGATCTCTCTTACAATGTGGGGTGATCATGCCACAGATTTCAAATCAAATATCGGTCATATCATAGTGATCAAGAGGGCTAAAGTCACCATATTTCAAGGCATTGTTCGATTGTCAACGACCAACAGTAGCATAATCGTCAACGATTATGATGGCAAAGAGAAAATTATGTATGAGTTGATCATTTCCACTAGCTATATCCAATAATATTAACCCTTTTTGATATGACAATTTCTTCCAGATTAGAGAAGTTTTGGTTGAACTCTACAAAATAGTCTACGTGTACTGTGTATCAATTGTTATTCAATCAGTCGCTGACACTGAACATCATGAATATTGAATATTGATATGTTCTCTCAGTAGAAGATCATACGATCAATAGCAGAAAAGTTCATATAATTTTTACAATTGATCAAAAACTCGAAAAAAGTTCCTTGCATACTCCTGTACAATCAGTTCCCAATAAATCTCTACAAATTTCAAAATTCAAGTTATTTCTGATCCGTAAAACAGGAGATACTATCAGTTGTACTTGCAGAAGACTTTCCTCCACCTTGCTAGAGACCCTCCACTTTTTTAGAGACACTGATTCACTAAAACAATTATACAGTGCACACATAGGCCAAGCTCATGTGCATCACTTTGCACTAACAAGGGGAGGACGTGACCTTTGGATCACCAATCCTTTCCAAATTTTTTTTACAGTTTTGTGTCACCTAGAATATGAAGAATCCAGAGTAACTCCGTCAAATGGGCCTCCTGTTCAAAGTTACAGCTCATGACATTAACATTGCTCATACAGGCCCATGTTAAAAAGTGATATATATAGGTATACTGGCAACACTAACATTTTTGCTTGTAGCTCTGGACAGAAGGCCCATTTGAGGGAGTTACTCTGGATTATTCACATTCTAGGTGACACAAAACTGTAAAAAAAATTTGGAAAGGATTGGTGATCCAAAGGTCACGTCCTCCCCTTGTAAGTGTCATGTTTACAATTGCTGTTTCCGAGTTTCTTAAAATTGTCATAAAACCTATATTTTGAAAGAAAAGTGAACTACTGATGTCCAAAAGTAATAAGTCTTCAACAATTATTCAATCAGGTGAGCTATAGGTTAAGTTAATATATTTCTTCTCTTCATGAACAAAAACTTGTTACTCATCTTGTCAAACTTGTTACACATTTTTCCTTTCCAAACATTCATGTATTCACTCACAACACATGTGTAACTAACTGTCTCAGTGAACAAGTCCGAAACATAATATTCAATAATTTTGAATGACCTATTGAATCACAATGCATTTCATTTTCAAATCTTGGAAATATAAATTCCAACTTCAAACCTGTCTCTTACATTAATATTATTAAGATCATCAAATTTGTTAAGCCATCGAGAAAGGTACAGAATTTCAATTCAACTACTGTGCTTGATTAGTTAACGTCTTCTTCAAAAAATAAATTTTGAAACCTCTATTATATTTTCAGGAGACCAACAATTCCGATTGAATGATTCACCTACCGCATGGAATCAATTTACATGAATCAATCGTAAAGAAAATCACTCGACTATCAGAGAGTTCATGTGACAACAACCCATCAGATATCAAGACTCAGATATTATTAAAAAATGGATCTTGGGTTTATCATGTTTCTGTGCGAAAACTGTGTGTGCGACCTACAACAGCTTTCAATGTCCAACATGCCTAAGTATCAATCTCTAAGTATACTTGCTGAGGACCAACTCTTTGTAGGGACGACTGTTACACAACCTATCAACTTTGATAGCAAGAAACAATTAAAAGCAAATCTCGAACCTAAATGTAACAGATTCCGAGTGATAAAGATCTTACTGACCAAGATTTTACAACAAAATTTCAAGAAAAAAGGATCCATCAACCTTCAACAAGATACTTGAGCCCATTTTCAAGTAGGCAAGAATAAAAAGTCACTTTCTCGAAAGTATTCACTCTTTATCTAAAGATCTCAAAAAATCCATGAAGTCTATGATAAACTTCTTTTTTTTCATGAACAATGTCTAAATTTTTTTTGTTATTCTTCAATTTGATATTTGACAAACGCGTCAGCTTCTTCTTCAGGTCTCTAAGGGTTTTCTTCTTAGTTGATTGTCGTACTCTTCCATTTATATTTCTTTGGATCAATCCCTCATCACAAATTGTTGAAGAAACATCTCTTGATTGGTGATTCTGTACAACATTTGCTAAGACTTCATAGTTAACAACATCACGCTCATCAAAATCAGCATCTCCAAGATCAAAATCAATTTCATGATCTGCAAAGATATTTTTCATGAGTGTTACATCTCAAACATTAATTCACTTATAACATTCTAATCTCGCACCTCAATGTATGAATAAAACAATAGTCAACTCCTTCTTGCCCATTTCTATATCCTTATAACAATATAAAATTCATTTACCTGTAACTCCAATGTAATCTTCATCCATTACGTTTACAATGAGGTAATTTAGGTATCTATTTTCAAAGTCAATTTGATCTTCTAATTCTAAAAAAAGGAGAACATATCATACATTGTAATCTCAGAACCAAGAAAAATACTTTTACCTATGTTATCTTGAAATTCATTAGTCATTTTCTAGCAAAAATGATTTTGACTAATATAAATAATAACAGTAGGAACAAGTAAGGTTACCGGTCCTTTGTTTCCATTCGACAAGAGAGAGTGTTCTATTTATGTAAACATCCTCACTCTATACCTGACCATTGAACAAATGTTACTTTGTCACCATCATCTTTTAACATCTTTCTCTGTTTATATTCCACACGCATATGTTCAAATTTGTCCTTCAATACAATACAGGTGTTTTGCTTCCTGATATATCTATATTTTCATAGAACCGATGAAGCAAGTTGATGAGATCACCTCACACCAAAGAAAATGGCGATAGAGATTTGCAAAATGCTGCTCACTTGAACATCTATTTCTTTTAATGTGCACGTTTTCCGATGTTCTCCTCCATTCATCACGGAATGGAGGAGAACGATAAAAATTGATGCCTACATGTCTATGCTTTCGAGCAGATAATTTTATTTCTTTGTCCCTTCCGTGCAATTGAGTATCCCAAGGAATGATTTCTAAGTGCATGAACCTGGCACCTTGCCCTTAAATTCGATCGCAAAAATCGAAGAGTTGTCATAGAAGTTTCTCCGCGTATATTTCATCTCATGACATCATACTCTGATGAAAAAAATTCTTCGCGCCCAGATAAAATGACTTTTAGTAGGGTAACGTGGTATGCATGGACCTGGCATAAGTTGATTACATGGCTAATAATTTCCAATTATCCCGAAGAATGATCGAATAGTGAATAGATCGAATCACAAATCTTATATCATATTGCTGAGTGCATGTTCTCACACAAATTTCCATTGCTGTATAGCAGGAAAGTTCGTTTACAGCTGGAGGAATCGTTATTCCATGGAAAATGGTCAAAATTGAATATCTCAGAGAAGTATTGATACTTTTGGCTGAAAATTTTTTCGAGATCAGATCTGGATATGAGAAATGAGGTGAAATTTGTCCGATCTGCGGGACATGATCGGATTGAGTAGGAGAAAGAACAATTCGAGAAAAAAATTGTTTGCAATTTTCAAGCAGCAATAGCGTTGAACTCCTATCATTCTATTCAATCGGAATCATCGTGAGAGACATGCCAATCATCTAAAATGTATCTAGATCTTCTCTCATGATGCTCATGGCGCCCTTATCTGGTTAACAATATTCCACGAGTCTCAACTGACTCAGAAAGATTAAGTGACAATAGTCAATATTTATATGTTCAATATTATGTAGTTAATTTGAGATGTATGGCAATGGGTCTGGGACAAGGATGGTCCATCAATTCCCCCCCCCCCCCGTATTTTCATTGAAGCTGCTTTGTCTTGCATTGAACGCAGCTCTCATATTTGCCTTGTGGTTCTCTCTTTCTGAAAAACGAAGTGCTTCGGACATGCGCTCCAACCAATTAGACCACCGAGGCGATTGCGTATTCATTCGCTCGGGGAAGCCTTCTCTCATGTGCCAATCTGTCGTTGCGGTCAATCAAGGAATCATGACCATTCAAATATGCGAATTATACCGATAAGGTAGATCTCATCAATATTTTGACACTTTCGCTCCATTCGATGGAATAAATTTAATGAATGAATTTATCGTTCTTTCGAGCCACTTGTAATCACCGCGCTCAGGTGGCGATCACAGTTTGACAAATGTCAAACTGCGACCTTCGAGGCTCCACTTTCATAGTGGCTGCATCACGAAGGGATTATTATTTTTTTTGGATTTTCAACTTTTTTTCGTCATCTCTTGGTCAATCTTTCAATAAAACATTTAAAAACCAAAAAAAAATCACTTCGTGGTGCAGCCACTATGAAAGTGGAGCCTCGGAGGTCGCAGTTTGACATTTGTCAAACTGAGATTGCCGCCTGGGCGCGGTGATTATGAGTGGCTCCAAAGAACGATAAATTCGTTCATTCAATGTATACCATCAAATTGAGCGATAGACTCAAAATATCGATGAGATCTACCTTATCGGTATAATTTGTACAGCATAGAGTCCGCAGAGCGTACACGATGGAACCTCAACCAGGTGGCGGGTTCTGCGCCATAACCTGCTTCGATATGAAGAACGCCTTCAACACGGCAAGCTGAGAACGGATTCATGGGTCCCTGGACGGAAGATTCCCTTTCTATCTGCTTGCAGTCATCAGCGATCGGCTGCGTGAGAGTCCTTGTATGCGACGACGATGAGGGAAGAGTTGAGCTGGAGCTTTCTGCAGGGATAGCGCAAGGATCTGTGTCAGGTCCATTCGAGTGGAACACGCACTTTGATGAGTTCCTGAACATAAGCCTCCCAGACAGAGCGGAGCTCAAGTGGACGCGGAGATTGATGCGCAATATAGCCAGGTGGATCGATCAAGCTCACGGGGAGTTGGACTACGGGCTGGCGCAGGCGCTCAGTGGACATGGCTGCTTCGGAGAGTACCTGGAGCGGTTCTAAAAGAGAGAGACTCCGGTCTACCGAATGTGTGATGCACATTTGGACGATGCGGAGCACGCACTCTTCCAGTTCGTGAACACAGTGACAGAAAGAGTGGAGCTCGTGGATAGGCTCGGAACTCAGATCACTCCTGAGAACCTTGTGTCATCCATGCTCCAGAGCAAGGAGACGCGGGATAAGATCGCCACCTAAATTAAGACCGCGATCACCCGAAAAAAATAGCGGGAACGAGCATTGCAGTGCCAGTCAAGAGGCGCTGCATAGCAAACATCGACGACTCTAAGAGAGATCATCGACCAGGAAGAGAGGAGACAGAAAAGCGGATACATCGAAGAGGAACACCTTAAGGCGCGCGATACGCCTCCTATGCTGAAGTAGTGCTGACGCGGTTCCAGGGTGAGATGGTTAGGTAGTGGTTAGCTGCCCTCACTCCGACAGCGCTGGCTCGCCACCACTGGAGGGCTGAGAGCAGGAGGTTTTAGCTCCCAGGGCACACGGGCACTGGATTCATGCTCATTCGGCCTACCGGTTGGGCATAATGAGTGCGCTTATGGTCTGCTGGTGGGACATTTCTATTACTTAGGGATATGTCCTGTCATCAGATTTTCCCTTGTATTCCAATTATAAGAGGATTCTAATTATATATGGATATACTAACAAGGGGGACCCACGAAGTGCGGGTCACCAAAGCTCACCAGACTTTTTTCACAGTCTTGTACCACCTAGAATATGAAGAATCCGGAGTAATTCTGTCAAATGGGCCCTCTGTCCGAAGTGACAGCCTATGACATCAGCATTGCCCAAATAGGCCTATGTTAAAAAGTGATATATATATATATATACATATACACACACTGACAATGCTAACATTTTCATTCGTAGCTCTGAACAAGGAGTCCATTTGACGGAGCTACTCGGAATTCTTTATCGAGGTGAACTGCAAAGAATCGCAGTTCAGCGCGAGCCTCCGTCGAGTACGTTTTGAGCTCTTAGAATCACAGTTCATCGTGAGCCTCCGTCACGTATGCTTGTGTTAGAATCACGCGCCGGGATTCTAGTTCTCAGTGAGAACTTACCTAATGACCTGGACGTACCCTTGTTCAACGCCATCCCAGGTCGAGTACCGTAGCCCTTGGCGGACTCCACTCAAGTAGAATCAGCCTAGTATATTGTACAGTCTCTCTCATTTGTATTCCGGCATTGAATAAACTCAGCACTCGGGATTTCTTCTTGTATTTATTCCACAACCGAATTTCCACTCATCTACCTGTCGAGCCAGGACTCCCCACGTGCAGTGTCAAAGAACCCACGTTACGAATTACCGTAACCACGGTTACCTGTCGAACGTTCACAGCGGAGGCTGTAGAACACTGGTACGAGCAAATGGCGAAAAGTGTTGGATGCGTAAGCGAAACGAACTAGTACGCAGTCCTGCGGCCATGGCCGATCGAGGACTAAATATCGGGAAAGGAGTATCCGATGAGGAACCTCGAACGGCGACCAGTGTAACAATAACATTTACGATGAAGGTTGTGTAACACTGAGAGGAGGGTCGTCTACGGGCGCCTTGACGGTGGCCAGTCAAACATGAGGCGGCGGGGAACCGCATAACACTGGGACGAGTGAACCACGAAAAGTGTTAGTAGCGCAAGCGAAACCACCAAGTACCCGTTCCTCCGGCCGTTACCGATCAAGGACTGAATCATGGGAGAGGTTACCTGCAAGGGGCCTCGACGGACCGAGTCCATCGTGAGTGCCGCAGGGCGCTCAATTAGAATCGCCAAAAGAGCCTGCTGACCGCGATAGGCGAGTATGTGACGACTACTCTGGCTTTCCGAGTTATTCCACGGGTTAGACCACGAGACCATGGTCTATTGATGAAACGTGGGAGAGCTTATGCTCTGTAGAAGCACTCAAGCAGTAACCAGTCTGTGCGTGAGCAAAACTGGAAAAGTGCTCTCGTAAGAGACCTCGGCTGTGACCTTTCAAGGCTCGAGTCGTAGGGCTGCTAGAAAAGGTACTAAGGGTCGCGCGTAGGCCTTTAGTTGTGGGCGTTTGCGTGCCAACTAAAGCCTCGTGGTAAAAAACAAGGCCATCATCGGATGTCCCCTTCAAAATAAGGTGACGCGTATTCCGGGGTTTTTCCCGATTCCCGACCAACCCTGAAAAAAATGGGGGGTACTTACTTTTCGGACACCCTGTATATGGGAGGTTTTACAGAACTTTTGACATTAGGCGTACTGCACGCTATCTCTGAACCTTAAAAAGACGATCAAGTGGTCGGAGTTGATTTGGTCAGGTTCCAGGGCCTCTGAATGTTTACTCTATTCGATGTTCTGTCGGAGGAATCTGGCTACCCACAGCACGGCCCGCAACCCTAATTTTTTGGGTATCTCTTAGCGTGCTCGCGCCGTTTTTAGATTTCTTCAGCCTGCTGCAAAAATAACATTGCTCGAAAATTCTGCGAAAATTCAGTGACATTTCAGGCACCCTATATATTAAGAAAAGATTGGTTTCAGACGCGTGTCTCCAAAGTGGCGTTCATAAACAGACAACGAAGTCACGTAACCGGGTTTTTACAAAAAAATTCAGATTCCCCGCACTTAGCTTATAAGAAAAATAACATTTGCGATAGTTACATGATCGAAACGGATTTCAATAGCTCGGAACAACACCAATAATATCCTATTTTGTTTGGGTGCGTGCGACCAACTGCGTTGAAATGATAGCATTAAGAAGATGGGTCAGTTCATGCGCCCACTCGACTGAAAAAGGTCAAACTTCCACGGCACCAAAGGGAGAAGGGAGGCACGCTCCTAGAATGTTTTGCCCATTTTTTTCCACTTTTTTTTAACAATATCACATAGTTCTCATGTCCTGATATGGAACTTCATTTGAGTGAGAAGCATTACAAAAATTGGATCGATGGGGTTGATGCGATCGAGCCCGTCTTAGCACTTCTATGAGGTTGCAATCGCTCATACCATCTTGGAAACAGATCAATTACACCAGAGAACCCATTTTACCTTCAAATGCCACCATAGATTTTATTCGAAAAATTTTACGATCAATTGAAGAATTACAGACGAGGCACCAGACCTCGAGCAGAAGGAATTCGAGAGCTCGCGCTTGTCGTACAGGCTCATCAAACATAGACACAGCATTACGCTGTAGATGTGTATGGTTGTGCTAACCGGTAAACATTGTATAGAATTTTGGAGGACTGTGTACGGAAGGGGGGCCTTCCGTACACATTCCTTCTTTTTAATCGGGAAATTCAGAATGTAGAGTCCATCTGTTCCGCATAACAACCTTAGATTCGAAAAGCGTTGATTCTTGCGTTCATCCAAAACTCAAATTCTTACCGAATTCTAATAAAATATTCTAATTGATTCGGAAGGTAGACGATTGCAATAGTCTGTTTATGAACTCGTCATCTTGTTTAGAATGCATGAATCGACCTCCATGTCCGCATTTCTCTTTGAAACCAAACAAATATACATTCCCTGTTCGCCAAAGCTAGTCAACACCTGAAGATGATATAGGAAATCTGACTGCTCTACCTCCAACAGCTGTTCACGGTGCGCTCCTGAGGAGGATGAGTTTTTCAAAATTGTCGAAAGAAACTGAAAATAGGATGTTTTCATACAAAACTTCATGAGCAGAACCTGATTTCGAGCGAAATCGGATCAGCTCCTTTTTGCTTTCTCGAAGAGAAAGTATTGTATCGGTGCAGAAATTCTTGCAAAAAAGTTCTCCGAATTTCCCATTTTCGACCCCTTAATTGGAACAATAGCCAAATGAAAGTTAGTCCATCTTATTCTCCTTGCCGAGATCTATAAAACGGTACCCCCATACTTTCCCCATCTCGAATACAACGGTCTCTCTGAAATATTTTCAAATACGTATTGCTTATGTCCGTATGTATGTGTATCTGTATGTTGTCTCCCCTTTGTTACGCGATATTTCTTGAAACCCTGAATCAATCTTCTTCAAACTCTGAGGGTTTGTTCTAAATTGATCAGCGATGAGCCCAGTCCCTCGACAGCTCTATACTCTCATTACTCCCTCTCCCAAGTTCGACTGATTGCTTGAATTTCAACACCATTTTCAGACCCTGTTGGTCCAAATGTTCTAACACCTCCGATTCTCAATATAAACGGTCACTCCTTGTTGTCCAAGTATCCCTTGGTCGTTCTAAAGAGATTGGTTAATACGGAATTTCGATATAAATTTTCATTTTTTCAAATTGGATTTTTTTTATTTCACGTTCTATGTCACTCGAAATTTGCCCAACGCCTATATGGATCTCTCCAAAAATTTGACACATCATTCAGCTTCCTTGGGCGGTAGGCCCAGTCATTCTTGACGATCATCTGCGATTCGTTATTGATACAAATAGTCGTTTTCATATGAATTTCACTTTTCGTTTTCAAATTTTTTCATGAAAAATTTCTGAACTTCCCTTTTTTGACCCCCCAGCTCAATCCCTACCTAAACGAAGATTGATTTACTTTATTCTACTTGCCGAGATCTATCAAATGGTACACCTCTACATCCATTTCCGATTACATAGCACAGTCAGTGAATTATTTAAAAGTAAACCCTGTCTGTGTCTACATGTATGTGTGTATGCATGTTGTTTTCTCATTGTCATCGTATCTCTCCCAAACCCTTCTACCAATGTCCATAAAAATTCCATAATTTGTTCTCAATGTATCAGTGATGCCCCCATTTTAGTGTCATCTTTTTACTTCTTATAATCCGTATATTAAGGAAAATTGATTAGAATAGATTAAGAATCATCATTGAAACATGTTTGTCCAAACGCTCCAGCATCCAATTATGAACATATAAACCTTTCTGTGATCGACTTAAAATGTCTCTTTTCATTCTAAATAGATTAGTTAATACGAAGTTTCGATCATAGTTTCCTTTTTCATGAGAAGTAATTTTTTAATTTATAGTTTCTTGATACTTGTAATCTTACGAAGGCCATCCGTGGATCTTTCGGAAATTCTGATTCGTGATTCAACTTTCTCGTTCCATGGGCCCTGTTGCTTTCAAGAATCAGTTTTAGATCCAAATTTACCCCAGAAATATTTCTCACTTCAATTTGTAATTTTCTCTCACTACAAAATTAATGCGTAGTCATTTATCGGAAATAATAGAATCTGGAGTGATAAGTGAATTCCCATACGAGTAATTGATATGAATATAAGGTTCATGATTGTTATCGCAAAGGTAGAAAATTATATCTGATAGTAAAAGTTAATGACAAAAAATTGGAATCGAATCCGAATGAATATCAAAAATTACTCGATACGAAGTTTTCATGGTTTTAAATGATTAAACGGTTAACAGGAAACGAGAAAGCATTCTGCAAATGTCTTTTTGCAGTGTATTTTGAGTAGTTGTCAAATTGATCATTCCCCATGTATTGCTTATGGAGAAATTTGGCGACTTAACGTTTTCTTTGCATGTTCGAGGTTTTCTTGTAATTACTCAGAAAAGGTGGGTCATAGCACAAAATGCTGTGAATAATTTTGCTTTCTCTAAAGAGAAAGGGTTGTTTTTGGCACAGCAATTTTTTCGCTTAATTTTCTATTCAAACCAATATTTTCTTCTAAGAATCTCCTTCCATCTGGATAAGACCCATATCTTTTCACTCCTCTCGCCATGATATATCGATTGTAGGTAACACTTTTTCCCCTTATAGCTTCCTCAACCAATGAGAGACTCCTCTCTCTCACTCTCTGCATGTGTGTGTATGTGTGTTGTTTTTTTTCGTCAACGCTTCCTCTTCTTCCCTTCATCTTATCAACTTTTGCTCTTCTACGAGTTTTAGAGGATCACTCAGAGATGAGCCCAATGATTTGCCAGCTCTCACCTCCCATTCAAATTGGATTCATGGGCTTTCGAAAGCAAAATTGATGAAATTCCGTCTTTTAATAGATAAATATCTTTTTCTAACAGAGTCTAACGGGAATTTGGTTAACCTAAAGTATACTTTTCTCGGCATAATCTATCGATTGGTTGATACCGAATTTCCATTTATTCACCTTATATCTCCATTTTCGAAAAAAAATCAAAATTTTTATGAAAAACTCCATTTTAAACATATTTTGACCAATCGTATCAAAATTCTGTCTCAACAAAACTCGAGATATCTCTAAAAACACCTTATTTTAGGTAGCTCTTATCATCCTAATTTGCTTC
This sequence comes from Eretmocerus hayati, assembly GCA_029851415.1. Lineage (NCBI taxonomy): Eukaryota > Metazoa > Arthropoda > Insecta > Hymenoptera > Aphelinidae > Eretmocerus > Eretmocerus hayati. The sequence continues at coordinate 53,880,561 of CM056742.1, read as the reverse complement.
CTTGAAAATATAACTCAAAATCTACAAAAAAAATTTTCCACTATTTATATTTTACTGATATCTTTCTCTGTAACTCATTTATCCAAATTTGGGTAACCTAAAGTATACTTTTCTCGGCATAATCTATCGATTGGTTGATACCGGATTTCCATTTATTCACCTTATATCTCCGTTTTCAAAGAAAAATCAAAATTTTCATCAAAAACTCCATTTTAAACATATTTTGAGCAATCGTATCAAAATTCTGTCTCAACCAAACTCGAGATATCTCTAAAAACACCTTACTTTAGGTAGCTCTTATCATCCTAATTTGCTTCCTTGAAAATATAACTCAAAATTTACAAAAAAAATTTTCCACTATTTATATTTTACTGATGTCTTTCTCTGTAACTCATTCATCCAAATTATAATGAACTAAATTTATACTTTCCCCGCTTTCCCAATCGATTGATTGATACTGAATTTTGTTGAAATCCTTTTAAATATGTTTGAAATCAAATTTTTCCTCGAAAAATTAACATTTTCACCAAAAATTCAATTGCAATCACGTTTATATCAAATTTATGAAAATTGTTCTCACACAAGGCATACATCCTGCTTCAACAGATCAAGTTTAGTTCTACATCTAAACTTTATTTGAAGACTGAGTGCCAATTTTCGACCAATTTCATCTATTGTACACAACATCAATCCCAGGTAAGTTCTTTTCGATTATTTTTCTTACACATACTTCATAACCAACTTTCATGTACATAAACAACTCACTGTTTTGGTTATAATATAGTGCCTTGCTTTTTATCATCTCTTGTTCATTTCCCGAACAATAAATTTGCATTATGTCTAATGCCAAGAGACCCTTCGAAGACACTACCAATATCATTGATATAACACCATACAAACCCAAGTAAGTATCATATTTCCAGTCAGCTCGATTTCAAGTATCCTCATTTCCAAATTTTTTAGCCTATTTTTGAAAGTAAAAGTGACAGCAAAGACATCATTGAAAGAGTGGGTCAATAATGCTAAGAGCTCCCTCATGTTTTCTTGTCGATTACTGGATAATACAGCTGAGATACGAATGACTTTTTTTGCCGAAGAGGCATCAAGGTTTTTCGAAACTGTTCAGGTAACATTTAATCAATAATTTTAATTACAATGTGATATATTCATTCTTGTGATCTCATTCTCTAGATAGGAAAAATGTACCAAATCCGTTATTTCAAAGTCAAGGCAGCTCTGAAACAATATAACGATCACAACCACCCTTATGAGCTCAGCGCGGTTAAAAACACAACTATTGATATCGATAACGCCACTCCCCCTAAATCAATCAAACTCACTATGAATTTTGAAACACTTCGAAATATATCTCAAGCTGAAGAGGACTGCTGCAAAGGTAATTTTCGATGAGAAACAATATACACTTTGCTTTTGTTCTAATTGCAACCTGATTTGTTCCAGATATCATTGCAATTATCAAGTCTTTTGATGACCTAAAGGGGACTTATAGCTCCATCAAGAATGTAACTTACAAGGAGAGAGATATTGAGCTGATTGATGCATCAGAAACCATGGTATTTTTTTCAAATAATCTTATTCAGCATAACATACATATCTCATATCTTTTGTTCTCCTCTTCACAGATCACTTTCACACTTTGGGGTGATCATTCGGCAGATTTCAAATCTAAAGTCAGGGATGTGATTGTTGTTAAAAGGGCAAAAGTAACGATATATCAGGGTATTGTCAAGCTGTCTTCAACAAATTCTAGTATCATCAATTATGATTACCATGGCAAAGAAAGGAAAAAGTTAGCTTCAACAAATCTATTGGTATCATTCTTATATACATATTTTTCAACTTATTTATTACCATTTCAGTTTAGAATCTTACTGGGCAAGCACCACCAAATAGACATCAAGATCAAAACTCTATTACTCAACTCTTTTGTAAATCCACCTATAATGATTTTATGTAAAAACCAATCTTTACTTTCCAAGAATTACTTTGTATACATCAGTACATTATAGAACGTTGATTTGAATGAACCAAACAAAGTCTCTGGAAACACTCCTTTCAAATTCCCTTCACATGAATTATCCTCAACCCTTAGCAATGCTTTTTTTATATATGATAAGAAAAACCAAGCGCACAGAGATTTTCTCATGCAATTATCAATCCCTATTATACAAATGTCCTTTCTCCTCTTTTTGCATATATCCAGTTCACACATTAGTGAAATACTCATAACTCTCACCAGATAACTTGAACCGGTGCCTCGACAACAAGATTTCTTTGCATCACCTCTATGAGTCAAGTTGTGTAAAAGACTCCAAGTAACAGTCGCAGAGGTACTTCACGACTCAGTAACATGATATATGCTAAAGAAATAAAGAAATCCCCCAATTCTTGACTTTCAATTCAAAATTCTTCTGCATGTATGCGGCAAAGGAGTCTCTTATTTTGGTCATCTAAATTTTCAGGACTCAAGTTCATTGAGATTAATGAATCATCGGTCAAGATCTTTGATGTTTGCAGAGATTTCCAAACGAATCTAAAATGATCAGATCCTACTTCAAGATCTATTAGTATCCATCACAAAGTATGATTTCACAACATATTGTGGTAATATTCCTCAAATCTCGAATTGAAATTGCCTTGAAATTTCTCCATTCCATTGAAAAACAATAAGTACTCCGTTTCTTTCATTTCAGTCAACAACTTCAACAAATATTCTAATCATTTCAATGCAATTCACTCTAGTCTATCATTCTAGTCCACATGTTCATTTCCAACTAAACTAATTACCAATCACTACCAAAATCTAATTCAATATATCATCAGGAATCTACATTACCTACTCACAACTCACAAGCCCTCATGGATGACCTCGTGGATCTTTCAGCACATTTCACCACCTGTGTTGACCTGTGTGCTCATGTGTGCTTTTTCATAAACATGCACGATTGAGCTGGCAGTTATGGTCAATTTCCCAATATCTTTCTAATATTTGACCATTCCACTGTAAGAATGTGTCATTTTACAACCTAAGGTATGGAGATGGAACAATCCTGCATATCTTTTCATTGATCATCAGAGATTTGCATTTAACTATGTATAGGTCATGGTGTAAAGGAGATATGGTGTGCTCTCAGCCAATCAGATTTTGACCCCAGGCGAGCGCTCGTCCAATCAGCGCTCGCGCGGGAATCAACAGAGTTCAAACTTAGCTCGTGCATCTTACAACCACTCAATGATCCCATGTGTCAGTTTTTACACGTCCTAAGTGATTTCACGCACTCTTGACACCTAATTTCGGATTTTGACCAATTGTGTCGTGAGTTATTCATGTGATGAAGGATTTTAATGCCTGTTTCAAGGCTGTTGAGAAACGTGGTTCCAATATTCGCAGGTCTGTAAAATATTCCTGGGGCGACTAATGATTTGTAAAACTTATGTATTCAAAGAAAAAGATTCAATTCTTGAAAAAAGTGAGCATTACTTTAACTGAGCTCGTTCAGTGGAAGGTTCTCTTTGCTTACATTCCTTACTAAATTCTTAACATTTGATACTGAAATGTAAACATACTGCCGTGGCCTTCTGTGTTCTCATAAAACTCGTAGTAAGAATTGCACATATTCATTCGTCGAAAAGTAATGTAACGTGAGTACGTGTTTTTCTGTAAACTTAATAACTGAATATACCAAGAAAGTAGAGTTATTCAAAACTTAAATCACATTCGATTTGATTCATTCTCAAATTGATGGATTCTAAACACATCTCTCTATTCTGAGCCCACATCTCGGTTTCCGGACAAAATTGTATAATATCTAAGAACGGCCTCTGAAGCCATGAAAATCAGATCAAATCTCCTATCCCTACAGATCCTGCGTTGTTCTGAAGCCGTGAATTGAGGATTTGAAGTACAGAAGTGCAGGTACAGCATTTTTTCATAAATCGGTCGAAAAATTACGAGAAGTTTTCCGTGGATCGCAATTTGATATGTTCTTTCAAATACCATATCGGAATCTTTGAGGTGATTTTTCGTCACATTAACGGTTGCTTCCGGCCCACCGTGCCAAACCGACGAATTTTATTCTCAGAATATCATTTTAGAAGAGAAATTCTAATTTTCCCAAAGCTAATGGTGGAGGAATTTTTTTGATGGAAAAGCAGAGAAATATTTCTGGGAATACCTATGTACCAAAACGTATTCGTTCAATGTTCGTTGCACTGAATGACTTTGTCCCTGCGTAATTCTCTTGATCCAATAAGAGATAGCTCCTTGCAAAATGTAACATTGTTATTGAAAAAAAACCGGACAAGGGGGAAGAAAATTTGGAAGTGATGGGATTTGAACTCGGATCATCGGATTGAGAAGCAAAAAAGCCGACCACGAGACCACGAATGACATCACTGAAATTAGCATTAATGGCGCATATAAACGGCAGCCCTGAGATGGGGGCTTGGGATTTGATTCATTCTCGATTCTAGTCGGGTCCTTTACATTTTACGATGAGATCATACGTATCAACATCACTTAGTTGTGTCGGATATTTACAAAATATAATTTTATCGCGTAAAATGTCAAGCGAGTGGTGGCTGGCTCATATCGGCTGCTACAGTGAACAACCAATATGGCTGACGGTGGGGTCTGCGCAGACCGAGACGAAAATCCGTCCTCCGTGTGAACACACCATATCTCCTTTACACCATGGTATAGGTTATTTAAGATTCATATTTAATACTACTCTGATGATCATTGACCTAATCAATCCGAATGAAGCATATGAAAATACATTACTTGCACTAGTTTGTACTTACTAATTGTGTCTCAGTTTTGAAAAATTTAATAGTGCTCTGCAGCAGAAGAACAAACTTTATTCCTTTTCCTCTTGTCTCTTTTTCTCACTTTTCTACTTTTTTCTAACGTCTAGAATATCACTACTATAGTCACTGCAGCATAATACAGATATCGTCTATTTTTTTATTCCAGAAACATGCTTATTCATCCATGTCCTACAGGACTATACGCCTTATCAATTGTTCAACAGAAGCATATGCAACTAATCGACAAGTGCATTCCTCTCAATTGATTATCCTTCAACAATCCAATGTTGTATATCAATAGATTCAAAAGAATAATCTAACCCCAACCACAGCAGCTATGAAAACCAGCGATGCGTTGTGTGACAATAGTTCTTTTAAAATTATCTCCAGAACGACCACCATCAATCGCTTCTACATAATAGAGATCTTTGTTCCAAATTATCTCTCGTCGCAGAGCTCTTCAGCCATTTTCATCTAAACCTCCACGAACAATTACAACAAACCTCTGTGTCCATGCACACCAGATATTTGAGAACGAAATCTAGTGATTGCTTTCAAGAGTCCTCAAAATCCAGCACTCCAAATCATGAATATCCTGCTCAAGCTGCTTAAGATGCTCAAGCTGCTCAAAATTCTCAAGTTCCGCATCAGCCATGTCACCAAAGGAAAGTTTTCGAAGACTTTTAATGAGTAAGTAGGAATTCCATCACTTTATAGAAATGATACCTTTCAAATTTTCAACCTGATACAACAAACTCAACAGTGTTTCGGAAATTTTCATCATCAATATGCATAAGTTAGCGTGTACTCCAATCACTGATACTCCTAACTGCAATTTCAATTCAAATTTCAAATCATCAAAGTTTTTATTTTTTATCTAGAGTTCTGAGAAAATCCATAAAGTCTATAATGAACTCTTTGTTCTTATGAACTAGGTCCAAATTTTTTCTAGAAGACTTCAATTCAAAATTTGATAATCCCTTCAATTTTACTCTGAGGTCTTTGAGAGTTTTCTTCTTTCTTGTTTTGCCAACCTTTTCCTTGGTTCGTAACAATTCATCATCACCTATTGTTGATGAAATATCTCTTGACTGAGCATTTTGTCTATTATTGATTATGAAATTTTCATTGCCCTGATTTCCTACGAATATCCATGGATCATCAAATCCATCTTCAAAACCATCTAGTTCATCTGGAACAATATTTTACATCACTATTAGTTTTTGAAACTCAATTTTATGGAGGAAATTCTACTTTGACCACATTCTAATAAGTATTTCTGAAAGGACGACTTAAAGCGTGATTCATTCCTACCTTATAATTATTCTTATAAATTTATTTACGTTCAACTTGAACATTTTCATTAGCCATGACGTTTTGTATCAGATAATCTATATGTCTATTTTCAAAATTAATTTGATCTTCTGAAAAAAGAAAAAGCTGTCACTATTGTCATCATGAAAAACACAAAAAAACTTTTACCTTCATAACTTGAATATTGATCATTCATCTCCTGAGAGTGAACGTTTTTAATGAATGTAAATAATGATAGCAATTTAGGTTCAGGGATCGTTGTCTTGCTGTGACAAGAGAGTGTTCTATTTATCTCAACATCCTGATATCCTAACCCTTGATTGAATCTTAATCTGTCATCACCTTTTATGTAAGTTCTTTATTTTTTAAGATTTTATTCAGATTTTTGAAAAAATTTTCATCACAATATTCCAGGTCTTCAACTGATTCATACTATGAGATTATCTGACTACCGACAAGCGATATTCTGTTTCGAACGGATCAAGAATCTCAGCCTTTCCATACTTTTTGGAACTCACCTTTCAATCGACATGTATTTGGATGGAATTTCTTCTTTTGCAGACTACCTCATCAGAAATTTTTCATTCATCAAGGTCCGTAAATATTATTATCTGAATAGACGTGCACAAAATATTCCAACAGATTTTGTTTCATCAAGTTTCGCTGCTGAGCAAGTGCCTATGATCAATACATTTTCTATCTTTCTTTTTGCAGCTTAGAGAGATGAAGGAAAAGGAGATTCATTAATCTTACAACGATCATTTTTGATCGAATTTCGAATGCCATCTTTCGGCGCCAAAGAGTTTTCATCGACTATCGTCATCACTATTCTATAGGTCAGCTTATTCCACATACCATCTGAATCTTCTTGCTCATACAATCATTCTCATTTCTCTCAGGTTAGTCTATTTTATCATTAAATTCTTCACTTAAAGCCATTTTTTTTCACTTGACCACGAGCTCACAAGAACCAGCGATCCCTCTAGTTGCTCTCTAGTAATGTATACACACCCGCTTAAGCAAAGCCAATGATATTTTCACGATATCAGCAACAGAGATTCATCCCTCAGGTATGGCACATGCCTTATTTGTGCCAAGTATGATACTTTCTTTTTATTCGCAAATCGTTAGTAGATCCTACATCCCCACAGCAGATTATCACAAAAATGATTGGACCTGGTAGAGCTTCAAAGGAAACAATTTGCATCTCATCTTTGAAATTTTCTGAATGAATATGTCTGATTCCGCCAAGACTGTCAACTTTACCGTTCAAATTCACTTTTCGGCACATATTCTACTCAGTTGATTATTGGATTTCCATAACAGTTTTTCACATTGTCGACCGTTTTCAACCACTAGAAGTGATATGTTTCATAATTTTTACGATGCAAAATGGTACGAGAAACACTATGAAGTCATCAAATAGCGTGTGAATCATGGATCACTGTATCAAAACCCAACTTTTGATCTTCTGGAATTTTGTAGAAGTGCAGATTCTTTTTAGGGGTGCTATTCGGAACCGTTAATCCTAAGAGTGCATCCAAGTTTTTAGAAAGCAGCTGATTCACTATCTTCCGTCAAACTTGTTTATTGTGAATAATTGATTAACCGAAACACTTTACACGAACGCCGACCCCGTAGACCCACGTGCAACTATTCTCTCTCAATATATTACCAATCTCCATGGAATTTTTACAGAAATTTGAATAAAAATTCGCCTGACTTGGGTCTGCATCGCTATTAGCGGGGTTCGGTCAATTAGATCAACAGTAATCCTTTTTGACCGTGGAACTCACAGAATGTAAGACGGTGTTTGTGTCCAAAATGTTCTCATTAATCACACTTATAAAAACTCCGGTGGTGACTTGCATCAGTGCATAAAATTACTCTTCCATATTCAAACTTTATAATGGTTTTTTTCAAAAATGCATCATCTATCGTTATATTTTTGAACTATCAGCTCATAAGGGTGGTTTTGAACAACCAAATTTCTCGTTTTTAAGTATAAATAACTGCGAACACCTTTACTCAAAAATATTTACGTTGGTTTTAGATGATTGTAGCTAATGCGTCCAATTATTGAACTGGACTCATGTCAAAGAATCCAAACTTGGTGGGAAACAAGAACTCAATTTCGCTGCTATTTTATACAGAACATAAAAACCCTCTAATACGCTAAAATAGATTTTGAATTAATTGAATCGCATTCTATCGCATCTCGGTGGATCATGTCTAATCTTCTTTGTTGAAACTATATCAAATTACGGATAGAAATATTTCCGTAATAGCAGCTTTCAATTTAGGTCCCACAATAGTTCCAAAAATTAGAAACTACAATTTTTGACACGATTATTAATTAAGGTTGATTTTGCATCAAAACTCCTTTGGAATCATATCATTGCGGTGTTTTGGAAAGTTGCCAAGAAACCAAAAACTTATTTCCAAGCCAAATACTGACTCACTAATTAGGATCTCCTACGGATGCACGTTCTTCTAGTTCTCCGTAACTATTGTTTATCGACAACTGATGTAATTTCGTTTGAATGACTACTTTAGAAAGTTAATTTAATGAAATACAACCAAAGATCTGGCTGATCCAAAGAAAATGAAGAAATCAAAGGTACCAGATCTGTGAACACAATGCTCCTTCAATTATGCCCACCAAAAAAGCGAAGCCTCATTCGAACTGTTTAAGAGATATGAGCATTTGTTTTCTGCGAATTTTCCTACATGACGACCGTATCGGTGGTTATTTTTGACCCCGCCGTTCTTGTTTTCCAGTATCCTAAAAAAACTGAATCGAGATCCGAATATAAACGATGCCGACGGTTTCGAGGCTGTCGGATGAGATCAGAGTGAGCTCTTGCTGAAGCAAAATAAATTTCTTCATTGAACTCATCTCAAAGAAACAAGCTCAAATAGTCAATTCCTCGCTCCCTTCTTATCTTCGAGCCTCGATACCCTCGGCATCGTTTTTAAACAAGTCAAAACACCTGGCAAACATAGTTCAATTCGATACAATCTCGAATTCACGATTGAAACCTACCTATACACTCATCATGCATCTCAAGTGTTTGCAAACCTGCTGAAAATAACACTTCACTCATGGTGCAGTTTTTCCAGCCTAATGAAAAACTTGAAGAGTTGGATGAAAACTCACCATGCATTGCGTTTCTACGTCGGAGAATGCACAAAAGACACGTGTTTACATCTTTCGCAAAATTTGCATTTTTGGAGTCCAACGGAGGAGCTATGGATTCCCTGATTTTATACCTTGAATTTTCTCATTCATTCGACGAGCTACGTCTGGGATTCAAGTGGATCAGATCTACTTTTTTCATTGGATGTTTGAGAAAAATTACATCAGCTATCGATTCAAGATAATTTCAAAGACGTAGAATACCGCGCACGCTTAGAAAACGCTAATTAGTCAGTCGGAATTTGCTCCGAAAACAGATTTTCACTTTGCTGACCACTTCCAACCACTAAAGTGATATTCTTGATAGTTTCTACGATGCAAAATGGTACGAGAAACACGATGAAATCATCAAATCCCTTGTAAATCATGGATCACCGTATCAAAAACCAATTTTACATCTGGTATAATGTTGTAGGAGTCGAAATTCTTTTTTTTTGCACATGTACATTACAAAAATATGAACAGGAAACATGAACTAAAAAGATTTTTTCGACACACTATACTATGGAAAAGTCTATTTTGCACACTGATTTTCTACTTTGTCGCACAGTTTGCCGAAAAACACAGTTCGATAATCCGGTGTAGAACGTATTTTTCGACACGATGTGCGGAAAAGTTTCTTCTTCTGAATGATTTTCCACTTTCTCGCAAAGTTTGCCAAAAAACAGTTCGATACACGGGTGTATTATCTACCTTTTGCATACATACTTGTGTTGATTCCGACCTTCTCGTACGAGTAATCCCGCGGGAAAGCGGACCACGAATTGCAAACATGTTTCAAACTCTTTTTCCGACATTTCTAATCGATTCTATGGTCCAAAAAATGAACTTTTCACCCTCTATGGGATGAAAAAAAAAAAAATTTTTTCCGTGGGGAATATCTTTGTGATAGTGTTTTTAGGAAAAAATACCAATCTTTTTTCAGTAAAATGGGTGTAGTTCCGACTTGAGGTAAGATACGACCACGCAAATAGTGGCATTCGAAAGGTCTTCCAAAAATCTATCAAAATATGTTTCGAAAAATTTTTTTTGAGGCTACGGACGCCCCCTATGAGCAAAAAGGTGAAAAACAGAAAAAATTCATTTCCTCAAAAACCTAATTTTCTAAAAATCTGGAAATCCATATTTCGATGTAAAATTGCGTGTTCTTCCAGAAAAAAGTGGTCCCGATCTGTGTTTTTGGGTGCTACACTGTTTTTTTTACGTAATATTCTCAGCCTTTTCAGTTGAAAAATGAATTTTTCTGCGCATGCGCAGGAATTTAGACTGCTGAAACCAATTCCATTGAAATGCCAAGGAAATTTCCTTCAAAATGACTACTTGGCGAAGTCAATTTTATCTACTTGGCCCAAAGTTACATCACATTAATGATGAAGCATCCTCAAGAGGGGTAAATGCAGATCTTGCACGAATTTCCCATTACTATCGTGACTCGAGTAGAAGTGTCATCATTTTTTAGACCTTCTAACTTTGATCCCAGTACATCGAATCGACTTCACCAAGTATAGTCGTTTTGAAGGAAATTTCCTTGGCTTTTCAATGGAATTGGTTTCAATCAAAAATTGGTTTCAAGCAGTCTAAATTCCTGCGCATGCGCAGAAAAATTCATTTTTCAACCGGAAAGGCTGAGAATATTGATAAAACGTAGAAAAAAACAGCGTAGAACCCAGAAACACAGATCGAGACCACTTTTTTCTGGAAGAACACGCAACTTTACATCGAAATATGAATTTCCAGGTTTTTAGAAAATTAGGTTTTTGAGGAAATGAATTTTTTCTGTTTTTCACCTTTTTGTTCATAGGGGGCGTCCGTAGCCTCAAAAAAAATTTTCGAAACATATTTCGATAGATTTTTGGGAGACCTTTCGAATGCCACTATTTGCGTGGTCGTATTTTACCTCAAGTCGGAACTACACCCATTTTACTGAAAAAAGATTGGTATTTTTTCCTAAAAACATTATCAAAAAGATATTCCCCACGGAAACAAAAAATTTTTTTTCACCCCATAGAGGGTGAAAAGTTCATTTTTTGGACCATAGAATCGATTAAGGATAGTGGCAAAACAATCTGAGATATGTCTGCAATTCGTGGTCCGCTTTCGCGCGGAATTACTCGTACGGCTCAAGTCGGAAACCCATCACTCGGACGCGAAAAAAGTTTTTATGCGATTTTCCGATGTTTTCGTGTTCACAAAATTGCATAGAATAGCATTCGCGCCTCAATCATGAGGTTCCTAGCTTCCGAACGATTATTTCGACCCTCGCCTGCGACTCGGGCCGAAAACCAATCGCTCAGAAGCGAACTACAACCTCGTAATCTCGGTGGGAAATTTACTATTTCACCCTTGTATCTAAATGTAAAATTCTGAAAATGTTGAAAAAGCTACAGCGACTTTCGAATTCTAATTCGAGAGAATTGCAAAACCTGGAATACTCAAGACATATTTCGAAGGAGATTTGGTGGACACCATGGTGGTTATTCTGGAGAAACTTCCAGTGTCATGTTACCTACCTATTTTATAATAATGTTTCAATTTTCGTGGGGGCCATTCGCAATAATGACAATGGGAAATGAAGTTAATTTTTGATCAACAAGTTTCTCACATGGTATGGATAAAATTGACTTGCTCTCAATTGTTAATAATGTTTACAGGAAAATACAACGTTTTTTCAAAGAAAGAGAATATCATCGAATTGAAAATTGTGATTTTTATAGAATTGTTTTCCTAGAAGAAATGATATTACATGAAATTCATCATCAACAGGTGCAAATTCAAAGTACCAATTATCACTAAAGATTCGAAGGAGATGCAAAGTTCCAACTATCATCAAAGATTCGAAGGAGATGACAGCCAAACCGTATTGAAGACTCACTATTATCCTGCAACAATATATTGATATTATTTTCTATCCTTCAATTTATCAATATCATCGATCTTTTTCCAATGCAATTTCGCGTTAGTCCTTTAAAATGAGATTTTGAAATAAGATTAAGAATCCAATTGTCTCCGAAACATTTTCTTCTTATATTCGATTGGGAGAAAAGAGAATAAAAGCCAAAGTCAAGCAGGTAACAACAACATGAGTAGGATAAAATCCGATTCAGTGAAAATGGCATCAGAAAAAAGAATTCAAGACGAAAAAGAATGTAACACAAGGTGAAATATTCTTTTGAGGATTGATCCTGTACCAATTATCATCATATACTTGGATGGAGTTGACCATGCAAAACTTATCCAAAACTAAATAACTTCCTTCAGCAAGTTATTAGTATCATCTTCTATCATCTAATTATTCAATATCATCCATCATTTCTTCATGCAATTTGCATTAGTATTTTGGAATCCTAACCCAACTGTCTTCGAAAACTTCTCTTTTTCTATTGAGTTTTAAAAAATGAGAACCAAAAGTAAAAGTGCAGAACATAACAACAAAATTAAGAAGACGAGATATCATTCTCTAAAAATAGGACAAGACAAAGAAACCCAGGACGAAAAAGAATATAACAAGAAACGGAATATCCTTTGGAGAAATAATTTTGAATTTTATGAAATAGAGAAAAAAAAATGCTCAACATATTCAGGTACTTCGTCATGATAACATCGATTACAAGATCCAAGAAAATCTTAAAAATTCAGGAAGAAATCGAAAAAACCGATACGAAAATTTGGAAGTGATTCAAAAGAATTCACATTCAATGAGGAAACGCAGATTTCAAGAAGATTACAAAAGAAAGGAAGATGAAAAAAACAATACAAGGATTAAAAAGCTCAGGAAAGAAAATTCTTACAAACAAAATGAATCCCACATGAACAAGGGAAGAATGATTGAAAGAAGAGCTCTTGACCAAGAATACAAAATGCAAGAGAGATCTAAGAATAAAATGAGAATGGCCTACTATAGATTAGACGAACTATTGCGATTCAGAGAATCCTATGCTAGATCCATAAACACTAAATGCATGAAGCAAGAAGCCAATGATCACAAAATGTCTTTATTGATATCGGATTTTTTCGAAGATAGAAAGCAAGGACCGGAATATGTTTGCGATTGTTGCAATAATCTTTTTTTTCCTAGATCCATGAGAAATTTGAATTTCAGAAATCTCAAGCAAAATCATCCAACAAAAGATCGAAAATTTGATGAGTTTCTCTCGACTCTTGAAAGTAATTCTGGCTCCACTTGTGAGTCATGCTATAAAACATTATTGAAATATGAAATACCGAAAATGGCATCAACTGCAGATTAAGGTTTTCCAAGTTTACCTGAAGATATAACTTCACTTTCTGATGTTGAATAAAGAATGGTGGCACCTTACATTCCCTTCATGCAAATAAAACCGCTATTGCCTTTCGCTATAAACCCTCAGCTCTCTTTGGCTGGAAGTATTGTGAATATTTCTGTTGATATAAATGATATGTTGAAATTTTTACCGAGAAAATTCGATCAGTTATTAACAATACAGATACAGTTAAAAAGGCACATACAACACAAGTCATACTACACGTATGAGACTGTCAGACCTGCGAAAGTGATAAATGCTCTGAAGTATCTGATAAAAAGTGATCTCTATGGTAAAAATCAAATCATAGTCGATCCTAATTATATATCAGAATATGAAACAAAAATTGATCAAGTGAATTTCATTGTGGATTCAGAAGAAGGGGAAGATCAATTGAATACACTTGTTGATACTTCGAAAAAGATGAGTGTAGAAACTGACAAAATTGCTGATGGATCTAAAGTTGAAAATTCCATCAACCAGTCAGAGAAAAGGGTTAATGACAAATCAAGCATGTCCATTGAAGAATCGAGAGACATGAGTCTGTGAAGATGATCAGGTGCTCAATGGATATCCGTTGGAAGATGATAACAACGACGAGGTTTTAATAATCGATAGAAACAAGGAAATGTCTGATGATATATTGATCGTTGCACCCGGACAAGATAAAAATCCAATGCCTTCGCACAGAATTGAGAATTTCGATGAACTGTGTTTCCCTAGAATTTTTGGAGGAAGGCAATTAGACAAACTGAATCAACTAACTTATTCTCAACGAGTCAAGTATGAAATAAGGCATCGTGATAGAAGGTCTTGTAATCCAACTAGACTGTTGTTTATGGCAGAAAAGAAACTTGAGATGAGTGTAGCATCATGTATCAACACATGTTTGAGGAAAACACTAAGATGTTCGAAATTGAAAGCAAAGCAGGTGAAGGACAAGAGCTTCATCGATCATTTGATTCGTCAGGATGAAGGTTACAAATTTCTTCGTCAAATAAGATCTTCTCCAGCTCATTGGGATAATGTGAAAAAAAAACATTTTTGCATCAATCAGACAATTGAAGTTACCACACATCTATTTCACCTTTTCAGCTACTGAAACAAAAAGTCCTGAACTGCTAAGAATTCTGTATCGATTGAGATATAAGAAAAATATCAGTCTGCATCAGCATTTGGATATGGAACAAAAAACTAAACTAATCAGAGATGACCCTGTAACATGCGTTAGATATATCGATAATAGATCCAGGAAGATAGTGAAATTGCTCAAAAATCCAGATGGACCATTCAAAGAGCACTTTGTTGTTGATTTCTTCAGTAGAAATGAATTCCAAGCAAGGGGGTCAGTTCATAAACATGGCATATTATATTGCAAAGATGCACCTGTTCTAGATGAATCTGATCCTGAATCAATCAAAAAATGCTGCGAGTTTGCTGATAAAATAGCGACTTGCGAATATGACCCCAGTAATTCCTTAATATCTCACCAACGTCACGCGCATAAAGTAACATGCTATAAAGGCAGGAAAAATGAACTTAAACGATGTAAGTTCAACATTCCTAATTTCGTAATGCGCGAAACTATGATTCTTTTCCCTTTAAAAAGTGGAGGAGATAATTCAACCTCTAACATGAAGAACTTGAATAAAATTGAAGATCTAATGGAATACTTCTTTCACAACAACACGATCATGGATTACCAAGAAATTTTGGAAAAACTTGATTTATCACATGAAGAGTACATACTTGCAATTCGAAGCTCTTTGAAACATGCGAAACTTTTCCTAAGAAGAAGTAATGAAGTGGCAATCAATGCATACAACAAAACTATCCTCGCTTTATTAGAGTCAAACATGGATATTCAATTCGTGACTAACATTTATAGCTGCCTAACTTACATCGTCAAGTACGTGACAAAAATTGATTTTGGAATGACAAAAATCTTAAGAGAAAGTGCAAATGAGGTACAAGATGGAAACGTGGACATACCAAGAAAATTGAAAAAATACGGAAGTAAATTCATAAATAGCAATGTCATGACTGCTCAAGAAGCAGTGTATCATTGTTCATCCCTGCCAATCGTGCGATCAAGTAGGGATACAGTATATGTCAACACTGTCCCTGCAGGAGAACGAGTTAGAATGCTGAAATCATTGATGGAGATAAAAAAATTGAATGACGATTCTGAAGAGATTTATTATGAGAATATATTTCAAAATTATGCTAATAGGATAAAAGCTCTAGATCACGGTTGCTTGGCTGAATACGTCACAGAACATAAATTTTCTAAATCGAAGAGTTTTGATGAGCTAGATGAAACAAATGATGACGATTTTGAAGATAGAAGAAGAAAGAAGCCAAAAATACCGAGGTACAGAAGATACAAATTGAATCAGGATAGAGTTAACTATTATAGAGAGCAAGTTCTTCTCTTCCTTCCTTGGAGAAATGAATCAGAGGAAATTGAATCACAAGATTGTGAAATTATATTCAATAGAAATAGAAATATCATCAAGAAGAACATGTCGAAGTATGCTCCAATCCAAGATGAAGAGGTAGAAAGTTGTGAAGAGAAGGTCAAACTCGACATGTTCGAAAAGGAAGAGGAAGAAGGAGAACAGATCAATCAATTACTGAAGATGAACATCTCATCAGAGAATGAAATAGATATCGAGCAGCAGTTTGACAGTATTGACCATGATAGGAAGAACAAATGCAGTAACAGAGTTGTGGTTCCGAGCAAATTAAAACATGAAGATGTTATTAACATGATGAAAGATTTGAATGAGGGACAAAGGAAGATAGTGATGCATATCTTCAAATCGGTGAAAACAAGAGGATTGCCTTTGAAAATATTCATTTTTGGATCTGCTGGAGTTGGGAAAAGCACAGTGATTGTCACTCTTTATCAATTACTTTCCTGGCATCATCAGAAGCGAATTGGAAAGAAAACCATGGGCGAGAAGATACTCTTGGGTGCATTTTCCGGAAAAGCATCTTTCTTGATCGGAGGTATCACTCTACATGCACTTTTTGCATTACCAGTTACCGAATTTGCAGGACAAATGCTGGAGTTAGCTTCAGACATAGCCAATAATCTGAGAAGTGAGTTGTATGACGCTGAGATGTTGATAATTGATGCGATTTCCATGGTAGGATCAAGAACTGTTTCGAGGATCGATTCAAGGTTGAGACAAATCAAAGGTATAGATAAAACATTCGGAGGAATGTCAGTGCTGGTGTTCGGTGATCTATACCAGTTGCCGCCGGTGAAAGATAGTCCAATATTCACAAGTCCCCAAATCAACGATCTCAGCATTCTAGCGGGTAACATTCTGTGGGAAGAATTTGAATTTTTCGAACTAACTGAAATAATGAGGCAAAAAGGTGAGAAAGAATTCATCGAGGCATTGAACAACCTCGCCAGGGGTAGTATTACGGATGATCAGGTAAAATCATTCAACAGCAGATGTGTGGAAGAGAAAGATGTTCCTGAAGAAGCAATAAGATTATATTATAAAAATGATGATGTTGACGATTACAATAAAAAAATAAGTGAGAAAGAGGGAGATCTGTTTATTGCGAGAGCAAGAGATCGAATAGCTTTTAATACTTTGAATAAAACTCAAACTGAAAAAGTTCTGGATTCATGTAAAAAGAAAAGCCTCAAGACTGCGCTGGTTTAAGATATGAAATTCCTTCGAAAATAGGGATAAAATACATGATCATATCCAATATAAAAATCGAAGATGGACTGGTGAACGGAGCGTGCGGAACGTTGGAGAATATTACTTTCGATAAAAATGATGGGACTCCTGATAAAGTTTGATTGTATTTTAATGATTTCAAAATCGGTAACGTCCAGAAAATGAAATTCAAAAGTGAAGTGATCAACGAAAAACTTGACAACAAGAATGTACCCATTCAAAAAATGAATCTCAGGATTAATACAAAGCAACTCCATTGTGAAGTGATGAGGGAACAATACCCCATAGTTCCTGCTGAGGCCTTGACCATTCACAAAAGCCAAGGTCAAACATATTATAAAGTTTGCATAGATTTAACAAAGTCAAAGTTTATGCAAAATTCTTTGTTGTATGTCTCGTTCAGCAGAATGAAAAAATTAGAGGATCTATACTTGATCGGTGAATTTAAGAAGCCTTAGGCAAGTGAATATACTGAATTGATTAATCTGGAAATGGAGAGACTTAGAACGAAAAAAGCTCTAAAATTGTGTTTCCGTGACAAAATGCCTGAAAATCATTCAAGAATAATGTACAATAATGTCAGATCACTGAAAAAAAATTTCGATGATTTGATAAATGATCCGTGGTTTCTGCAGTTTGACCTACTGATATTCACAGAAACATACGCGTTGTTGACAGACGTATTTGTGTTGGATGATTATTATTTGATTTATAGGTCTGACATCAACTTGAAAGTAAGATCTAATAAAGGGATGATATGCTTTCTCAAAAAGGAACTAAGTTGTGAAATAGTAAAAACTTACTGGTTGAATGATGTGAAACATGATTGGCATATAGATTTACAGATTTTGAAATTGAAAAACACGAGCATCGTAACTGGATATGAATCACCTAGAACAAGCGATAAAACTTTCAGAGACGATCTGGGCAATTTGATAGATGCGTATGGAAAGTTGATTGATTTGTTCATAGGAGATCTTAATTACGATACATATCGGCCAGGCAGCAAATTTGAGGAATTTTTATCAAATTATGGGTTGAAAAGATGTTTAGAAAGTGGAATAACAACAACAGATTTCAATACACAAATTGATACAATATTCATTCTTAAAATTTGTTCCAAATATGTATCTGGAAGTTATGAATCATATCTCTCTGATCACAAACCAATATACGTATCTGTCGATGAAAGAGAACTGTTGAACATGAAACGATGCAATATGAATGATGAAAAAAGTTCTTCAAATAACACAGAAAAATCTGGAAAGAGTTGCGAATCAGTAGAGGCAATTGACCACAGTGGTAATAAACAATTGACGTTAATCAATTTGAAAGATATGAATGAAATCGAGGAAAATATTGTAACAAGGAACTCGTGGTTATCTGATAATACTATCAATGCCTTGTCAAATATACTGAAATCAAATTTCAAGGAAATGGACATGATGGATACTACAGTGATGGAATTGAGTGGAATGATAGTTGGAACACGCAAAGAGGACGTTCAAATTATCCATAGTGATCAATATCAACACTGGCGATGTATCCATTATGAACCAGAATCATTGTATATCTATGACAGCCTCTATTGTGATGAACATTCATATGAAGATTTAGTTGTAAGAGAAAAAGCATTCATAAAAAAAAGATACCCAGAATTGGATGTAAATCGGATTATGTTCAAATCAGTACAAAAACAGTTAGGCAAAAGCTCTTGCGGTCTATTCGCAATCGCTTACGCAACAACAATCTGCTATAACAATGATCCCTCATTGACAAGGTACTTTAAAAATGGAGATATGATGAGAATTCATCTATTGAAAATATTACAAACGGGAATAATAGAAGAATTTCGGGAGGAGACTTTCTAGGAAGTGTGTTGTTCAATTGAATCTCATAGAAAGATCGATGATTTTGATAACGTTGAATTTAGCATGATTGATATTGAGTTTTATTTATAATGAATTTACATGGGTATTGAGATTATTCAAAATATTTTGTAGAGATATTCAATTTATGTATTTCATTGATGAAATAAAAATTGTAAAAAAAGCTGTGGATGATTGGTTGTTAAAGGTAGAATTGTGTAGGTGATTTACGTTTTTCGATAATGTTGGAAGATTAGGTATAATGAGTATCAGATATCGTTCAGAGAAAGCATACTGCTAATCTCTTTTAGCAGCGTATTATAAATATTTTTGAAGAACAACAAGTAGGCGTAATGAGATCAATCGAGAAACTTAGGTTCCTCCCAGGGTGTTGAAGGGAATAGTAGATAATTGGCAAAACCCGCGAGGTTTTTCGTGAGAAACTTGAGCTTCTCCTCGTGATATCGCAGTCCTCTCGAGTTTCATGATTAATCTACCCACTCTATTTTGTAGGTTTTCAAAAATCTATGAAAAAATATTCCTGACATTTTTTGCTACGACGCACCTTCTCTGAGTGATTACGAGGAAACCTCGAAGATGCAAAGGAAACGTTAAGTCGCCAAATTTCTCCATAAGCAATACATGGGGAATGATCAATTTGACAATTACTCAAAGAAAGGAGCTGATCCGATTTCGCTCAAAATCAGGCTCTGCTCATGAATTCACGTAGAAAAACATCCACTTTTCAGTTTCTTTTGACAATTTTGAAAAATTCATCCTCCTCAGGAGCGCACCGCGTGTTACAAGGAAAGTGAGCAAGAAAATGGTTCAAGCAGGTTCTGAAAAGAGGAAAGCATCACCGAAAAAAAGGCATCGGAATGGAAAAAATTGACTGTGATTGTACTTTCTTAATTTGTTATGAGGTTCAACAAATGTTGTGGAAATTGAAGTTCGTATCATGTTGAAAAAATCTATTGTGTCATGACTCTGTAGAAGTTAATCCGAATGCTCCTACCTTACACATAATATTACTCGCACAATTAGAATCTTTCTCACTTGATTCGCCCAATCATTGGGCGCATGAAGTTTTAGATGAGATCTTTTTGAAGCTTGGGAGAGGTTGTCTACCACGAATGACAATGTATCTGTTTGCCTGAACGTAATCCATCGTCTCTGGTTAATTACCAGTCGCGTTACTCTCGATTGTCATCTTGCATACATGGTTCGCCGAGAAATAGTATTTGCCATATCTGCTCAAAATATGGAGTTCTACCTCGTGATTATTACTACTTTTGCCATCAGCACCACATTCATATTGTCGATCGAAAAACACTCTGGGACCTTAGTATCCAAATATATATTATCACGATCCCGATTGATAGAAAGACGCGTTGGAATGATTCTAGTTTCCAGAGCAATTTTCCATGAATACTCCTCTTGGTGTAAGAAAGAGCTGGTGAGAGGTAGAATAATCGTTGCATTTCAGTCAGAATTACTCAAAAATCTGACCGATAACCACATCTAGCAGTGCGTGAATGATCCGATGGGTTTACATTCGATAGGGAGTATCTAAGAGTCCTTTGGACGTCTGAAAACGTTTTTGGTTGGTACAGAAATAACATCATCCCAAATCAGTGAGCACGCGATTTTCCACTCATTTTTGAGGTTCTAGTTACCACTCCAATTGATTCCAGACGCGTGCCATGAAAAAAAATTCATTTTGCAGTAACCCAAATGTCAAAAGTTCTGTAGAACCTCTCACATGGTTCCAGACACGAGCTTGTCGTACTAGGTTCGATTCACGTTGCTGCACTCTCGCAAAATTCTATAGTTCATGGTTTACTGATGAATCGATGTCTCGATCATCGTGCCATCAGAGAGCGTGTATGAGAGCAGAATGTCTTCGCTTCTTCTTCGGAAGAGGAATTGTTCACCCCCATTCTTTCCAAACGGATACCGATTCGTAATCATTTGAAGTATGCTTGTGAATTTTTAGGGCTTGATGACTGTCATCATTCTGTAGCAGCTGGTGCTACCTTAATGAAGAATGATGAATCACGTTTTCCTCGTTCTCTTCACTAGATATAATTTTCATATGCTCTATTAATTCGTTGAAATGATAATTATATTAATCAAACTAGGTTCCTGCTGAAGCTGTCATCGTACGGTCTCCTTATCACTTAGAGATGACTATTTAGATTCGTGTCGGAAAAGGGGGGAGGGTCTTGACGTTTGTGACATATTTCTAGGGGAGAGGGGTGGTTTTGATGTGACAAGGTGTCACAGGAAAGAGAGAGGGGTCAGAAATCCACAAGATCCTGCGAACGTATTTTGTCAAAAACCCCTGAGTAGAGTGGCCAGAGCAACCCCAACTTGACTTTTCCGGTAACGAATTTGAAATGAAACATCATTTCACTTTGTATAAAGTATAATTGAGCCTCTCGGCCATATTCAACATACTTCCACTGTAACAGGGGCAAAGTCAATCAATGCAATGGAGAACAGCAGAGCTCCAACTCAATTGCAGTTCGTGTCAGTCCATTTTTTTATCTCCCTTTACCGAGAGCCTCGATTTCAGTGGGAGAAACTAATTTTTACATCCATATGAATATTCTTAATCGGAATTGCTCTGATGAACAGTTCATGACTAGTAAGTAGTAACAACCATTAATACAATGGTTGCTACTCATAAAACAATGGTTGCTGTACACATGGGGTTTAGGATTACACGTCATATAGGGATGATTGATGCTGAGATCTCAAGAGGATATCACAGCATCAGAGGCTTTATGCCATGGAGAAAATGCCCCTTCTAAGTTTATGATCGAAAGGAATACAGTAAAGTAAACGAAAGTTATCACTCTCATCCTTATATTTCTGAACATGAATTTTGAGATCTACGTTTCCAAGATATCCGCATGAGTCTTTTCACTACCTCAGCAAGCTTCCGTAGTCCATAATCACAATTAATGACGACTTGACCCATGCACGACGATTCCATGACTCTGATCTAGTTAGCTCCTATTCAATATCCTGATTCTTCATGGGCCACCTATCCTATGGGATGAGAATTACTCATCAGTATCGTAGGAGAAAATGAGCTGAGTGGATCTCTAGGATGGGAGGATTTCGAAGATTTGGCGCTTCGACATCAATCAACTTGATCTCACTCGATACCTACAATTTGTGACAGTAAGTTGCGGTACAATAAGAGGAGCTATGATAATTCAATGATACCTAGTGATATTCAAGATCGGGACTCGTTTCTTGGATATGACTGGGCATTATTTGATCACCATAGCTTCTCTCATTACGCCATGACCTACTCTCACGAATTATATGTATCAAGGATTTCCACACAATCGCCTAATTCCACTGGCTCGGTGTACTGGTACTGGCACCCGGTAGACCTTTGCTCGATATACAATTACCCGGAACCAAGTGCCCGACGCCATTTGTCGAATACCAAATTCCGAATGGACAAACACTTGACAGCTCTTCCTCGAGGGAATATCAAATTGGAATGAAGTGACATCATACCTTAGGACTTTGCGTGGAGGGGTTAATTATCTCGTAATATTCTTCTATTATAATTCAAGTCTACCGCCGACACGAAATTACACGAAACACAAATTTATTATATTATCGAGTTGAATTAGTTTGATGAAAGATTTTTTTGCATTTAAAGCATAGAGGCTTCGAAAGCCAATACGAAGCGGTGATACTGATTGATATCCTGTGGACTGTGTCACGACTAGCGCAAGCTTTGTACTGCTCTTGGATACTCGTGATTGATACGTCTGGGATCTCCCCGGCACAGCCTACCAGATATGGCCACTGTGCCTTATTTGTCCATCCGGCCCCTCCCGATGACTACTCCCTGATCCTCACCGCGTGCACCAGACCACGTATTTTCAGGGCATCTGGGAGGCATCTGATCCTTTCATTCGAGGCCATCAGTGACCCTTTATTCAAGGCATCAATGGATGGATCTGCTTGCGGCGACGGACCCACCTACTCGCAGAGTGGGAGGCCTCATCTGTATGATTGGAGATAACAGTATATCAGTGTACTGTATGTATTTGTAAGCTCTTCGCACTAATTCAGTTTTACGCGTGAGGTAAGGGGAAACTCCTTGGTGTAAAGAGAACCCGCCCCACGGTGCACTCCTGATGTTACCGATAAGGCATGCATCTCACGCACCAGCAATCACAATATATATAATTACCGAATCTATGAGCACTTCGTACCTCCCGCTCGCACTGCTGAGTCGTGAGCATCAACTGATCAAATCAAAAAGTCCACAAAGCCGGCACGGCAGGCCTGAATGAGCGGTCACCTATCCAAGTACTAATAGCGCCAATTCGGCTGAGAGCTGGCACCCAACGATTCCACCAATGCGGCGGTCACTAGAAAAAGTTGCAGTAGGTGGAAATGAGAAGCTCTCACAAAGCCTCATGGCTCGAGAGTGATTGGGAGAATCGTACATTTGATCCTTTTCGGGGATATCTCCAGCAATGAATCGCATTCTTTCTGGAGAAGCTCATATCTACATCGTTTCTTGAGAGTTCAATTGGTCAAAGAGAATTAGACACAAAATGATTCATTTTGGGAAAAAATTAGTTCCTGAGGAAAAAAATATCTTGAGGTAGAGAGCATGACACTGAGCTCTCAAGTTTGCACCATTTTTCCCTGAGCAAACTCGAGTAAAAAATTCCAGAAGTTCGGAAAGTGCTTACTTTTCCGGGCTCTGGAAACTCGGGGTTTGATTTGGGAGGAGGGTTCGTCGCCGGTGTGCTACCCAATCTTAGGGGAATAAGGGGAAGGAAATTTGAAAATAGGGCACTTCTGGAAAGATTCACGCTGCAATTTTTGAGGTCATTTTATTCACTTCGCACACGACTTGGTGGATTTTCGATACATAGGATTCAGAAAGTCACTCGCTACGATGGATAGTAATATATTCAACAATCGTTGGTCAAAGTCTCTAAATATTGATATAGTATACAGAGATGGTATCATGCATTCGCGAATTAACGAGTGAGGGAGTAGCACAACTCAAGCAATCGTCCGAGTCTCTAATCAGACTCCTCTAACTCAGCTTCAAATTCTTATTAGCCACACCGTCACAAATTGCAGTTTTACGCTTTCGGATATTCTCATTCAGAGATTTCATTTGGATTCGTCTATTTTCCTCTAGATTCCTTATATTCTCGCAACTTCGGGCTGTTTGCTGAGTGATTTCTTTGCTCGAATTTTTCAGTATCGCATATTTCAACATTCTTTCAATGACATCCGAATCAGCGACTGTTTCATCATAAATTTTTCTTGCAACTTCATATTCTTTTCCTAACGGCTCGATACTCTCAAGTTCTTCCTTTACATTTGCAATCAAACTGTCATTTTCCTGCTTTTTCCGTAAGTCTACCTATTTTTGGAGTTTTTTCATTCCTTCTTTCTCTTCTCCTCCGCTAAATACGCAGGACAAGGAGCATTGGCCTGTTGGCCTAATTTTGTAAACTCTGCAGTCATCGGGACTTCCCAAACTTTACAATCATAGTCTTTGAAACTGTCACTCACTGAAATTTTAGCGTTTAAAGTTCTAAGAGTCATGTGAGTTTTGTCACTAGACAGAATATTCCCTGATTTTGAGAATTCTCGCGCTACATCAGCGCTACCATGAACTGGAAATAGAGCAGTTTTAATGACTCTGGTTGTATTTGTGTACCGTTGAGTTTCTCCTGTTCTCAACTCTTCCAATTCTTTTTTTGCGTCTCAGATGAAAAGAGATATCGTTATCGAACTGCATCAGTCTCCACTCAATTCGAGACCAACATTGTAGAGAGAGAGAGAGAGAGAGAGAGAGAGAGATTTTGCCAAAGTTATGATTGAAACATGGCTAGTTTTTTTCCTGATATTTCCTGGACTGATACATTGGAAATGCATCAAAATTTCTAAATTTTCTACCCTCCTGAGTGAGTGATGAATGGAAGCTATATGAAAAAGTTGAGTGCCCGTGAGAAATTTTGTTCTGTGAGTGCTGTTGAGTTCTTCAATCGACTCTGCCACCGACTGCCCGTTTTTTACACATTCCAGATCCCTCAAATTTTGTATCACCAGTAGTTTGTCAGAGTCAATCGTGTATAACTCATCTGGTACCTGGTAAGACTTCGCGACATTCGTTATCATAATCGACAAGACTTTGTGGAGCTGAGGGTGTAGGATATGAATCAAAGGTTCCTCTTAATGCATGAGAAGAGTGAAATTCTCTGTGAAAATTTCAGATGCAAAAACTACGAACTGCAACGTAGGCTTCAGAATACAATCCTTTACGTAGGTAACAATCACAATATAGTTGATTCTTTTTGTAGCGGGAGTATCAAGGGAGAATAGCCCTCAATCCTCAGTTATCATTCGAGATATTTCCGAAGGAGACAAAGTGTTACGGGCGCAAGCTACACAGGCGCCCGCACTTCAAGTGTATCACATATAAGGACCGCCGCTTGGTGCGGCCGGACTAGCTCAGTCAACAGCGTGTCAGACTCTTGATCAAGATGTCACCGAATCGTTTCCCGGCGGCCGCACTTTTTATTCAGTGCATGGAGGAGAATAATATCATAACCAACCGGTGTCAGAAAGCGAAACGAACCCCGCTCACAAGTGGACTGCATACTCGGAGGATAATCAACAATGATATCTAGGTGGCGAATTAATGAATCTCTGAATTATAAGAATCGATTAATCCTGATATTAGAAGCAAGCGTGATTTTTTGCGAGTCGCTAGCTTGCATAGTTTTTGAACAATATAAATTGTTCATTGAACCAGGCGAATAATGAGCACTAATTTTGAATCGTCCCACGAGACTCATACTCATTCAACGAGAGGGATCAGAAGCTGAAAAGCTTCGACTATGTATTTCTAGAAAGAAATGATCGATTTTCATCATTTGAATTGTACAGTATGAATTATTTGCATGACATTATATTTTCGCTTATAAACAAATGGAATAAGTCTCTCAATATTGATCCGATTGGAAAATCAACTTCGGATTCTAATTGCTGTAATTTTCCTGCAGATTCACAAAGAATAAATTCATCCCCCCACCACTTGGGGCCGAGATACGAATTTTCTTCAAAAATCACTGCACCCTCATTGTCTATTGTGAGGTGTGCAGCTTACACTCACTGAACAAGGGATATTGGAACATTATGAGTATCTATCTATGAACTGCATCAACTGATGTTTTTCATGTTGACAAGCTGCGAAAATATGCCGTGGCCCGTTATCGATGGCCGCAAAGAGGAGGGCGCTCGCGCGCTTTAAATTTGTGGACGCGTTGGAGTACGGGCATATCTTCAAAACTATTCGACCGATTTCGACGTCCCTTTCTCCAATCTAGGGTAGCTTCAAAGAATATTAACAATCAGCCCATCAAATTCTCAAAAGAAGGGAGTCCAAGGTGGTTTTCAGCGATGCTTGGGCTACTGAAAAATTTTGTTTCGCATCGTTATGTGATGATTAACTGTGAATGTTTTCCAATGAATAAGTACTGACCAGTGGGGTACAATCAACATTTTTTCATTGGTTCGAAAAAAATTGGAGGATTTTGAATTCGTCAATTTCTAAGCGCATAATCACTAGGGAAAAAATGATGTATCGCAAGAAGGAGGAGAAGAAGGAGGAGAAAAAGATACAGAAGAGAGAGAGTTATGAATAATTTGAGTATGTACATCCGTTTGATTGAATGAATCTTGGAAATTACGACAACAGACTCAATACAGATAAGATCGCCCAGTCAAATTTGAAAAAAATGGATTCGCTCGGCTCTGAAGTATATGATTCTAGGAATAAAATAACGTGACTAGTATTTCTTTGTTTGGCCTGAAACCGCTTTCCTTCAGAGATACGCGATATTTCAGTTTGAAGCCCAAAAAATTGTTATGACCTCGGAAGGTCGATCAAACTTGAATAACTCTGAAGCACCTTCAACTTCTTTGATGAATCTTGATGTATTTGATGAAGTATGAGATAATGCAAAGGAAAAAACTAGAACTGGTCAATATTATTACGTACATCGTTCAAAAATCGATATTCGATGGAAAATACAAAAAAATTCGTTTTCTCAAAAACATCATCGTGTAAGTGGCTGCAACTTTTTGGGGGGTACCTCATTATACGACCACGGTGGTCTTGAACCAAGTTTACCCTCCGCTGACGACAGCAAGTAGGATTCTTGTTGGATATGGTTCGGGACATCTGTAGGATGACAACCTACTGAGAATCGAAATCACCATTTGGGCCGTTTCTTTAAAAAGTCGAAAAAACGTGTTTTTTCGACTTTTTCACCCTCAAAAACTCGAAGAGGACGCATTTTATCGAAAAATATGTAGAGCAACTTCTTGTAAAACTTGAAACGATGAACAAAAAGCTCCTCACACATTTTCCCATATAAGACCTCCTGTTCCTGTAATAAACGTATTTTCGCCTGAAAATCGTATTTCATCTGTCATTCTCTACGGTCCTAACCCCATAACTCAAAGGGAAAGCATTCCATCGAACAAGTGTACAGTAATTTCTTGTAGATCTTTGAAAAATGAATCAAAAAGATCTCAACACATTTGTCGATACAAGGTCGTCCGTTCCCGTAATAAACGTATTTTCGTCTGAGACTCGTATTAGAAACAGGAGGCCTTACATGAAAGAATATGTATATATGTTTCTTGTTCATCCTTTGAAGATCTAAAAATATTTAATTTACATATTTTTTGATGAAATGTGTTCCTTTCGAGTTATACGGTCGAAACCGAAGAATGACAGATAAAATACGAGTCTCAGACGAAATACGTTTATTACAGGAACAGGAGGGCTTATATGGAAAAATAAATGAAGACTTCTTCTGTTCATCGTTTCAAGTTCTACAAAAAGTTGTTCTACATATTTCTTTATAAAATGCGTCTCTTTCGAGTTTTTGAGGGTAAAAAAGAGGAAATTTCTTAGAAAACGGCCCAAGTGGCGATTTTGATTCTTAGTAGGTTGTAATCCCACAGATGTCCCGAACCATATCTAACAAAAATCCCACTTGCTGTCGTCAGCAGAAGATGGACTTTGTTCAGGACCACCGTGCAACGAATAGAATCTAATAGGTCTGTTAGGCGCGAGATAGTTGAGCACGTCGCTAGAATTTTTTTTCATCCATATTACATTTTACGCAAAACTGATTTAAGTATGAACATACATAACAGAACAAAAGGTGACTAGAATTGACAATTTACTTTCTTTCGGTCAATAACATGAACTCGCCAGCAAGGCGCTGATAGAGCAAAGGTTCAAGAGACTGACTGTGTTGATATGGAGTTCTCAGAACGACCTAGGAGCCCACGCGAACCCAAAGGGAAGCGCGCACGCTTGAGCCTCCAAGCTCAAGCTACATATTCTTCAGTACTGTCTAGACAGTGATAATAGCACTTGCTTCCTTCACAACTCAGAATGGAAGTGTCGATGGTATGGAAAAGTTTTCCAAAACGTTTAAAATGTCCAGATTTTTCAGAGATGCATGAAAGGGTTGCTTATAAGTTGTTTATCCTAGGAAGAAGAACAATACTTTCGAAAAATTAGGATGTCCAGCTCCGCTCTCAAGACCATTGTATCCAACATAAAACAGATACTGAATCGTAGGTGTATAAGAGTTGTTACAATTCTTTTAAAAGTTCATGTCGGGCAGCGAATGGACGAAAAGTATTGAGTGATACTATTAAAGAGGACAATGTACGCAATGAAAATGACATCGATCGGCCGGATGAAATTGAGTATGTCTCTGATCAAAGTAAAGACGAAGACTTGGAATTTGAGCCTGATCGAGATTACTTGTGCGATGGAATGAACGAGGTGATATCTAAATTTGATGATGCCATATCACCACTGAGAGCTCTCCCTAAGAACTGAAAATTTCTCCGAAGAGCAATACGCGGCATGGAAAAGAAAGCGAATTGTAGATTCCTATGCAAAATATACAAGCGGAAAAAAATCAAAAATTTATGAAGTTCCTCTGCCTCGAATTAGATGCGACCCATGTAAAGAATGGATTCGTAATTTTTCAGAGGCACTTTCGAATTGTTCTAGTGAATCTGAACAGATCCGGCTACTCACAGTATTGCCGATTACACTCAGTAGAGGGAAAATTTTGGAAGAGTTTTCTAATCTAACGGAATACATGATCAAGAGATCTCGAAAATTGATACTTGCTGTAGGAATTTATCACCCTCGAGATCCATTCACTCGTCAATGTATCAAGGATAAAGATAAAGATAAAGCTTTGCAGTATTACTCAGGAAATGATTTTGATTGCTCAAGTCAAAGTCCAAATAAATCTCACGTGAAAAATGTTTATGAGAACAGGTTGAAAGTGGGAAAAGTCGAGCGATTTATGAACAGAGGTATTGGTGAGACTTTCACACTTCTCCCTGATAATTACCCATTCATGAAGATAAGTTGAAGCATATTTCACTCACTCAGGCCAAAATATCCGATGATACAACCTCCTAAGGAGATATGTTTTTGTACTTATTGCGCTAATTTTGATCTCCTTGCCGATGTGTTTTGTGAGCTGAAGGGTTTGAAGCGTAATAACTTTGAAAATTTCACGAACGACATGATCGATTTATTGATCTGTCAAAACCCAAGTAAGTTATGTAACCTCCAAGACTGTGAACAGTATCCTAGATCTTCCGGAGTGACACTTGATTCACTTGGTATTTGAATAGTTCCGCGCGAAACAGACCTACGAAAAAGGGTCATGTCTCAAATTTTTTCTTGACTAAAAATTTCCCAGGTACCTCCAACGTACATTGTGACGGCCGAGTCAGTCCGTCTTCCTCTCTCCCTGGGCCAAATATTGTAATGATAACATTTTGTGTTACAGCTTAAGCACGGGAAGAGTTGCTGCATAGTAAACGCAGGTAAGAGGGAGAAAGAAAGAGAGATGGCACCGTAGTAGGGCCCGCGCGCCCCATATTTTGAGCCATCCCTGGCGCAAACCAATGCTGCTCCAGCCAGCAATCTTTTACTATACATTCCACCGTGACGTTTGGAAGCGCTCACACGTGCCTATCGAGCTTATCGTGCGCGTTGTCCGCGCCGCCCGGAGCCCGTCCTTGGCATAATTTAGCCGGGGCTCCGGTGCGTGCATTTTATATACTCTCTGCTGTGGTCTACGACCAAAATCACCATCGTCTGGGACAATTACGAGCTGCCTGATCGCCGTGAGCTGCGAGGGCCGGTGCCCGACCTGAGGTCGAGTGACCATCCTGCGTCAAGGCCATTAATATTTGTAAAAGCCTCTCGCAAATCTCTCTCTCCTCTTAGTGGGCTTATAGATTGTATTTTCCCAAATGCGCCCTCGATAATCGTGCTCGGGCTTGATTCACCGGAACGGTCAGCGGACCGATTTGTAAATAGTTTTCCTTGAATATATGCCCTTCCATGCTTAATTTAAATCGAGTGTGTGCTCATTCAGTGCTCCCCTCTCCTGATTTCTTGAACAATTACAGCAATTGCTCACTCCCTGAGCTTCTCGAATGGAAGCAGGCTTTGCCTGCAAGTGACGAGTCACCAAAACCGTCACAACATTACTTTGTCCTTTTAAATTATTTTCAACAAAAAAAGTTAGGGTATTTTTTTCAATAAGATGAATTTTTCTCGAATTCGTTCACAGATACAGAGATGCGGCTTGCGGCATTCGAAAGGTCTTTGAAAAACCTATCGAAATCAGTCTTGTAGGATTGATTTTAATGTCTTGGGTGATTTTAATGAGCAAAAGAGTGGAAAACATAGAACATTGAATTTCTCGAAAACCTAATTTCTGAAAATTTTGAAAATTTGATATTCTATGTAAAACGTTGTGTTCTTGCAGAAAAAAATAGTCACGAATTCCTTCTTTGCGTTCCAACACCTTTTTTTGCCAATTATCACAAATCCATTCTCCAGGCTCTTGGAAATCGTCTGTTTTCTGCGCATGCGCAGGAATTTGGATTCTTGAAACCAATTTCATTGGAAAGCCAAGAAAATTTCCTTCAAATTGACCACCTGCTGAAGTCAATTCCATGCATCTGAGCCAGAGTTGCACACGTTCAAAAGATCACGGAATCGTGCTAGTTCCTCAGAGGTGGGTCGGAGGTACTGGAGACAGCATTGAGGAAAATCCACGACAGCTCCAGTTCGATGGCGTCCATCGTCGTGTCGCACTCGAGCTGAAGGCTCATCTTTCATACGTTGTAGATTCGGTTCAAATGCATGAAATTGACTTCGGCAAGTGGTCATTTTGAAGGAAATTTTTTCGGCTATCTAATGGAATTGGTGTCAAGGATCCAAATTCCTGCGCATGCGCGGAAAACAGACGATTTCCAAAAGCCTGGGAAATGGATTTGTTATAATTGGCAAGAATAGGTGTTAGAACGCAAAAAAGGAATTCGGGACTATTTTTTTCTGAAAGGACACACAATTTTCAAAAATTGGGTTTTCGAGACATTCAATCTCCTATGTTTTTCACTCTTTTGCTCGATAAAATCGCCCAAGACATCAAAATCAATTTTACAAGACTGATTGAGATAGGTTTTTCAAAGACCTTCCGAATGCCGCAAGCCGCATCTCTGTTTTTGGAGAAAGCAGCACTCGAATGTAGCTTTGTGTGCATATTAGAATATAAGCATAGTGCAGTGTGAAAATACAGAGTGCGGTGAGACTAACCAAATGAAATTATTGCGTACTGGACAATAGTTTTCCTTCGTGATCCGTTTCGGGCGTCTGGACGAGTCCATTTTTCGCGCTTCGGTTGACTCGCCCTACAAATTCTTACGTTCTGCTTCGAGACACTTGTGCTCTCGTATTCTTATTCATTTGATGCACACGGATCATTTCTCACGTGCAACATCTCAGTGCTCAATTAATATTTAAATGCACATAATTTGACCATTTCCTGAAGTTTTTGGTCTGATTTGTAAAACCTTGGAAATATTCAGTTAGCTCCTCGCGACATTTTGGCGTCCCGTGCTATAGGGCTTCAACACAACAGCTCGCGCGCCATATATAGTCATTGTTTACATCGCACGTTTGCTGCCGCTCGCGATCGGCCAAGCTCATCTTTGGCTTCGATTTTTGAATGCGTGAGTGCGAGAGAGACAGACGCACTGGCGTGATATTTCGAAAATTTTCTCTCTCGCCTTGCTTGATCGGCCATCGATGACCAGTGGTCATATGTGCAACACGTATGTGTAGGTGTCCAGCGTGCGTGGATAGGCACAAATAATTTGCGAGCGAAACTCAGTGATGTATATCGATATACAAAGATGTTGCGGTGCGTGTTTAGATACTGATTACGATTCCTGTGCTTTTTGAGAATCTGGAAAAATCGGCCGATGGCTAAAAACTGTTGGACATTGTCCACGTCTGTTTTGTGAACAATTATAATCATTCATTTTGTCTATTTGACTATACTCTATGCAATTTGAGTCACTTGGTCGTATCTTGACCGTTTTGTTTCTTCTGAGAAATGTATAAAATTTTGAAGTTTCTTTCATAAATACATTAAAATATCGATGACTCTAGCACACTCGTGCATCGTAGAATCCAATTGTTTATGACAATTTCGGTGACAAATTTTTCATTGATCATGGATAATTGGTCGTTTTGACCTAAAAATTCTCAAAAATTCTAAATCATTGTATAATTGACCTGCAATAATTTTTTATGGATTGAAATGGTCTTTCTTGGAATATACTGGATGTATATAGATATAATAACTATCATGAAGTCTAGCATCGCGCTATTGTGTGTGTATGCCTGAATTAGCGTAGGTTATGATGAAATGAGCTGCGCAAAGTGCTTTTACGCAATATTTCTTATCTAATTCTTTGGAAAATTCTAACAAATTGCGTAGCTCTATAGGAATCCACCCGACGTTGAATTTTTCACTAATATATACAAAATCACAATTAATTAGACATTTTGCAAAGTTTATAAAATTTTTGTCCAAACTGACTTTAAGGAGGCTCAAACTCATTACGGGCCTAACTTTCTGTAGTCTACTGCCTACAGTACCCACCATAAATAATGGAACACGTAGGGTCTCACTCAAACAGTGATATTTCCAATTCGATTAGTCGTACGGGAATTTTGAAAAAAGGGTTTTGGAGAGCACAAAAAAATCTATCAATTCATGGGTTTTTATAATTTTTTACGTGCTTTTTAAGTGCCCGTACACGTGGTTGAAAATCAGAAAAAATTCTCCTTCAATCAATCACCTACAATTTTAACGGGAGTGATCGGATCACAAAAATACTCACGGGATCTTGTAGATCATTCAAAAATCTAAAAATTTGGTCCCCTGTAAAATTGTCGTACGACCCTTTCCGTCTGACTTACGAGCTCCGAAAGAAAACTTTGTATTAACATGGGGTGCTTATGGAGATACCGAGCCTGGCACTGGTTCCATTCTCTCTCGCTCTATTCTGGTGCGAAATTGAATGAAAAAAATATCATAGCACATGATTTTGGCGTAAAATGATCTCATCTTTCATAATATTCCATCAGATTTTGTCTAAGATTTGAGGTAGCAACGATTTCTCGAAATTTAATGTGAAAATTGATAAATTTCGTATTTTGCTCCTATAAGTCACATTTGAGACAAAATCTGATCAGATATTATGAAAGATGAGATTATTTTACGTCGAAATCATGTGCCATGATATTTTTTAAAACCAATTTTGCCCCAGAATAGAGCGAGAGAAAATTTAACAGGTGGCAGGCTCGGTATCTCCATAAGCACCTTATGTTAATACAAAGTTTTCTTTCGGAGCTCGTAAGTCAGACGGGTGGGGTCGTACGAAAATTTTACAGAGGACCAAATTTTTAGATTTTTGAACGATCTACAAGATCCCGTGAGTATTTTTGTGATCCGATCACTCCCGTCAAAATTGTAGGTGATTGATTGAAGGAGAATTCTTTCTGATTTTCAACCACGTGTAGGGGCACTTAAAAAGCACGTAAAAATTTATAAAAACCCATGAATTGGTAGATTTTTTTGTGCTCTTCAAAACCCTTTTTTCAAAATTCCCGTACGACCAATCGAATTGGAAATATCACTGTTTGAGTGAGACCCTACGTGTTCCATTATTTATGGTGGGTACTGTATATGTGCTTCCTGATAATGAACTCACGGTTCCTTTTTGGTAAAATGAATCTACTTAAACTGTCCATGAGATGAACTAATACTCAATCGAGTTTGATCATTCCTTCCTCGATTATGAACATCTTAGTTGAATCAGTTGACTGCTGGCTCCAAATTTGTACCGTGTCATTATACAGCTCATTTGGACTTCATCCGTGGGCACAGTCTTTTCCTTAGTCATTGACTATAGACTTCGTATTTTGTTTGATGCTAGAAGCACGGTCAAACCTAAAGCAAACAGTTCAACCGATGAAGCATTTACAAAAGTAACTTTGAAAATTTCAAAACCTCATTTCTCTTTCTCGTGATTGAAGGAGTATCTTAAAAATATTTCCATGATTTCTTCCAATAATCTTTCAAGTAATCAAGTTCTCACGTGGTTCAATTGGATTTGTAACCTCTGTGAGGATGAAATTCGAGTTGCGCTCGCAAAGCTTGAGCTGAAATTTGATAGTTTTTTCAACAATCATCAGCGATTGATGCGGCGTTTGATTGGCCAGTATGTCATTGATGATTTTGTGGAGAACGAGAGTTCCATGTGTGATTTCGCGCTTAGACTACACCGTGACGCGATACGTAGTGACTTTATTGTTAATGTCCAAAGTGCGTTACTTCTTTGAGAAATAGGTGAGACATACGCGCGCACACCCAATGCCACCATTCCCGTGCAGCAGGAGAGTTCCGGAGTAACATATCCAGCTGACAATGGATGTCAGAATTAACCCACTTCTGCCAATATCGAAAAGTGGAAAAATGACACTTAAGCACTTGCGAATTGCGAGCGAGATTTTAAAGCGAGGAATCAGTCCAATATACGTTGTGCTACTGTCAATAATGAAAATACTTGCAATATGCTCAATTAAGGAAATTCAGCGTCATCGTCACCTGTTTCTCCGAGCACGCAGCTTGTCAATTCGAATTCAATTTTATTTTCCGATCACACGATCGATAGCAATATTCAGACTAATCATTCCTTTTCATCGAATAGTTCTGATGATACGGATGAATTTCCTGAGAACGCTGATCTTTGCAATTTCTCTGATGAGATTTCTGTGTAACAAAGACCATTTCAGATCGCAAAGTCGGTGCAAGTATTCTCACCCCAAATTCCTGGGTCTGATGAACAATCAAGCTTATCGTTGGATCCATTCCAAAATATATCACCAGATCATGACTTTTTGTCAAATATTGATTTTTACAGGCAAGATTATTACTCTTCTGTATTGACGGATGTCCACATGGCTCAATCTTGTGCCTATCCTTCATTGCCAGGCATGACGTCTGTTCAATTTAGCCAATTCGGGCATGAAATTTCGCACGAGCAAGAGTGGCTCTGCTCAGATAATCATTTTGATTTGGTATCTTTTCAATTGAACCAAGGAATGAAATCTTCCCATCTCATTAGGGCAGAAAAACGTGGCAGCGCTCCAGGAGAAGGTACACCTTCTGAGTCCTTCACAAATCCTCTGAATGCCATTGACTTGTATTGCCCTTGTGAGTCATTGAATCTTTTCAACATCAATTCATACCGATTATTTATACGACCATCCGGTTCTCATTTGATGAGTGCAGTGGGAAATGTGAAATATGACAAGCACGCGCATGTTATAGTGCAAACTTGTCTGCCTAATGAGAGTGTCAAGTTTCTTGAATCTGGAAATGCATTAAGATTAGAAATGGGCCTGATCGACCCTAGTCTTTTCAATTTCGCCTCTCAGTTTGAGAACAATGTGACATTTCCCAGGCAACTGAATTTGTCTCGTACCGACTTGCAATATCTCATATTTGAGAATTGTTGGAACCCATATAAAACACTTTATGGTCGCAAGATCGATCACAAATACTGGTCTGAGTATGAGGTCGTGTTTGAGCAATCTCGACCGAACAATGAAGCATTTTACCTAGTTTTGTCTGGAATCGAGGCCGAGCCTCATGCTCATGATCAAGAAATAATAGAAAATGATTATTCCAATTTCTTCTATCTATGCACGAGCATTAAGCGAGTACCACAGTACCATTTTCAAATACCATTCCCAATTTTGATATTAGTAGAGTCTCGACACGCACTTTTATCTGATATGGCACCTCTCTTGCCTGAATGCGATACTTCGCAGAATTCAGTGTGCGATAGCCTAACAAAGACTCTTGAATTTTTTGGTCATGAAGGACTGATCTATCATTCGAAATTCATGAGCTTACCGCGCAGGACGCAACTGTCTACGCGGCTTGAGCAATTCGACCTCGATTTCGACGAACTATTTCCGACATTCTATAGTCGTGATAGTATGCTTATATTTGATGCAACCCATGGCCATCGATCCAGCTGATCGATTTCTCTCAATTGACTCGAGGCCAATTTGGTCAATACGACCGTGCCAGGTCAATACGACAAATTTAGACCGAGAGAATGGCCCAGGAGGGGGCATAGCGACTTCATAGGCGCAGGAGCAGCCTAGTACCTGTAGCAGACAACCACGTGCTAATGACTGCAGCTGAGGATCGTCATCGTTCCGGAGGAAGATTCGTCGATGGACAGCGAGGGATATGCGCGCGCCAGTCTCACTCAGTGGTTAGGTTATGTCCGAACTATTTTGCGCGAACTAAGTGTGTTCAAAAAAATTAGACGTTCTTACGTATGTGAACGCGGATTATTACATGTAAATCTAGCTCATAAGTAGATATATTTATATTTTTAATGAATCATTGGCCAATCAAAGTTACGCGGACTCACCCCATAGAGAATGATGATTGAGGTCAATTGACCATGATATTATTGTATGATTTCATTTTCGTATGAATTCATAAGTATGTATTAGGCCTAGTATGTATGGAAAGCAGTATGGTTCAACGTTAAAGTATAGGCTATGGGACTAATGTCCATGAGTATGATTTGTATATTGTATGCATAAAGTGCTCCATAAGTGCCCAATGGTCAATCCAAGAGACCAAGTGAATCAGTGAAAACCATGAGGTAGAATAACCTGGAATGTGCCTCAAGTGCAAAAACAGTACAGTGAAATGAACGCTCCCGTGAAGAATTTCGGATTTCAAAAGAACTCTGATTTCTGTATGAACTGATATGGAATAAATTGTATGTCTGTATGAGTGACCGCGTTTCAGTTTTTTCCAGGGAATACAATCTAATTTTTTTTCGAAATTCATATTTTCTGAGTCATGTTTGATCTCTATTATTGATTTATGATCTCTTTGATCAGAAAAATTTACTTTTCATCCAAATACACTGAGCAAATGGCTCTATCCCTTTAGATTTCGGACCAGATTGAGAGAGGTAGGTGTCCGAGCTGGTACGCCAGCCGGCTACCCAGCGTCTGGGGGTGGGTTTGACGGCCGAGTCAGTCCGTCTTCCTCTCTCCCTATGCCGAATATTGTAATGATAACATTTTGTGTTACAGCTCAAGCACGGGAAGAGTTGCTGCATAGTAAACGCAGGTAAGAGGGAGAGAGACAGAGACATGGCACCGTAGTAGGGCCCGCACGCCCCATATTTTGAGCCATCCCTGGCGCAAACCAATGCTGCTCCAGCCAGCAATCTTTTACTATACATTCCACCGTGACGTTTGGAAGCGCTCACACGTGCCTATCGAGCTTATCGTGCGCGTTGTCCGCGCCGCCCGGAGCCCGTCCTTGGCATAATTTAGCCGGGGCTCCGGTGCATGCATTTTATATACTCTGTGCCGTGGTCTACGACCAAAATCACCATCGTCTGGGACAATTGCGAGCTGCCTGATCGCCGTGAGCTGCGAGGGCCGGTGCCCGACCTGAGGTCGAGTGACCATCCTGCGTCAAGGCCATTAATATTTGTAAGTGCCTCTCGCAAATCTCTCTCTCCTCTTAGTGGGCTTATAGATTGTATTTTCCCAAATGCGCCCTCGATAATCGTGCTCGGGCTTGATTCACCCGAACGTTCAGCGGACCGATTTCTAAATAGTTTTTCTTGGATATATGCCCTTTCATGCTTAATTTGAATCGTGTGTGTGCTCATTTAGTGCTCCCCTCTCCTGATTCCTTGAACAATTACAGCAATTGCTCACTCCCTGAGCTTCTCAAATGAAAGCAGGCTTTGCCTGCAAGTGACGAGTCACCAAAACCGTCACAACATTACTTTGTTCTTTTGAATTATTTTCAACGAAAAAGTTAGGGTATTTTTTTCAATAAAATGAATTTTTCTCGAATTCGTTCACAGATACAGAGATGCGGCTTGCGGCATTCGAAAGGTCTTTGAAAAACGTATCGAAATCAGTCTTGTAGGATTGATTTTAATGTCTTGGGTGATGTTATAGAGCAAAAGAGTGGAAAACATAGAGGATTAAATTTCTCGAAAACCCAATTTTTGAAAGCTCTGGAAATTTAATATTTCATGTAAAATTTTGTGTTCTTTCAGAAAAAAATAGTCCCGAATTCCTTCTTTGCGTTCCAACACCTATTCTTGCCAATTATAACAAATCCATTCTCCAGGCTTTTGGAAATCGTCTCTTTTCTGCGCATGCGCATTAGAATCGAATAAAGAAGTCAAGAATAGTACATTACGCGACAAGGGCCGAAAGTGACCCATCGCGGCCCGGGTAGGTTGCCGCACGAGCCGGCAGGCGAGGGCGGCATACCCGCGGCCGCGATGGGTTATTTTTGGCCCGAGGTGCGTACACTATTTTTCGGTGACACTTGTATCGAAATTCTATGCTTTCCGACGCGATGTCGGGGCAAAATGCCGCTCCGCCGTACAGGTTAGAAAACGTCGGAGCATGCAATGTAGTGGCCCGAGGGCGCAGCCCGAGGGCTACTGCGCATGCTCACTCGTTTTCTAGCCTGGGCGGCATTGCGGCATTTTCTGCCCCGGGATCGGGGCGGAAACCATAGGCTTTCGATGCCAGTGTGCCGAAAAAAAATTTAAGACATGACCCTTTTTCGTAGGTCTGTTTCCCGCGAAACTACTCATTTTGGATTCGGATAGTACCAAGAATATTGAATTCTCTATATGAAAAAGGGTGAGCTAGCAAAAAAATCGACTAGCATTCGAGTGATTGTTCAAAAATTTGCCGAAACAGTTGCTCAAGTAGGTTCACACTCTTACATCAAGAAGATTCAACAAGAAGTTATGAAAGATTACAAGAATATGACGTAAGAAGATCCGAAATTACTCATTTTGCACGGTGATTTTGCAGAGAATTCGTCCATTCCATTCAAAGATGCAGTTCAGAGCTTTTTTCAGAAATCGAAACAGATCTCTATTTTGACTGCAGTGTGCTACCGCAATGGCACTGTTGATCAGATAGAATTATATTTTTTCTTGAGATAGAATTTGCCGGATGTGTCAACGGCTAACATTTCTCGTTGAACTCAAGTTTCACAATGAGACTGTACATGCCATGAGCCGCAAGTGTGAATATTTCGGTATTTTCAAAACCTTATTGAAGTGAGGTATAGTATACGCCTCGCGCCGAAGCTGACCTTCGAGCGCTGTTTTACGAGCGCTCTGGGCATCCTGGCACTTGACATCTTATCCCTTATTAGCCTGACTGTTTTTCTCAACAAATTCAGTGCCTCTGTATGTATTAAGAAATTTTCCTTCAAGAAAAACAGACATCAAATACCTAGTATGCACTTCCCGATTTTTCATATATCTGATCATCAAATCCATTTGACCTTCATGGACAACTTTGTTAAAAGCTCCGTCTAGTGATACTCTTATGACATCACAAGAGCTCACACCACTGATTAATTCTCTTTGATGATACGGTCCTAATCCGTATGTCACAGCGTAACTTAGTTTATTTTTTTGTATATGAACATTTTGAGCAATTTCACTATGAGTGAACATCATAGGAAAACAGTCTGCAGACTCTGCAAAAACACGAGTAGATGACTTCGTCATTACACGTTGAGTAGTCCACAAAATTTCTGCCTTTAAAACGTCATCTCTCAACATAAAATTTGTCATTCTACGCTGCGTAGGTTCTTTGCTTGATTCCACATTCTTGGTCTGAATATTCTTATTATGCATCAGTATTGGCCCTATCTATACTACAACTATTAAAATCATTCAATTCAGAGCGATTCACTTTTGGAAACAGGGGTTGATGCTCATGTCTGGCATCAACGTTGTTCACAAGCGTCTTCCCTTCTTGATGAACTTTCAAAGCGGAAACGCCCATGTTCTTAACAGAAAACTGTGACTCACAATATTTGCAGTAAGCGTCTGAACTCGACTTTGGGACTTCTTGAATTCAAAAAAAGTCAGGCCACACTTCAGGATTCAACCATTCACGGTTGAACTTGCAATTTCCGGGCATCCTGTGAAATGAATAAAAATGTAACGCTTTCTATCAAAATTTGAGATTGAAGCTCTCTCATCAAAATTTGGGAATATAAAACTCACTTGATTAGTCTGTACACAAGTTTTCGAAGAGTCAAAAGTTATATCTTGATCGATAGATGAATAGCTGACTGAATTCAATTGCGACCAACTCTGACTGCAATTTTTCCTTTGTGAAGTCTAGACTCTTGATGAGTTTGGAGAGCAGCCATGCCCATATTTCTCGTACAAATATCTACATCACAAAATTTGCAATGTGCAAAATGTGGCGATCTCGGTACTTGTTGGAGCCAGGAGAACTCGGGAAATTTATCGAGATTTAGCCACTCGGGATCAAATATGCATAAGCGTCGACGCACAACCATGCTGTAAATTTTACAAATATCAAGTGATGGCCCCTTTGCTAATCAAAATGAGTCGAGGAATGGATTTGTAATTTTTGAGGACTTGACTTAATGAACGAAATATTTCCGACATGTACGGTTGGCTTCGATACCAGAATTGGTTGAAGTCGGAGTGAAGTGTTGAAAAGTCAGAGCTATAACAGCATAAAACGGACCCAATCTTTTTATTCGATATTTCTAATAGTAAAGGTGATGTGAGAATTTGCATCATCGCGCGACGTAAGCGCGTGAGCGGATTGGTCATGCCAAATACCAAGAACGACTTCGACAGTATCACTTTCAAAGAACACACATCAGATACCCGAGCCCTGCGAAACAAATCTGACAAGTATGTAATACTATCTCTCTCACACATGTACCGGCCATGTGTATGTTGAGACGAGCAAAAAAAGCAGCATGACGGGCGAGCGAAAACTGTATTACAAAAACAAGTTGATACGGTACTCGAATGAGCAAGTTACTCCTCGTAAATTTTAACGTGGACCGACTTTCATCATTTTTCATACACATGGCAGATCGACGGGCTTGGAACCACAAGAATCCACGCACGAATCGCACAAAAATGAATCTTCTCAATCTCTGACGATTGAGCAAAGTCAACACCAACAAGGGCCGTTAGCAAAATTAATATGAGACTCAATGATATGAGCAATTTAATTGATACTTACTCCAACGATGTATTCCGGTTCAGCTTGGTAGAGAGAGAGCAACAAATTGAGACACGTTGCTAGTGTTGCCAAGCCGCGACTGTTAAGAAACGCTGACTAAAATTTGCACTGTTTTACATTATCAACAAAGATTCAACCTCTCTTTACACTTGCTGCACGTGCTATCGAGCCACTATTATTCTTGCCACTCATAGACCAATAACTCTCAACAAATATTACCTTTGTGAGCACTTTTAGGAAAAGCACGAGTCAAAATAATCGAACAAAAATCAAGCTCATCTCTGTCGGAGCACGAGCAAACGAGGCACTGCACGTGCACGCACCGGTATGCTTCCGTTCGGCCACAGTCGAGAGTTTTCGGGACGATACGGAGGAAGGACTCGATCAAACCTCAAGCGAGACTCGAGCGCACTTCTCGCGCTCACGCGCACCACATCAGATGGGGATTCTGCGCCAGTATTCGAATCGTCGAGACTTGTTTTCTTCGTACAAATCACAAAACTTTAAGGACCGAGCTCCACGATTCAGGACTTTTTAAGGACTCAAGGACTTTTCGGATCAAATAAGGACTTTTTAAGGACTTTAAGGACTTTAAAGCCCGGTAGACATCCTGAAATCGCGGGTCGCTCCCTTGAAGGGACTCACTATTCCGCGGTTAGAACTGAGTGGAGCAGTATTGCTAGCTGATTCATATGAGAAAGCCGTACCATTCATCAATCTCAAGATCGA
Source organism: Eretmocerus hayati (assembly GCA_029851415.1). NCBI lineage: Eukaryota > Metazoa > Arthropoda > Insecta > Hymenoptera > Aphelinidae > Eretmocerus > Eretmocerus hayati. The sequence goes on along the minus strand of CM056742.1, from coordinate 53,838,007 downwards.
ACCTGTTTCCTTCTGGACCGATTCTCAGATCAAATTACATTGGTTACACATGAAATCCGGACTTCTGAAGACATTTGTAGCAAATAAAATTTGATCTATTAAGGATAAAAGCAACCCCCCGCAGTGGAAGCATGTCCGCTCAGAGGACAACCCAGCAGACAAACTATCACGCGGTCAGTTGCCACATGAATTCATGAAAAACAAGTTATGGTTTAATGGTCACAGTTGGCTTTCGCGGGAAGTTACATCTTGGCCAATTCCTAATTTCGAACCAAGTTCAAAATCGCTGCCTAAAACCAAGACCATTCATTGCATGCAACTACATGTTTCCACAAAATTTCTCGAATCTCATTCAACATTTCTGCAAATGAAACGCGTGGTAGCATGGATATATAGATTCACTCCTAAATATCGATCGAAGGGCCCATTGAATTTAGAGGTTTTGAGTCACGCGGAGAAAGTAATCATCAAGATAGTTCAGAATTCGGAATATCCCAAAGAGATAAGCTTATTGAAAGCTGGAGAGACAGTTAACAAAGCAAGTGAATTATCTCCTCTGGATCCGATTTTGGACCAGGATGGGATAATAAGAGTAGGTGGACGATTACGAAATTCTGAGATTTCGTTTCAAAGACAACATCCGATCATTCTCCCGAAGAACAACTTTCTTTCGAAGGCGATAATTCGACACTATCACGAACAATACGCTCACGCAGGCGTTCAAGCTACTTTCTATGCTATTCGTCACAAATTCTGGCCCAAAGATGGTCGTGTTCAAGTGCGAAGTGTGATCAAACATTGTCTCGCATGCTTTCATGCCCGTCCACGATTAGTAGATCACAGGGTGGGAGATTTACCTCCGGAGCGTGTTAATGCCAGTAGGCCTTTCTTAAACGTCGGTGTAGACTACTGCGGTCCATTTTACGAATAAGAACAAAAACACAGAAACAGGAGAATGCTGAAAATATACGTGGTTGTTTCCGTGTGCATGGCAACCAAAGCAATCCATATAGAAACTGTGAGCGATCTGACAAGCGAGGGGCTTTTGAGTGCGCTGATAAGATTCATTGGAAGGCGTGGAGAACCACAAATCATCTTTTGTGATGATGCAACTAATTTCAAGGGTGCGAAGAACGAACTCAGGGAACTACATGAACTCGTCGAGTCACAAAGCTTCCAGAATCGTATCGTAGACTTCACGACCTGCCAAGAAATCAAATTCAAATTCATACCTCCTTCTTCCCCGCATTTTGGAGGCTTATGGGAAGCTGGAATAAAATCTTTCAAACATAACTTCCGGCGCGTGGCCAAGAATTTTTCGTTTACTCTCGTAGAGTTCAATACGCTATCGACACAGTTAGAAGCGATCCTCAACTCGAGACCGTTAACACCTATGTCGAATGATATCAATGACCCTTCGGTGCTGACTCCTGGACACTTCCTAATCGGTGATTCTTTGATGAGCATACCTGAACCTAATTATCTAGCTTTATCATCCAACAGGTTGTCTGCTTGGCACCATATCCTAAAGACTAAGCAAGATTTCTGGAAAAGGTGGTTTACTGAATATTTGAATGAATTGCATATTCGTAAGAAATGGACGGAGAATACAAAAAATGTTAGAGAAGGGATGTTGGTCCTGGTTAAGATCGATGACGTCTCTCCGATGCAGTGGCCCTTGGCCAGAATACAGAAGCTCCATCCAGAGAATCATGGAGTTGTTCGAGCTGTTACATTGAAAACTTCTAAGGGCGAACTCAAGAGAGCTGTGGGGAAGCTCGCTAATTTGCCTATTTATGAAGAGGATTAATGAATGTTGATCAGTAGCCCTCTCAACGGGGGGAGTATGTTGATCAGATAGAATTATACTTTTTCTTGAGATAAAATATGCCGGATGTATCAACGGCTAACATTTCTTGTTGAACTCAAGTTTCTCGATAAGATTGTACATGCCATGAGCTGCAAGCGTGAATATTGCGGTGTTTGCAAAACCTTATTGAAGTGAGCTATAGTATATGCCTCGCGCCGAAGCTGACTTTCGAGCGCTGTTTTACGAGCGCTCTCGGCTCTCGGCATCCTGGCACTTGACATTTTATCCCTAATTAGCCTGACTCTTTTTCTCAACAAATTCAGTGTCTCTATATGTATCAAGAAATTTTAGAATCTTCTAGAACTCACATACATGTACCTACATACAAATCTTTCACCTCCTTCAGTGAATCGCCCCAGAGGAGCGGCATATGTGACTCCATGAAGCCATCAGTAGGCTTACCACCGCCGAATAGAACGGTTGTACTCTTTCGTAGAATGAAGATCGGCATATATATACGTATATATGTGAGTGTTATACCATTTCGTACAATCTCTCGCATTCAAACACGTCGATTTCCTCAAACGAAAAATTGCACACCGGCTCAATTTTCGGTGTGTTGCATCGCTAAAGTACGGTGCAAGTTACAGGCACAAAAACAAGTTTTGCGATCGCGTGTAACGATACGAGCAATGATACGTCCCATGCACTGCTTGCCATCGATAAAGTACAAGACTATCTGAAAGATCACATAAACTTTGATGTTGATTGAAGAAATTGTTATTATCACTCCTGGAGCCTCCGCGCATTTCAAGAATCGTTTCCAGGCATGGGAGCTCCTTCACTCATCAATCAAAAAATCGTGGATCTTCTCAGCCACGAGTCATGGAAAAGGAGCATGCGATGGAGTTGGAGAATTAGTCAAGCACTATGCACTTACTTAGAAACTATTGACAATGCAAATTATTTTGTCGAAAAAGTTGCAAACTATACATCGGCGATTGTCTTACTTGAAATCAAAGTTAACGATTTGGTCAAGTCCCGGAAACAGAAAACCAGAGAGTGGCTAGGAGTTCCCGCTGTACATGGCATCCGGAAATCTCATGCTTGGACAGTTTTCAACTCAAATAACAACGAGAAAGTTCTTTCAAGAGCCCGAACCGCCTAACATCCATGGGTAGAAGTCGTTTTCTAAGTTAAGAGATAGCAGTACAAATTTCACATCCAGTCTGATATATGAGTTACATACATATAACATACTCTACTGTAAAGGAAAGAATTGAACATTTTCTGATCATGTGCATTGCAGTTCAAGCTGACATAACGTACTTCAAGTGTCTGTTCAATCGAAATCTCTATATGCATCAAGTTTTCCGCATAGAGAGTGTATAGTTGCTGCTAACTGGTGGTGCAAGATAGAAGTATCTGAAAAGACTTTCTATTGATATATTCCACATACTTTTGTCTTGAAAACAATTTTTTCGTTTTCTGAAGAAAAAGTTGTATGCATTATGGCTGAACTTGACTTAGAAATGCCAATCCTGGTTCATTTTCGCGAATAAAATTTTTTAGCTCTACTCTCAACAATTTCGCGCCTACCGGACCAATCAGATTTTATTCGTCATGTCATAGGGTACCCCCAAAAAGAGTTGCAGTCACTTAAACGAAGATATTTTTGAGAAAACGAATTTTTTGTACTTTCCATTGAATATCGATTTTTGGACGATGTATGTAATAATATTGATCAGTTTTAGTTTTTTTCCATGCATTATCTCATACTCCAACAAATACATCAAGATTCATAGAAAAAGTTGAAGAAGTTTCAGAGTTATTCAAGTTTGATCGACCTTCCGAGGTCATAACAATTTTTTGGGCTTCAAACTGAAATATCGCGTATCTCTGAAGAGAAGCAGTTTCAGGTCAAACAAAAAAATACGCGTCTCGTTATTTTACTTCTAGAATCATATACTTCGGAGCCGAGCAAATCCATTTTTTTTTTCATATTTGACCGGGCGATCCTATCTGGATTGAGTCAACACTGACATTTCCTCCATCACTTTTGATATTAAATATACAAAGTTCGTCTATACTGACTATTATAGTTGATTCCTGATGTACATCGAACTCCCTGACGATAAAACTTTCATTGGAAAACAATCAAAGCAAGTCATCACATGAGAGTTGGAAACCAAAACTTTTCTGTAGCACAAGCATTGCTGAAAACCACCTTGGACTCCTTGTTTCGAGAATCTGATGAGCTGATTGTTGATATTTTTCAAAGCTACCCCAGATTAAGAGAAGCAATGTCGAAATTAGTTGAATAATTTTGGAGCATATGTCCATATTTCAACGCGTGCACAAATTTGAAGCGCGCGAATCGGTTTCCATTCGCAGTCTCCAAAGGGCGCCGCGCGAGCTCCCCCCTCTCCGCGGCCATAGATAACGGGCCGCCGCATATTTTCGCAGCCTGTCAACATGAGAAATATCAGTTGATAGATAGATACTCATAATGTTCCAATATCCCTTGTCCAGTGTACGTAAGCTGCACACCTTACAAGAAATAATGGGAGTGCAGTGATTTTTGAGAAAAAATCATATCTCGGCCCCAAGTGGTCGGGGATCACTTTTTTTTGTAAATTTGCAGAAAAATTTCGGCGATCAGAATCCGAAATTAATTCTTCAATCGGGTCAATATTGAAAGACTTATTCCATTTGTTTATAAGCGAAAATATAATGTCATGCAGATAATTCATACTGAACAATTCAAATGATGAAAATCGATAATTTTTTTCTAGAAATACATAGTCGAAGCTTTTCAGCTTCTGATCCCTCTCGTTGAATGACTATGAGTCTCGTGGGACGATTCAAAATTAGTGCTCATTATTGGCCTGGTTTACTGACCAATTTATATTGTTCAAAAACTATGCGAGCTAGCGGCTCGCAGGAAATCATGCATGCGTCTAAAGTCAGGAGTAATCGATTCTGATGATTCAGAAATCCATTAATTCCGAATTTCGTCCGGAAAAAATAGTTGAAAAAACACCGATTCTCGGCACTTTTTCCTCGATTACGGATAAACAATTGGTGCTGCGGATTTCTGATTAGGCTCATAATGTGCGTCTTCTCAAGCACTACAACTTGTGTTCGGGACTTTTTCCTCTCAAATCGAACCCCGAGTTTCCAGAGCCCGTAAGATCACTTTTCCGAACTTCCGGAATTTTATACTCGAGTTTGCCACTGCATGAATTATTACCAGCGGAATCATTAGATGTTTGTACGGAATACTTGGAATCTCTTCGATTTCTGAGCAGTAATCAATATGATGAACTTTGACGACTTGAGTATGCTGCGCCATGAAGTTGAAATGCGAAATTCCGTTCAACTACTTGGTCTCAAAATTAGTATTAAGGAGGTTCGATGGTGTCATGAGGGATCGGTGAGGGGGGAAGACGAAAACTAACCTAACCTGCCGCTCGGCTGCACGAAAATACACGGCGAGTATACCTATATGTTGATGATTTTCGACAACAATTCGATCATATTTCCACAAAATGCATGGTAAGCTGTCATCACCGAAAGGTATTATTGTTCTTTATGAAATTCTCTATCGTCTGAATATTTTATGAGAATTTTCTCTACATCTAAAGAGGTGCTAGGCTTGTTTTGGTGGCGCCGTCCATAAGAGCCCATGTTATTTCAAAAAATGTAAGGGCTTAGATCTTGAAAAAACGCCCGGTGAAAAATACTGAAAAAATTCACAGAGTATTTTTTTGTCTCAAGGATAATTATGTAATAGGTTATGTCACGATCTCTGCATCTTCGTCAAGACCATCGAACCTCCTTAAAAATTGTCTGTCTTCAGAGACACTATTGCTCATATCCCAGAAACCGTGCATGGCCGGTCATGTGCGTGAGGTTCGAACCACCGAGCCTGTACTCATAAGCACAGAGGTGACCTGCCTTGTGGTCATCACTTGCATTATTGTCGGGTAGCCTGCATTTGCCTTTATACAGGCGTAAAATGGTCGTGTTAATATAGGGCAGTCTTGGCTGACTTCGAGTGTAGCATCTGTGACATCCTACTTAATTTTTCGAAAGAAGTCAGCGCCTATACTTCCGCGGAACAGGGTCACAAGAGTGAAGGTACGTGTCGAGGACAGAGGAGAACTTTGAGTGTTTGTTCTGCAGCACTTGTTGGAATGGATAGCACTCCCTCAGCTTCGAAGGGCGATCAATGCACCGTCTTGCGGTCAAATCGGTCTTCATGGTGAATATGATATCAACCAAACAACACCGATCTGAGTGCGATATATTACCACATACGGGGAATTTTTCTATAAATTCTCAGAAAAGTTCCATCGAGATAGTGCAGAATTGAGTGAGCCAATTTGCCTGGAAAATTTCTAACGATTCTCCTGGAACTCGAAATCATCCTCGCAAGACAGTTTGCTCAATTTTGCACCGATTTCGAACGAAACCTCCTCTATATTTATAGAAAAATTTCCCGCACGGGTCGATACATCGAACTTGTAGGATAATTGTGAATGGAAACATCTAGACGAGCGGAAAGAAAGCAAATTCCCTTGGGCTTTGCAAGGTTTCTCATCGATGTTCCCGAAGGCTGTAAATTCCACTTGAGAATTAGGAAATTGTGAAAATTCTCACTTTTATTGGTACACCTGCAATTTTGTCGTGAATGAAGATACGGTAACTCTGCACAAGGAATCATGGAGAGCGAGGGATGCTTTGTTCGTAGCTATCTCCAAACTATTCCCTACGTCCCGCGTGTTAGAACGTATGACTATCAAAGTACCCAGAATTATAGTTTTTCACTGTTTTTGGTGCCGTTTTCGGGAAAAAACCACCGTTTTGAGTACCGTATTGACCTAAGTTTAAGACGCACCCCTGTTCTGCAATGCTAAATACCCATTCTCCAGTGCGTCTTCTACTTTGGTAAATATGGTATTTCGATAGCTCACATGTTCCCACGCACGGAGCGTGAAAAAATAAGAACATGTCTACACTTGAGACCCTGCAGTTAGTGATCTGCGAACGGCCGGGAGGGGCACGTATAAGGAACGTGAATGTGAAACGTATATTCCTCGTTCCCATACACATCCAGCGGGCGCCTTGAGTATTTGGAATGAGATTTGCAGAACCGGTGGACTTTGCAGAACCGACTCCCTGAAACGACCAAACTGCTTTCACAGATCACTATTTTGAACGATCTGATAATGTAACGTTTGATATAACGTATTAGGAGCAAATTATCTGTATGTTTTCGACCCTGTTATTCATGAACTGAATTGGTATGGCAAATGTGAACTACTTAGTATCCTCGTGCTGTAACTTTTGGATCATTCAGAGCTCAGTTCCTGGAAGGTGGTTGAAAATTTCCTGGACCACACTATTTTCGCCGCTGTTGGTGTGGCGTCCCAGACGACGCAGAAGTTAAAATAATATTTCTCAACATGGAGAAATATTATCTTAACTTGACCAGCAGGAAAGAATAAGCAGGTCAGTAAATCAGCAGAAATCGGGTAACATGTAACACGCACCTTATACTCATCAATCAGACTCTTATAAAATTGTCACTCACGTGTTACAATTTTAAGTAGTTCAATTCCAAAATGTTTTCTGTCAAATCATCAAAATTGATCCGTGTCCGCACATATAAATTCAAGCAAGAAAATTCATTCTTTGATTTAGTCCGTGACAAAGCTCTGCCCGGTAGTGGGCTACGTACGTCTCAAAATTCACTTAAAACATTCACCTAAGTGCGCGTAGAGAACGCACGAAAAAGTCAAGTTAAAAGTACGGACACGTGAGCTTGATCTGATCCCGTCGAAAAGTAGGCCGACGTTATCCGCCTCAGCTGATTAAGGGCCAGCTCCGAATTTGCTCTCACCTGCTTATACGTTCCTGCCTCGAAGAATATCATCTCTCGAGTAGTTCTGTAAGTTCGTCTAATTTTAAGTCACGCAAATTATATTTAGATATTAAGGTTCCATATTTTGTTCAAGACAATATAATTTGGTTTAAATGAATCCAAAACTCGTTTTCTAATTATACGCTATTATTTTCTGAAGATTTTACAATCGAATATTTCATCCATATTGAAACTATTAAAGTCAAATTGGTCATTTCTAAGAATCCAAATTCAATTATTACTTCTGAAATCTACATTCCAAATTCCTAAAATCACTTCAATCATTACTTCAAAACTACAATTCATCTGATCCAACTTTGATGAACCAATATCTCTCAATCTGAAAAATTCATATATATACGCAACCAGAGACTAGCAATATATATATATATATATATACACATCCAGTCGGAAGCCTCAACGCACTAACAGAGAATAGGTAGGTGCAACTGGGCAGTCCGCCCGTAAGCTGTTCACACGAACTCAAATAATTTATTTGTTACCCCGAGCCCTCCGCTCGGGTTATAACATTTTGGCATCCCTTGTGGGGAACAGTTTTAGTTGCACATAACTCTTCTCACTCCCAAGTTCAACACACTCGAACTATCGACCTCATTTACCGACTCAAACATATCTCCTGATAGTGACACACCTGACAGACACGCCGGTCAACTACACCGACCGCGACTCACGATGTGCTGATTCCGCACTTCCTCACATCCAATTCGCCACTACCAGTCATGGCTCTGAACGAAATTTTTCTAAAGATACAATGATACCACATCTTACAAGAATAATTTTGATCTAGATCTGCCAATATTCGAAGGCTATAATATTGACCGACATTTTTTCATACAAAAAATCACAAAAGCAAAATTTATCACTACTTGCGAAGAAAATTTATTAGTAGACTTCATTCTTAGCAATCTTCCTGGACCAACATATCATGCATTCAAGAACTTCCGAATCTCCACAGTAGACGAAATTGTGAAACACATAGTAAAGTGTTTCTTATACACCCCATTTTTCGAGAAATATTGCCAAAAATTACTAGATTGTGGTCCAAAGCTCAGCCATGATCGTGATGCAAACTACGAAAGGCTATTCTCAATCCTTGAAGATGCTTACTACATTCTTACAAGTACTCACTTTTCATCTGACCCAGTATACTACCAACTTTATAAAAATCTTGATGGAATTGCCAAAAGTTTTTACTTAGCAAACTTCCCCCTGATTCACAACTCCAAATTGTCCTTGTCTTAAACTCAAATTCGATCGCCAGGAAGCCATCTTCTCTATACAAAATGCATTTATTAGTTTCGAATTCAACACAATTCTTCATAACCAAAACTGAGCTATCACATTTTTTGAAAACATATGAAAATTTATCCCATTCTCATTACGAGTCAATAACAAAAACCGACGTTTCCGAGCCCAAAGAGCCTCAAGTCAGTGATATTCGACAAGATCCCCAATCAACTCCAATTCTCGTTAACACCACAAACGAAATTTGCACCACTCGACAGCCTGAACTTGTAAACCATGAACAAGTACCAATGTCTTCTGCATACCTTATCGCGACGATAATAGAAGTGAACCAACGGATACCACGTGTGATAACATCTCACTCAACCAGAGTCCCGAGCAGATACATCTGCCAACCGACCCTGACGGTAAGACGCCCATCTCCGTTGAAAACCCAAGCAATATTGAAAATGACATACTCCTCCATGTCTCAACCACACCACAAGACTCTGTGACACCTCTCTCTCACACAGGCGCGAAACGTTCCAACACAGTTACCTCAAGATTCATCAACCGGAAACGATCATTTGATGAAAATCTCAAAAGTTCCTTCAAATCAAAAATACAAAGAGGGTTCCAACCTTATTCGATTTCAAAATGCTCATTGGGAAACACTCTTTCAAAGTACGTGTCACTCAGAACAGGTCACTCTGAACCATTCAGAAGTTCAATCCATGGAAAGGAATCATTTCAAGTACAACTAATACCTCGGACCCCTGCCAAAGGAATTCCGCCACAATCCCTTCCTTTTCTGTGTTCAGAACCCAGTGAATCCAAGCCACCATCGGAATTATGCGAAAGTAGACTCCTTCGATTTCGTAGGGCCCATTGAAAGATCAAGATTCAATCCCTAATGATGGTGTATTAAGTTTTGCAACTTTTAAAGTATGTTTCTGGACTCCATATGCTCGATGGAGATTAATCAATTCAACATGATTCTATTCCGTATTCTTCAAAAGAACTCAAATCTCAAATCTTCAAACTAATGATCAAATAGACGACGAAATAAATTTCGCATTCCCAAGGATGGAATATTATTGGTGTTAGAACTCCACACGACGAGTTCCGGAGGAAATCCGACAAGCACACTCTAGCGACCACGTATCGCACATGTGTAACATCCCATCATGGGAGATTACATATGTAACATCCTGTTAGATATGTAACACCCGACTCCAGCTGTAACACCTTTATATCCCTGTAACTCTCGGTTGCCCTGTAACACTCTGTTACTCTTGTAACATCACACACGATTCATTGCAAATCTCAATGGCGTTTGGATTCCGTATATAAATTGATACATGGATCGAACGTTCCTCACATTTCATTTTTGAGTCATTCGAAATCTCGAGTAATAGAAAGAAATTTGCTCAGAACTCGGATCCAACTCCTGCATCATTAGAATTCCGAACCCTTCGTGAGGAAGAATTCACCCATAACTCTCAACCTTTTCACGTGCAATCCCGGAGACGTCAAGACCAATCTCCAAATTATATAGGACCACGCTGGTCTATTTTCAAGAAATTCATCCAAACAACAAGAACTCATCCTTCTGTGGCGCGTTAATATTCATAACTTCCAAATTTTTGCATGGTTTCGCAAATACCTTTGGATAACTCAAAAACACGACTTGAGTTTTGTAATTCATGGAACACTCTGTTACCGCTGGAATAGTTTGTTACCCCTGCAAGGGCGTGTTACCCCTTATCACGCTCCTCATGAACAATCTTCCATAAAATCCATATCAGTCTCAAAAAGGTATGAAATCACACGTTTGAGTTTTGTGACTCATGTAACACTGTGTTACTCCCGTAACTTCTTGTTACCCCTGTAACACTTGTTATTGCTGTAACTCGCTGTTACCCATGTTACACTTCATGATTCCGGTAACTTATATAACATCCTGTTACCTGTGTAACACTCTGTTGACCTGTTGTACACTCACACACGATTCATCTCAAACCTAGCATGATTTGTCACTTCCAATGTTTGTCAACAAAACTTTTTTTTCCGACTGTCAAACTGAAAATTGCAATTTTTCCAAAGCGTACATTAAGTATTCTGCAGTAACTCACATTTACCCATTGATATCGTGGCCGCGGTATCACGTAGCATTAACGCTCCATACTCTTTCTCTATAATTGAGAATTTTCCGTCTCATAATGATCGACCGGGCAATACTGACAATCACTGAATAAACAAACCAATTACACTTAATTCCGCCCCGACATACCAGACCACGACAAACTGACTATTAAGGAACTTGGGAGAGTCAAGTTCCTGATGCAGCGTCAGCACAATTCAGTTGCACCTCAAAATCTTCTCAAATTCACATGCATAGACCTAACGGCACCTTATTCCAACAAAATAATTTCAAATTACCAAAAGCGATATATTCAGGAACGATTGAGCTTTTTGAAGAGAATAATTTTTAGAATCAGAAAAATGTGCGATGGTTTATTGCTTACCCGAAAAGAGAAGACTAGATATAAGTTAGAACATAAGGCAAGCTGTAAACTCATATCTATTTTCATTACTCAAAATTCCCAAAATTATGGAATTCGCGATAGGGAATTCTTAAATTATTCCCTATAGTAGCAAGAACTTGTTCGATCACTTGTATATCATGATATTGGTGAAAATTCTCATTAACAATAGTTGTATATACCTTTGAGATAATGATAAATGATTATTCACCAAAATTATTATATGAGTTTTCTCACGACTATAAGATATACAATATTCCTCAAAGAACATCATTTTCGGGGAAATAATTGTGAATGGTGATAGCACGTATCCAAATTTTATAAGACTAAATCTTGCTGTTACCTACTAAATTTTATTTAGTGGAAAATTTTTTTATCACATCGCACTAACTTAAGTAAATTGCATAAAGTTGCTGACATTGAAATTCTCGAGTATGAACACCTTTGCAATATTCTAGCAACATTGCGATTTTAACCTCTGAGATACACAAATTGAAAAATCGTTTTATGTGGCATGGAATCACGCTTGCGAAATTGCAGTCTCGATTTCTTGCAGCAAAACTCAAAATTGGTCTAAATATGATTATACATCATGTCTCAAAAGATATACACACACACACACATATATATATATATATATATATATATGTAAGTGAAATGAAAAAAAAGGTCCACGATTCTGAAGATATACTATTGATGATGTGTATATACCCATTCGTATTATAGGCAAATATATATTAGGGTGTCCCTTATTTATCAAAATTTTTTAATATTTACGGGCGCCCCCAGATAGTTTTCAAACCACAAAAAATGAGAATCCCACTCCTACGATTCCCCAAAATAAATTTTAAACCGTGCCGACACGAGCCGACATTTTTAAAGGGAGGGTATCAAAATCAGCTATTAATCCTCCTAGTCTCGGTATGTTCAAAGGCCACGCTAAAACACCTTAGAGTTTTCAAAGTACTTCAAGACACAATTTTCGATGTAAAATTTGCTGCTGAATCCCAATTTGAAGTAATGGCGATGATTTGTTGCGACCTAGATGCCGAAAAATGAAAATTTTCGACAACAAAACCTCTTTTTTAGTCATTTTTTCTTCATTTTCTCTCTTCCCAGCAGCTCAATGAGCCACACAGAATCTCCAAAATACTTATATCTATGTAAAATTTCATGGTAAACCGATTGTCGACCTTGGTTTTGCGTTAAAAAATTCTCCAAGTGGTGAATTTTGGAATTTTTTGATTCTATTCTCGAATTTATTCATACTGTCTCTGTAACAAAGCTTTGTTGTGATAGGTTTGGAATCTCAAAGGATTTGAAAACATCATTCTCGATGTAAAGTTTGCTGCTGAATCCGAATTTGGAGTGATAGCGATGATTTGTTGCGATCTAGATGCCACATAATGAACATTTCTGACGACAAAACTTCTGTTCCAGTCGTTTTTCCCCCATTTCTCATTTCCCCAGCAGCTTAGTTAGTCCCAAAAAATCTTCCAAATATTTGTATCTATCTGAAATTTCACGGGAAACTGATCTCCGACCTCCGTTTTGCTGTAGAAAACTATCCAAGTTCTGATTTTCGAAAATTTTCCGATTCCATGCTTGACTTTTTTCATCAATTCTTGTTCCATCTTTTGATACCATTGGTCCATTGCGCTTGGAGAATCACCTAGTAGCAAACCTACTGGAAATTTGATTTGGTTCCAAGAATATTTTGTTATTCTACAATTTCACTCTGAAATTTCTTCTCCTGAAAACACCAAGTTATCTCAAAAATTGATTCGAAATGTCATTCAAAGTTAAATCGTCTAAAACTTGCCCATTAATAATCCCTTGGAAGTTGAGGAGAAAAAAGTCCGACTGAAAAATCTGCAAAAAACCACCTAGATAAAGTCCTAACTTTGCATCCTAATTGAATTGTCTGCTTCTTGCGTCCCAACCTCTGATGAATAAGTGATTAAGTCGTTTCACCTATCTTTGGCGATATTTTTGCGTGGGACCTGATGAATGAAACGAGAATGATCTCCTATAATTGCTCGCGATCAGATCTTAGTAGCTCAACCTATTCAACTCATCAAAAATCATCTTTGTCAGTTTGAGCAATAAGGAACCACTTTTTGTGGCGTCTGTCGCTGCACAGCCCGCATGTGGCACGTAGAAAGCATTCAATGCATACCCTTACGCACTGACGAACACGGTCAGAGATTAGAGGACTGTAATCTCTGACACGGCAAGGGAACATTTTCGTTGTTTAAGATGACAAGAATGGTTCCTGATGGATTGAAGAACTGAGCAATTAAGATCTGAGCTCAACAATTGTGAGAAATCATTTTCGTTCCATTCATCAGATCCTATGCGGAAATACCGTCAGTAAGATGCCACTGCTTTATTATTCATCCATGAAGGATTGAGACGTGAGCAATTCTTGAAGGAGATTTGATTATAGATTTAAGAATTAAGAATTTATACGACTCGACGCGGAAACTGCGTGTTTCCGGGTCTCGCCGTATAAAACAGCATACGCGTTTCGTGCCAAAAACTTTGTTTCTCACGAAAACCTTGTTGGGCGTCGGCTTCGCCGTCATCCAGCAAAGTTTTCGCACAGAACGATTTTTGGCACTCGACGCATAATATACTATAATCTTGGTAGATTTTCCTTGAACTTTTTCTGAGACCTTCCCCCCTCCCCAGTTTCTAACGGATCCATCCGGTCACTTGTTGATGCTTGTTGAGTTCACTTTGATCATCTTATAACAGTAGAGCTGAATAACTCTTGGCTCAATGTAAAGTTAGAAAACAACAATTAAAAAACTCCAGTATCCTCACAGAATCGCTTGTTTGGGCCTTGATTCATATATTCGTGGCATCTGATTCCTCGAGGATTCGAATAATCATGGGAAATACTGTGTATCATGAGTTATCAAGCAGCTGGAGTAACCATTTGTTTCAGTAACTCAGACTGAGCGCCGGTCCATGAGATATGTGGACAAAAGAGATAACTGATAGAAATGGTGTAACCATTCTCATCAGTTATCTACTTTAACCACATATCATTCCGTCACACATAACCTGTGATTGTGAGTAGGGAGGGTATATTGGCTATGGGACATGTGAGTTTCAGCGCCTCCGAGCGACGGAAAACGGCATTCCGCGGGAGGTAACATTCGAAGTTTTTGAACGTGTTCAGTGCGGGCTTTGATCTCCTCATGCAAGTAGCTCAAAAACCGTAGCTCGGATGTGGCAACAGTATGCGGAGCGATTGTAGGGTTCTCCAAAACGAAGAGTTTGAGCGCTTGTGGGTCTGAATCCGAGCAGAATTGAGTGAACTAGAGCGAGTTGAAAATTTTGCCTAATGCTTTTTGCATGCATGGGCTATGCGGTCACCGCTCAAGCTACTGATTCTGCCCCAACTCGCTCCGATATTTTTCTCGCTTCGGGCTCTGTGAATCCCTCAATAATGGTCTGATTGACATGTGTGATAGCTCAAAATTTACGCAATTAAAAATCTAACAACTTTCTCGCTCACTCTTACGGGGTTTGAGTGATGGTTTCCTCGAAAGTGAATGGAAACCCCTGCCACGCGCCGCTCTGTTGCTTATCTATTTCTGACCTTTATTTTTGAGGAAACCGTCACTCAAACCCCGTAAGAGTAAGCGAGAAAGTTGTTAGATTTTCAATTGCGAAAATTTTGAACTATCACACATGTCAATCAGACCATGATTGAGGGATTCACAGAGCCCGAAGCGAGAAAAATATTGGAGCGAGTCGGGGCAGAATCATTAGCTTGAGCGGTGACCGCATAGCCCATGCAAAAAGCATTAGGCAAAATTTTCAACTCGCTCTAGTTCACTCAATTCTGCTCGGATTCAGACCCACAAGCGCTCAAACTCTTCGTTTTCGAAAACCCTACAATCGCCTCGCATACTGTTGCCACATCCGAGCTACGATTTTTGAGCTACTTGCATGAGAAGACCAAAGCCCGCACTAAACACGTTCAAAAACTTCGAATGTTACCTCCCGCGGAATGCCGTTTTCCGCCGCTCGGAGGCGCTGAAACTCACATGTCCCATAGCCAATAAGGAGGAGAGTAAACTCGGCCTCGGAGTAGGCCCAAAACGAGTTGCCAGCAAAAGTGACTTGGCCGCCAGGGGCGCTGACTGCGCTATCTCGGCAGCCTCACTGACACGCGATTTCGGTTCATGCGGTCAGTTTCTGTGAGTGTGAGCACGCTTACACTCACACCATGCTAGCGAAGTAGCGCTCTAGCTGCCGAGATGGCATAGCCAGTGCCGCAGCGGCCGTTTTTGAACTACGGTTTCTGGCGAACGACTCTGAGGCCCCCCGCCAATGTTAGCGAGAGCGGAGTTTACTCGCCTGCTTCTATACCCTCCCTAATTGTGAGGTAGATTATTAGTCGCATCCAGCTTTCAATGCCATTACTGCCATTCGATGCCATTCTGGGGGTATCCCATCAGTCAATTCTATCGTGTGACTTCTGTGCAATATAGAGTCACTTATGAATTATGCAGGATCTTTGATTTTCATCTATACTGCAGCTACTGAATGGGACCGTGCAAGATAACCTCGCGGATGACTGATTTGTGATTGTCATTCAGAACGAAGAGTTCAAAAATAAACTTTAGGTCTACTAATCGGAATTCAGAACACCAGTGGTTCTATTAATCGTCAAGTATCAAGTGTTTTCTCAGCCCTAAGCAGCTCAACACTGCTGCGACAGGTATTTGCATGTGAGATGTGTAACTTACTTTTCAACACTTTCAAGATACATCTGAAATTTGAGCATAACATCATGGATTCAATGGACATCATCATGCAGGAAACAATCACAATTTCCTTCAATCAATCAAACTTGGACAACTCACATCCTAGTATTCTTGTTTTGAAATATCACCATTTCTACCAATGATAGTTATGATTCATGAAGAAAAATAGTTTGTTGGATCCACAGTTTTCTGTTTGTTGCATTTGTGTTTGACGTATAAACAACCTTGTAATTAGTTGTAAATAAGTTGTAGACACCAACAAGACAACCGACTCACTGGTGCTTTGTTCATTCTATAGCCAAATGTAGAACACCCTTACATTCCAACAATATAGCTTTATATAATTTTCCAGGCTCAAAGGAATACAGCTAGTGGTTGATGGAATACATGCAACATTCAATCCTTTGGAAAGACTCTAGTAAGCTTTACCCGGGTGTGAACTCGGATACTATTTGATGAAATATTTATCAGGGATAGGGTTAATTTTGAGTCACTCGTCTATTAATACAATTTTACTGGAGGTGGTTTGAGTGTCTGATAGCAATTTCCCAATTATGACTCACAAAGAATGCTGAATGAGTATCTAGAAAACGGATAATGGTGAAATATACAGGTCTTATTCATCAAAGTTTCCCATCACATGAAGTCATCTTCTCAAGTTTTGGAATGAACATAGAGTCCATATTATAGAAGATTGAAAGTGTGCATTTCTGCTTTTTTATGTGGACCTATTGATGATGAATATTTGATATCAGTATTCTATTCCAAATCTGCACTTGTGTTCTAAGAGATATCTATCCAAAAGACTCATTTTGTCGACTATTAGATTATTATCTTGCACTTGAAGACTGTTTGGAGCTATATATTCTATTTATACAAAATACTGATTAGTCAGAGGGGTCATTTACTGCTGGAATTTATGGGATCAAATGGAAAATTGTTGTATTTAGTCAGTATTCATGACTCAAATTTGAAAATTTTCACACAAATTTCAAAGTTATGGGAAAAATTGCATGGCAAGTTTGAACTCCTGCTGGAATATTTGAGCCTGGTAACTGAAGCAAGTTGGTCTAGCTATTCTGTTCTAATTCTCAACTTGTATCATAATGTGATGTCTGCCCAAAATACTCGTTCCATCGACTATTAGATTGTTATCTTGTACTTGGTCAATGTTTGGAGCTATATGATCTATTCATCAAGATTACTAATCAATCAGAGAGGACATTTCATGATCAGGGTCATGGAATCAGATACAAATTGAGATTCTTCTCAAGAATCTGATTCCCATTCTTTATGAATCGGCTTTGGACACTTGTTGACATGAGTCAATATTATGGAGGATTTGCATATCAAATTTGCATCCTGACAGTAGTGCCTGCATCTCAGAGTGATGGGTAGTCGATTTAGCTATTATTCTCCAAATTTGAACTTGTATTATTCTGAGAAGTCTATCCAAAATATCCATTCCGCTGATTCTTAGGTTATTATTTTGTGCTTGGAGAATTTCTGGAGGTATATGCTCTTTTTGTCAAGATTCCTGATCAATCAAAGAGGCTATTTCTATTTCAAAATTTGAGTTCAGACGAGGACTTCAATACATACGACTGACAATGTGGGTGTTTGTTCCTAACATCTATATTGCAAGGGATTTGAAGCTCACGCTTTTGATTTAGAAGTGATATTTTAGGAAATTTGAGCCTACTTCTCGGAAACGTAATTAATACTGATGACAGTTTCTCTTTAGGGATAAGATTACTTATTTTTTTCCATGGTAGAGGTGGTACGACAAGACCTAAGAGGTTGAAATCGTTTAGAAATTTTACCCTGCTCAGCTGACCGTAACGTTTGAGGCATAAAAATGGCATAACATCTCTATCATATCATCATTTCGTTTCGAAAACACTTAATTTTGTGCGTCCTTTGAACCCGTAGTGTAATCGCAACTAACAAGTCGTGAAAGTATTCTTGATGTTTATAACGACCAAACCCCTCATTTGTAAGAATTCGATTTTACAAATTCTTGTATTTGAATCCAACAAACACACATTTTACATACACGTGTTTGTTACGTTTGGAACGGGTCCGTAGATCCAACAAACTATCTTTCTCCGGGGTTGAGATGGCTACAAACTCTTTTAATACCCTCAATCAATCTATTCACATAAATTGAGGTTCGATCCACCTGTTAACCGACTCTTCTGTCAAACCTACACAGACAATGCTAAGAATAGTTATTTCAGTCGGAGATTCATTAATCTCTTCGGATTTCCTCAGATACAGCTTGAAACTCCAAATGATCTGCTTTAGAGTCATGAGTCTGGGATGCGATGCTTCAGTAACTCGATAGAGCATAATATGAGTTCATCTTATCTGGAAGAGGAAATATACTTGATTGGACGTGCGTCTCCTCAAATAACTGGAGGTCAGTTGCCGACCAACCTCCAAGCTTTACAAGTGTTATTTTTTAACACCCGCGTTTGCCGTCTCAAACTAGAACAGAGTTTTCAACTAGTTATCAAAGAAATATCAATTTTTTGGGAGAAGGCTGGCATCCCTATTCAAGATGTGCGGAGATGTATTAAAAAATTGGATAGTTTGTACGACGAATATAGAAAAGTCCAAAAAAGTTGCAAATCTCAGTATGGTGAGAAGAGTGAGGCGAAATTCCAAGAGAGACTGACACAGTTATTCGACATTTCCCATGGCAATGCCATGAAAATGATCGATGAGTCAAGAAAAGCATTCTTGACTGATCAGCGATCCAAGAGATTGATAGAATGTATAAGAGACATTCATCAAGAGACAAATGCAGATTCAAATATCCATTGTGAGATCGAGGACCAAGAACTTATTCTTGAAGATCCAACAATGGATGTCGAAGATCCAGAACCAAGTAATGTTGATCCAGAACCAGTAATGGCAAGTAAACAAATATGGACACAAAAATTTATAGAATATTGGTCATCTTCATCAGGCGTATGGTGATTTTCCCTCTTAGAGCAGTTATCTGTGGCGGAGACAGCTGCGAAGGGAACACAAACATGTGATCTACTAACATCCACTGTAACAGATGAGAACAACATTAGAGTACTTCGAAGTTCCATGCTTGTATTTGACCCAGCAGATCAATTAGTTGGTGAGGCAACTTTCTGTATCGTTTCAGTCTTTTCGACTGTTTTCTTAGCTAATTACATTGCCGTATAATTTGATATTTAGTGGTAGGATTCTCTTGACTTCCATACAAACATTCCTAGAGTTTCTCTTTATGAGAATGTAAGAATGTGAGCGGATTTTATCAGATGGAATCTGATTCATGAGAATGAATTACATTTTGCACAGACCATCAAAATTAGATTATTCGATGAATCTACTAATATTAACACTAGACTGTTCATTCGGAAGCTGTTTTCACTGATAGAGCTTCCGCGGGAAGATATACTTTGACAAGCTTGGTTATCTGAACTTATTTCCCTTTCTACTTAGCTCTTGAAATCTTTTTCTCAAGGATCAAAAAATCTCAACTAATGACGAGTTAGTTCGTTTCTGTTATCATACTATACGATCCGTTGAAATGTTCTGATGACAGCGCACTCAATGATCAACTCCACTTTCTGCTATACATGAATGGATAATGCTGGAGTTCTGGCCCAGCAGAGATTTCAAGTGCCTAACCTGCTGTTCTTCATAATTTTTCTCTTCCAGAAAACTTTAGTCAATTATCAAGTGAAGGAAACCCACCTCAACTATTATCAAGTGGGGAGAATACACCAACGATACTATCTAATTGGGATGGATCAAGCCAAAACACTACTTCGAGTGGTGGATCTGTCTTTTGTGAAGCTGGTCAAAACTATGATAAGAGGAATATTCGTGGTACTAGGAATATCATGACGGAAGAATTAGGTTTAGTACTAGATTACTGGGGAATTTCTTACAGGGCGTCGCTACATTTGATAGCGGCAACGGCGAAGTCTTTGAATGTCAATATAAACGACGCAATTCTCAACAAAAACTCTTTTCACCAAATGCGAAATCTAATTAGAGAAAAGAAAGCTGGGAGGATTAGAGAAATATTTGGCCAATCAGATGTCAAATTTTTGTTTGTTCTTTGGGATGGGAAAACTATTCCGGATCATCTTGAGTGTAAACAATATGATCGAGTACCAATAACAGTGCTTAACCATGAAGTGGAACAATTGTTGGGCATTCCTGGTTTGGAAAATGGTAAAGGCGTCACACAAGCACATGCAATCTATGATCTTTTGTTTGAATGGGGGCTAACTAGTCGCATAGCCGGATTGTGTTGCGATACAACAGCATCGAATTTGGGTGTTAAGTCAGGAGCTGCCGTTATTCTCGAGCGTCTTTTGGATACAGATCTCCTGTACTTTCCTTGTCGACACCACGTATTCGAAATCATATTAGCAAGAGTGTTTGATTTAAAATTCCCAGTCTCCACAGGTCCAGATATTACGTTGTTTAAAAAGTTTCAGAGTTCATGGGGAGAAATTGATCAACGAAAATTCGAACCAGTTTCAGACGATAGACCCATCCATCCGCAACTGCTCTTAGAAAGGGAGGACATTGTTGAATTCATAAAACAATATCTCAATGAGAGTCTACCTCGTGATGATTACAAAGAACTCTTGAAACTATGTTTGATCTTCCTTGGTGTTACACCCGCTGACAGAGCTAAATTTTACAGACCCGGGGCACTCCACCGAGCTAGATGGATGGCCCGAGCTATCTATTGCTTAAAAATCTACCTTTTCCGAAAAATTTTTCCTCTTACAGCTGATGAAGAGCAAAAGCTTTTTGAATTATGCCAATTGATTGTATTTATTTACATCAGGGTTTGGTTTTCTGCTCCTCTGGCTCCCGAGGCCCCCAAAAATGACTTGAATCTCATAAAAAAACTTTTCCTCTATCAAAGTGTTGATCGGGACATGGCTATAGCGGCTCTGGGGAAGATTCAAAATCATTTGTGGTACTTGAGTTCCAAGGCATGTGCCTTGGCTTTTTTCGACCAAACTCTCACAGTGCAGACCAAAAAATTGATGGTGGAAGCTCTAAGTTTTGATTCTGGTTCAAACACGACTGCTCCTCCAAAACGGGTCTACCTGAGAGGTCAGTCAGATTTTGAGAACTTGGCTTCGAAAGGCATCGAATACTTCATCAACTCTGATTCAATGAAATTCTTTGACCGCTTACATTTGGACAAATCTTTCTTGGAGACAGATTGTGAGTCGTGGTTTTCTAATGAGAAATATTTAGAGAATTTACATGTTGTCAGAAACTTGAAAGTAGTTAATGATACCTCTGAAAGAGCTGTGGGCCTAGCTCAGAGATGTATGAATGTATTGACAACGAAAGAAGATCAAAAACAATATCTTGCGCAAGTTGTTAGAGAATATAGAAAAGAATTTCCTGATGACTGTAAACAAACGTTACTCAGAAAGGTTAAAACCTGATTGTGAACCATTCCATATCCTGATGTATGAGTTGTTGGAAAAATTCGCATCGGTTTGGTGAAAAATTATATCATCTTTGTTGATCTATAATAAATTGCGATGTCATGTTCATAATGAGCATCTCACTTTTCAAATGCACCAATCCATTGACCTTCTAATCCACTACCTGACGTTCATGAATATCTAACTTCACGCAAATCAAATACGTGGGGTATTGAAGAAAACCGATTTCGCGGAGGAATGAGTTCTTCTTGCTGTTTCCCTACTTTGAATTCAGCCGAAAGCTAGTTAGCTCCGTTGAGATAAACGAAATGAACCCCTACAAGAGACAAAATCACAAGAGTTATCGATGGGCAGTTCTTTGGAGAATTGAACTTTACACGTGACGTTTCGGGTAATGATTTGAGATGAATTTGTGTTTTTGGGAGAAGAAATTCCAGAGTCAAAGTGTAAAACAACGAATATACTTGGAGCTGAATCGAATTTTCAGCAACCCTGCTCCTATATAATTGAGAACAAAAATTGATGGAAGAAATCAATTACAAAATGGAAAAGTTTCTAAATTTGGGATTCGGAAAACTTCGTACCACAAAACTGGGATCGACAATCGGTTTTCCGTGAAATTTTACATACGCGTGACTAATTTGGAGACTCTCTGTGGCTAATTGAGCTGCTGGGAAGAGAGAAGATAGAGAAAGAATGACTGAAGAAGAGGTTTTGTTGTCAAAAATTGTCGAAAAAATCATTTTTCGGCATCTTGATCGTAACAAATCATCTATATCACTCCCAATTCGGATTTAGCAGCAAATTGTACATCGAGAATGATTCTTTCAAATCCTTTGAGACTCCAAACCTATCACAATAAAGCTTTGTTACAGGGCCAGTATGAATGAATTCGAGGATAGAATCAAAAAATTCCAAAATTCACCACTTGGAGAATTTTTTAACGCAAAACCAAGGTCGACAATCGGTTCCCCATAAAATTTTACATAGATATAAGTATCTTGGAGATTCTGTGTGGCTCATTGAGCTGCTGGGAAGAGAGAAAATGAAGAAAAAATGACTGAAAAAGAGGTTTTGTTGTCGAAAATTTTCATTTTTCGGCATCTAGGTCACAACAAATCATCGCCATCACTTCAAATTCGGATTCAGCAGCAAATTTTACATCGAAAATGATGTCTTGAAGTACTTTGAAAACTCTAAGGTGTTTTAGCGTGGCCTTTGAACATGCCGAGACTAGGAGGATTAATAGCTGATTTTGATACCCTCCCTTAAAAAATGTCGCCTCGTGTCGGCACGGTTAAAAATTTTTTTGGGGAATTGTAGGAGTGGGATTCTCATTTTTTTATGGTTTGAAAACTTTCTGGGGGGCGCCCGTAAAGATTAAAAATTTTTGAGAAATAAGGGACACCCTAATATATATAACATATACCAATATATGTAATATTCTATTCAGTCTTAATAATCCGAAATGTTCGATTGTCATGGCTTCATCATGTTTCGACTGAAAAACTAGCTAGTTGTGGTTGACTTTTTTTCACCACAAGGTATGACAAGTCATAGATACTTCAGAATACCCTTGGATCTAGAAAGTATTGAGAGTATTTTTTTGAAATCTGATGCCGATGAGAAGAAATTGAGGGAAGCAGGTGTTTTCATCTCGGGTGAAGCATCAATGATTTCCAAAGAAGCGTTGGAGGTGGTGGATAGAACACTCCGTGGCGCTTTTTACAATGACTCACCCTTTGGTCGAATATTGGTGATTTCAGGCGGGGATTTCAGACAAATCCTGCCAGTTTTGACCAATGGGAATAGACATTCTATAATCCAGGAAACTATCACATCGTCAGCCTTATGGTAATTGTTTAAAGTAATGAAGCTGACTAAAAATTTGAGATCTAACGACCTGATTTCTCCAACATCCTTCTGGTAGAATTGATGAAGTGAAAGTGAGACCTGAGCGGAAAAGTAATGATGTACGTAGAACCCATATGCAAAGACATCAATGAAGATATTGCTACGAATAGAGTTGTTCTGTCATCTCATGAAGAAAATATCATAAAATTGAATAAGAAAATCTTGGAAATGTTCGATGGTCCGACTTCATCTTACTAAGCGTTGATCATGCGACTCACAAAGGTGTAGATCAAACCGAGGAGCACACTCGTCTGAAATATCCAACCGAGTTCCTGAATAGAATTAGAGACGGTTTAACTCCACATGGACTTGATTTGAACGTAAATGCTATTGTGATGTTGATTTGGAATCTGATGACTCGGAATCTGAGAGTGGCGAAGGCTTTATGTAATGGGGTTCGATTAAAGATGAGGTAATTGTACAAGCATGATATTGAAGCGGAAGTGATAAGTGGGGAGAATATGGGGACAATAGTTTTCGTACCCACGCTCACACTAACCAAGGGTGAGTCTTTCCTGCCGTTTGTAGTTCACAGGAAACAGCTCCCTGTGGTCTCGATATTGGCAATGACAATTAATAAGTCTCCACGTGAAAGTTTAGATAAGGTTGATATTTATATGAAACGGCCGATTCTCTCCAATGGACAGCTTTACGTTGCTCTTTCTCGGTAAAGAGATGAGAAGAATTCGTTTATTGAAAATAGATTCGATGGTTCAGATGAGATCGGAAAAGGTTATTTGGGACGGGATATCTGATGTTTGATATTTTTGTCATATATGATTGGAAATTCAAGTATATTGTTCTCAAATTCCGTTAAGATGGAGTGAAATCTGGAGTTGGGGAAAACGATACAAGTATATGAACTGAGGGAGCAGGTAATCTTGTGGTGTTTGAACGAACAGTTCGAGAGAAAAGGTTGGAGAAGAATACGGCAAGTGCTCAAAATAATCAGATCGATCTACAGGAATTGAGTGTTTGGATGAAATAATAGCATTGCATGAAACAGAGAGTATTTATTTTGAGAGTTCACAGCGAATGTAAAAAATTCCTGGACTCAATTATTCGAAGAATAGAGTCGAAATTGGAGATGAAACAACGTTAGTAATTCAGTTAATTGATATGTATATCTATGATTAGAGATGTTAATGACATTGATATTACAGAACTATAGTTGCGTATGTTGACAAAGTATTTCGCGAATCTGAGTTCCAGAAAAAGGGCGATGGGAGTGAATTAGTGAGGTACGTACAGAATGGTTAACTTTGAACGAAATCGAGAATAATGATAGCAAATTAATCATCATATCAAATTGAGTATACGTGTATAAGTGATGATGTATGGAGAACCATTTTTAAAGACATGACTGGGAATATTTCTACGAATAGAGTTGTTCTGTCATCTCATAACGAGAATATCATCGAATTGAACGAGAGAATCGCGAATATGACGTTGGAATATACAACAAAATGAAATTTAAAGATATACCTTCGAAAAAAGGAACAATAAGTGAGTTGAATTGGTGATGTTTCGACTATATGACACAATTTTCACACAAATCTTGTCGATTCTTCAGAGATAGAGGTTTATCTGAAGGATCAATGTGTTCAAAGGAATGAAAAGAATAAAAACGGAATTCTGGGTGTACACAAATATACGTCACAAACTTGATGTTATTGTTGTGAAAGATGGAAACGGTCAAATTGAATCGTACGATCGTGGAGTGGAGTTAGAAGTTTGCGGTGACTTACAAGAGAAGAGTTAATTTTCTGATCAATCAGATAAGAGTGATAAGAATCGTTTCGAAATTGATTTCATTGAGTGGTCTTTACAGGTTCAACGTACATGTGACAGTGGAGGATGTAGATGAATTGAAATTGTTAGGTGGTGAAAAGATGGAAATTGAGAACTCGATTCTGGAAAATGAAGTTCATGTTGTGGAAGAGTGTTCCGTCAAACAAAGATTTTGGTTATTGATTTTTGATTCTCGGATATACTGTAAAATTTTTCGAATTCACATTTTTTTGGAAGAAATATACATCTTCTTCGTAACCCAAGCTCACTTTAAATGTTGTAATAATTGAATAATGAGACGGAAAATAATGATGATGAGAACGAGATCATTTCTAGAAGGCTGCAGAGGGAAATTGAGAAGACTAAGGGACCTGCAGGGGCTCAGAAAAATTGACGGGCCCTCAGGGGGCCTCGGAGGCCCTCGGAGGCCCTCAGGGGCCCTCACAGGTCCTCAGGGGATCTCAGGGGAATCTCTCAGCCCCTAAGGTAAATATGGAACGTAATTTAGGATATTTGGTCAGAGGCACTCGGGGCCCTCAAGGGACCTCGAAGGACCTCAGGGGCCCTCAGGGGCCCTCCTGGGCATTCAAGGCAGTCAAGGGAATTCGGGGGAGTTCAAGGGAATCCAGAGGAATTCAGGGGAATTCAGAGGAATCTCATTCTCACTACTATATATTAGGGGGAGATATATAGATACATCCAGTCGGAAGCCTCAACGCAATAACAGAGAATGGGTAGGTGCAACTGGGCAGTCCGCCCGTAAGCTGTTCACACGGACTCAAATAATTTATTTGTTACCCCGAGCCCTCCGCTCGGGTCATAACATTGGTCTTCGGATTCAGGGTGCGTTGTGACGAGAGGAATGCAAATTAATAATTTCAACGAACACTAATATATTGAGCATCAACTTGATACATGCTCGAGGTGGTGGAGAGTGTGTTCGCGATCCACAAGAAGACTGACTGAACCGGAGCGGAGCGGGAGGCCTATAGCCGAGCGGCTGAATGTCTATAGATATACTGCAGTCGGTCCTACTGCCGGTTGAGCGTATCTACTGTCGGTTGAGCGTCTAATGCCACTTGACGGCTGAGCTAATGTGTGCGTGAATGTATGTGTGCTGTCACGGACATTATTTGATCGGTGCTACATAAACATCCTCCCACCTCGAGAGAAGAATATATTTCATCGAAATAAACAAATGGTTTCATAAAAGTGTGGAAAAAATAAGGGCTCACTAGTTGTGAAAAATATATAGTCATTATCCAATTTCACCTAGAGAAAATAATCACTGATTTCAAAAATAGAAAATCAAAAATCGATCATCATAGTAAATATTCAATTCATCGTTGACTTAGTGCACTTCACTTTTGAATCACTCGGAAGCACATTCCACTCATCTTCTTCTGTCGGCTGCAATAGACTTGACGATTGAGTGTAACTGAGTTCTTGATGTAATGTAGAGCTTGATGAGAACAACATACCACCATCCAGCTAGGGGCAATCTTGATCATACAGCTGTTGCTGGGGCTCACTGTTCCAAAGTTGTGGGACTATTTGGGTAATAATTTCCCAGTGACAAAGAGTTAACATCTTGTCATCAGTACTCATGTTTTTGAAGAGCATGAGAGATGATTCGCCTGATATACTGACATGAGCTGGTATTAGGGCCTTTAAATCAGAGAGACCATCACTAAGGGGTACGAGAGACTCGGAGTTAATACATGTCTCTGCTTGGTCGAGGACTGTCGTAAATTCTTCCAAGGTGAGTATTGTTTCTCCCACTACTCTCTTCAGGCAATTTTTCACTGCCCTAACCCCTGGTCCCCAAAGTCCTTTGATATAAGGGACGGCGTGTAGATAAGGACACAGATCCGTACCCAATCTACTAAGCGACCGGAAGATGAAATTGGGATCAGATGAATCTTCGAAAATACGAAATCCAGCCATTTTTGGCTTCTGAGTAAAATGTACTATACGTGTACCAATGCCTGTGCGATTCGAAGAAATTTTGAAATAGTAAACACATTTATGCCTATTTCTCGACGAGATTTGTTTACTTGAAAAGACTTTGCGCCCGCATGAAGAACCGACGAGAATCTCATCAGCTTCAGCACTAGTGTCATAGACACATTGGCTTATCATAATCAGCCGATTCGAGTTCGATTTGATATTCAGTTCCAATATCGAATGGAACGAAATTTCGAACATGGATGAGTACTGCGCGGGCTGATCTATGATTGCTCGAATCTCATGTGTAGAATCATGCATAGATTCAGCTAGAATCAGACTGGCAGGAATCAAAGACTCATCATGACCAGTATCTTTATTTAGAATAATAATATTCACATAGTTCGACTCCAATAGCAGCATTAATGCTGATTTGCTAGGCGGTTGAAAAAGATAAATAGACTTTGGCACATGTCCAGGTATATCTGAACCGTTTGAGTCACCTTTGTCATGGTTAATGGGATAATACCTGCAACTGCAGATATTGCATAGTCCTTCATTCGAATGCTTTAAAAGAAGATGCTAAAATGACAGACCAGTGAGGCATCTATCGAGTGGATTGATAAGGTTTCCTTCATCGGGCACTGATTTGGCCTCAAGGGTATTGCAAGGTAGCGGAAGATGAAAACCCTCGCCAATTGGGCAAGAATACCGGAGAATAGTTTGGTGAGCACATATATATTGTGTTCCAGGTCTAAGCAAAAGTTACTGAGCATTTTCGAATTCTGACCCAGACTTGAGAATACATTGCTGAGTACTTATATGTCGTGACCCAGACTTGAAACTATCTGGCTGAGCTCTTATCTGGGGAGACTCAGACTTCAGAATAGGTTGCTGAGCACATATGAATCGTAACTCAGACTTGAAAAAGGGTTCCTGAGCTCTTATATGCGGAGACTCATGCTTGAATATAGGTTGCTGAGCACTTTTATATAGATACTGAAGCAGAAGGTTAGCTTGCTGAGCACTCATGAAGTGTGACTCAGATGTTATATCTGAGTCACAAAATCACTGTATATTTTGACTCAGACTCGAAAATAGATAGCTGAGCTCTTTTATTTTGAGACTCAAGCTGAAGACTAGCTTCTGAGCATTTGTATATTGTGACTCAGAATTGAAACAAGCTGGCTGAGCTCTTATATGCGGAGACTCAGGCTTGAAAAAAGGTTGCTGAGCACTTGTAAAATGCGACTCAGACGTGAAAACAGGTTGCTGAGCTCTTATATGCGGAGACTCAGACTTGAGAATGGATTGCTGATCTCGTATATGCAGAGGATCAGGCTTGAAAATAGATTACTGAGCACATATATGTTGGGACTCAGACTTGAAACTCTTTGGAATTTCCTCGCGTTTAAGGAACGAACGGAGAGTTTCATTGAGTTGAGTATCGGTATCATTAAGACACAAATTTATTGTTGGTCGCGACGATTTTTGAGGCATCGAAGAACCAGAAACTATTTAGCCGAAATGCGATTTCATAGCTATAGGAGTATCGCCCTTTCAGCTCTTGCGTAAACCTTGTATGATTTGTGCGTGGATCTGAGCACTAAGTAACATATCAACAACACTAGGTTTATTGAAATTAGGGTCCGCTAAACTCAACTTCCTCAAATGTTTCGTATCCCCATTGAATAAGGAAATGGGTTGATATTTGGTAACCTTGAGAATCACGTAAGCTGACACTATGAATTTTTGAAGGTGAAACCTTCTTTACCGACGGTGGGCGATTCGGCCACGGGGAAAAATTTGACTGGATGCGAACTCCGGCGCGTAACTATTTGCCGCGTAAACGCCGGGTTCTCAATGTAGTATCTTCTTACGGGCGCCACGGTGGAAACGGCGTTACCCGCCGCAGAAACCCCGTGTAAATCCCGCATGAACGCCGATAAATATTCATCCGCAGCTGTCCGCAGCTGAGCGCATGGTCGTGTCTAGTGTGTGTAGTCCGTCTGTTTGGACTTTGAATACAAAGATTGGTTGAAAAATAAACTATCTTGAAGTTTGGCAATTCTGTACAAAAAGGTTGGTTAACGACAAGCTCCATCAGGGTTTGTTTGTCAATCATTGTTTTGATCCAAGTTTTGAAGTGAGTGCTGTTTGTCAAAGTTCCAACTTCTTGTTGCAAGAATAGTGC
Organism: Eretmocerus hayati; assembly: GCA_029851415.1. Taxonomy (NCBI): domain Eukaryota; kingdom Metazoa; phylum Arthropoda; class Insecta; order Hymenoptera; family Aphelinidae; genus Eretmocerus; species Eretmocerus hayati. Next base: position 53,808,370 of record CM056742.1, on the reverse strand, counting down.
ACTTCAATCTCTGAACAGTGTCGCAGTTCACCATTATTCAATTCAGAACTTGGAAGAAAGACTGATTGATAAACAAACTGTGATGGAGCTTGTCGTCATCCAACCTTTTCGTACAGAACTGCCAACCTTTCAAGCTAGTTTATTTCCCAACTAGATATTGTATTTAAAGTCTGAACAGGATGCAGTTTGTGATAGTTTCAACTACTTGTTGAGAAAAGTGTGCAACTCCATCTTAACCTGATGATTCAGTTGGAAGCTGCATGTGCTTTGCTCACATCTCATTACTTTCAGAGTATCAAGTTTTTGGTGTTTTCCATCACTCCGTACATGAACTGAGTGATCGGTCAAAAATTGAGGAGCACCATTCCTCTCAACAAGGAGTTGGAGATATCACAAACTGCATTCAGTTTAGACTTTGAATACAAATATTAGTTGGGAAATTAGCTATCTTGGAGCTTAGCAGTTCTGTACCAGAAAATTGCATCACGACAAGCTATATCACAGTTTGTGTGTCAATCATTGTTTCATTCAAGTTCTGAAGTGAATGCAGTTTGTAAAAGTTATAACCTCTTGTTGCGTAAGAATAGCGCACCTCAAACTCTGAACAGTGTTTCAGTTCACCACCATTGGATTCAGAACTTTATGAAAACAATGAAGACAAACAAACTGGAATGGAGTTTGTTGTTATCCAACCTTTTCATACAGAACTGCCAAGCTCCAAGCTAGTTTATTCCCCAACTAATGTTTGTATTGAAGGTTTGAACTGAATGCAGTCTGTGATATTTTCAACTCCTTGTTGAGAGTATGGTGCTTCTCAATCTTTGACCGGTCATTCAGTTCATCATTGGAGTGATGAGAAACACCAGCTACTTGATACTCTGGAAGGAATGAGATGTGAGCGAAATGGATTCAACTTCCAATTGAATCATCAAGTGAGAGACCGAGTTGCACACTTTACTCAACAAGTGGGTAAAACTATTACGAACTGCATTCAGTTCAGACCTTAAAAACAAAATTTGGGTGGGAAATAAACTAGCTTGGAGCTTGGTAGTTCTGTACGAAAAGGTTGGATAACGACAAGCTCCATCACAAATTGTTTGTCAATCAGTGTTTCTTCCAAGTTCTGAATTGAATAACTGAAACACTGTTGAGAGATTGGGGTGCACTATTCTTGCAACGAGGAGTTGAAACTCTTACAAACAGCATTCACTTGAGTACTTGAATCACAACAATGATTGACAAAAAAAAGTGCGATGGAGCCTGTCGTTATCCAACTTTTTGGTACAAAACTGCCAAGCTTCAAGATAGTTTATTACCTAACCAATGTTTGTATTTAAGGTCTAGACTGAATGCAGTTTGTAAACTAGTTGAGAGAATAGTGCTCCTCAATCTTTGATCAATCACTCTATTCATCTACGGAGTGATGAAAAACACTAGAAACCTGATACTCTAAAACTAATGAGATGAGAGCAAAGCATTTTCAGCTTTCAACTGAATCACACCCGCCCAGCGGTCAGAAGGTTTCACCTTCTTGCGCACGTGGTCGCCACGCACATAATTTTTTAATTGGAAGTGAAGCGAGGTCGTATGGTCACCTCTACTATATTCTTTCATACAGGGCCACTTTTACCGCGAACTGTAGTAGTAGGTAACATAACGGGTTGTTTTCTTTAATCTAAGTAGATTGGCATAAGCCTTCTGGAATGAAAGAAGATTGCGCTGTCCGAGGAACGAAACGAAACATTTCGTTTCGTTTCTCAACAACCCCGGAACGTTTTGTTTCGTTTCGATTCTTTATTGAATAACGAAACAAAACTCACTTCGATTTCGTTTCGGTAGAGAATAACGAAAGTGTGACGGAACTAAAAGAGTTTCGTTTCGTTTCGTGCTACATTTAGGGATCAATGTGAGGATTTCGTTTCGGTTCAATTCGTTTCGTTACTGAAGAAACGAAACATAATGGAAATCCAATAACGTTTTCAGATAACGGAACGATATCATGAAACCTTCGTTTCGTTTCGGTCCTCAATGAGTTCGAGGCGTTTGGATTCGTTTCGTTTCGTTTCTTCTGTAACGAAACGGAACTCGCCTCAATTTCGTTTCGGTAGAGGATAACGAAAGTGTAACGAGACTAAAACAGTTTTGTTTGGTTTCAGGCTTGGTTTCCGAGAAGAAACGAAACAAAAATGAGATCTAATAACAATATTTGATAACGAGACGATATCATGAAACTATCGTTTCGGGAGAGAATGACGAAAATGTAACGGAACCAAAAGAGCTCCGATTGGTTTTATACTCTGTGTTCATCCCACGCCAGAGCGAGAATACTCGTCCTAATCTTCTTTCGGATAACTCCCGAATCATTCCGTTCTGAGTCACGTACGACAGCGCAAATTTGAGCTGTGATGATTTCCCCAAAGATAGTTGAACTAGGATTTCCGGTGATTTGGTGCTACCATGATAGGGAAGCGATTGCAAATCGAAAATCCACGGGATCTATGCATATCGCTGGCCAACGCATCGATGTAGGGATAAAACCATAAACATGCTCGAATCAAGCTGAAATTCCTCAGTTGAGAATTTTACGGGCCGAAAGATGCGGATCCGCCTTCAGAAAATCAATATTCTTCTATCAGTAGCTCGTCGTATCACTGCATGGATGTATTCAAAGTTGCGGAAAACACTGAAATCACGGGGCACCAAAAAATCGACTGTAGGATATACCCTCGAAGGACCGGGTGGATACAATATTTTCGTGATAGGTCTTCTCTATATTCGTCAAGTAACTGAATTACACTGCGTATCAATACTACGAGTCATCATGTAACGTTGGTACTATTACGACTTGTGTGAGGGAGGAGGGCTCATTGAACTCGCGGGACTCAACAATCCAATAACCAACGTTATCAGTTGTGTTTACATTTCCCTCTCTCGCGTCGGTTCCACTGAATTCCTGCTTGATTGTCTCAACTTTGAAATCGCAAAAAAATTTGAAAGGGCATTTTCAATGTATTTTCTGGTGTTTTTTTTGGGTGCAATCGTTCGTTTTTCGATGCAGGGCTATCCGAGAAAGTTATTATCACGAGAGAGGTCAAAAAGTCAGTTCCGTGCCCTGTGGTTTTCCATTATTCCGACCTTTGTAAGAGTGGAGCATCGCGGTGAGGCTCACTCGGCATTCGGGAGGGCAAGCGTATCAAACATAATGCTATCAAGCACCAAATAGCATTGCTATGAGAGCCCAAACACCACTTTTTGTGTGCATGACTAGCACATACATTTTGCAGCGCAATTTTACTAAAAATTCTACTCCCTCACTTCCCCCGATGAAAGTATATTAGCCTCACTCTAGGCCTCCGTGCACCAATTTATTCTGACAGGAAATTGTCAGGCGCAACTTTTCCATGCTTCAGAATTTCAAAAAATTTATTTCCATACTTTGTAGAGCTCTCTCCCGCGAAAATCTGTACCGTCAAATTGGGTAACTTTGGTACAGTGGGTGCAACTTTGGAACACCCCTAAAAAATGACTTTCAGAGCTGCCTTCGGCGAGGTAAACGATTAGATCGCTCTGAAACTTATTCTCCCATCTTGGCACACACATAAACAATGTGCTGAGCCCCCGTAGATCCCGCGTGAATGATTGTAGTAGTTTATTGAAGCTTTTTCCGAAAAGGCTGATTTAGCAGCGATACGCGAGTGGTCCAGTTGTTGTACCTGGCAAGAAGTATTCCGGAACGAACTACGGGTGTATAATGCTACATTTCGACCACATATATGACCATATTGAAGAAACCGTCGTTACATTAGAGTATTTACAGCATTTGGAACTTTAATGAATGAAAAACGTAGAAAAAACCATGAAAAAACGTACCGAAGTTACCCCACTCTAGGTAAGAAGCACGAGGATAGGGTAACTCCAGAACACCTTCCTATGACAGCTTCTTTTCATCTCATCTCGAGTCGAATAATGGTCTATGAGGTTTCAACATGTTTCAAACAGCTTAAAATAAAACTTTTGGACGCATAAAATTAATTCACTCGCATGGTGGTGGGCAGAATTGAGATATTCTGTAAGTGTACCAAAGTTGCCCCATCGGGGTCTAACTTTGGTACACTGACAAAACTGCCAATAGCTCTAGTTCAGACGCATCAAATTGAACTTTGTAGCTCATCAATCGAAAGCTGAGACTGTAAGCTTTAGATTGACTACTGATAGAAGTGAGTTTTGTCAATGTATGTTGGAATGCCGAGCCAAACAAAATGAAAAACACCAAAAACGTACCAAAATTACCCAATTTGACGGTATTTGCTGAATTTTTTGGTCAGTTCCGTGCCTATACTAATGCGACTCTCAAACGCGAGATTACGGAGGTGCTAGTCAGTTAATTTCAAAGTATCTGATGGCTAAATGGAAACCCCAAGATCTCAAGAACGTAGCTCAAACCATTTAGCCGTGAGATCAATTTTAGTGCAAAATCTCAGGTTCCGTGCCGTACCTCAAAATGTCAGGTTCCGTGCCCGCTATCGCGTTATCTTTGTTATGCTTATGGTGCTCATGAGTGAGAATTTCTTAGTTCGTGCGCGATTCAATTTATGCTTTACATGTTCCAAAAAGTCGGGGATCTATCTAAGAACCCTCGAAAGTGAGATATGGGGTTGGCACATTTTCGACCCTCAAATATCAAAGTTCCCACGGAACTACTCATTTACGAGATAAAACGAGGTCGAACGTCTCGAACTCATTGGAAACCGAAACGAAATGAAACAGTCATAATTTCGTTTAGGTATGAGATAACGAAATCATATGTCAATTTTGTTTCACATTCCTTCTCTCATGGAACGAGACTACTCTCTCAAAATTCTCACATGGATCCTTAAACGTAGCACGAAACGAAACGAGGTCTTTCAGTTTCGTTACACTTCCGTTATTCTCTACCGAAACGAAATTCAGACGAGATTCGTTTCGTTACAGAAGAAACGAAACGAAACGGAAGTTTCATGATATCGTTTCGTTATCTGATAACGTTACTGGGTGTCATATATGTTTCGTTTTTTCTGTAATGAAACGAGATGAACCGAAACGAAATTCTTACATAGTTCCGGAACCCAACCCTGAAACGAAACGAAACCAAACTCTTTCAGTTCCGTTACACTTTCGTTATTTTCTACCAAAACGAAATTGAGGCGAGTTCCGTTTCGTTACAGAAGAAACGGAACGAAACGCAACCAAATGCCTCGAACTCATTTAGGACCGAAACGAAACGAAAATTTCATGATATCGTTTCGTTATCTAATAACGTTATTGGATTTCCATTATGTTCCGTTTCTTCTGTAACGAAACGATTTGAACCGAAACGAAATTCTCACATTGATCCTTAAACGTAGCACAAAACGAAACGAAACTCCTTAGGTTTCGTTACACTTTCGTTATTCTCTACCGAAACAAAATTGAGGCGAGTTTCGTTTCGTTACGGAAGAAACGAAACGAAACGAATCCAAATGCCTCAGACTCACAGAAAACCGAAACAAAACGAAAGATTCATAATATCGTTTCGTTATCTAATAACGTTATTAGTCGTCATATTCGTTTCGTTACCAGAAACGAAACGAAACATAATGAAACTTCATCGTTTCGTTTCGTTTCTCGGAACGCCCTGGTGCGCTCTGATCTAAAATTGCCCGTATCTCGTATGACGAACCAAATGTAGATTCAGCTAAGATCCGAGCAGTTGCTATGAAAATCTCCCCATCATTGTCATCTTTATTAACAATGTTATTGACGTGGTTCGATTCCAATTGTAACATAGATGCTGCACTGTTGGACTGTTGGGCGGACGTATTCGATTTGGAAAGTTGATCAGCGGCATCCGGGATAATTGGCTTACCACTTTCGTGAATAGTCGTATGATGCTTGCCATTACAAACAGTACAGCGTCTTTCTTAAGTGCACTCTGGTAAGAGATGGTCCGAAGAGGAACAATTGAGACATCTCTTGAGCGAATTCATGTATTTTCCTTTCAGGCACAGATTTCGCCTTAAAAATATTGCAGAAGGAAAAAAATTTGGACCCTCGCAAATGAGGCAGACGGATCGTTCACTCCAAGGTTTCTTTGAGTCCTTTTGATTCACATGAACCGCTTTAGACTCCTTGGATTTGTTACTCTGACTTTCATTCTGATTCTTTGTATCAGAATTGAGTTTGCGCTTTTGCTCCGACTGTTCCGTGGCTTCTTTCGCACTTTCAAATTGAACATGAGCTAGCCTTTGCGTTTCGAGAAAATCATCAAGCATCTTGTAGCTAGGACACTGCTTAGGATTTTCTGATTGTGCGACATGAGATTCCCAGTCTTTTTGAAGGAAGGAGTAAGACGCATCACTACTAGAAAGACAACAGAAGGATCCCAAGTGTCGACTTGACAATTTCACGATTTTAGAGCTTTTAAAATATTGCTCACGCTGTTGCGAAGACGACTCATTTCTGGAGCTATGTCAGATTCCATCTTATTCATGGACGTTAATTTAGAGACTAATAAGCGATTATTGCTGTAGTACTCTTTCACGCTTTTCCAGGCTGAATCAAAATTTCCGCCAGAGGAAGAGCTTCCCTTAAAGAGCTCTGCGGCTTCTCCTTTAAGTGAGGATCGCAAATAGCTCATCTTATGAACATTTGCAAGGCCATGTCTCTCCACCACCATTTCATCAAAAGAATCATGAAAATTCTTCCAGTTTTGTATGTTACCGGAAAATGTGGGAAATTCAATCGGCGGTGATTTAGCTTGAAACCTAGCAGAAGTTCCTGAATCTTCAATATTCCGTGAACCGATAGGAACTGTTGCGTCGAGATTCAATAAGAAATCTTGAAAGAGACCGAGACGATCATTGTATAATTCCTCGACAGTATCCGCGACGTTATTTTTGAAATAATTGTCTGTCGGGTCGGCATAGTCGTCGCGTGTGAGTGCATCATGCCCTTCTTGGAATTTCCGATAATTGTCTCTCAACGTATCCATCCGCGTTAGACAAGCTCCTTCTGTCATTTTAGCTTCACCAGATTTTTGAAATTGATATACGCGTTAGAAATACGCGATTGCAACTTGAGTTGCTTCTCAATCGAAGTCATTGTGTTTGATGATTTTTATCTCGTCAACTCGAGTGCTTAATGGAGTATCTCGTCGAATGCTCGAAAATGAGTGTTGACATGAAAAATAAGTTAACTCGACAAACTATGTGTCACGAAGAGCACGAAGAGCAATCTCAATGACTACCAAAAATCGTGATCCTTTCTACGTTTCCAGCATTTTGACTGACGGCATAGTTGAAACAACGAGTGAGAAACTGTATAGCATGTGCAGTCAGCTCTTTGTGATCTTTTTTGATTCTGTAAAGTTCATTAGTTACTCCCTCGCCAGTATGATTTTTGTCACTATGTTTGACAACTTCATGTGATGAAACTGCTCTGACTGCAGCTATTGCACCGCTATCATTGTCACCTACTAGAACACCAAGTTGTATATTGCAATCTTTTAAAATCTGACTTTGTGGCAGCGCAGCAGCAGCTTTTGGTTCCATCGCTTTTGCTTCCATATTTTCATCGATTTCATTGAAAAACATTCGAAAGATGACTTTCGAACACAAGTTTTAGCAATACCTCGATTGATGGATGAGATTCCATGTGTATATACAAATTATACCATTATATGATCATATGGACAATATGACACATAGGTAGGTAGACACAGAAACGAATCATGAAGGATTACCTATGGTCTAAAGTACCCTCCGATGAATTCATACTGGTCCAAAATCAAATGGACAATTGATTTGAGCTTACGCGTACACAGGTTACAACAATACAACACTTACAAGAGGGCTAGAACTTTGTCCACATTCTCTATTGTCAATTTCCTCTCCAGATGAGCATATTTGAAGCAGCTTTCATCAGAGATTTCTCTCATTATTTCTCCATTACAACTTCTGCAGCACAAATTCTTGCTGAATGTAAGCAAATGCAATATTCTGCGCCCTTCCAATACTGCAGCATTTGCGGCCTCTGGCTCTGGCTCTGTTTTTTTTTGAGGTTAAGTTTCGCATTGAACACCTGTCTGATATACTTCCCAAGTTTTGAAAGCGGCACTCAGTCATTGTACACTTTTCCCAAAACCCCGTGCCCTTCCAATGAAAAGGCCCTTTGACGATCTCACCCATTCCTTCATTAGAATTATCTGCGACAGAAACTACGGCTCACGCAAATAAACGAAACATGCTTGTAATATAGCGTGGATGCAGCTGATTCACGGCTCTCACTGCTAAGCTTGTCTGCTAGCATATACTGGTACCGCTGCATGGTGCCGGCTCGTGAGATAGAGAAAGAGCAGAGAGAAAGTGAGAAGGAGAGAAATACGTACTACCACATACAATATCCCTGTAGCGCGTTGTTGCCGCGTTTCTCGCGCTCGACGCTAGTAATGGTGGATTTTATTCTCTATCCGAGGGTTACTCTAGAAATGCTCTGCTTACACGGACTATACTAGAGGAACCTCCTTAAGGGGATGTCAGAGTCTTATCAATATTGTACAGTTACCGACATGGTCGAGTTTTCGGATTTCTCGATAAATTTTTGAGATATCAAAAATCTAACAAGTAACGCCGATTCTATGAGCCATACAGAATCGGCGTTACTTAGTAAAATCCCGATATCTCGAAAACTCATCGGGAAATCCGAAAACTCGACAATGTCGGTATCCGGTATCCTCTTAAGACGGCATAAATGTATCCAGATCGTCATGCGATGGCTTGGCCGGACCCTACTCGATTTACTCGAACTGATTATAAATTCTGCAATGAGGCTCAGTCATCACTGACAAGGGGAACATCAACCTTGCGGGTCCTGTATCTTGATGAAATTTTGAGGATCATCTTGTACCTGAAAGGGTTCTGTCCAATGGGCCCTCTATTCTGAGCTGTGGAACCCAGGAGCATGCCCATTTTCAACCATTTAGGCCTATTTTTGACCTAAATACGCCTCCAGCGACTATTCTCCTCCTTCATTCGAGACAACCCTCCTTAGTACTACTCTTCTCTACATCATTCAGGGGTACCTGAAATACATCACAATATCATAGAAATAGGTATATCTCATGGGTAACCACCCATGAGATGTACAGAAAGAAACCCTTTGCGCTCATCATTGAAATGTACATAAGATAAACTCCACCACATCACAATGGCAACTACATAGCCCGGATGAGCTGGCTATCTCTTCTTATTGTTCTGGCATATCATACATGAGTTTGTGAAAATGTGAACTCATCTGAACATCAACAAAGGCTAGATGAGGAAGTTTGTAAACGTCCATCTGATGATCTATGTGAACATCAGACTCCCTGCGGCAGGATCTCCTCTCATGTCCTGACTTGAATCTTACACTTCTCAAACACCTCCACCACAGTTCTAACAGACAGATAGTGGTTCTACAAACACATTGACACAAATTCACTGCCAGTGGAAGAGAATCTCCCACACTGCACAAAAGTCATCCGATGATCCATACCATAGAGAATCTGCTCATCAATCAATACACACATAGCTCGCTCTTGCCCAGTACTCATATCCCTACTAATCTACAACATGAACAATGTTCTGGGGTTAGATTAACAGCATTATCTAATCTTCTGACATATATTTTGTTAAAAAACATATGCACCACCCCACAAGTAGCACAATTTCTGAAGAAAAACCTGTAATTCAATTATCATGGATGATGGATCATTGTCCGAATCTCTCAGCAATAGCTGTCATGAATTTCTCTCCGTGTGGGAATATCAAGTGGTATGACAGAATTGTCAGAGAATGGGGAGGAAGAGTGCTATCTGCTGCTATCTTACTCATGACAACACAAGTGTGAGTGAGAATATAGAAATGTAAGAGAGATGGCTACAAAACATGAGATGGCGCCGTCAAGATTTGCAGTATCAGAAATCCAATTACTGATCTTCTGATGATATGATTTGATTGTATAACTATTGCTCATCACGGTGATATGTTTTAAAATGATTGCTCCCATGTATCTGGGTCACTGTACTTGCCTCAATAGTGACCGTACTTGCCTCAAGAGTCACCCTAGATGGCGGGGGGCATTCGACTTCAGACACACCCTCATCTCAGAGGTAAAGTTGTGATAAACTCCGCCGATTCTTACAGTCGCACTCGATCCGCAATCAAGGTATACAATTGGGACTAAACATGCGATAAGCGCTCTTATCTTTCGTCCGTGTTATTCTTATGGAAGAGAACCCTAGCGCCACCATATTGGCACTGCAGTCCCATTTAAATTAACACAGAGGTTTACTCCCAATAGTGCTGCCAACTGTCATCGTTGAAGCTGGTTCACCATCTCTAACAACAATCAAGATCCTGATGTAGCATTTTGATCAATATTTGAGTGATGTATCAACACTACCCCAGTAAATTGTTGTTTATTTGGTTGCCAGATTCTCCCTCTCAACATTAAAATTGACGCTGACGGTTTGTATAGCAGTGATATGGGAATGTGGGAATCTCATTTCATTAGCATTCACTGAATCTCTGTTATTGATTGCTACATAGTTATTGATGTGTAACCAGAATTAATCGCTTCCTAGTCAGCAGGTAATAACAAATTAAACTAACTGTAATATCTCATGTCGAGAAGAGAATACTAATGGTGACTCTAATGACTTTATCAGAATTACTGAAGATAGCTCATCATCAAAAAACGAGCTAGATCATTACGATGGATAGTTTATCACAGAATTTTGAACATATTGGCCTAGAGTCGGATGTACTGTTAAGTGACTCCATCCATGTATGTGTCAAGATACTCATTCAGAAAAATTTAATTCAAAGTGAGATGTCTGAGAATCTTTCCAGAGAAGCATTAGACATAGGATTCCTCATGTCAGATATGATTATAGAGTTCTTTGAAAACCTCAAAAAGATAGATGATGAGTCACTCTACCTGGCAGAAGAAGATATTGAGAGGTCATATGGCGATGAAGTGCTTGTCGATGATAGTGAAAATGATTCTGAATCTCAGGTTGCCCAACAGTCTACTGCAACCTCTGCAAGTGCAGAGTCAAGTCAAAGTAATAATCAGCTTAGTAGCCAACAGTCTTATACAACATCAGGTAAATATCCGCTGAATCTATTCCAACTTTAATTTTCTATGCCTATCTGTGGAATAGTTGAAGCAGTCAGAATCTCATTCTGCAATTCACTCAAGTTGACTCAAAACCTTATTACTTTAATATCACAAAATTTGATCACACTAGTAATTTGATCTATAATATGATCACCGCAACAGAAGTTTGAACATTGGTTAGTGGTGAGGAATAGAGAAGGGTTCAAAAATGAACACTTTTACATCTTTATCCACGCGCTTGTGTTACTGATGAGTTATCTCTGTAGAATATTTACAAATATGTAACCCTGATAGTCGAAGCAATCCAATAATGAGGTTTGAACCTCAGAATTACTGGGACATCATATGTACAATGTTTCATTGGATATTTCTGGGCTTATTAGTAAATTATTCTATTGCGGTCAGGAATTCTGGCAGGATCTGGTGGAGGCGATAAGCCCAAACTGGTATGAATCTTTTCGTCAACAAATTCTTTGATGAAACGTCTGACAAATAATGGACAAATAAAACACGATGAGTGTATATATCTGTTCAAGAAATCCATATCTACGGAATGTATCATGGCACTTGACATTCCAGCCTTTAAGCACATGTTTCAAAGTACGGGAATATTCATTATGGAACTATTTCATGCATTGAGATGGTTCATAGACGAACCATGAAATGTGTCTGGTTATTCTTCGAGATTTTGCATCGCTTTTGCGTCTTGTGTACAGATTAGAGTACTCAATTGTGAGGCTATAGGACTACTTCGTGATTCGGAATATGCAAGATAATTGTTTATACTACCCAGATTTTGGTTACAAGAGAATCGCGAATTCTCCTACATTGGTTGACGTGTCAACAAAAAAGGATTCTGCACTACAGACATTGATTTTGGTTCCAGTAATTTTTTACCAGATCTTGGTAATAGATGGATTAGAATGGGCTGGAGGGATCTTCAGACGGGTAGAAAAGTTTAGCGGTCAGAGTTTTTTAGATATCCAATACAGAAGTAGGCAAAATGTGCATTGTTCGTTGGTTACATCGCTACTCGTATGTTGTAGTGAGGCTTGGTGCTCGTGATATCGGTAATCTCATGAGCTGTCTCGTGTAGCGTTGACTCAACTCATCTGAGCCTGTTGAGCATGAGGCTGATTGATGAGAATTAATGATGCAGCGCCAAAGATACTCACATCTGGACCTTGTCAAGGTTTCGATTTCGTGCAGAGTAGGTTCCGCGGATGATATTGCGTAGAATGAAGAGCGTGACAACAACCGGTGTTATAGCAGCCTAGATGGTATTAGGAGAGTCATTGTTTTATTTGTGACTAGGAAATGTATTCCGGTCATCATGAACAATGAGCTCGTGATATTTGGTGATTGAAAGAGGCCAAAACGGCATTCTTTCGTTGCGTCTAAGATGTCAATGCATCAAACTCGAGCAAATCAAAGATATCCGATACAATCGCTTTGGCAATTGAGACACCGTCTCATTGGTGTTGGAAAAGAGGCTTTTTGATCACATGCTGGATTGGAAAATGCGTATGACTATTTTGGTGATCGAATAAAACCAAGAGGGCATCTTTTCTCTGTAAGCGTACGATCTTGTAATAACCGATATCACAAACACCGCAAACCTTAATACATCATACCAGTTACGATACAACCTATGGAAAATTCATATCTTGCCAACTTCTGCGATGAATATTCCAAAGACTTCAACCGCTGGAGTTTTAAACCCATGTGAAAAATTCCTCGGTTCATTCCATTCCATCTACTTGCAAAATCTCTCCAAAAATTACCGTGAAACCCAATGTATTCGGTTCAGGTTCAATTCGCCACCATCCGCATATCAACGCAGGTTATTGATTACCCCTAATTCAGTAAGAGAGCGAGCGCAAATTCCCTATTTGAAGAATCTGAATTTGTTGATAGGATGGTATCCACTGACCATTCACTGACTAATTCTTCCTCACAATTTCCATTGATGATGTCACCTATATCACCATCTCATTCAACTGGCACAGAGATTAATGTTATTTCTTCTTATTTTTCAAACGAACCAGCAACAGATTCAGAACCTCAAAGCCAACAGTCTGCAGGTAGTGAATATATTCCCAGTCCTAAGGGACCAAAATTTGACGCCATCCCAATTGCAACCAAGATCAAAATCATCAATAAGTCAAGAGAACATCCAGAATGGAGTCTAACAACTCTCCAGAAGAATGGTTGCAGAGCTCTTACTCGTAAAGATACTTCGGCCCGATGGACCAAGGATATTGAGAAGGGTGAGACCCAGATTGACGAATCAGTATATATCAAAGAAAAGACTTTTGAAATATTCAAAGATACGAGAGCCAAACGCTTACCGATACATAAGCGAAATGTTCAAGAGTGGGCAATCCAAGCCGCTCTTGAATTTCGCTCAGGCCAGACTCGTTTCTGTGCTTCAAATTATTGGCTCGATAGATTTAAAGCTCAATACGGTATACGCCAGCGAAAAATCACGAGGTATTTGAAACCAACGGGGATTAGATCCTTAGAGACTATGCTCAACATCGCCGAACAATTCCAGAACAAGACTGCTGAGAGAATCGGGTCATATGACAAAGCCATGGTCCTAAACACTGATCAAATGGGATGTGAGTATCGCGTGGACGTAAAAAAGAACACTGGACTATAAGGGTGCTAATCATGTTGATGCATACTTAGGCGACCAAAACAGGGTCAAACATAGCTACACCGTAGAATTCACTTCCACAGCCTTGGGAATATTGTTAAATAAGCTGCTCGTTCGTCTTCAAGAAACTAACGGAAGCTTCGGACCCCGAGAAGCGGAGGAAGTTGCTGCAATGTGTAAGGAGTATGGAAATTTGATTGTCATCTGCTCAAAATCTGGAAAGTTGACCTGCTCTCTCTTCGACTCGTATCTCACTGAAGTTGTAAAACCGTACGTTGGCGAGAAGAAGTTCATGTTGCTGCTAGACAGCTGGGGAGGTCAGAAGAACCCGGAGCTCTACGAACAATTTGTTGACCAGCAGGGGAATCCGACTTGCGAAGTCATAACAATTCCTCCTGGGTGTACTCCTCTAGCACAGCCTTTGGACGTATACTTCCATCACCAGGCAAAAATCTTCATCAAAGCCATATACAATGCTACGTACCTCATAGAGCGACAACAACAATTAGGCTCAAGGGCTGAAATCTTGAAGCTGCAGCCTTTAGTGCACAATCAACTCATGGCTCCAGTGTTTGTACCTATGGTCAAGTACTCTTGGTATGCTAGTCGATTGACTCCTATCAAATATGTTTTCCAGAATGTCAAAGAAGTTTGTTTTCCTGGTCATCCGGCTAGCACAAGATGCAAGTGCACTAAAATGCCATTCATGAAGTGTCCTTGGTGCGAAAATTTCCTTTGTTTTGAATGTTTTTATGTTGATTATCATCCCAAAGATTGCGCGGAATATAAGAAATCGAAGACCAATCAATCCTAGGTCTCACTCTGCTCTAATTTACTTGTGTGATTGAAATCACACACATTCCGACAGCACTTCTGTGATGGATATTTTGACTAGTTTTACGAGTGATGAATATTCTGACTGATTGACGACTCATACGAGTGTAAACATCATTAAGGGATTGGACGAACTCACTGTGATAAAGTTGATGTTCTCGATTTGCACGTCATGAACTATTTCTTCCTACTTGTTCGTATCTTGTTTAGATCTTATCTTGGGGGTTTTTTCGATACAGCAATCGTATTTCGGGCCTCAAATATCGTTGAGAATTCAAGACGCTTTGATGATGATCATAATGAAACGCAAGTGTAGGACGAATTCTAATTTTGACTCGCACTGTGCAGAGTCTTTCAATCGATCAAACATTTTCGTGGAGTCCAAATTCTGTTTGTGGAGGAATTTCCTCACTCAACATTCAACAGAATGCTCCTCGCGACGAAAGATTTGTGTAGTGATTTCCCCATGTTCTTGAATTAGAAGCATCTGCGAATTAACAATTCCTATCCCTTAGATCTTGAGTTGAATTTGTATAAGAAATATATCCAAAAATTCTGCTCAGTCGATTGACAGATCATTTCCCAAGACTTGAGGAATACTGCGAGCTATGTGTTCTGGTTACCAATATTTTTGATCAATAGGAGAGGTTTTCGAAGTTGAAATTCCCAAGTGAAGTCCGAATTGAAATTGCAGACTGTTGAGATATAATTATTTTATGTTTGAATATCCCGCACTTCCCCGCCATGAGCATGCGCTTACTAGTTAGTAGTGTGACTAACCTCACTTGACCAAATAACAGTCCGTACTTTCTGCAATAATTTGGAGCATGCACATGCAGCAATCATGTAGCAATAGTAATGTTTATTAGTCAGAGTTTGTTTAAGCAATGTTGGAAGCAAGGAAACATCTATAGGCAGTGTCACATGATTTTATCATCCAAAGGTATGTCACAGATTGATGTTTGATCTGTACAGCCTGTGATATATAAGCAGGCTCATAAATATGTAACATGCGGTCCGCAAAATGAATCGTAGTGTAACTTGTGATTTGTATTGCAGGCGCCTTTCAAATTATCATTTATTCCAATAAATGTATTCAATGCACTCGAGGATTTTATCCTTTACAAGAAACCCCAAATGCCATATTTCAGAACAAGTCAGAATTTTATCACAGACATTCTATGGCGCGAGATTGAGAATTTCTCGATCAAGTTCCATGTTATAAGAGATTCGGGCAGCAACTTTGCATAGTTCCTCCATTGTATACGGCTATGCTTGATTGATAGATGGTAATCGTCTGAAGATTGTAAATAAAGCAAAATAAAATCGTGACATATCCACGTGTCAAATTCCCAGCGTCTAGAAATCCCATCTACCCCATTCTATTAAGAATTCTTATGGTACCTTTGCAAGATGGTCAGATGTGTCACGTGGGTATTTCTGTGGCACGAGCGGGAATGTTTAAAAGTCCGAAAGGATTAATGAATTTAATAAATAAATTGAAAAGACAAAGGTTATAAGAGATGATGCAATATATTTGAGATGAACTCCGAATACAAACAGCTAAGCGCGACGAGAGCCAAAGCTGTAATGTTATGATGGTTTTATGCTGCTGGATCTGCTGCTGGATGTTGCGATGATTGAGACCGATATGATGAGTCCGAGAGCTGCTGCCCTCTTCCAGCTATGGTGTAGTAGATAAAGATATAGTACAGTGCGTGTGCCGGTCTTCTATGTGTTGGTGCGTGGGAGAGTGAGCCGCTGTGTTGGGCACCCCTCGCCACCGAAGTTCTTTATACACGCTTTTCTTTAAAATTCACTCGCTGGAAAGCGACATGAGATCGTGCACTGACAATGAGTCGCGTTCAAGATGTGTCTATTTCCATATATGGGCATTGAAATCAGGGGAGATCAAGGCTCTTGTTTTTGGGTTGAATCTTTCCATTCGATGACGTCAATCGTGGCCTAGATAATTACTCTCGATGCTTCTATGTTCTATCAGAATCTTAGAATCTTGGGTGACCCATTTAATTTTATTTTGTATGATTGAATTTCTGATCTGGAATAATATCATTTCTTACAATTCAAACCCGCGGCTTTTAGTTTGAATAGGTGTAAATGTATGTGTGTCTGTATGTATGATTGAGTTTCCGTGGATTCGTGTTTTCTCTCTATGTTATAGTAAGTTTAGTGACAATTTCGATGTGCTATACGACAGATGTGATCGGAGTTGGAAGAGGAATTCTCGAGACGCGAGCGCATGCGCAGCTTCGCGTCATTTCATGTCATGCAAGCTCGCGCAGGCGCATTGCACTCCAAGTACATAAGGAATCACAATATGTATCATGCATGCAAGAGAGTCAAACTATATACAATCTAGGAGAGAATTCACTCTTCCTCCCTCGTTGCTGGTCAATGATCTGTTTGAAACGCTCCCGGGAGATTTGCAAGACCATTAATCATTTCCCCCCGACCAATCTGACTTCTCGGATGATGTGAAACATGTAAAGGAAAATTTGAGAAATTTATCAAAGCAATCATGTCTAATAATATCACCCCAGTGAGCAATAGTTGTACGATCAAATCATATCATCAGAAGATCAGTAATTGGATTTCTGATACTGCAAATCTTGACGGCGCCATCTCATGTTTTGTAGCCATCTCTCTTACATTTCTCTATTCTCACTCACACTTAGGGAGGGTAGCTCACACTTGTGTTGTCATGAGTAAGATAGCAGCAGACAGCACTCTTCCTCCCCATTCTCTGACAATTCTGTCATACCACTTGATATTCCCACACGGAGAGAAATTCATGACAGCTATTGCTGAGAGATTGAGACAATGATCCATCATCCATGATAATTGAATTACAGGTTTTTCTTCAGAAATTGTGCTACTTGTGGGGTGGTGCATATGTTTTTTAACAAAATATATGTCAGAAGATTAGATAATGCTGTTAATTTAACCCCAGAACATTGTTCATGTTGTAGATTAGTAGGGATATGAGTACTGGGCAAGAGCGAGCTATGTGTGTATTGATTGATGAGCAGATTCTCTATGGTATTGATAATCGGATGACTTTTGTGCAGTGTGGGAGATTCTCTTCCACTGGCAGTGAATTCGTGTCAATGTGTTTGTAGAACCACTATCTGTCTGTTAGAACTGTGGTGGAGGTGTTTGAGAAATGTAAGATTCAAGTCAGGACATGAGAGGAGATCCTGCCACAGGGAGTCTGATGTTCACATAGATCATCAGATGGACGTTTACAAACTTCCTCATCTAGCCTTTGTTGATGTTCAGATGAGTTCACATTTTCACAAACTCATGTATGATATGCCAGAACGATAAGAAGAGATAGCCAGCTCATCCGGGCTATGCAGTTGCCATTGTGATGTGGTGGAGTTGATCTTATGTACATTTCAATGATGAGCGCAAAGGGTTTCTTTCTGTACATCTCATGGGTGGTTACCCATGAGATATACCTATTTCTATGATATTGTGATGTATTTCAGTTACCCCTGAATGATGTAGAGAAGAGTAGTACTAAGGAGGGTTGTCTCGGATTTAGGAGGAGAATAGTCGCTGGAGGCTTATTTAGGTCAAAAATAGGCCCAAATGGTCGAGAATGGGCATGCTCCTGGGTTCCACAGCTTAGAATAGAGGGCCCATTGGACAGAACCCTTTTAGGTACCTTCATTTCTCAGCAAAACAAGATGATCCTCAGATTTTCATCAAGATACAAGACCCGCAAGGTTGGTGTTCCCCTTGTGAGCTCGGAATGAGGGGAGGCCTGATGATCAGAGAAGCTGCGTCGAGTCTATTTTTCACGAGGGTGCAACATACCTTAGGAGTGAATTTCTTGGATACACAACGGATTAGTGCCAAAAAATTTTCATAAGCGGATTTGCGTGGAAGGAGTTCTGTCCTACTTCATTCATTCTATATTCATGACGCATAAGAAACTTATCCAAGACACGAGTATGATTTATATTCCGTCCAGACCAATAACACATCTCAGTCTCAAGAAAATTCCACGCGCTATTCATCTGCATAAGAGTCCATGCCTATCAATGATCCAGTGTACCACCCTATTCTACGCATCTTGAGAATGACTCACAGATTCAGCAGGTCACTTGCTGAATTTATGAGTCGTCGCTCATATGCGTAGGAACGGCACATGAGTCTCATTCTTGTGATGCCCAAAAGTACAAGTCTAGAGCTTTAAAACCCGTTCTAAGGAGGCTCGAGCACTTTTGAATAAATCATTTGTTTTCGGCGCAAGTGGGCTTGAACTATAGCTAAAACTACTAAAAATGTAAAACCGTTGAAAAAACATGGGGTCAACCACCAAAAACGTGTGCAAATTGACTTCGAAAATTATTTCTGACTACACGTAACCTTATGGTCCAGACGCTTTAAGATAAGATTGCGGGCTAACTATTTATATGATATCTGTTCTGACCAAAAGAAACGGTTCTTTTATCTGTTCCCTATAAATTGATACCAGGAAAACTATGGGTCAACCATCAAAATTTCGAGAAAATTAGAGTGAAAGTAAAAAAGCTACCGTTGCAGCCAGCGCTTGCATTGTGAGTATACCTATGTATAGCGCGAATGACGCGGTGGAAGGGGGAAAGGAGCGCGGGGCCCCGTGCTTGGTACGCTCCTACGCGCTCGAGCCTCCTTAAAACGTTCCTATACGTTTCTCCCACTTCAAGCTGACTTTTTTTTTGAGGAGAGGTCTCTAACAAAAACTAGCAACCTCATCCAAGAATGACGAGGAGATTCGTTCTTGTGGTATATTTCACAGGTTTCTCAAGTTTTTAGTCATGATATTTCTATGAAAAGGCAGATACCGAAAACAAAGCTTATGTGCTCCATACGACGCATCCCCCTGTTCTCTTTGAATTCGGGGGATATTTTTCGCAAAGAATCTCACCTTTCAGAAAATATGATAAGGTCAAAGCACCAATAGTGGAACGAGATCAAACTTGGCAGATGTAGTGGAACGCTCTGAAGAATCAATTATTTTACGGGAAATATTGACCAAACCATCAATATAAAATTTTTTTCGTGTACTTTGATATGAACATTATCGAATACAGTGGGAGGAGTACTTGAGAGATAATTATTACATATGGGCCATTTCGAAGCATTTCAACGAATGCCTGCACCAGGGGGGTCTGGAAAGAATCCATCAAAATTTTTTTCCGTTAGTACTATATTGATATAGTACGAAAAGAATTTTTTGGATTTCTTCTAAGGCTCCCGTGGGCCCTGGGGCCTATGAAAGGTCCTTTTTAGGCCCCTTTTTAGCCTATTTCTGAAAAATCATAACTCCGACTAGAATCAACATTTTTAGACGTACCTAGGCGCATTCTCTTCCTTAAGGGCATGTGAAAGCTCTACTCTTACCGACCGAGCGGGTACTCGTTTAGGGGAGTAGTTCCAAAGCAGGCCTACAGAGGCGCCACAGTAAACTACTCCGACATATATATAGTCACTAATAGAAGTCGGGCTGGGAAAACGCGTGGCTACAACAAAGCACTTACACTATTTCATCAAATCAAATGAAAATAGCGCGCCACAACAAACTGCACTCTACAAAAATTCCATTCATCTCACTTTCACTGTTCCACTTCACTCACTAAAATAACACATTTCTCACTTCACTCACACACAAACCGACTATCGCTGTCTTCAAATTCCCAACTGGCAAAGTGGCGACTCAGAAATTCTTATTGCAGAATTTGCTTGAATTTCTGTTGTCGACACTCACTTCACGTTGTAGCTGGGGAATTCTGAGCATATAAAACTGCTTGCTTGAATATCTGATCTGAAATTCAACTCCCCATCCTTGACTCAGGAATTCTTATTGCAGAAATTTGCTTGAATTTCTGTTATTGTCACATCGACAAGGGAGTTCTCAAAGTATCAAAATTTCCATGTATAGAGAAAATGACAATCTTACTATAAATTCCTTCTGAACCTATACCTGGAAAAAAGGAAATACAATATCAATATGATAAACAGTAATAAATTACTATTAATCATGTCAATATAGAAGAAGTGAATTAGCAAGTTACCAGGACTGCGAATGAGAAACAAAAGTACTTTCCTTGTGGCATTTCAGTATCTCGCTGGCTCTTAAAATTAAATACAGTATCGAGTGTATGCCACATTCCCTTCATTAGATTCCAATGAATGTGTTGAGACTAGAACAAGCCATTTTTTTGAAGTTTCACCTGTGGAATTATGTACAATTAGTTCTCAATCATTAACTGATAATTGATCACATCCAACAGAATAACTTCTATAATTTAGGAGAATAACGCAAACATGAATTCCTAAACTTTTTCTGAGCAATAGCAGAAAACCATAGCTTACCACCATGACAATCAGGAAAATCTCACCAAACAAGCAGTTTGAATCAATAATAGTCCAGTCTACTCACTCTCCTTCATCCAAGTTTACAGTCAGAGATCCGCACTTGGTCCAACTATATAGACCCCCACACCATAAATACCTGGACATCCTTCCGATATGTTAATTAGCTACCCAAAAGTGGTTGCTAGGAGTCTGCAGAAGTATCCGGAGTAAGTAATTGGCCCTTGAGATAGTCTGGGTATGTTTCGTACCAGAACTTAGACCTTTATCTCAAAATGCGAGGTTCTGGATATAGGATAAAATTGAGAAAATTCTTCAATTCCCATCTCATATTAATTGTAATAGAGAGATCATAATTTTTGCAATCAATTGAATATAAAAACTCTGAGTCAAGGTGGAATTTACAGAAAATATCTGTGCAACAAGAGTTGTTGACATCTAGCCCCATTGGGCAACATAGCAAAAGCAGACAACTTATAACCTCGCGGGTAGAAGAACTATATTGAGCAGCGAATTGACTCCAAGCATCGTCGATTGCTACTGAATTCAAGTACCTCCGACGTTCATTAATTTTCACGGAAAACTTAATTTTCTTCCTATACTCACGTACAAAGAATCGGCTTGAAAGCAGTTGACAAGTTGTTGTTGCTAATGTTGCTGCGAAGAGATGCGAGACTGTTGCCAGATGCAAGCACCCACTTTCCACTTTCCACTTTTTCACCTGCACTACAATATCACCGACAACCGGAGCACCCGCGTCTACTTGAGCACTCGAGGATGAAAAATCGGGCACCCGCGACGGCACCGGGAAGCCCCAAACCGGTGACAAGGTGATGGGCTACCAGAGCGAAGCCGTAACGGGTATGTGTATGTGTGCGTCGTCGCTGTAGACATTGCAAGTGGCTGCAGCAGACGGCGGATTATGCGCCGCGGACGCCGTGATTATGTCAGTATATGAGTAGGGTCACTTTTTCCACTTGGTTCCTGTCTTTTTTGGGAAAATTATGGGACCGTGTATAGTTTAGGTTGTACTTGAAGATCAAATCTATCATTTGCTGAAAGTCTGAAGTTGATTAGAATTGTTGTTTTGACAGTAGTCTGAGGACTGTAATTCATGTTTACCGGCGTAATTACAGTCCTCAGACTACTGTCAAAACAACAATTCCAATTGACTTCAAACTTTTACCAAATGGTAGATCTGATCACAAAGTACAACCTAAACTATATAGGGTTTTGAGATATTTCGCCAATTTTTTAGGAAAATTCATTTTAAATGTGATCGGCTCATATGGTAAGGTAGAGCTTTCACATGCCCTTAACACTAGTACTTTTGGGGAAAAAATTGTCCATGGTCGATACTTGAGCCTAGCAACTTCTAGGAGCTGCTTGCTGAGAGCACATTTTAGCGATTTTTGGGCTCGTTTCAAAGTTATGTAGCTCTCACTAGACATGAAATAATCGACTTTTACAAATGGTCATTTTGAAGGTCTTGAAAAAACCTACAACTAGACCACTGGTCAAAGTCGATTACTGTACTTTCTCTAGGAGTTACAGTCAATACAAGCTGAGCAAATTCGTAAAAAGGCCAAACTTTGAGCTTAATTTTAAAAAATCATTTCTTTTCCTTCGACCTCAAACCTGTGCGACTATGTTTTTCGATACAAATACTACCAATTAGATTAATAACCCGGGTGAGATATTGAATTGCCGATTTTATTCAGCCAATTTCAAACACCCTCTTTTGACTTTTTGCTCAAAATGACCTCAAAGGTATGGCTCGCATATGCTTCCATCGGAACTAATGTGCACCAATATGTGTGGGATTACTCCCTAATGTACCCTCAAATATGTGTGAAAACTTCTGGAGGCGAGCCTCGAGCTAGATGAGAGCAGGAGGTCCTATTTCACGAGTTGAAAATGGGCATTATTTCGTCCATTTGGACTCAGGCGAGTGCGAGTGGGATTTCACTCATTCTAGCTCACAAATGAGATAAACGGCTGGAGTAGGGGAACATGATTATTTGACTCAAAATAATCATCTGAACACGTTCTCATGGTTGATTTGGCTTTTATTCAACGTCTGAAGCCACTCCGTCGAAAAACATGTAACTCAAGTGTTTTCTAGTATGAGAGCAAGTATCAATATTTTGGAGCCAAACTGACCTCGGAATCGTGTTTGGATGATCATTTTGAGTCAGAAAACCATGTTCGTATCCCTATTTTAGCCGCCTATCTCATTTGTGAGCTAGAATGAGTGAAATCCCACTCGCACTCGCCTGCGTCCAAATAGACGGAATAATGCCCATTTTCAACTCGTGAAATAGGACCTCCTGCTCTCATCTAGCTCGAGGCTCGCCTCCAGAATTTTTCACACATATTTGAGGGTACATTAGGGAATAATCCCACACAGACTGGTGCACATTAATTCAGAAGGGAGCATATGCGAGCCATACCTTTGAGGTCATTTTGATGCAAAAAGTCAAAAAAGGGTGTTTGAAATTGGCTGAATAAAATCGGCAATTCAATATCCCCCCCAGGTTATTGTTCTAATTGGTAGTATCTGTTTTGAAAAATATAGTGGTACAGGTTTGAGGTCGAAGGAAAAAGAATGATGTTTTTAAATTGAGCTCAAAGTTTGGCCTTTTTACGAATTTTCTCAGCTTGTATTGACTGTAACTCCTAGAGAAAGTACAGTAATCGACTTTGACCAGTGGTCAAATTGTAGGTTTTTTCAAGACCTTCAAAATGATCATTTGTAAAAGTCGATTATCTCATGTCTAGTAGGAGCTACATAACTTTGAAACAAGCTCAAAAATCGCTAAAATGTGCTTTCAGCAAATAGCACCTAGAAGTTGCTAGGCTCAAGTATCGACCATGGACAATTTTTTTCTCAAAAGTACTAGTGTTAAGGAAGAGAATGCGCCTAGGTACGTCCAAAAATGTTGATTCTAGTCGGAGTTATGATTTTTCAGAAATAGGCTAAAAAGGGGCCTAAAAAGGACCCTTCATAGGCCCCAGGGCCCACGGGGGCCTTAGAAAAAATCCAAAAAAAATTTTTTTGTACTATATTAATATGGTACTAACGGAAAAAAATTTTGATGGATTTTTTCCAGACCCCCCTGGTGCAGGCATTCGTCAAAATGCTCCGAAATGGCCCATATATGAGAAAAATTGTAAATGCCGAGTTTGAGGAATCGTAAGAATCGCCCGTGCAAGACCGCCATTTTCACTGGAATCTGGCGTGGGCAGCTTCCTTATGTTTCGATAGAAACACTGTGTATAAGACATGAAGAGGCAAAGTCTGTATCCTACAACCCTTTTTATACATCTGAGAGTGTAGTTCAAGTTTAATCCAAGCCATTTATGATTTTTTCGGTTGATAAATCGATGTTCCAGACGACCATCCACTTTTCGAAAAAGGCGCCAATAACGAAACGCTTTAGAGCCCTCTGTTCCAGTTCAGATTCCATTCCTCCGCGCGGGCTCCACTAGTCGAGCGGCGTCTTTGACGAAGTTGTGGAAGACTTGCCGAGTAAAAACTTGCTGTTAGCTACTTTCCTTGACAGTGCGCATCTACAATTAGCCGTAATTTCAATCATTCGAGTGAATTGTTTCTTTTCAGAACAATTTTACCCATGAAGACGATGTTTATGTGACTGCTGCTCATCGACTGCCTGGGTACCTGAAGCTAGCGAACACTAACTCACGAATCGGTCCCAAACCAATTTCACTATTTATTACTTTTTTATTACTAATTTATTACCAAGGAAAAAAATTTATTAGCGGTCATGGACCCGAAATACGAGAGTTTCCGCTCGCGGAAGCTTACGCTAGCGAACACGTGGCCGGGGAAAGATCGTACGGGAATGTGCAATAAATCATTTTTTATTACTTTTTTATTACTTTCAGAATATGTCCTCAAGATATGCGTGTGATATGATTCAGCTGAAATATGATGGTTTTCGCTAGCGTAAGCTTACGCTAGCAAACACCATATACAGGCGAGGCATCGGGGACACTCAGAACTACACGGGATTTTATTACTTTTTTATTACTCTCGAAAGGTATAGACGAGATAGTCTCGAGACCAAGAGGAAATCGATATTTGGGCCTGAGGCTGGACGAGAGCTGGAGCGGGGCGAGGTGAGAAATATATGATAGGCTGAGCAACCTCTGTACAATAACGTGCGATTGAGATGATTCAATCGCATACGGAAACCTGTCTGACGATGAGCTGAATACACATGAGTCTTCAGAGAGAACAGGGAATCGATAACGAATCAATCATGGGGCCCAAAACAGGGCGGAATCCAGCTTTGAGCATGTTCCGCGCAGTTATGACGCCTTCTCGGGTTGTGAAAGGTTCCAATGGATCCGTAACTCTACAGAACATCAGACGCAGTGATTATGTACCATTGGTGATGCCCAGGAAATTTATTACCAGTCAGCACCCTCGGCTATGGGGCCCAGAACAGGGCGAAATCGAGCTTCGAGCAGTTATCTGCGCAGTTATGACACCCCTGTGGATTGCAAATAGTTCCAATGGACCCGAAACTCTACAGAACCCTCGATAAAATAGTCACGTACCATTCCCGATGCCCAGAGAATTTATTACCAGTCAGCACCCTCGGCTATGGGGCCCAAAACAGGGCGGAATCGAGCTTTGGGCAGTTATCTGCGCAGTTATGACGCCACTGTGGGTTGTAAGATAATCCAATGGACCCAAAACTCTACAGAACCTTAGATCAAGTGGTTATGTACCATTGGTGACGGCCAGAGAATTTGTTACCAGTCAGCACCCTCGGCTATGGGACCCAGAACAGGGCAAAATCGAGCTTTGAGCAGTTATCTGCGAAGTTATGACGCCACTGTGGGTTGTAGGATTTTCCAATTGACCCGGAACTCAACAGGAGCTCAGATTAAGTGGTCACGTACCATTTCCGATGCCCAAAGAATTTATTACCAGTCAGCACCCTCGGCTATTTGGCCCAAAACAGGGTGAAATCGAGCTTTGAGCAGTTTGTATCTGCGCAGTTATGACGCCACCGTGGGTTGTAGGATGTTCCAATTGACCCGAAACTCAACAGGAGCTCGGATTAAGTAGTCTTGTACCGTTTCCGATGCCCAAAGAATTTATTACCAGTCAGCACCCTCGGCTATGGGGCCCAAAACAGGGCGAAATCGAGCTTTGAGCAGTTATCTGCGCAGTTATGACGCCACTGTGGGTTGTAAGATGAACCAATCGACCCGAAACTCTACAGAACCTTAGATCAAGTGGTTATGTACCATTGGTGATGCCCAGAGAATTTATTGCCAGTCAACACCCTCGGCTATGGGGCCCAAAACAGGGCGGAATCGAGCTTCGAGCAGTTATCTGCGCAGTTATGCACCACTGTGGTTTGTAGGATGTTTCAATGGACCCGAAACTCTACAGAACCCTAGATAAGTAGTCACGTACCATTTCCAATGCCCAAAGAATCCATTACCAGTCAGCACCCTCGGCTATGAGGCCCAAAACAGGGCGAAATCGAGCTTTGAGCAGTAATGGCACCCCTGTGGGTTGCAAATAGTTCCAATGGACCCGGAACTCTACAGAACCTTAGATCAAGTGGTTATGTACCATTGGTGATGCCCAGAGAATTTATTACCAGTCAGTCCATTAGATTATCTTACAACCCACACGTCATGAGTTTCAGTATTTTTATCGGAACGTATAACGAAATTCATGTGGATAACGGTATTCGAAACTAACGAAACTAAGACGAAATTGAGTAACGTAATTTCCAAGACATTTCGTTCATAATTTTTGTTACGATAACATAACGAAATTCTTTTTCGAGTTTTGTTTCGTTATTTTTCTCATTATATTCACTACCGCTCATGAGTTCGGAGTCAATGCAATATCACCCTCCCTGAAAATGACGGTGTCTGGGATTCTATGCGCCGTAGGACAATTCTGGAAAAAGCATCTTAAAGATCGGAAAAATGCTAACTTTTCATGTACCTCAAAAATATCTTCCATGTATTTTTCATGTCCAGTATTCACTCTCAAGAAGTGAAATTTTTCAAGTCGCGTCAATCACCTGTAATTTTCACGGGCATGGACAGATAAAAAAAAAACTCAACAGGATCTTGTAGGGCTTCCCAAGACCTTCAATTTCCTTTTCACTAAAAATTCTCTACGATGATTTTAAGCCAAACAATCGCTCTTGGACGACAACGATGAAGTATGCGTGCTACCTGTATGGTTCTAAGAGCATTCCGCCTTATTTTGATTCGACCTCGTTTGTGAACATGAAATATAACTTTAAACAATTTTGAAAGGGCACATTATCGACTTAAAAGTGTCTAAACTTTCAGATGTGGTTGAAATTACTCTCAAATGCGCTCATGATGAACTATGCTCGTTCTTCTTGTATAATTATGATTTTTCACTCAAAACAGTGTTTGAATCGAACGTAGCTCTCCAGGAGCGGATTTGCGGGCTGTTTAATCTACATTTTTTGAAATTTCAGACAATTTTACGTTGATATTGTGTCCTTTGACATTTTTTCAAAGTCATATTTCATGTTCACAAACGAGGTCGAATCAAAATAAGGCGCAATGTCCTTAGAACCACACAGGTAGCACGCATATTTCATCGTTGTCGTCCGAGAGCGATTGTTTGGCTTGGAATCATCAAAGCGAATTTTTAAAAATAGGAAATTGGAGGTCTTAGGAAGCTCTACAAGATTCCGTTGAGTTTTTTAAGATCCGTCCACGCCCGTGGAAATTACAGGTGATTGACGCGACTTGAAAAATTTCACTTTTAGACAGTAAATACTGGACATGAAAAATACATGGAAAAAATTTTTGAGGTAAATAAAAAGTTAGCATTTTACTCGATCTCTAACAGGCTTTTTCAGAATTGCCGCACGACCAATAGTTTTCGAGCAGTCGATGTTTTTGTGCGAGTATCGATGTTTATTTTTGGTGGGTACTGTATCTTTTATTTTTGTAAATATAGACTCGCTCGAGCATCATCTAGATGCATTAGTGATGAATTCATAATAGAAATAATACTGCGTTTGTGCTCAAAAGTGAAATTTTCCATCAAGTTATGGATGTCTGATGACCGTTCCGACATGGACAATGTATCGATCTGGATTTGAAATATAGCTTACTTCCAATGAAGGTAGATTTTGATGAAAATACGCATCTTCTCGCTTCGAACGTAACTCTATCCCAATTCTGATCACAGAATCTGGAAGAACAGACAATTCCACTTCGAAAACCATGTTGGGTGATATAATTTGAGAAGCTCTTTGATGCTCAGAATTGAGATCGAAATAGGTGAGAGGTTTCAATGACGATGAAAAGGCGTTCCAATAACACTTTTTGTTTCAGTCAATATCTTGGGCCTAGATTCGTCGAATGAAATTGTCTCTTTTTGGCAGCTCAGAGGCATATTAATCAATTTGGCGTCGAAATTGCCGTTTAAACATGATTTTTTGAATGTGGAATCTAGTATTTTTTAGCGAAAGTTGAATGTAGCTTTCCAGGATTGCCTTGAACAAAATTTTGGATGACATTCTGAAACTTCAGATAATTTTACGTCGATTACGTACGCCGAATTTTCTTCCGAGGGCTATTCCGGATCCCAAAATGAGCCCTGAAAAGATTTCATGAATAGGGAATATCAGGCGCTAATGGCTTAATTTCCGCTCATTTAGGGTGCGGAGCTAGGCGAGAGTATCGCGAGGTCGTTTACGTTACGGTATAGTTGGTCATACCTAGGCTATTTCTGGTGCATTAGGAATCAGTCATATCCAATCTTCTCTTAATAAGGCAAAAGTACCAATGAACATACACTTTTTCATAGGTATCGTGATTACATTGGAATTCTGTCTCTCACAGAGTAGCATATCGTTTTCTAGTAAATCATTCGATAGATAACCGTCTGTAGAACAAGCTCAATTTCTTTCGTGAGCTCCAATGCGATAGAAAAAATATAATAAATCAATTAATGAAGCGTCGTAATTTCCCAATGGTTCGATTCAATTTATTGTTCAATTCACTAATAATTGCTCACGGGTAAAGACCCATTACAATATATTAGTAGCTTAACTAGATTGAAGAGATAGATATACAATGGAATATACATCGCAAACTTCTATGGAAACACGTATATAATATTTTATATTTAGTATGCGGAATAAAACAAGCAATATTTTGTTTGCGTTGAGTTGCCAGCATTAGAACTGTAGTTTTTCGTACAGTCACTGCACTGTAGTTCCGAAAGTCCATTCAATAAGTCTGTGATCGACGACAGATTAGATTAGACGTGGGGAAACGTAGAAGATATGAAAAACTTGAAAGCCCATGAGGACCTGCGGAATCAATTTACGCGACTGAGATAAGTAACTATGTGACCATCTTGGATTATATAGTTCTCAAACATTTGAAAATTAGACAGCGTAGCAGTTGTTCAAAATAAAAGATCTCTTCTTCAACATTGCAACCACGTAATAGAAGACATTAGCTACGTTTTTCTTGTCAGAGCTACTGATTATATCGAGTAGGCCGGCATTTTTCAGGGACTCGGATCTCAAGTCATCGTAGGTCAGGCATTCGGTTAGTAAATGAAGCAAGCTTTCTTTTACATTAAGATTACGAAGTGTACAGATTTCCATGACATTGTAAGCGAGGGATTTACGGGGATATGGAAAAGGTAGGGTCCTGGTCCTTAAATGATCAGAAAATGCCGGATTTACATAGAAATATAATAAACTATTTATTAAGGTCAAATACAGCAGTTAAATCTGTAAATAAAAGAGGAAGATATATACATATGTTCAAGAGAAATGGATGAGTGAATTGGTGTTCCGGTGTCAGTGTGTGTGTGTGTACAAAGTGCGGTCTAGCGAATACACGGAGGTTATAAGCAGGCATTCTTACGGGGACTCTAAGGCCACGGGAGAGCTCCTCTCGGGCGGGGAAAACGCGGGGCTAGCCGGTGTGTGAATGGACGGCCCTGATCTCCTCACCTCTTGAGCTCCTAGGGGTGGGAAGAGTTCGGTGCTCTGTCACCATCGCAACTCCTGGAGCTCCCAGGTAATTACGAAGTCTCGGTCCGGGTGCGGATGCGTGATCTTTGACCGACTACTGAGCTCCAATAGCCGGCCATCGGACTACTCCTTATCCTCAGGACTCCTGAGGGTAGGGAGAAGTTGCCTGGTGGTGAACCCGCAAGTCATCTCCAAACCAGAGCTCCTAGCTTGGAGAGACGAGCGAGTCCGGTGCGCGAGGCGGACTGGTGAAACCGCCGCGATCCACGACTTATAATGGCATGGATCTGCGGCGCGGCGGCTCGAGAGTGTCGCTCTGACGGGGGGAATCGGCGCCTGCTGGCCCGCACACGTCTGTGCGAGCGCACCGAAAACTTACCGGTTGCGAACGGTGAAGGGGTGCTCGTCACAACATTGATCTTATTTACAGTCTCATTGACAACGAAATTCAGAATATAATTCCCTGACAGTCGGCATATAGCGTACGTACGTATATAAGGCAGTGGCAGGGCCAGAAAGAGATAGGGCTCGCACTGTGGTGCATCTTGTATCTTGTATTCTCTGAAGAACTCGTTATAGCTGAAGATACGCGCTTTGTTAACATCACTGGTGAAATGAGAGTTTTTTAAGCACTGCCTCCACAACAGGAATAGAGAGTTCGATCGTCTTGGGGCATTCGTTATTAAGTAGATATGTGAGTCCAGCAACTTCTAATGATTTCTTCAACTGTTCGACCCAATTGAGCTTTGGGACTAGATCATCGGAATGAGAGAGCAGTTTCAATTTTTCATACATTATTTTTTGGAGATTATTATTTGAAACAATACATTTGAAACATTACATTATTATTTGGAACAATACGATGGATGATTTGAATTGTCCTCTACTTTTTGACACTTGATATGGTTTTAGATTCATCAATGAGGACTAGGATGGTTCTGCGAAATATTCTTGGTTTATTTGGCGACGTTTCGTCGACTGATACGTCGACTTCATCAGGCATGGGAACTTTCTATAAAATTGCTAACACAAATCAGATACCACGAAAATCACACATAAAACAAGGGCACTGATGAAACAAATAATAGGCTGCAAAATACCTTAAAATTATCTAATTACATTGTTATAGCAGAGACGGGTAAGATAGCCCGCTCCTTGTCACAGCTGACTATAAGCACAAGTGAAACTTGTTATCGATGTACATCCAGTATGAACGTCTAAGACGAATTCAAAACAGAGCTATATATAGCGAAGGAACAAATGTAGGTATAGGAACGTTCGAGCCAGGATATACATATGTATAATGCGAATTGATCTTCAAGGATAGATCCATCAATTCTATTCAGTTTTTCGGAATCTTTTTTTCTATTCAAAAGAATCCCTGAAGATCAATTTGCATGATACGTATGTATCTTCCCCCCTCCCACTTCACTTTTTCCAAAAGTCTAACTTGGCGAGTATGGCCATCCTTTCCCTCTGAAATTTTATTTGGGATCAGAATATGAATTTCAATTCTTGAGAGTCGTGAGATCAGGGAAAACATGTCGAGTAACTATTTAGCAAAATCTAAACGTGAAACGAATGTGAAGAGAATGAAAAATACTAATTTCAACTCTTGAGAGTCGTGAGATCAAGAAAAGTATGTCGAGTAATTGGTTTGCAGAATCTTAACGTGAAACGCATGGATAAGGATTGATAGAATTACAATTTGATTTTCTCGGTAATTTTTACTCAACTTGAGTTACTCACCATCTCTACTAAATATTGATAATGATCATCTATTTAGAACCATGGAAAGAAAACGGAAATCAGAAGATTCAATCCAGCACTGATCGCTTCAGTTTAGTTTTCTTCCCATGGGTCTAAATAGATGATCATTATCAATATATCAGTAGGGATGGTGAGTAACTCAAATTGAGAGAAAATTGCCGAGAAAATCAAATTGTCATTCTATCAATCCTTAGACATGCGTTTCACGTTAAGATTCTGCAGACCAATTACTCGACATACTTTTCTTGATCTCACGATTCTCAAGAGTTGAAATTAGTATTCTTCATTCTCTTCACATTCGTTTCACGTTTAGATTTTGCTAAATAGTTACTCGACATGTTTTCCCTGATCTCATGACTCTCAAGAATTGAAATTCATATTTTAATCCCAAATAAAATTTCAGAGGGAAAGGATCGCCATACTCGCCAAGTTAGACTTTTGGAAAAAGTGAAGTGGGAGGGGGGGAAGATTTCAACACTTGGATATGGTAATGACTGAATATTCTCAGATTGAAAAATATGCTGTAAATAGTAGTTTGTAGAAAAACACAAAAGACTTCTATGTATCTCATCCATAAAAATCATTCTCTTAATGAACACTAGTGTGCTTGATTCCAAATCGAATATTTTTTTATCACGAGCAAAGAAAAGTCTGGAGAAGTACAACTTTGTATTTTTGATAGCAAGACTTGGAATTATTTCATGAAATTGACTTGGGTTGATGCGATGACTCCAGTCACATTTGTGATGCTTGCAGGAGAAAATTTTTAGACCACGAGGAATTTCTAGATTGTGTAAATTCCCCACATAAGTTGGTTTGTCCACTCTTCAGCAAGAGAGGATACTAACTATCAAAGTGGATAACTAATAACTAATTAATAAATGAAACATAGAATTATGACACTACATCTGTTGCCCAATACTTTCCAAGGACCAAGAACTAAAACACATTCCATTTAGGGCATTGGTAATTCGTAACACATCAAGGAGTTGGAGCAATCCATGCAAACTCATTCTGAGGGAAATGAAGGTTTAATAGCATTATGTTATGTCTGTTTAGATTTGTGATGGAATGATCCTCAAGATACATCGGATAGATGTATGGATCCAGTTTGTTTAGTGATTGACTTCTCAACCAATAATTTTTTCAATTTGAACTTACCCATTTCCACCAAGAGCGTAAATGTGCCTCTCTTTCTCCGTAATACTCTTGATTGAACATATGAACCCTGTACAACTTTCTACATAATCCTAATCAGAAATTAACCTATGCCATCATGCTCTCAAAGTATATGGCAACAATGTGAGTGGCACGCCAAGAAAGTAAAATCCGTATACCATATTGAGTAAGAGTCTGGCTGAGACTTTTGGATTAAATTATTGCGCAATGGAGGTATGTTATTCAAAAGTAACCAGAGCAGCACCAGAGATGAGTGCTTATATATCACAGCAACTGTTCTTGGACAGTCGTCAATGAGACTGACCTGTCTCATAACATCTCAAAGTGAGAGACGACCCTTCTTGATGTGTTGGACATTAACAGGTTTTTATTGTACACAAAAAGCAACACAAACGATATTCCATTGGTTGCAATCCAATTCTTTAACTAGAGTAGATTTTGAATACTTCTTTGAGATGCACAATTTATAGCTCCAGAGTTGAGTCTGTCTGAAGTATTAAGAAAACTGAGAGCCGATACACTGCTGAAATGTATAGATTGACACTGGCACTCATTTTTCCTCACGATTAAATCCTTGAGTTCTCCGAATATTTTTGAAAATCAATTCTTGACACTGCACAACAGCGATAATGACACACATTTTGGCCTTTGATCTATTATTCTTATATCACTCCAGACAAAAAAAACACAACAATAGGTGGCTCTTATTCCTCCAGCAATTACGATCGGCATCAATTGGCATTCAATCTCTGCTGTTATCTCTACATACATGATATTTATGATCAAAATAACGAAAAGAGTACTGCTGAAACAGAATGCTAACTACATCTTGCTACGTCTGCTACACATGCGGCCGCATCAAAACATCACCCGTGTTCTCGCGGTCGATCGCTCCGCGTGGTCGACCCCAACAATCGATTGTGTTCGACTTCGAGTGTCGTAACGCGGCTGAAATCTTGACGCGAAAAAATTCGGAAGGGTCGAAATGAGTGAGCAAGATATTTTGGCATTAAACGCAGTCAGCGGTGGAATGACTTGCCAATATCCTTGTTGAGGATCGAAATAACGTGTTCAGAGGGATTAAGACGCCCCTGAACCCAGAAAAGCATGAAATAAGTAAGTTCGAAAAAATGTGTGAGGTTAAAACGGCCCAACTCAGCGTATATAAGGCACGGCAGCCTTGCGCGCGCTCTTTCTCTTTCTCACATGTTCTTCTCTTATTATATACTCGCCAGTAAGGCGCTACCGCGCCTTTTGATATTCTGTCTCGAACTACTCTATACCTACATTTGTTCCTTCGCTATATATAGCTTTGTTTTGAATTCGTCTTAGACGTTCATACTGGATGTACATCGATAATAAGTTTCACTTGTGCTTATAGTCAGCTGTGACAAGGAGCGGGCTAGCTTACCCGTCTCCGCTATAACAATGTAATTACATGATTTTAAGATATTTTGCAGCCTATTATTTGTTTCATCAGTGCCCTCGTTTTATGTGTGATTTTCGTGATACCTGATATGTGTTAGCAATTTTATAGAAAGTTCCCATGCCTGATGAAGTCGACGTATTAGTCGACGAAACGTCGCCAAATAAACCAAGAATATTTTGCAGAACAGACCTAGTCCTCATTGATCAATCTAAACCAAGAATATTTTGCAGAACAGACCTAGTCCTCATTGATCGATCTAAAACCATATCAAGTGTCAAAAAGTAGAGGACAATTCAAATCATTCACTATATTGTTCCAAATGATATTCCTTAAGAAAGAATCAGCCTGCGATTTCAATACTTGTGGCAAAATGATGCCCGAGGGATATAGAATCGAGTCTCAGAATAATCTCACAGGGGTTCTTCACCTTGAACTGGAATGCGTTCAGCCCCACCGTGCGGAATTTAGTCAATGTTAAACTGTACCGTGACTCTCGATACAGCCGTTATCTATCCAACTATCATAAAAAAACTCCACGAGTGTAATAAATATGCATGGAACGCATACCTACTGAGAAGACTCACGTGAATTTGAACTAAACGAAGGAATCTTATGAAAATTACTGATATCCATAGATGAACTGATGGAGAATCATACCCTATCAAGAGTAGTGAGGTTTGATGATGAAAATCTCAGGAAAACTCATTTCGCAGGAATAATCCCAACAAATATACACTTATGGAATATATACGTCAAAACGAGCTTGTGCGATGACTACACGAACAAAATCGACAATCGAGGGGACTCAATCCAGATAAGATCGCCCAGTCAAATATGAAAAGAAAATGGAGTTGCTCGGCTCCGAAGTATATGATTCTAGAAGTAAAATAACGAGACACGTATTTTTTTGTTTGGCCTGAAACCGCGTTTCTTCAGAGATACGCGATATTTGGGTTTTCAACCCGAAAATTTGTTCGACCTCGAAAGGTCGATCAAAATTGAATAACACTGAAGCACCTTCAACTTTTTTGATGAATCTTGATGTATTTGATGAAGTATGAGATGATGCATGGAAAAAAAAAACTAGAACTGGTCAAAATTATTACATACATTGTCCAAAAATCGATATTGAATGGAAGATACAAAAAATTCGTTTTCTCAAAATCATCATCATTCAAAGGCTGCAACTTTTTTGGGGTACCTTATTACACGACGAATAAAATCTAATTAGTCCGATAGGCGCGAGATTGTCGAGAGTAGAGCTAAAAAATTTTATTCGCGAGAATGAACCAGGATTGGCCTTTCTAAGTCAAGTTTAGCCATAATGCATACAACACTTTCTTCAGGAACGAAAAAATTGTTCTCAAGACAAAAATATGTGAAATATATCAACGGAAAGTCCTTTCAGATACTTCTATCTCGCACCACCAGTTAGCAGCAACTATACACTCCCTATGCAGAAAACTTGATGCTTATAGAGATTTCGATTGAACAGCCATTTGAAGAACGTTATGTCAGCTTGAACCGCCATGCACATGATCAGATAATGTTCAATCCCTCTCTTTACAGTAAAGTACGTTATATGTATGTGTCTCACATTTCAGACTGGATGTGAAATTTGTACTGCTATCGCTCAACTTAGAAAACAACTTCTCACCATGGCTGTTTGGCGATTCGGGCTATTGAAAGAATTTTCTCGTTGTTATTTGAGTTAAAAACTGTCCAAGCATGAGATTTCCGGATGCCATGCACAGCGGGAACTCCTAGCCACTCTCTGGTTTTCTGGTTCCGGAACTTGACCAAATCGTTAACTTTGATTTCAAGTAAGACAATCGCCGATGTATAGCTTGCAACTTTTTCGACAAAATAACTTGCATTGTCAGTAGCTTCTAAGTGAGATTTTCGAAGATTATGCACAATTGCACAGTACTTGACTATTCCTCCAACTCTATCGCAAGCTCCTTTTCCATGACTCAAGGCTGAGAAGATCCGCGATTTTTTGATTGATGTTTGAAGGAGCTCCCATGCCTGGAAACGATTTTTGAAATGCGCGGAGACTCCATCAGTAATGATAACAATTTTTTCAATCAACTCAAAGTTTATATGATCTTTCAGATAGTCTTGTATTTCATCGATGGCGAGCAGTGCATGGGACGTATCATGGCTCGTATCGTCACACGCGATCGCAAAACTTGTTTTTGTGCCATTGTAATAGCACACTGCAGTAAAAATGGGGATCTGTTTCGATTTCCAATAAGAGCCCTGAACTGCATCTTTGATTGCAATGGACAAATTCTCTGCAAAATCACCGTGCAAAACGAGTAATTTCGGATTTTCTTGCGTCATATTCTTGTAAACTTTTATAACTTCTTCTTGAATCTTCTTGATGTAAGAGTGTGAACCTACTTGAGCCACTGTTTCGGCGAATTCCTGAACAAATACTCGAATGCTAGTGGATCTTTCTTTCAGCTCATCCTTATTCCATATAGGGAATTCAACATTCTTGGTACTATCCGAATCCGAAATACCAAGTGGATCAAGTGTTACTCCGGAAGATTAAGGACACTGTTCACAGTCTTGGAGGTTACACAACTTACTTGGATTTTGACACATCAATAAATCGATCATCTCGTTTTTGAAATTTCCAAAGTTATTACGCTTCAAACACTTCAGTTCACAAAACACTTCGGCAAGGAGATCAAAATTAGCGCAATGAGTACAAAAACATACCTCTTCAGGAGGTTGTATCATCAGGTGTTTTGCCCTGAACGAGTAAAATATGCTTTTACTTATCTTTATTCACGAAAAAGTGTGAAAGTCTCACCAGTACTTCTGGTCATAAATCGTTTGACTTTTTTCACCTTCAACCCGTTCTCATAAGCATTTTTTACGTGAGATTCATTTGGACTTTGACGAGAGCAATCAAAATCATCATCTAAGTAATACTGCAAAGCATTTATCTCTATCTTCATCCTCGATACATCGACGAGTGAATGGATCTCGAGGGTAATGAATTCCTCCAGCAAGTCTTAATTTTCGAGATTCCTTGATCATGTATTCGGTTAGGTTAGGAAACTCTTCCAAAATTCTCTCTACTGAGTGTGATCGGCAATACTGTGAGTAGCCGGATCTGTTCAGATTTACTAGAACAATTTGAAAAAGTCTCTAAAACATTACGAATCCATTCTTCACATGGATCGCATCTGATTTGAGGCACAGGAACTTCATACATTTTTGATATTTTTTCGCTTGTATATTTTGCATAGGGATCTACAATTTGCTTTCTTTTCCGTGCCACGCATTGCTCTTTGGAGAGATTTGAGTTCTTAGGAGGAGCTCTCAGTGGTGATATCACATCATCAAATTTAGACATCACCTCGTTCATTTCATCGCACAAGTAATCTCGATCAGGCTCAAAGTCCAAGTCTTCGTCGTTACTTTGATCAGAGACATACTCAACTTCATCAGGCCGATCAATGTCATTTTCATCGCGTACATTGTCCTCATCATTAGTATCACTCAAAGCTTTTTGTCCATTTGCTGCCCGACATGAGCTCTTGAAAGAACTGTAACAACTCTCACAAACCCACGATTCAGTATATATGTTTGTTGTTGGATACAATGTCTCAAGAGCGGAGGTAGACATCATAATTTTTTGAAAGTATTAATCTTCTTCTTAGCATGAACAACTCTTATATGCATCTCCGAAAAATCTGGACATTTTAAACGTTTCGGAAAACTTTCCTCTGCCGTCGACACTTACATTGTGAGTTGTGAAGAAAGCAAGTGCTTTTTTCACTGT
Organism: Eretmocerus hayati; assembly: GCA_029851415.1. Classification (NCBI taxonomy): domain Eukaryota; kingdom Metazoa; phylum Arthropoda; class Insecta; order Hymenoptera; family Aphelinidae; genus Eretmocerus; species Eretmocerus hayati. The sequence continues at coordinate 53,770,082 of CM056742.1, read as the reverse complement.
CTAGACAGTACTGAAGAGTATGTAGCTTGAGCTTGGAAGCTCAAGCGTGCGCGCTTTACTTTGGGTTTCCGTGGGCTCCTAGGTCGTTCTAAGAACTCCATATAAACACAATCAGTATCTTGGACCTTCGTTTTATCAGCACCTTGTTGGCGAGTTTGTTTTATTTACCGAAAAAAAGTAAATTGTCAATTCTAGTCACCTTTTGTTCTGTTATGTATGTTCATATTTAAATGAGTTTTGGGTAAAATGTAATATGAGTGAAAGAAAATTCTAGCGACGCACTAAACCATCTCGCGCCTACCAGACTAACTAGATTTTATTTGTCGTGTGATAAGGTACCCCCGGAACAAGTTGCAGCCATTTACTCTATGATGTTTTTGAGAAAACAAATTTATTGTATTTTCCATCGAATATCGATTTTTGAACAATGTATGTGATAATATTGACCGGTTCTAGTTTTTTCCCATGCATCATCTCATACTCCATTAAGACTTCAAGATTCATCAAAAAAGTTGAAGGTACTCCCGAGTTATTCAAGTTTGATAGACCTTTCGAGGTCATAACAATTTTTTGGGCTTCAAACTGAAATATCGCGTATCTCTGGAGAAAAGCAGTTTCAGGCCAAACAAAAAATACGTATCTTCTTATTTTACTTCTAGATTCATTTACTTCAGAGCCGAGCAAATCCATTCTTTTTACATTCGACTGGGCGATCTTATTTGGATTGAGTCAGGGATGATTCGACGTTATTTTGCATGGTGCATTCCGTGGATTGTGATGTGGTTGACAACAAATGAAAGTGCAGAAAAAAGGGTACTTTCAACGTTGGGATAAAATATGATACTCATTTGTGATTTTTCAAGTATACCAAGCAGAGTGTGAATTTTCCATCTTCATTCCCAGCTCAAATTAGAAGCTTTTTGCGACAGAAGTGATGATAAAAGGAATGTTCATTCCATCAAATCTTATCGAAAATATCGATTCATTCCCCCATGACAGGCTTAGGCGAGCCATAAAATGTAAAATCGTCATCCTTTGCAATTTTCGGCTTCCTCGAGGGATTTTGTAGATTGAACGCTCAAGTTATGGACACCAAATGGAAAATCAGGAGAGAGCCAACATTTTCCCTTCTCATCATTTCCTCTCTGAACCCCACTTCATTCGACTAGTCGCCATTCAAATTCCAAAAGTCACCTGATGTCTTCAAGATATGTGGTTTCTAAGTCCCTCCACATAATTTCCCGTACACGTAAATACGTAAATACAAGAAGTTGTATTTTTTCTCAACCTCTTCTGTCTGGCGCCTATCTGCCGTCAATTGGAAAATTACTTTTTGGTAAATTCTACTCGAGGGAGCGTCGAAAAATGTTTTCTGTACCAGAGATATGAAAAAACTACCGTTGCGTGAGAGTTCCGGCTATGTCCACATATGGGGAAATCAGGTCTGCGGGGAATCAAAATATTGACGATTGACTCGTAAGATCACCGATTTCTGTCTGAAATTTGTGTGCGTTGACTTTTTCTGATCCAAGGAATCGAATATTCCATCGTTTCTATTTCAACAATATGATTATAACAACACAGACGAAAATCAAAATTTTGACGAAGCTAGATTTTATTTTGAATACTTGGGAATGAGATACGAAAGTTAGTCCAACAATTTGTCATACATTTTTTTGGCAAGATGTACTGTTCACTCCTTGTTTACACTCATGCTTTCCCAACACAAGAATACCGCGTAAGCCTGGTGTCCACGTAGGTGGACAGATAGACTAGGCGAAACTACCGCCATCCATTGTAAAAATAGGTGAGTGGAATTTTTGTGGGGGTCCTCTCCGCGAGACCCTCCTGATCATAGGGATGTATGGTCCCAAGCCGAATTCCGATGCAACATTGTTTAAACCGAAAGTGTTTGAACGATTGGAAAAAATGACTTGTTTCGACCTAAAACTATTAATCTAAGGTGATTTGGGATATTTTGGGTCGAATAGTATTCCTGTCATTTTTCTCTAGGACCGATCGTTTTGGAGCACTTTTAAGTTGGAAAAAACTCAAATTTTCAGACACCGATTAGAGTATAATAACAATGAAAATGTTATCCCATGGCAGAAGTTCGTTGATTCGGACATCCTCTACACATTGTGATAGCGATATGCCATGGTCCCAGGCGGGAAACCTTTGTTATTCAATATCAACAACGGACCAAATCGCGCACGGTCACGCCGTCCGAGCATGCTTGCGCGCGGCGGGAGCGACGTTGTGTCGTCTGCACGCACTAGGCGATAGCCCGCGATTTGGTCCGTTGTTACTACTGAAAAAACAAAGGTTCCCCGCCTGGGACCATGTCATTTCGCTACCACATTGTGTAGAGGAGGTCCCAATTAGCAAATTTGTCTCGTGGGAGCATAACATCTTCATCGTTATTATACTTTAATCGGTGTCTGAAAATCGCGATTTTGAGTTTTTTTCAACTACAAAGTGCTCGTAGCTCCAAAATGATTGGTCCTAGAGAAGAATGACAAGAATACTTTTCGATCCAAAATATCTCAAATAATCTTAGAAAAATAGTTTTAGGGCGAAATGAGTAATTTTTCCCAATCGTTTAAACAATTTCGGTTTAAACAATGTTGCATTCGGTTTAAACAATGTGGAATTCGGCTTGGGACCACACGTCGCTATGATCAGGAGGGTCTCGCGGAGGGGGTCCCACCAAAAAATTTTCACTCACCTATTTTTGCAAACGATGGCGGTAGTTTCGCCTTATCTAAGAGTTCACACGTATGGCAGTTCTATGCTTTTACTTTCTGCAACCAGTCTTGTAGCAATAGTTCCTCTTGCCTCAGAAGTATACGACGACCATTTAATCCGATTCTCAAACCTAAGTAATGAGAACGATTTTCGGTTTTTTTTTGGGAAAACAGATTTCTCGATCTGATGGTTTCGCACAAAAGAGCAACTAACAATCAATTTCTTGGACTGGGAACAATGCTATATTTATTGATTCGGGCCAACAAGAGGGATCGCACAAGAATTTTTGGCAACTCTTCAAAACTCAGCCCACACAGCCGTTTCAAACATGTGTCCACGTATACACCGGTCAGAAGAAGTTGAAGAACACCATCCAGAATGATTCAGGTGGTGCATGATCGAGGTTACGAGATGAATGGAAAACATCACATCCCACGTATATTTTGAATGGGGCACTGTCTTGCCCACCACTCGGAAACGCTTCAGTTTCATGCGAGAGAATTCTACAAGCATATTTAGACACCTTAAACATGCATTCCAGTGCAATAAGAAGCTAGGCATCGCTAGATTAGATTTGGCCTCATTTGCAACAGTTCTTCCGAAAATTCCGTATTCGGACGTAGGATTCCCCCCTCTTCTAGAATTAGACGTCGAAGATCGACTATCTGACTTTGAAATTTTTCTTCGACTTCCTCGGTAATTCAGGGGTGTTTGTGGGAAGCTGATGTCATTCTCGAATCCAGCGCACGATTTCAAGTAGGGGTATGCAAATCCGGTATCTGGGAAAGAGTGATTTTATTTTTCGTCGAATTGTTTCATCAAATCTTTATGTGATCAATCCTACATTATCCGTTACATGTCCAGATTTTGTTCTGAAGAGTCTCCAGAGATACATCCCCAAACATCATGACTTTCAAAAGTTCAAAATGATATCTTGATTCTGGATGAAGATACAGCGAGGAAGGATAGTCATTTTTGCTGAATCAAACTTCTGGTAAGAGTGATGTGGGAGACGAATGATACTTCCCATTGAGCATAGTGAATAGTACTATATCCAGGTTGCATAGACGGATTTGAATGCATTCAAATTACCTAGAGTAGACCACAATCACGATTACCTAGAGGATATTAGAGGAGGAGAAATGGCAGTCAGTCTGGCTAGATGTTGTAGATACGTAGGTGCGTGATAAGTGCTATGGTGAATGCGTTTACATAGTTTACATACAGTACACTGACACACTGTTATCTCCAGTTATAAAAATGAGACCTCCCACTTTGCGAGTAGGTGAGTCCGTCACTGCGAGCAGTTTCACCTGGGGCTTGATTTTAAAATTACGACACTTGCAAATGCAGCAAGCTTACGCGCGCACCTATCGCCAAG